>JAODLM010000173.1:0-642500 GCA_036937905.1 Salvia rosmarinus
TCTTCAAATGATAAGAACATATTCCATGTTTCGCTTCCACTCGATAAAATTTGGACCGATAACGGATTTTGTGCGAGCATATTGATAATCGACGTAAGAGACATATCTCAAACGATAATGTAAACACATAAGCATACGATCGCAAATAATTGTAATAATAATATTGTAACCTTTTGATAAAACAATATTAATTGAAACCTCCAATCGCCCAAGGAATTCCACATGCAAGCCACGCGTGTGATCGCTACACACGAACCCCCGACTGCACTAAAATATACCTTTTAGTCGCTTAATTTCAATCCATGTCAACTTATCCTTATGAAAATGAAATTAACGATTGACCTTACTAGACCACATCACTATCGCAAGAAGGGACTTCATGGAAGTTGTACTGAGGTGATGTCTAAGCATTGACCACAATTTTAACAAAGAAAATGAATTCTTAGAATTGGTATACTCACCCGGACCATACCGCCCAATTCAAATCCTTTTGTTATCTCATTTTATATCTATCTCTAGAGAACTTATGAAAATCGCACATGCAAGCCACGCGCGCGTCGCTACACATGAAACTCCCACTTCTCAATAGATTTAAAATGTTTTATTTAGAAATCTCATCTAACAAACTTATGATAAACAAGGCAAGCAAGCCACGCTGTGGATCGCTTACTCACAGCAAGGCCTCACTTTGTTTAGAGATCAAAAGTGGAGGTCTCGACATTTTAATTTGAAAATTAATTTGTCGGGTTGCTTGCTTAGTCCTTTTATTCAAAAGGTTTGTCCATGCATCACGTAATCCTAGCATGCTTTTCTATAGAACTCAACATGTAAAACATGCTCGCAGTAATTCTAAAATATGCTTGATAAACGCGATAAACCTAGCATGCTTACTATGCGCATCCAATTACGTAAAACACTTAAAGGTTTGTCAACGAATATAAACATACATAGCATGCTACCGCATAATTTAAACATCCACGACATGCATATGAACGATAAAAATAAAATAAAACGCTCATCGCGTCCAATCATGAAACTCGCACATTTAAATCTAATCTATTACATAGATTTACAAAGTACAATTAAACTTGAAAACGGGCCTCGCGTGCACCCGCACGGACCGATTCAACAATGGGCCTCGCGGCACGGGCACGGACCGAAAAATCTGAAAACGGGTCCGGGCCGGTCGGCCCAATGTCGGCCGGGCGCGCTAGGGCAAAGCCCACCGCGCCTCACCTTCTGCGCGCCGCCGCGCGTCCTCGCGGGCTACCGCGGTCGCTACGCGACCGCGACCCGCCGAGCACCCGTGCGCTGCCACGCCCCTGCCGCCGAACGCCCGCCGAGACGCTGCCGCCAGCCGCCATACCGCGATCGCGAGTCCGCCGCCAAGCGCCGGGTTTCGCGCGAACGCGCCCTGCCGCCCGCTAGCTCGCACGGCGCGCACCTCGTGGTAATCTCGCGACCATGAAGCTCGCCGCTAGGCGCCAGGATCTCGCGCGAGAACGCGCCGTCACACGCAGCCCTCGCGATCGCCCTCGCGATCGCGAGGCTCGCCGCGAAAACACCCAAATGATCGCCGAGACTGCTTTTTCCGCCGCTTCGCTTCTTCGCTCTTTCGCTCCGTTCTTCTTTTACGTATAAGATTTACATAATAAAATCTAATCTAACCACGGATTTTCTCGTGGTGTAAAACAAAACCAATAAAAACAATAAACGAGCCACGATGAACGCGGATCCACAATTATTAAAACGCACGTAATAATCAAACGTGAATTAATCCAATGAGCCAAGATTCTCAACCTCGCCCGATACCAATTGTAGGAAAACATATGTTAACCTCGCCCGAGGATCCATCTTGGGTGTTTAATTCACCATACATTGATTATAAACCTAGCATGCGCTATATAATTAAATCGCAACACGTAGGGTTTTCACGTGTTTACCTCGATCTTAAGAGGTCGATGGAACGAGATGAATGGATCGAACGGATCGGACTCGTGCTTTGACCTTCTGGACTGTATCCCGATTGCCCAATCTCCAACGTCGAGTGAGGACGATCTATGGAGAATACACCGGAAAATCACCCGAGCTCTCACAATTTTCGAAAACTCTCTCAACTCTATGAGGGGTGACCGAAAATTCTTGTTGTCAATATGTGAGCATTAACCTAGACTTTATCTCATACCTTATATTTATAATGCACTACCTTAATCCCATATGGAAATTACCATAATCCTATATGGAAATTACCATAATCCTATATGGAATATTACCATACTTTCGTGATTATTTCCATACTCGTGATTATTACCATAATCTTATATGGAAAGGATCTATGCATATACCATAAATATAATAATATCCTTGTGGATAAAGAGAATAAAATCTTGCCTTTGAGAGCTATAGGCTACCGATTTCCACAAAGGTTACGGGCCCGGATGGGCCAAATGGATCAAATGCAAGGAATAAAGATGGGCCTCAAATAAATTAATTATCTTATGTTCACCGTAACATAAATTAATTTATAAACATTCGATCATGCCACTAGAGAAAGAATGTCGACTTACCCTTTATTACCGAAGTTGAGTCGGGCTTGCACTTAGACATTACGAATCCTCAGATTTAAGATATCGAACGTCCATTAATCATTTCTAGCAATCGATCGCTTAAAACGATTAATAACTTCATTTCCTTAAGTAGTACCACTCAACCTTATTATTGTACTTGAGCTAACTCAACCTGCAAGGTTTAGTACAATAAACCTTTTGAGCTCCTTAAGGGACGCCATCATCCTTAACGGATACGGTGACTGACATGATAACTAGCGTGACATACAAGATCGCCACCACCCAAGATGCGGAGAATCTTGGTTAGAACATATAACCTCACTCATAACAAGTCAAAGTGATGGTCAAGAACTCATACTCACCTAATACCTTATCGAGGTTTAGATCATCGTAAGTCACCGAGATCTTGGTTCTTCACGACGGTCGAAAGAAGAACACATCTCACCGTGATCCTTCAATACGCCCGAGACGCACAAAGATAGACAAGCAACTAAGTCAAGTCACTTCTTATCTATATCGCACTAAACCGACAACTCGTCCTTAAGTTGTCTCACCGTGAAACTTTTATATCTCATTGTTTCGACCAATCATACGCACTTCGTGATCTTCTACACATCGTATGATCTAACTTATATATGAGATAAGGGACACGATATATGCAATCAAGTATTCAAATCAGATAGGAGATTGTAATAGTGGTAACAGAAACATTGTATACAAGCTCAACCAAACTGCTTTCAAGATACAAATCCAACAATGTGACCAATATCCATGGGAGTAACATCGCACCAAACTTCATCATGATAAGTTTTTCCCATAGAAAATGAAATAAGGCACTTTTATCGATTCGCACCTCATTGTCTTTCTTAATCCACGAAATGTAGTATGGGCGAGGATGGGTACCGTTGGGAGTTTGAGTTTGTCCACCATTTCTTGAGAAACAAAATTCTCAAAGCTGCCACCATCGATGACTAAGGAGCATACTTTTCCGAGCGACTTGCACTTTGTTCGAAAAATGTTGTGCCTCAACCAACGTTGGTCATTTTCTTGCTTTGGGGCCGCAAGGACTCGCTCAATCACCAAACACTCTCCTCTTCGTGCTTAAGTTCTTCTCGCTCAGCCCATACTCATCATACTGCTCTTCATCATCAAAAGCGTGCTCTTCATCTTCTCCGATGATAGCTCCACTCGAACATTGTCTTTACGCTTTGGACATTCATTCATAAATAACCGCTTGTCCGCAGTAAAACAAGGTTTTAGTTTACCTTTAGCGCCACACTTGCTCCATCCTCGCCCATCCTTTGTTTGCGGTATTTTTGTTTGATGTCTCGCCTTGAGGATAGAGGCTCGAACGCCAACAAACTTTTGGTACCACGTCATGATAATTTTGATTCAACCTTTAGGGCTAGTTGATAAGCATCGTTAAGCCTCCAAAGTTGATGCATCTCCACTTCATCTTTGATAATTGTCTTCGCCATTGACATACCTAGCAACAAGTTCATCCTCGAATCTTGGTTGCTAGTCCTTGCCATTAATTTGTAGAATTCTTCCAGATACCGTCACATTTTTATCGCTTTGCTCAAAGTATTAAATTGCATGAAAATACTTTGAGCAAAATTTGTAGGAGGAAATTCTCACGTAACCTAGCTTTCATCTTCTCCCATGAAGCAATCTTGGCTTTCCTTTCCGCAATCGAAATTCTTGTGTCTTGTCCCACCAAGCCGATGCATAGCCTCGGCCGAGTTGCAACGAGCTTGACCTTTGATGGTCCGAGTGTCTCGACACTCAAAGAATTTCTATGGCACTAAGCCAATCAAGAAACTCCTGTTGCGCGCGACCATGGAATTCCAAGAATCGACCTTAACCTGATCCAAAGATCGGTAAACTTTTGAAGAAATTATTAATTTTTTGTTGGCAAAGGATTCACATGCTCCGAGTCGTCACTAGAATAGCCATGGTCTGAACTGCTGCTCGCCTCCCGGCTTCTTGATGCTCAAGACGTACGGTAAGCTCCTCAAATTGTCTCCGAAGTGCCTGAATTTCAGCATCTCGCTCATCGCCGCCAAACTCCATGTTTCCTCTACCACGACCACCTCTTCCTCTTCTCGCTACCATGAGAGAAGAATGAAAAATACCGAGAGCATAGTCTAGCTCTGATACCAAATGATGGGGTGGGTTGGAAAAATAGGAAAAGAAAGATGAAATAAAGGAGATGTAAATTCGACTTCCAAGTCAAGAACAACTAAGGAATGAGAACACAATTCTCAAACTCTCAATTCAAATGATCTAAATGTTCAAACTCTTCCTATTCTACATAAGATAGGCTAGTTATATACTACAATGTAAGTGACTCTTCATGTTTAAGAAATAAATGAGAGACTCTTCAAACCAAAGAACATTAAAAGTGACTCTTTAGTTTCGAGGTGACTTTGAATGCAAATAACTCTTTGGATTCTTGGATTCAGACGATGGATAAGATATGTATAGAAAGGTATTCGAACTGGCTTTCCAGATCATCTGACCATTCGAGATTTGGAGCTTAAATGAAGAAGTTATGACCAGAACACTGAAGGGTGATCAAACTGACGGGTTCAGCGAATCAGGCAAATCAGATCGCATCGATAACATACCCATTCACAATGGCTATCTTCTTCATCCCCTCTCTCGACGGCACTACACTACTGCTCGAGCTACCCGGGTTGTGAGATAGTGCCTCCATAGATTCTTCGAGCCCGGCAGGTGATGGCGACGGTGTATATGAACCTGGATGCCTCCGACCTGATGACGAGGTACCTCGTCCACCCTGAGACATCTACAAACAAAGGTAAAAAATGATGCATTAAAATTTCACAAATAATACATATCATAACATTTTTTGTGCATACTATAAAATAAAACTTGTTCAGCTTGCATATAATAAATTCAAACCCTATTAATCGTCGTCATCATCATCATCCAATGTATGATTGTTTTCTGACTCTGACAATTCAACTTCATCATCCGTATGTCTCTTCAATGTCTATGAGTGTACCGTCAGGATGAACTAGTGTCGTGTCATCATCCTCAACGACATTAGTAATCGAACCAAATGCATCCTCTTGAAAATGGGGAGGTACTATCGATACGTAACTCTCATCCGAGACTTCCACTTTAGATTGAGCTTTAATTTTGCATACTTCCCACCACTCTTTCATAGATTGTTTTAAACTTGATATGCACAATAGTATACTGAATGGCTTGATCAAGCGAGGATAAACGGTTCGAACTTGTTATATCTTCGCGTATGATTTACCAAACAAACTTGTACTCGGAATGAATTGATAACCTCAATCGTGAAGGATCAAACCACTCGCATCTAAACAACGCTTGTGATCTTCGTTGGTAGCCCAAGATATTCCAACTCACAAATCTCCAATTATCGCCCATAAAAATCGAGTTCTTGAGTGTTTGTACCATAAGTTTCCTAGGGAAAGATGCGCAAGCTTGCATAAAATCACCGGAATATTTTCTTGAGTCTGCATGCATCATCAAACCATATGTTTCGAGAAGTTAAATATTTGAAGAATAAAGATAATTCATTACGCTTTCCAAACATCAGGTGGGAGAAATTCACGAAATGCAATCGGTAGAATTGCCGTGATGAAAATGTGATACTATGACTCTTCATCCCAAACATCTTCGCTTTTATGTCTACACATCTACCCATGTTCAAACGCATCCATCTGAAATCTTAAACCTCTTACCCACTCACATAAGACTTTTTCTCACGATTGTCAAGTGTATAAGAAGTTTTCGATATTTTCCTGTTGATTCATTCATCGTCAACTCGTCCGTAATAAGATAAATTAAGTTATTCTCTAGATTTGCTCGTATCTTTGTCTTCCTCGACATTCATGATCGTGTTGAAGACATTATCTAACACATTTTCTATATGTGCACGACATCCAAATTATGCCGAATCAAAGAGAACTCCAAGAAGGTAGATCCCGTAAAATACTTCTTTTCTTCTATCCAGCCCAAACTATTTGGATATTCTACTATTTATTTCATCACCGCCAACCTATGTTACTGAGACTAGTCCCATACCCATAATTAGTGATGTAAGCTCATCTCCGATCGCGCTTCGTGGATCGTTAGTAATCACCGTGTTCTTTCTCAAACCTCTTCGATCCCTTCAAATGGGTGATTAGGAGCTAGAAATTTACGATGGTTATCAAACCATGATCGCTACCACTTTTAGCTAAAGTAAAAGCATCGGATGCTCCATGCAAGTCGGGCAAGCTAATCTTCCAATCGTATCCATCCGCATAACATAGAGTACGCGAAGTCACTAATTGTCCAAAGTAATGCAGCGTGCATTTGAAAATTTCGCTCAAGGATACATCATAAGTAAGAACATCGTCATCCCACAAATCTATTAACTCGCTTTCAATGGTTGCAAGAACACATCAATCTTCTCATTCGGATTACGCGGTCCGCACTAAGATCGTAAGAAACATGTATTGCTCCTTCATACACACCACGGGAAGATTATAAGAGATAAGTATAACGGCCATGATAAATATTGCTTTATCATTGGACCGAATGGCTGAAAACCGCCGCTTGAGAGTCCCAATAGACGCTACAATTTCGATGCAAATAAAGAAACTGTTCAAATGTTTCCATGCAATCGAGTCCGCTTGACGACGCGATGACCCCATCATCGATCGACGATGCATGCCAACGATATTTTCCGTCCGTAGTATCGATGCATACAATCTCGTAGTCGAGGAGTTAGAGGAAAATAATACATCTTTTATATGCTACTTGTGCTTCCGTCGACTTCCACCACTCGAGTATTGCTCTTGAAACGAGGATGATTACGTAATTTGCAGCTCGTCAATTCGTAATCTTTGCGCCAATAAATCATGCAATTAAATGGACAATAATCAATTTTTGTACGGCAACCCCATGCCACGCAACAATATATTCGTGTTGTAGAAGTCATCGCATGCAATTTCCATCCGATGTGACTCTTCATCGCCTCGATATTGATCAAAACCCTTCTCGAATGTTGTTCTCTCGCTTCCAACTCGTAAGTCGAACCACAAATGACAAATGTGTGATTCGAGCAACCCGACCACAAAGGTTTATCGGCAAGATTCAACATGTCGTAAAATTTTGTGCATCGAATTTGGCTCTCTTCGATCTCATCAAAGTTGAACTGTGGACCAGAAAGATCCACTACCATTGTATGATACGTATTTGGTTGACGGCCAACATCCTAATCCACAACATTATCCCTACTTATGGTTGTCTCTCCTCGAAATATCCATCTCGTGATAATTTGGAACAATTCCAAATTTTGATAAGTGATATCGCATAGTATCTTGCTTCCGATAAGGTATATTCTTACACTTTACACGGACACTTGATTTTCTCTCCATCCGCTAATAAAAATCGAGCACTAGCGAATTCAATAAAACTTTCAAGTCCATCTCGAAATTCAATATTTAATCCACCAACCTAACTAAACCTCTTATACATCCACTCACGATTGTCATTCATTCTTCAAGCTCCTAATTATAAATAATTAATTAAACATATTCACATTATATCATACATTCAATAATTCAACATATCAATAATCCTATAAACCAACCTACTCACATTAATTATATTCAAATTCATATATAATTGAATATATATTGGGTCAACAACTTAGTTTCGAATGATTTGAAGGGGGAAGAATCTGTTTAAAGCAATCTTCTAAACAAGATGAAAAAGAGAGATTTAAGCACACAAATTATGGTTTGTTTTAAATAATTTCAAAAAAAAAAAATTATAGTTAGTTAACTTTATTTTATTTTTATATGATATTATTTAAATATTATAAATATTAGTATTGTATCGTGTGATGCATAATATTAATAATTATAAAATAATATATATACATACACTTAATCCAAAAGTTAATTTCAATATAAAGAATTAATAATACCAAGACAAATTACAATATAATTGTACTAAGTACTACATTAAAATATACTACTTCATAAGTTCACTAATTAATAATTATTTAATATATCAACTTAAGCATTGTGGCTCAACAACATTTAAATATATATAATTATCAACAAATCATTTAAACCATAATTTATTTCTATTATATCATCAACAAACAATATAATACACAATTAAACAATTATAAACAACAATTATAATTGAATAAACAATTATAATACAATCAAGCTCCTAATTATAAATAATTAATTAAACATATTCAATATAAGTATATAGTTAATAATCTCAACTATCCAACAATAATCTACACTTATTTTCAATCCAACAACAATCTAGTTAGTCTCAAGCATCTAACATAAATATATAGTTAATAATCTCAAGCATCCAACAATAATATAAACCTATTTTCAATCACCTAATCTCAATCGACCAACAACATATCACTATATTTTTACGATTAATTATTAACAATATATCACAACAACATATCACTATATTATGATAACATATCACAATAATCATAACAATATATCCTAGCATCACAACAATCATAACAATATATCCTAGCATCACAACAATCACAACAATATTTCACAAAAAATCAACAAAATTTTAAAACTAAATAAACCCTAAACTAAACAAAAATCAACAAAAACTAACTCGATGACGGCGGCGCGGCACGGTACAAGCGTATAGGGGGCGGGGGGGCTGGCAGGGGGGAGGGCGGCGACAATAGGGTGGGGCTAGCGGCGGGGCACGCATGAGACCGAGGCGGCGGCGAGGATGAATTGAAGTGTTAGGGCGCAGTTATGAAATTTGGGGAAGAAACCCGTCTATTATATATTTTTTAATGGCGGATTAGCGATGGACTTATCCGTCGTTATATTTAAAAACTTATAACGATGGACTAACGACGGAAATTTCCGTCAATAAATATTAACGACGGACAAACGACGCCGACTTCAGTCGTTGAAATTCTCAAAAAAATAAAATAAAAACTAATATTAACGACGGACACACTCCGTCGTTAAATTACGTGCAAAATAAAAAAAAACAAAAAATCCGTTAATCTAACGACGGATACGGTCCGTCGTTAATTTTAACGACGGACTAACGACGTATATTTCAGTCGTTAAAATTCTCAACGAAAAAATAAAAATAAAAACTAATATTAACGACAGAATATATTCCGTCGTTATAATTATTTCAAATAAATCATTTTAAAAATAATATTAACAACGGAAATAATCCGTCGTTAAATTAAGTGCAAAATAAAAAATAAAAATTCCATTAATTTAACGACGGATCAGCGACGGTTATGACTTAACGACATACATAATCCGTCGTTAAATTATGTGCAAAATAAAAAAAGTAAAAAATCCGTTAATTTAACGACGGAATCAGTCCGTCGTTAAATTTAACGACGGATCAGCGATGGTTATTACGTCGTTAAAAATTCGCGGGAGATATTCCCGCCGCATGTCGTCGTGGATTTGTCGCCAATCCATCATTAATAAAAAAATATTAAATTCGTTTGTATTCCGTCGCTAATCCGTCGCAGAATCACGACCCGTATTTTGGCCGTCGCTAATCCGTCGCTGTTCAGCTGTATTTTGTAGTGTCCTCTTTTGATGGATGACGAAATATCCGCGCCTTGAACTGATGTCACTGGAACAACGAAATTTCGAGCATTCGGAGCAAGAGATCCATTGATGATGCTCGAGGAATGGTTCGAATATGTGATGATTCACTCCCTCAAATTAGTATTTGGTTCAATTTTTGTTGTGGACGAAGAGAACTTTATTGTGTTTCACTATTTCATAAATAAGCACTTGAGATGCAGAGTGTTTATATTTCATATGCATTTTTTAAATTATAAGGATTCGTGGGGGTATGTATTTTTACAATCATACCCGTTGAAATAAATAAAAAGAATTAGAAAACGCAGGTATACATGGAAACAATCTAATTAGTTCACATAAACACAATAAGTGATCTAGATTTAGTACTACATACTACCTAAAACTTGAATATTACCATATCGCATCTCATTATTATTATTATTATTATTATTATTATTATTATTATTATTATTATTATTATTATTATTATTATTATTATTATTATTATTATTCAGTGTGATGAAAACTAAATACTGTTTTAATCCATTCCATAGTATATATAAAAAGCATCATTCGGACAATATTTTTGTTGTTGCATTAATTAAAAATTATGTAAAGTATTGCTTTGTTTATAAGTTGAAAGAAAGAATGTCCTCCTACTCCAAGTATCACAGAAATAATTTCAATTATAAATGGCAAGTTGGAGAGTCTAAAAATGAAATTCTTCTTTGGAATTTATTATAATTTGTTTAGATTCCTTAATTAATCCTTTTAAAAGAAGAAAAAAGAAGAGATGGGCCAAAAAAATTATGCCTTCAATCTAAATTCATCAATTGGGAAAACATTATTTTCAATCACATAACTGAATTTTCCTGCCAAACCTCTATAACGACCATGGAAATCAGTAACTTATAATACGTCTTCATTGCTCAAGTAAAATTATTCTTTATACAGCATTAACAAAAAGTTGTTTCCATGCAGATGTAGTTCTCCATTTCCCACTGCATTAATTTCCTCTTATACTCTCATATCACCCATAAACTTTAAGTTATACTTAGAAACATGGGAAAATATTTCTATAAAACACACACAAAAAAAGCATAGTGCCTAATAATTGAGGAAATAAATTGATGCATATGACAACTTTAAAAGATACCTCTTGATAAAAACTGAAAAGGAGTAATCCTCCTCATGTAATAAACTAATAATAACCTTTCCTCAGATTTTGGGAACCCAACAATGAAAGAATAATTCAACGTTGATTGTCCCTCCAACTAAGGCAATTGTTGTGCAAATATATTATGAAACGAAAGAAGAAATCAAGAACCAAACAAAACTACTAGCATATGTCTAGCTAGATATTCTCTATTCTATATTACTTGATTTTTCAATTTCATTGCACTATTTGTAGCTTCGAGTATACTATTCATTATCATTAGGACAGAATAAAAAATACGGTACGTAGAGAACAAAACAGAACATGGTTTGCCGTATATGAACCAAATATTCTAATCCCACTTCAAAGAAAATATTTGACTGATAAGTGATAGGTGTCTTAATTGCTTATACAAATTAATACACTCAAAAACCAAAGCTAGCATCCATGATTAACATGAAAGAAGAACCTTATTCCCATTGTTGATGAAAAGGGATGGATGAGAGCCCTAGCCTGCAAACTATTACGATTCAAAGGTTCTCATTTAAAGAGACATATTAAAATATCATTTCGCCCACACCTTTTTTTTTGTATATATATTGCCATAAGCTAATCAAAATTTCATACACTACTCCAAAACTTCACCAATTCTATTTCGATTTCCTATTTTTTTTATCAGAGCAGAAGCAATATACATTATGAAGGTAAGAACCCTCTTTTTCTTGTTATTTGTTCATTATATTAAATTTTAATCAATCCCATGTTTTCTTCTCTGGGATTGTGCTAAAAATCAAGAAAATTGCAGCTCATTGTTTATATATTTAGTATCAACATTATATTGTATCATATTGTATTCATGTCTGGTCTGTGTCAACATTTGAGTCATGTTCGGTGGCCTATGGCCTAAAATTAATTTTTTATGGATAAATTGGGACATTTTTAGCAGTGCCAAGCTCAATCATTTACTTGTATATATGGCTAGAAATACTAATTTCGTGATTTTCTTTGCACACTTAGAAAGCATTTCAATTAATTCCACGTGTCTGGGCCGATGTCAAGGACCAACCAAATGACTGTTTATAGTATTCATAACATGCATTTATTTGTTACTAATCCCTTCAACCTCCCTTTTTTCACCTTGTTTAATTTCTTTCATTAAAAGTTTTAACTTTAACTCCTAAATTTTAATAATCTTGCGTTGACTATTGGTGATTTCCTCCACACAGAGATTCAAAGCCATCTCCAATTTGGCATTGCATGTATAACTCCAATTAATTACTCTCAATCCACGACGTTCATTTTGATACTTTTCAATTGACACATGAGTCTAGCTAGCTAGTAAGGCCAACTACTAGACTTGGGAGTCGGGACCGAGTTATTACTCAAATTTTCTAAACGTCATACTCGACAAAATATATTAAATACAATTCGTATTATACTAAGTATAATACTATAGATACGTATCTACAGATGGACGATAGATATCGTATTTCGACAAGTAAGTTTGATAGTACAGTTTCCTGTATAATTTGCTTGATTCCAATCGATTGGTACAATTTTTTTTATCCCAACCATTCTGACGGGTGGTGCATTTCGTAAATTAGGGACGCCGATTCGATAAGTTTTATCCAAATAATCATTAAATAAATAACTTTTTGGTTCTAGTTGTGGTTCCGACCGACCCATTAGATATCAGACTTGGACCGGTCCCTAACCATCAACTATGGGTCTGAAACTGTTCAATCTAAATTGCTTCAACCGTAACCTGATCGTAACCAAAACCGAAACCGTAATCATTGTTTTAGAATTTATCGGCCATGAGTGATTGCAGACGCAGATGGATAAAATCAATTCATTGACAAACCTACTTAAGCTTAGATTTGTCAATAGATGAGTTTTACTCGGACCAAAACTAATAAATAAGTATTTGTTATGATTCTGGATACAGAACTAGAATCGGATCGGACTGAACCGGACTATCAAACTATGGGTCTAAATAGTCCGGGTCTAAAACAAGTTTAGAATCGAAACCAAAATCAGAATTATTGTATTAAAATTTAATGGATTATAAACGATTTCGAATAGATTCGAATAAAATCCACTAATTAACATCTCTATCTCTGACCAGACATCAAATGTACTAGCGATTTAGAGGGGGGAGTTTGACTAAGCGCGCTTAGTTCTTGTACTATTATGCCTGCTCGTGTCGCTCTAATCCATTTTTCTCCTCTTATATATACCCTGCTTGCGCATGGCCAAAAATAATTATCTGCGAATTCACTAATTCTCAGAAAATTTAATGACAGGAAAGTAGTTTCCAGATTCTCGCCGAAAATAAAAAACTCTTGAAAAGTGTGTCCGAAAATTTGTGTGTGCGTGTTTCCGCCACGAGATTTTAACTGCACTGGCAAGAAAACGGTTGGGAGCCAGAATCCCCATTTCATGCACTAAATTTTTCTGAGAAGCATTCAATTCCTCATTAATCACTCATATTTTACTCGAAGTTTCTCTCAACAAAACACACAACCTTCTCGCAGTTCACTTCGAGTTCTAATTTCTAATTTCTTGTTTCTGATCGGAAAAACAAAATAAAAATTGAAGATGGGTGAGAATACCGGAGCGAGGCCCCAAATGCTCGACGTTTCCGTCAATGTGCCGTCGCAGGTTGGCTCCAAGTGCTACGACGACGACGGCCGCCTCAAACGAACTGGTAAGATAATTTCTCCATTTTCAGACAGCTCTCGATCAAATCTTCGTGTATAATGTTTTTATTTTTTTGGACAGGAACTGTTTGGACGGCGAGTGCTCATATCATAACAGCCGTTATCGGTTCGGGCGTGCTGTCGTTGGCTTGGGCGACGGCGCAGCTGGGGTGGGTCGCCGGTCCGACCGTGATGCTCTTGTTCGCATTCGTCACGTATTACACTTCTGTCCTTCTCTCCACATGCTACCGCACCGGCGACCCCGACAACGGCAAACGGAACTATACCTATATGGACGCCGTTAGGTCCAATCTCGGTATATTTTCTTCACTCTCTCTCTGAAAAGAGTAAAACAATAATGAGGTGAATTTTTTTTTTCTTGGGTTGCAGGTGGTTTTCACGTGAAAGTGTGTGGAGCGGTTCAGTACATGAATCTCTTTGGAGTTGCAATCGGTTACACCATTGCTGCATCTATAAGCTTGATGTGAGTTTAGATTCATTTGATTTATTTAATTTTATGTTATTTTCTTTATGGGGAATGTTGATGGATTTGGATTAATGGAACAGGGCGATTGAGAGGTCGAATTGCTTCCACAGCAAAGGCGACGCGAGCCCGTGTAGAGTTTCAAGCAATCCTTACATGATTGCATTCGGCGTTGTCGAGATCGTCTTCTCCCAAATCCCTAATTTCGACCAGATATGGTGGCTCTCCATTGTTGCCGCTATCATGTCCTTCACTTACTCCACCATCGGTTTAGGCCTTGGCATCGGAAAAGTTGCAGGTACTCCACACACTTTTCCCTATTTCAAGCTCTAATTTAATTAATTTTCTCCATCTTGTTTTAACACCATTTTTCCCCGATCAGAATCCGGCAAAGTGAGGGGAAGCTTCACCGGAATCAGCATCGGGACAGTCGTCGGAGCTCAAACGATCGACGAAACACAGAAGATTTGGAGAAGCTTCCAAGCTCTCGGCGCCATAGCTTTCGCCTATTCCTACTCCTTAATCCTTATCGAGATTCAGGTACAACAATTTTATCTTCTGTCTGTTCTAATTAAATCATAATTGAAGATTAATAAAATTATAATTGGGGGTTAATAAACTTCCAATTGAGAATTGATGAACCCTCACTGTGAATCCGTATGATTAATTACTAATTAAACTCATCTTCCTCATGAAATAGGACACGATCAAATCGCCGCCATCGGAGTACAAGACGATGAAGAAGGCGACGCTGCTGAGCGTGGCCGTGACCACCGTCTTCTACATGCTCTGCGGTTGTTTCGCTACGCGCCTTCGGCGACCTATCCCGGGCAACCTCCTCACCGGATTCGCTTCTTCAACCCGTACTGGCTCCTCGACATCGCCAACGCCGCCATCGTCATCCACCTCATCGGCGCCTACCAGGTCTACTGCCAGCCCTCTTCGCCTTCGTCGAGAAGACGGCGGCGGACTGGTTCCCAGACAGCAAGCTCATAACCAAGGAGATCACTCTCCCATCCCCGGCTTCCGCTATAAGCTCACCGTTTTCCGGCTTGTTTGGAGAAGTATATTTGTGGTGATCACCACCATCATCTCAATGCTCATGCCGTTCTTCAACGACGTCGTCGGAATCCTCGGCGCCTTCGGGTTCTGGCCGCTCACGGTTTACTTTCCAGTGGAGATGTACATTGTGCAGAAGAAGATTCCGAAGTGGAGCTCGCGGTGGATATGCCTGCAGACGCTGAGCGCCGCTTGCCTCATCATATCCATCGCCGCCGCTGTCGGATCCTTCGCCGGGTTGTGTCGGATCTCAAGACGTACAAGCCTTTCAAGACTTCCTACTGATGAGTAGTAGTTTCAGTTTTTAATCGAGGATGACAGAAAAAAAAAAATTAAGAAAAAGGTGGGATTTATATATAGTTTTAGTTCATGTTCATAACAGGCCTAAAAAGGCTGTAGATTTTCACAGTATTTACAAGAAGAGGAAAAACGGGTGACCATGCTTGTAATATTCAAGAAATTAAATCCCATGAATTTCCAGTGTAATTTTAATTTCTATTTCTCAGTTGAAATAGTGTACAATTGAGGTGCGCAGAGTGATTGATCGGTAATTACCTGCTTATTATTGTTTCTAATTACATTGGCTTGTTCAATTTTGTTGTTTCCCCCTAGTCTCCCGTGTTGTTCAATTAAGAAATACATAAATTAATTATCAACTCGTAACATGATCATTACACACAAGACAAAGATATATTCTGATTTCGGTAATTTTAAATGGACTAACAAGCTTGATTGATATTACATGGATATATATCATATATGAGAGATTATTTGAGATTATATGTCCGAAGAGAAGCTAATCGAACAAATGACGAAGCACGGTTTAGTTATATTTTACTCCGTCCACTAAATAAATACATTCATTTAATTTTGTTTTGATCCATCCACAAAATATATACACTTTTTTTTTTTAGAAATATCAATTCTATATTTTTTACTCTAAATCTATTAACTTTTTTACAAAAAAATTACTTAAGACCTACCTTTTTACTCTCACTATCTATTTATATATTTATTTATTATCTTCATGGCTCTCCTTTTAATCTCGTTATCTATTAATATATTCATTTAGTATATTCTCTAACTTTACACTCATTATAATTTACTAAAACGCGTATCACCAAAATCGAAGAATGGATATAAGAGGCGGAGGGAGTAAAACATTTCATCTCTAACAAATAGATAGAGGGTCAAGTCATTTAGTGTGCATGGATATAAGTGGGTGTGATTGTAACTCTAAATTGAAGAAAGAAAGAAAGAAAGAAAGAAAGAAGAAGAAGAAGAAGAAGAAGAAGAAGAAGAAGAAGAAGAAGAAGAAGAAGAAGAAGAAGAAGAAGAAGAAGAAGAAGAAGAAGAAGAAGAAGAAATGTTTTGCTATTATTTCACAAAATGTAATAATCTAAAATCAGACTTATCATTCTAATTTTGAATATTATACTCTAATTAGGAATAACAATTCACATTTTCATGCTAAAAAATGTTTTAGCCAAGGAAATAACCAATTTGTTGATAAATTTTCGTGGGTGTTTTGGAGCAGACAGCATATAGTCATTCTTATTTGTGTAGATATTCTAAGGTCAATTTGGTTAAAATATGTAATCGCATAATGTGAGAAAAGAATAGGATGCTTCTTTGTGTGTGTGTTTACTAAAGAGAGTTAAGAAAGTTCGGCGCCAAAAGCCTCAGATTCGAGTCCACCGCGATGTAGTTTTTAAAATTTCGTATTAAATCGACAAAAAAAAGAATAGGGTGCTTGCATTCATTTAACCTCGTCCACAGTTAAATTTGTTAAAAGAGTTTTTCAAGTTTCAAAATTTAATTAATGTGCGCGTGATTTCCCGAATTGAACCAACTTTTCAGTAGCTAGGAAAATGTGTGGAATTAAAGCCACCACCTAATAGTGATAGAGTTAATTAAGCAAAGTCCAATATATCTTAAGTTATACGGTGTTAATTAGTCGCAAGATTAATAGTTGAATAGTTAATTTACATGGGGGGTTTCTCAATATAAGTCGTCTTGAAAAGTATTTTAGACCATGCTAGTGAAATAATTATGAGATTATGTCAATTTCTCAACTCAATTGTGCGTATTTGGTTAGACATTTTCTAACTCATCCAAGCTAATATATTAGATGAACTTTCACTTTCCAACCTCAAATATCACCAAATTACTACAAAAAGAATCTCATAAAGAAATGTTTTTAGCTTTTGTTTAGATTACGTTATCGTATATCTTTTATTTCATAACTTTGATTTTACTTCATATTTTGTAGGGGGGTTCCCGTTTCATGACTCCTAATTTAATTATACAGTTGAATGTTAAATAAATATCAAGTTTTCAATTTTGTTGCAAAATAGATCCAACTTCTAAACTATTTCAATTATATCTTAATTTTGTTATTTGTAGTAAATTCATCTCTCCTATTTTTTGCACGGGTTTGGACTTTGATGGGATATGGCCCAACCGACTGGGTCCACTAACAGGCCCAAACGAGCTGGGCCTAACGTCGGTAGCAGGCCCACGCGGTCGAGCCCAAGGCGAGACTTAATCATTGCCCAAAACCCTAGCCCCCAGAACCGCTATCCTCGGCCAATGGAGAGGACGCCCCAGAACCAAGGTCAGGCGCCACCCTCCACGTGGCGCACGAAAGGCGAAAGGTCCCGGCTCCGGCCAATGGAAGGCATGCCAGAGGAAGAGTCACACCACGACCAATGGAGAGGTCGGGCGCCTACAAGCAAGGCGTATTCGGAGTCAGATAAATAGAAGGAAACCGATGTTAGAAGGGTTAGCAATTTCATCAATACAAAGGCTCAGAACAATACTCTCTGCATTTAAAAGCTCTAGTAAAAGTATTGAGGAATCATTCCTCCGTGGACGTAGATCTCATTAACGATCGAACCACGTAAAAAGCCTGGGTGTTCTTTATTGCTTTATATAAATCTCGCACACTCACATAGCTAGATTCATCATCGCCGCCTGTGGAAGCCCGAACAAGAAAGCTTCGCTTCCTCTACAACTAAATGGCAAGAACACGCACAACCGCCGCCCACGCCGGCAACAACCGGCCGAGGACGCACTGTGGTCACCGTCATGAAAGGAGATCGCGGACGCCACGAAGCGCCACACCCGAGGGCAACATGGAAAATGTTTCCATACACCTCAGACCGCCTCCCCAACGTAGGGAAAGATGTCGACCTCAACGAGGACGAGCAACAGCCTCATTCGTCCCACGAGGTCCTCGGCCGAGCCGTGAGCGAGTTCCTCCACGCCAATTCGCCAATTCCAAAGCTTCTCAACCAGAGGACCAGCGAGCGGGCCTCGAGGCCCCTGATCAACACCACGGCAGCCAAGCCGCCCCCATCCGAAATAGCGATCCCACCTCGGCGCTGATAGCCGAGAACGCGCGATCACGCCCGACGCGCTGGAGCCGCCGCCGCGCCGAGCCACCGCCTCATTCGCGGAGCCGCCGCGCCGAGCCACCGCCTCATTCGCGGAGCCGCCACCGCGGGCGAGCCGCCATCATCGGGCCGCCTCGCTCATGGAGCCGATCTCCACCTCGCCATGCCGACCGAGAGCTGAGCAAAACAGAGGGAAGAAAGGCGAGTTGAACCCCTGAGGGACGATAGGCGCCGCTATCGATCCCCACCCTCCGTAAAGAGATGGCAACGATCTCCGGGTTCGACCGGACGGGAGGATCATCTCCCTTTCTCCGTGGAGATTCTAGACACGCCACCGCCCCACGGCACGGGCACCCAATATAGCGCCTCACGATGGCCTCTGAGACCCTCCGACTTTCTTTTCGCCACACCACCAACATGGCGATCAAGGAATGGAAGATTTTCACATGTGCAAAATCTTCCCCGAGGTGCCGGGTCTCCAACGCACGGCGCTGTTCACCTCGCCCGCCGTAACAAAGATACACCGCCTGTGACCTCACGGATCGCCTCAAATGGCGCTCTATCGAAGACGCCGCCCAACAGCCTTCCTCCGACCGCCACAATCCGCCATATGGACGAGACGATGTCAAACTTCGCCTCGAGGTTCATCAAAGAGTCGCCAAAATCGACGACAAGAACGACCTCTACATCATCAACGCTGCTCAAAATGGGATCCGACCCGGCTACCGAATAAAGAAATCACTGTGAGAAACCAAAGACACGAGTAAGCTTGAACCTGGTGGACAACTTCGCAAGGAGACGAGTCTGATCGGAAGAAGCGGGAACTGGGACGACCGTAAGTCCGAGAGAAAAAGCCGGACGACCGAGTCGAGGCGCCGATCGCAGAGCCTTCGACGTAATCAAGAGAGGCCATCGAGTCTGTGCTCTGACCTCGCCCAACCCTCGGCGATGAGCGCCTCTACTCAAATCAAGGGCGGAAATATTCGAGCTCCACGCCGAGCTCTTCCCAAACCCGCCCCTATGAAAGTGGGATCCAAGAAGAGGTCCACAGATTTAGTATTGTGACTATCACCAAGGGTATGGTCACGATACCGAGGATTGCGTAAACCCGGGCTCACAGATCGACGAGCTCAAAGCGAGGGGCCTCAAGAAATACCTCTGACGAGCTGGTCCAAGAACGTAAAGCAGGCGAACGGAGGTGGTAACAATCAAGGGCCGACCCAGCAAGCACCCAACTCAAGACGACGAGGACGAAGGTCCCAACGCTATGGAGCAGTGTCTATGTTGTTACGGATCGCCTCGGGACGACGAGGTCGCCCTCAAGAACGACGCCCGAGGCCGCCCCTCAAGAGCCAAGAACAAGCGACTCGGATGGCGAGAACATAACGCTTCCAAGGAGACCCCGTGCCCAAGATCATGCCGCACCAGACGCCATCACGATACAGTCAGCGTGGCAACAAAACGCTCACGGGTCTATATCGACATCGAGCCTCCACAAGATCATCTTCCGTAGCTGTCTCGACAAGCTTGAGGTCGGAGGCATTCAGTACTCCCCGCGCCTCCCGCCACGGAGCTTCACTCAAGAGGCAGCCCACCCCGAGGGGTCATTACCCTTCCTGGCCACTTGTAGGCGGGCTCCTGTGTCGGTCACCAAGGCCATCCGATTCTTCCCGGTCCGAGCTCCCTCCGCATAACATCATCCTCTGGAGAGATCGGGTCAGACGCCACCAAGGCCGCCTGCTCGGCCTACCACCACCGTCAAGATTCCCACCCCGGGAGTGCTCAAGATCCAGTGAGACCAAACGGCAAGAAAAGAATGCCTACGACTCTCAACTCAAGACGCGGCCTCGCCTGCATAGCAATTACCGAGCCCTGAGACCGACACCCGGACGACCCGACCGAGGGCTCCAACTATACGATGACGATCCTTCAAGGTCATCCGTGTCGGCACCTGTGGCCCAATGGACGTCCGCAAAGACGTCATACGACTTCGAGAGAATATAGGACGTGTTTGCTTGGTCCCCGCCGATATGACCGAGTGTCACCCGAGCTCATAACTCACCGCCAACATCGACCCGGCTACCAAGCATCCCGGCAAGAAAAAAGGATATTCATGGTGGAGCGCAACAGTCATAAGGGACGAGGTGACTCAACTCAAGGCCAAGATCTTGTTCGAGGTCAACACCGACCGGATGGCTAATCCAACCGTGGTCCGAAGTCCGGCGGAGGGCGCGCGATGCGCGCCGATTATACCGACCTCAACAAGCACCGCCTAAAAGATTGCTACCTCCTCCCGATATCGACAAGAAGGTGGAGGCATTGGTGGGCCACGAGATGTTCAACTTCCCGGATCTATACAAGGGTACCACCAAATCTCGATGAGCCCGGAGGACGCACCAAAGACCGCTGCTCATCACCGACTTCTGCCTTACAGATCGAAGATGCCTTCGCCTCAAAACGCCGGCTACTTACCGAGGATGGTGGATGCAACATTCAAAGACCACATCGGGAGATCGCCGAGGTTCACGCCGACGACATAGTAGTCAAAAGTCGAAACGGAGAGTCACTACCGACGACCCCAAGCACCATCCTCCAACTCCTCGTGTCGGCCAACCTCAAACTCAACCCCGTAAATGTACATTTATGGTGAAGACCGCAAGTTCTCGATGCTGGTTTTCGTGAGGCCCTCAAGGCCAATCCCACCAAGGCGGCGGCAGGCGTTTCGACATGCAGTGCCAAGGACCATCCGTGAGATCCACAACTCACCGGTGCCTAGCCGCCTCAAGCAGATTTCTCTCGAGCCGAGAAACAGCTCACATTCTTCAAAATCCCGAGGAGGGCTCCGGACTTCGCCTCGCAGAGGAACACCAGCCGCCTTCACGCACTGAAGGAGTACTCACCGACCGCCGACCCCGTCCGCCCAAAGCAAGGTGAATCTCTCCCTATATTTGGCCGCCTGACGAGGCCATCACATGCATCGTGCGGGATGAGGAAAGGACAACAACTCCCCATCTATTTTATCACCGAGCTCTCAAAGGACCGTAGACAAGGTATCTGCCTCGAAAAGTAAATACTGCCCCGTGAACGCCAAACGACGCCCGACCCTACTTCCAAGCTCACTCCGTCCAGTGCTAACCGACTTGCCCTTGAGACAAGTCTTGTTGAAACCCGAGTCGTCCGGACGATAGCTGCTGGCACTGGAGCTCGGCGAGCACGACATTTCGCACTCACCTGCATCGCCATAAAAGCGGCAAGCTCGCCGACTTCCCGGTTGAGGCCACCACCGAGGTAGGCTCGCCAATGAGGTAACTCCAGCCCCGCCCCCACGGCGGAGGAAGCCGCCCTAACACCACCGATGGTTGTCATGGACGACGTGACGGAGCATCATGCAAGACAGCAAGCGGCATCCTCCTCCTCGCCCAGATAAGCAAGTCACATACGCACTCCTTTACCTTCCGACCACCAACAACGAGGTGGAGTATGAGGCCCTAATCTCCTGACCCGCCGCTATGAGCCGAGGGGGATGAGATCCAAATCTTCGCGATTCCTGTGTCGCCGCGAACTGTGTGTTAGGCAAATACGAGGCCAAGGAGGACCGAATGAAACAATACCGAGAAGGCAAAGGAGATGTTGACCTCGCTCAGTACTTCAAGATCCACCGAATCCCCGAGGGAAAATAATGGCCGACGCCCCGCAAGTTAGTGGCACACAACAAGTCCACCAAAGGGAGGAGATTCGCCCGTAAGCATAGCGAGTCCCACGTCGGCGCCATCACCGAGATAGAGCCGAATCGATGTCTCCCCAAGGCCTACCCGAACACGGCGACTACCTTCAGATCGGCTCAAGCCAAAAATGATGGCAAAATCCCGTATATCTCATGCATGAGGCGCCTTCACCGGAAGTCTTACCTTCAACCCTCCCGAGATGCCTCGCCGTAAGAGTTTCACTACGTGCTCAACGAATTCACCGGTGGTCTGTGGAAGCCACATCGGGTCGCGAGCACTTTCAAAAAGACGCCGAGGTCGGGATATTACCGCCCACCTTGTACAAGATTCGCCGAGCTCGCCAAGAAGTGCCCAGTGCCGATTCACTCCACACCAAAAAGTCCGCCTGATCGATTTGAGCACCGCAGAGTCCGTGGCCTTCATGCAAGCGGATCGACATCGCCGTCTGCTCGACCGAGCACCGTGTCGCTTCGATATTTAGTCGTAGCCATAGACTACTTCACAAACGGGTCGAGGCCGAGCCACTTTCGAGCCTCACGAGCGTAAGGATTCAAACCTTTGTGTGGAAAATATAGTCCGCCGCTCGCATACCGCACATCCCGGTCTCGACAACCAGACTCAATTCGCCGACAAAACTTCAAGGAGTGGTGCGAAGAGCTTCAGATCGATCAACGCTCACCCGGTCGCACACCCACAAGCGAATGGTCGACCGAGGTGACGAACCGCACGATCGCATAAGGATTGAAGAAGAGGCCGGATCGAGCTAAAGGCGATCGGGCTGAAAATCTCCTCAAGTCCTCCTCGGGTCCCACAGACCACACCTGACGGCGCACGGAGACCCCTTTAGCCGGGTCTATGGTACCGAGGCCGCCATACCGCCGAGATCGGCGCTGCCAAGCCCTCGCACTCTCCACTCGACCGTGCCGAACGAGGAAGACCTCGGGCCAACCTCGACGCCTCGAGGAGAAGCGCGAGCTCGCTTTCATAAACGGCCAAGCACAAGGCCCAGTCGCACGGCACCACAACAACGGGTCAAAGCCTCCGCCCCATGCTGGCGACTCGCCCTAAGAAATAATGAAGCCAAGAGAGCCGAGGCCTCAACAAGCCGGATCCGACATGGAAGGCCCGCACTGCTGCTCACGGTGACCCCGCAGCGGGCTTACAAGTCGGCTCACTTGTCCTGCACTTGTCTCCGAACTCGCACATTATGCATTTAAGGAGGTATTTTACATAGCTTCGATTTAAAGTCGGATCATGTTAGTTCCTTAATTGCTTTGCCAAAAGTACGATGTTGATTACATGTTCAATAAAACACCTGCTTTTATGATGAATATTTCACTTCTCATACATATGTGAACATCTGCTTGATACACCACATTTAAACCTTCACAAAGGGACGCCTTCACGAAGATGAAAATCCCACCAAGTAGGTAAGCGCACAAATTACCCATTAAGTTGACGCCCACACGCAAAGCGCATGACACCCATTGTCGACGCCCACACGCAAAGCGCATGACACCCATTGTTGGACGCCTACACGCAGCACACAGACACCCATTGTTGGACGCCTACACGCAAGTGACATCCGCACCGATCTCGCCATCTCATACCCCTTTATTTGGGAAGATATGCACCGCACAAAGTCTAAATGCATTAACGACTACAAACAAAGTACCAAGCCATATACAAGACAATCGGCTTCAGAGCTCGCTTATACCCCTTTATTTGGGAAAATACACACCTATGTATACAAGATAAATATATTTACGACCAAAACGAAGTCCTAAGTTATGTTTGTACCTCTCAAGGGAAAATATACACTTCAAACGAGTCTAAATACATTTATATCTACATACAAGGTCCTATACTATACATAGCCTCATTCGGCTTCCGGCCCGCCGCCAGACCTCGCCAAGCCGCACCAATTTCTACAAAATCTCCAGCCGACGATGTATGCCTCGAACGAACTCGGTGCCTTCGACCTACCGATAAGGTCGAATCACCACTACCTGCCTCCCGGCCGCCGACGCTGGCTCTGAGGCAGCCGAATGTAGCAGCCGACCTGAGTCATCTTCACCCGCCTCCCGACACTCCGGGGCGGCGGCAAGACGGCATTCCGGGAGTGGGGACGACCGAGGTCACACCCCGACCCCCGACCGACACCGGCCGTGCGCGACCGCCCCCACCCGAAGCTCTCCTCGCCGACTGAGGTCCTCGGTCGCCGTCCGCCCCTGAGGATCCTCGACGATCCGCCCGCCGACCCATCAACCTCAAAGACTTCGGCATGATCGAGTAGCCGCCTCCTCCGCAGGTTCTTCTATGATCGGCCGGCAGAGCCGCTGCTGCCTCGCCGCCGGGCATGCGACGCCGGACGATGTCATACATCTCCATAAACTTCACCACTGAGTCGACGCAGCTTTGAACTTTGCTGCTGGGCCCTCCTCATCCTCAAGACCATGCCCTCCGCCAAGAAGCTCGACCTGGCCGCCGGCTTCGATATGGTAGTCCCACCACCGCGGATCGCCTCTCAGACTGTGATGCTCCTCCGACAACCGAGCGAGCCTCTCCGTAGTCAATTCAAGTTGTTCCTCGACCGCATCAAACGCCCTCGATAGCGCCGGCATATATGTCCGCCTGACTCCGCCCGAGCGACCTTCAACTTCGCCACTGCTCGCCAGAGGCGGCCACTTCCGATCACCTCGCCCAACTTCTTCTTCAGATCAGCAGACGGCCGAGCCGACTCCATTGTGGCCAAAACTGGGATAGGTCGGAACACCGCCCTCCAGAAAGCACCTCTTCGTCCTTCTCACCAAGGCACTCGACTTCTTTTAACTTCACAACAATTCATGGTCAAGTTCGATCCATTTAGCGTGAGTATCGAAATAAACGAGACAACACAAATCTTCAAAATATTGCGCTTATTACTCAAAAAGGGAAAATTATTACAGTGCCCATGGTCCTATCGACCCTATAGCTCACGCTATTACATCAGTCCACCGACTCAGCCTACGGCCGGTCTCGACGACCTCCTCGATGCTCCTCTGCTGGCCGCCCACCTCCGGCGGGACCTCCGACCCCGCCTCCTCCCGCCTCCGCCTCCTCCTCCTCCTCGCCAAATGACCTCAAGAAGCGAGCTCCCGGCTCGCGATCTCGCCCTCCTTACACCGGGCGACGCCCTCAAAGAGCTGAGGTAGAGCTTGATGCCGAGCCTCCAAAGATCTGGAAGGAGTCACCAGAGATCACCCGCGTAAGCTTTGTCCACCTCTTGGTCGACTCGGTCCACCCATGCTCGACCTTATCAAAATCGCATGGCGGCCGCCAGCCTCCCTGTGATCCGACACCACCTTCGGCTTCAAAGACGGCGGCGAGATCGGCAATGAAAGCCGAGAAGCTCTCCGACTGACGAGCCTACCGGCAAAGGCCCTCAACAAGTGGTCCTCGGTCGGCCACCAGACCTCCTCGCCTCATGAGGTCCTTCTTCGCCGGCCAGCCCTCTCAGCCTCGACCTCCCCGGCAGCCTCCAGCTCAAAGGTCTCTTCTTCGTATGGCCTCAAGAAGAACCCTCCCGCCTCGGCTCCCCGGCTCAGCCCGCCCGCAGCGGACGCTGGCGGTCTCACCTGCCGCCTCGCGCGGCAAGATCCTGCTCAAGCTTTCTGGCTCACGGGCCGAGCTCACGCCGCAAGACCGGCATGACTGCAGCCCCCCAGAAGAAGGCCGCAGGCCCCCATCATCGAGCTCCCACCCTAAAAGGAGATGCACAAGTTAATAAACCGATTATGGCAAACAAATCTTAATATGGAAGTTTACGCACTTGGGGCGGGACGCGACTAAGCTTGTGGCACACCAGACTCAAGGCTGCCCCGAGGTCGAGATTCGATGCCGGGCCGACCTCGGCCAGCCCACTCATCACCGCCCATGCCGTCCACCTTCTTCTGCCCCTACTAGGTCCACCCTGCTTTTTCTTCACGGCCCCGCCCCACGATGGCGAGCCCACCTCATCCTCAACTTCATCACACAAAAGAGAAAGACACATTAGCACAAAGAAAATAAAACGAATAAGGACTAAGAAAAGGGATGCCTCACCCCGCCTGCACTTCGGTCCCGACGCTCCGAATTCGAAACACTCACCTGGCCTTCTTCAGATCGCCTCTGTAACTTATGAATAAGATCTCACCAAGTCGCTCAACAACTCCTCCATACGGCCCAAGGGCTTGATTTTCTGTCCACCAACATGCCGATACCCCACTCATACCTGGCTCCCCCTCACCAGAAAGAAATACCTATTCGCCAATGGGACACCTGGAGGGACGGCCACCTTAAATTTCAGACGGGTGATGATAGTACATCCTCCTATGGTCTTCACGCTAAAACAGATCAATACCTCAAGGACAACTCTCAAGAATGCCATAACAAGAGAGCCCCACCCCACCAACGAGCTAACGGAATTCGGGTCAATCGACAAACGGGATCCGAAATACTTGAAGGCTAAGATAAATGGGGATGAGGGTACCTAAGACCGCCTCAAACCGCCTACATAGACAAGAACAAACCCATCCGGAGGGCCATCGCCTATCGTCCGGATGCGGCACACCACCACGCCTCCCCTAATCCCAGACTTCTAACAACTTCAAAAGTTCCCGCAACGCCAACCGACCGCGCCCACCTTCGCACCATCCCATACAGAGGATACCGCGAATACTAGAACTCACCCCACTGCACCTACCCAAACCATCAGTAGCACATATAGTCTCTTACACCGCAACTCACGCCCGTAACCCGAGGCGAAAGGGAACTTTCGTGAGCGGTAGAAGATTAAGAAAACATACTTACTTTTCAAAGTAGTATACGGCTACTTCAAATAAAATCGATCAACTCGAAAATCTCTTTAAATTCTCTCTAATTTTTAAGTGTCAAGAAGAAGAAGTGAACATTGCCTCTTTGCGCCTATTTATAAGACTAGGGCGCAAATCGCTGCTTTAAATTCAACACGCGCCACACGTGATTGATATACGTTACACGCGCAAGCACGCGGTTCGAGTGCCCAACTACCGCCTCGCGCAGATGACGACGCCAGATAGGACGGGCCCACCCGACCTAGCAATCATCATACGGACCCCGGCCCTCCGGATGGCGGCGCCAGTCGCACCCCGCCCTTCCCACAAATGCCAAGGAATCATCGACATCTACCTCGTCACCGGCTCACCCTTACGGGAAAGCCTACAACCAGATCGGACTCGGCCAACTGTGCCGCAGAGTCTCAGGCGGCCCGAGACACACCACGGCATCCCCGGTGCGCGGTCGCCAGTCGGACATCGGCACCCACCACTGTGAGAAACACCACTTCGCATCGCACCTCGGCATAACAAACGCAGAGGCGCTGACATTCAGGTCGGACCTCGACTTCCTTCGATGCCACATCTCCGCGCCTGCACCGTAAGACCATCACACCCAAGGAACAACTTCGCCCAAGCCACACCTCACCGGCCGCGCTCTTCACTCCACCTCGGCCCGCTGTCCCTCGGCTATTCGTGGGCTATGATGGATATGGCCCAACCGACTGGTCCACTAACAAAGCCCAAACGAGCTGGGCCTAACGCCGTAGCAGCCCACGCGGTCCGAGCCCAAGGCGAGACTTAATCATCGCCCAAAACCCTAGCCCCGAACCGCTATCCTCGCCAATGGAGAGGACGCCCTGTAATCAAGGTCGCGCCACCTCCACGTGGCGCACGAAAGGCGAAGGTCCCTGGCCCGCCAATGGAAGGCACGCCAGAGGAAGAGTCACACCACCACCAATGGAGAGGTCGCGCTACTTAGCAAGATTCGAGTCAGATAAATAGAAAGAAAACTCGATGTTAGAAGCGTTAGCAATTTATCAATACAAAGGCCAGAACCAATACTCTGCATTTAAAAGCTCTAGTAAAGTATTGAGGAATCATTCTCCGTGGACGAGATCTCATTAACGATCGAACCACGAAAAAGCTCCGGGTGTTCTTTATCGCTTTATATAAATCTCGCACACTCACATAGCCTAGATTCATCGACTTAATTAAGTTATACACATGCATCACAATTTGAATTCAAAATCATTAATGATAGTTGTTTTAACCAGTATCTAAATTGTCAATTTTATCATTGGACGTCCAAAATTGCTACTCGAATCTTCTAAACACTAACTTGGCCCGGAGAACCTTAATTATATTGAAGTGTGCCTATAGAAAAAGTGATACAATGTGTGTACCACAATTAATCATTATAGCTAGTATGCATAAATATCTTTCGTGTTCACATCATAATATTCAACGTAAGCAATGATTTATTTTTCTACGAGAGCTTCACCATTCTTACCTTCGTGATGATGGTTTGAGATTGAAGTGACGAAAGCCACATGACAAACAAGGTTGTAAGCAGTAACCTCTTTTGGAATAATGCCAAGGCACTGAACCACCTTTTCCTTTTGAGGCAAAGACAGCATTGGTCTCATGGGATTTGGCGTTTATTGACCATACATCTCTAAGTTTCTACATAAAATTTTAAAAGTGGATGTGATGCTCATCTTCATATGCTTCAACCACCCACTATGATGGATGGATGGAGGAGAAATATACGATCAAGAATCCAACAAGTTCATTACCACCATTCATACATTTATCATCATCTATAAAGCTTTCCACTAAGAATCTTGACTTGATCAACTATATGTCCTAATTCTTCTTCTTTATCGCCTTAATTATATGCAAGGAGTTCGAACGTACGTAGTCGAGTTCTTTTTTTTTTTGGTATCATGGGGAACCCGCAGCCGCTACCTTAGGTGCAAGACCGGTAAAACCCCACATTCATGCCAGCATAAATGCAAACCACACGCGACAAGTGAAACCACACTTAGAAATCGGTATGACGCCTCAACCCATAGTAGGCGCTTGGTGGGATTCGAATCATGACATCTCGACCACAAGAACCCACTTTAACCATTGGGCTGTCCCTAGGGGACTCGTAGTCGAATTCTTGCCAGAGGGGAATGCGTAGTATATCTCTTTTTTACCGAATAAAAAAGAGAGTAATAATGTGAGGGAATCTTGTCTTATTCATCCTTCTTCATCAAGTCATGGACTGGTCCATTGCATTGAGTTTGGAGTTGTCAATAAAACAAATTGAGGTGTCCTTGTTCAGAGTTTATTAAATCACTATGCCAAGACCCGTGAAATAGACAAATAAGTATACATGAGTAAGAAACAAGCCACCTTCATAATAAGGGATGTTTATTAACTTTATTTTAGACATCCCATAAGTTTCGATTCTTATAAGATGTTACTGAGTGTTTATTGATAGAATATATAAATTTAATCATGTGTTCTAGCTTTTGAAGATCTTTCTTGGAATATCATAATTCACCATACATCGACATGTATCTAAGATGCTCCATTGAATTTAATGCAACACATAAGTGTTCACAGATAAACCTACGAATTGATGACACCGACAATTGATTTCTAATTTCACCGATGTTCGAATATATACTTGGTTGCCCAAATCTTCAATACTTAGTGAAAGTATGCTATGAAGATCACCAAAAATTCTAATCCCTTAACTCTTGTAATTTTCAAAATTGCGGCTATCAGATTGTGTGTATTCGGATTTTGTCCTACACTATATTTATAGAGATCTCCAAACCCTAGTCCTTTAGGATTAGAACTCTATCTCCAAATGCATAATAAGTATCTTCTAGCTTAAGATAATTCATTTATGATAATAATTATCTCGATATCTTTTAATATCGATAAGATATCTCGACTATAAGTTGTATTAAATAAATAATAAATTAATCATAATACAGCCCCTAGAATTATACTAGGACTAGACGGATTCTACATAGTAAAGGATCTTGACGGACCGCCCAGGATCAAATACAAGAAATAAAAATGAGCCTCAAATGAATTAATTTTCCATTTTCAACCCATAACATAATTAACTCATAAATATTAATTCATTCCACTAAAGCATTAATATTGACTTGCCTCTTTACTTCAATTTGAGTCAAGCCTCATTAGACTTAAATAATCCTCAGATTTAAGATATACAACATCCATTAATTAATTAGAGCTTTATAGCTCTAAATTAATTAATTAATAAATAATTAGTTCCTTAAGTAGTATCATTCAATTTAATTATCATATCTGATAAAATCAACCTGCAAGGTTTAATACTATAAACATTTTGAGCTCCTTAAGGGGATGTCATCAACCTAAACCGGATACAGTTACCTAAAATAAATTTTCAAATATCATATGCGTATGAACTGCTCCCACCCAATATGCGGAGTATATTGAGCTAACACAAAACTCTCAACCATGACACTCAAAGTGAGAGCCAGACATATATATACAGTTGAAACTCTATTAGGGTTAGGATTACATTAAGTCACCGAAATCTAAGTTCTTCACGATAAGCAAATAGAAGAATACATCCCAATGTGTTCCTCATCAATACATAAAGATGTATCAATATAAACAAGTAATCAATACATACCACTTTACATTTACATCATACTTAAACCAATAACTTGTTATCAAGTTGTTTTGATGTGAATTAGTTTATATCTCATAATGTTAATCCAATCATATGATCTTTTGTGATCTACAATACACCATATGATCTACTTTATGATGAGATAATGAGACATACATATCGATAAATTAACAATTCAAATAGGAGAATAACAATGAACTGAGAGCATTGTATGCAAACATAAAACATTTTGCTTTCAGTATACAAACTCAATATTTATAAAATATAATGTCTTACTAATTTACAAGTCATTAAAATATTTGGATAATTGAGATAATAAACGAAAGAGAAATTTGTTAATTAGAGAGAGAGGGAGAGAATAAAAGAGAGAAAATTGTTAATTGCGGTTATTTGCAAAGTAGTATTATCAAGTTTATGGTTTTTTAACATAGAGAGACTAATTATAATATTTATTTTGCTTCTAATTCGTGGAGTCAATCTCATCAGAGCTCCTTTTTCAGTTAACGATGAATTTTTAATTCAACGGCCTAGAATCAATTTTGACGGAGCGGCTCATCCGATGAACGACAAAATTTCCAAAAGCGCTATTAACATGCTTGGGGAATGGCTTGGATCAGATTAGGTGATGATTCTCCCATTCAAATCAGAATCTGGATCAATTTTTGTGGCGAGCTAAGAGAACATTTTTGTGCTACACCGTTCCATAAAATTCAGCATTTAAGATGCATATGTTTATATTTTGTATGCAGTTTTGTTCATACGTAAATGCATTTTTAAAGATTATATAGATTTGTGGGGTATGCATTTTCTAATAATGATAGGATACGGCCCAACTCCCAGGCCCAAGCATCAGGCCCAATATAAATAAACCTGACATGAAGCTCGGCCCAAACGAGTCCGGCCCAAGAAGGCTCCTGAACCAGTGGGAACGCAGAAGATTCGGTCATATCTAGGAGAATCCTAATTAGAGAGTAGATAGGATTCAAATCCTATCTTAGAATAGATCTCGGATTCGAGATCTAGGTCATTATAATCGTGTATAAATAGAGGCTAGATTAGACAGAAAAAGGTCAGTTACACTCTTTGTAATCGCCCCTCATATTATCAATATCAAATACTCTCTCTCTCTCTCCGGACGAGGTCTTATTCATAGATCGAACCACGAAATCTTGGTGTTCCCAAGCGTATTTAATTCCTTTACGAAATTAAGATCGATCATTTGGCGCTGTCGGGAAACGAAATTCGTGTTTTCGATCAAAGTTCGCTTAGAGAATCAATCACAACAATGAGAACAAGAAGTCTTACATCCGGGGCGCCGCAACAACAAAGAACAAACACGCCGAGCTCGCTGGGAAAAACCCGGTCGAGGATTCACCCACGAGGGCACATCCAGAGCCTCGACGAGCGAGGCAATCCCATCCTGCGTGAAGAAGTAGAATACCAAAGCGAAGGAGATCGCAACAAGAACTAAGGAGAACCTCTCGCCCGCAGAATGAACCTCGACGACGCCAAGGGGTTTCGAGAAGAATAAGGAGAGTTTTCTCCAATACCTCGAGAGAAGCACAAGGTCGGCCACTACCCAAGAAAGGAATGCGAGCCTCGCCTAAACACGAGGCACCGCGGCCGAGGTGGATCCCCAAAGATCCAGTCATGGGCGCCGTGCCTCGCACGCGTTAGGGCCCAAACCAATCGTGCAAGGGACGCAGTAGCGCGAAAGGATCGTCGCGACCGCGAGGCCGGGTCCCGTTACCAAAATGAGTTCGGTCGACGAACTCCGCCCACTCTCCGAGAGGGCGGCTTCGGCTGGTGCGGAATATAGTCACCCCTGCTCTCAAACGAAATACTGACACCCCGCCTCACGACAAATACCAAAGCGAGAGCATCCCCTCACGACGGACTAAGGGACCCATGAACTTTCTCTCGCAGCCCAAAGACAATATGATCAACCAACGCCTCGGCCACAGTTCGTATGTGCAAACTCTTCCGGAGTTGGTCGACAACGCCCGTCGGTGGTTCGACTGACCACCTCCGGGAGCATTGGATCATATCGCGACTGATGGCGCCTTCCATCAAGGTTCTTCCGTAAGGCGCAATCTAAAACGCCGTCGGCACACCTCCTCACCGTGAGGCAAAGCCGAGACGAGTCCGTGAGCGACTTTATGACCGGGTTCAATCAGGACAAGATCGCTCCTTTCACGAGGACTACGGGCATGACACGAGGAATGCCGAGATCTCATGGGAGACATCGAGATGCTAGTACAGGGACGGGTCTTTAAAATATAAAAAGCGGGACCAAAGTCAAGTTAACACGAGGCCCCTCATCGAGGCGGAAAAAGAGGAACCAAAGTAGAGGGGAATGCCTCTCACAGAAGCAGGCGCAACGAAGAGGCGAGGAGGAGATGGCGAACCCTAGTACGACGGGGTCGTCTACTACCATCACGTCTCCCCGTGGAGTTACGAAGTCCTCCCTCAAGGTCAAGGCTCAAGTCCCCATACCAACGAGCCTCACAACAAGAGGTTCGGGAGGACGAGCGAATTACCTTCTCCGAGGCGACCCGTACAGCGGTGGTGCCCACGGGACGCTACCGTGATCGAGCGATGATCGCCAACAAGTTAGTAAGGCAGCGTATATATCGGCGAAGGCGCGTCGGTAAGCATCCTCTTCAAGAATGCTTTGACAAGTTAGGAGTAGAGGCGGCGGCCTCAGCGACAGCCTACCACTCCGCGACCGTGCAGAAGAGACACGCCCGCACGGGGTGATCGACCGCCCGTCCGCGATGGGAAGGGCACAGGCGAGCTCTACCAAAGTGGTGCAGTTCTCAGTGGTCGGTGCCCATTCGCCATACAACGTTATACTTGGGCGAGGCAAGCAACGCGATGAAGAGCGGTGTGCTCAACCTACCGCACCGACAATGAAAATCCCACAAAGGAGGGATAGCCGTGATCCTGGAGACGAGCGGGCTAAAGAATGCATGCGGTGGGCTGAGAGGTGCGAGGACTTGGTCCAACAACCGCAAGCATAACAATCAAAAGAAACAGGAGTTGGAACCCGGAGAGGGCGTCATGGCCCAGAGAACTCGGTGGAGGAGGTCGCATTGTATGAAAGCGAACCATCGAGGTCGTAAAGTTGGCTCTGGGGTGTACCTCGACTAAGGAAGCAGATCATCCGACTCTAAGGAATTCGAGACACGTTAGCAGTTGGTCGCCTCGATATGACGGGGTCTCACCATCTATCATTACACACCGTCTCAACATTAACTGTGATGTAAAACCGGTTCGGCAAAAGCAGCGGAGTTTTGCAACGAGCGGAATCAAGTCATCCACGAGGTGAAAGCGATTATTAAAGCGGGCATCTTGTTGAAGTCAGTATCCGACTGGATAGCCAACCCAGAATGGTGAAGAAAGGCGGAGGAGGAGGATGGCGAATGTGCATCGATTATACGATCTCAACAAACATTGCCCTAAAGATCGTTACCCTCCACAACATCGACAAAAGGTTGGCTTTGGTCGGACGCAAGTCTTGACTTTACGGACTGTGTAAAGGATATCACCGGTCTTGATGGACGACGAAGACGCAGCCAAAACAGACTTCATTACGAGACTTGAGTCTTCGCATACAAGAAGATGACATTCGGACTCAAGAATGCAGGGCTACCTATCAAAGGATGGTAGATAAAATATTCCACCCTACATAGGGGCCGAATGTGGAAGTGTCACGTAGATGACATCGTCGTCAAGAGTATTGAGGAAGGTATGTGTTGCCGACCTCGGGATGGTCCTCGACCTACTCGGAAAGGTCGACCTAAAGCTAAACCCCGTAAATGCACATTCGCGATTCGGTCCGGAAAATTTCGGGGTGTTGGGTTTCACGAGAGGTTTAAAAGCCAATCAGTCCAAGTTGAAACCATTGTGGAGATGAGGATGCCAAAGACAATCCACGACATACACAAGTTGACAGTTGCATCTCACTTTCGGCCGTTTTCTTTCGCCGCGGATAAGCCCCCCATTCTTCAAAATATTGAAAAGGCTCGGAGTTCTCACGGAATGACATACACAAGTCCGCCGAGGATCTCAAAACTACCTCGCCAAACTCCCCACTCTATCAGTCCAGAAAGAATGAGAGGTCATCTCCTTATACCTCGCCGCCTCGGGCGAAACCATAAGTCGGTTTTGAGTGCGAGAGGAAGGGCCTTGACTACCGTGTATTTCATCGGCCGAGCATTGAAAGGACCGAAACACGGTATCAAGCTTTGGAGCTTCAGCGCTGGCATTAATAAATGCTGCAAGAAGATTCGTCCATACTTCCATGCATATCCCATGGTCCTCGCGATCACCCACTTGGCAATTATTGACGGCCGCTCGAGGAGAATCGCGAGTGGGCGATTGAATTAGCGAACACGACATATCTTTTTCCCCCGTCAAGCCGTCAAGGTCGCCCTCAGACTTCCTTGTCGAGGCTAACCGGCACGAGCAAACCAGCAGTGCGTGTCGGGCGATGCGAAAGTCGATCCTATAGATAAAGCTCCGGAGGATTGCCGGCAAGTCTCGTTGACGGAGCTTGAGGAAGCGGTAGGGCGGTATCCTACTTTTAGGACGAGATGGCGAGATCACATATGCACTTGGTTCGCGTTTAAAAATACGAACAATGAAGTGGAATCGAAGCCTTAATTGCGGGACTTCGCTAGCTCAAAGCCTTCAAGCACGAGTGCAAGTTCACGGTGACTCTCAAGTCGTAGTAAGTCACATGTTGGGAAAGTCGAGGCAAAGGCAACAGGATGAAGAAATACCTTGAAAAAGCAGCGTACAACAAGCTTTCTCACACTTCGATTAGTTCACATCGAGGGAGCAAAATAGCCGAGCCGACGATTAAGCAAACTAGCCTCGTCGTCGGCGAACTCGCCAATAGAAGAAGTCAGAGCGAAAGCATAGCGATGGCGACACTTTGAACCGAGGTCGACATAGTGTCGACGACGAACTAATTGGATGACTCCCGTTCGAGAATACGGAAAAGGCGAGCTACCCCATGACAAGCTCGAGGCTAGGAAGATCTTGAGCAAATCTGCGATATCGCTTGAGCAGAGAATTCTCTATGAAAATCATACCTCCAACCTCTCCTAAGGTGCACGGGTCGAACCGAGCTAACTACGTACTACGAAGTACATGAAGGATTGTGTGGAAGTCACATCGGACCCGTGCCCTATCGAAGAAAGTCATGCGATGGGGATACTATTGGCCGACAATGTTCCAGACTCGTCGATCTCGTGAAGAAATGTCCAAGTGTCAAATCCATGGAAGCGTCTGAGGCTACCTCAAACCGACCTCGCCAAGACATGCAAAGCCCTTGGCCATTTATGCGATGGGGATCGACATCGTGAGTCCGCTACGCAAAGCTCCGTGACAGTTTCAATTCTAATTGTCGCGATCGACTATTTCTACGAAGTTGGTGGAAGCCAACCCTTGGTAAAGATCACGAGCAAAACGCCTCAACTGGCTGCGGAAGAACATCGTGTCGCGGCATCCCTCGTGTCCTTATTTGAGATAATGGGACACGGTTCACGGATAAAGTATTCAAAGAATGGTGTCGAGCTTGGATCCAAGCAGAGTTCACTTGATAGCTCGTCCTCAAGCAAATGGTCAAACCAAGTCACCAACCGGACAATTGTGAAAGGACTCAAGACTCGCCTTGACCAAGTAAAAGGCAATTGGGTGGAAAATTTACATAAAGTCCTATGGTGGTATTGTACTACCTCGGACATCAAACGGAGAAACACCCTACAACTTGGTATATGGAACCGAGCGGTAATCCACAGAAATCGGTATGCCGAGCCCCGTACCATTCACTTATCCGCTGAAGCCAATGACGACAATCTACGATCTGCTCTAGATCTACTCGAAGAAAAAAGAGACATCGCCTACATCAGAGAAGCTCGGTATAAGCAACAAGTAGCTCGGTATTACAACGGTGTCAAATACCGATAATTTCAAGTAAGCGACCTCGTGCTTGAAACAATGATATCGATAAAGCCAAAAGCTCGGCAAGTTTATGTAAGCCACATGGGAAGGACCATACCGGTTGATGAAGTCATCGGAAAAGGCTCGTATAAGCTCGCCCATATATCCGGACGTGAGAATACCCGATCGTGGCACATCATTCATCGAAGAAATAATTTGCATAAGTGTCAAAAGTTGAGTCGTTAGGTCGTGTTATCGAGTGCATTCGATTCGCCATGGAGTCTTGTTTTATTATTACGTCGGTCTCTATCAATAAAATCTTTTCTAGCATGTTTTATTTGTCCTTATGCATACTCCATTTCTATACCTCTTGGAGGATGAACTATACCCTCGATTTTAGGATGGACTACCTTCGTTTAATATGAGGACGAACTAAGCGTGAGGGACCACCCCTAGCGATAAAACTTGCGAAATAAGGAACCAATACCTCCGTTTATTTCGGGAAGGGACCACCCGGCGATAAAACTTGCCAAAAGGAACTATACCTCCGTTCACTTCGGGAAGAGGACCATCGAGCAATACTTCGCCAAAGCAGAACCCATACCTTTGCATTTAGGGCGTAATACCTTCGTTTATTTAGAGGATGAATACCTTCGTGCGAGGACGAAATACCTTCGTTTATTTCGAGGATGAATACCTTCGTTTATTTCGAGGGCGAACTACCTTCGTACAAGGACGAACTACCTGTTCATTTGAGGACGGACTACCCTTGTGCGGGACGAGCTACCTTCGTCTAAACGAGGACGACCTATCTTCTTTTTGGTTACGGTAAGAAAAGGCGGTGTTCTCGAAGAGTTAACACGAAGCAAACAAAATAATTCTTATTTGAGTATACGGTTTATACATTACGAAGGCGAAGAGGCCCGGAGGCCGGGAAAAGGCGAGCGATCCCTAGAAAATCGGATTCAGCGGAGCATCTATACTAATCCTACCTCTACCTCGTCCTCGATCTCGCTAAGAGCCCTACGGATCGACCTCGGCCGATCGATGATGCGTCTACTAGATCGACCTCGGCCGCCGATGATGCCCGACCTCGGCTCGCCGAGGGCTTCGTCTCTCTTCGACAATGAAACGCCTCTCTTGAGCTATCCACCCGCGAGAAAAAGGCGTCGGGGCAATGGCGAAGTCTAGCAGACGAAGAAGCCGCGGTAGAAGCCTCGATCACGAGCAAGCACCCGTTCGAAAGGAATAACGAGCCACGGCGATCTTGTACAAGCCGCCGACCTTCTTAAGTTCGGCATATTACTCTCGATATTGCCAAGAATTTGAGCCGTACTCATTCCTATATCTCCAACAAAGGGTTGCGAGCTCTTGACTTTGCTTGACCTCGGAGATGGTCATCCTTCCACCTCGTGCAATTTCTTCAGTACTCTGCGTGTTCGCCGAAGAACTCCGCTTAGCCGTCGCCTCAGCGATCTCGAGCAATTTCTTAGTACTCTGCGTGGTCATCCTTGAAGCTCGTCACAACCCTCCTGGATAGCTCTAAGCAACTGGGGCCCGTGTCAAAGCTTGATTTGACCCAACCGAGGGAAGCATCGGGCATATCGGGAGAAGGCGAACACAAAAGACAAGTTCCTTCGGATGAGCGATGGATTTTATTAAAGCCTTTAAGGAAAATCAGCGACATCCTAACGATGGCGTATTTACAAGTTGATCTACAAAAAAAAAAAAAAAAAAGGGATCAATCGACCCTCCGAAGCTCTCGCCGACCCCCGGCTAGCTTCGACGCGTCTTGGGGCGTCGACCTCGGCTGCGGGTGCCGTCTCGAGCCGTTACGCTTGACCTCCTCTCCTCGAGGATTCCCGAGCCCCGACGCCCCGCCGCCTTAGCTACACTTCCCGGATCCGCCCGTAGGTCGGCCATCAAGGCTTCATCATGGGATCGCGATCCATACGGCAAGCACGAGCAGACTCCGCGGTCGGCCAAAACCGAGGATGAGGTCATGCTCTGCGACGGGCAAGTCCTTCAAACCGCGACCAGGACCTCGGCATACGCTCGAACCGGGCGTCGTCCTCTGTCGCCTCGTACCCGTACTTGGACTTATCGACTACTCGGTAATCCTCGGCAACTTCTTGATGGCGTCCGCCCTTTGCACGCCTATTCAAGACCGCAGACCACGTCGGCGACCATCCCGTAGAAGCCCCTGAGAAGAATAGCCTCTCGCAAAGCACGGAGCATCTCCTGCGAGGTTGCCATTCGACCTCCGACGCCGGGCTCCTCTCGCTTGACCTCGACAACCTCGACCTCCGCCGCCTCGCCCGCCCCTCCGCCTTAGCCGCCTCTTCCGCCCTAGCCTCGCCACCTCGGCCGCCTCACCGCCACGGCCGCCGCCTCCTTCGACCGCATCCAGGGCAGGGCCTCGGCCTCGAAAACCTCACGGACGAGAAGAGTCTTCTCGTCCTCCGTCTCGCACGTAACGAGCCACTCGGTCGAACCGGGCAACGGCGCTTTCAGTACTCCGTCACGAGTGGGCCTCCCGTCCTGGCAAAGGCAAGCTTTGCTTGATTCGGCCGTCGGCCTCGACCCGTGTAATGACCAACCAAGTCGGAAGATACCATAATTATGCTATCTTAAATATATACAAACGGATCGCTACCTCGGGAAAAGTCGAGGTATGGGTTGAGAACCAATGATCTCGACCTCGGGATCGGAGCGGTCAAGGCGTCGATGATAGCGGCTTAAGCCTCTTGGTGCTTGAAGGTGAGGCGAAGGGACTTCGTCGCCTCCACCCTCTCGGAGGTTTCCTCAGCGACATCCTTCACGTCGAAGAGGCATTCTGCCTCGAGCTCGGCCCCTTCCTCTTCTTCTTCATGTCGCGACTAAATTCACTACAACGAGGAAAACAATACATAAGTACATCAGCGGAAAACATCCAGCAACAAAAAGGAGAAGAGAGGGGCCTCACCCTCGCCGACTCCTGCGCAAAGAAGAGGGTCATAAGGGCTCACCCCGCGTCCATAAGCTCGGCCTCGGAAAGACTTCGTCTACCGGCCGATCCTATCTAAGGATTGCTCAAAGCTACGAATTCATGATCCGTGGCCATATCCGACTTCTCACGGTTCAATGAACCGGGTGACCGGAAAGCGACAAAAGAAAATTTACGGTGCCACCGGAGATTTTGACTTCGTCTTTAATTTAAAATTGCGACGGTGTCGATAATACCACCCCTGGACTTGGTGAAAGAACCTAAGGACGAGTCCCAAGGTCGAGAGAAAGTTATGGCGGTGAGCAAAGACACCTAGGCCGGTCGAATGCGAAAGGAGTTGGCGTCAATCGAGTAAAGGAATGGCAAACAATTGTTGCAACTCGACATATATGGGAGGGTAAGGAAGGCGAAGGCCATTTTGGTGCTATCCTCATACACCGTGGCGTAATCGTCCGGGGAGGCGCAAGCCCCATCCTCCGGCGGTGAAGCGATAAAACCGAAGGATTTGAATATGAAAATTAGGCGAGCTCTAGTCTAGCGGAGGCTTCTAAAATTGAAGAAACCAAGAAACCCTACCAGCGTCTATCAAAATGGAAAGCAAACTTTACGTGTGAAGGGAGGAGGGCATCAAAGTATAAACTTCCATGCCCACGAATCGTGCGACGAATACTCAACTAAGCGCGACCACCACGGCGTGAGATTCATCGAGAGGAAGAAGAAGCGAGAGAAAGTCATAACTTACTGGTTTTAGAATCGAGGAGGATAGCGTCGAACCTTGCGAAAACGATAATGGCGGCAGTGGGATTTTCAGACGACAAAGAGTTTCAGAGGATTTGAATTTAGGAATGCGCAAAGTGATAGGCGAAAAGGCGTATCATGGAAGTTATTCCCCCAATATGCACTTTATCGGGAATCGACGGCGCCACATTAAATGCGCATTAAATGCTAATAAGGCATCCGTGTTCAGCCTCGGTTTAACGCCTCGTCGGTGAAGCGAGTCAAAGACCTCGGCGTAATGCCTCGTCGGTGAAGCGATCGAAAGACCTCGGTATAACGCCCGCGCGGTGAAGCGATCGAAGACCTCGGCATAGCGCCTCGTCGATGAAGCCAAAAGACCCGGCATAATGCCTCGTCGGTGAGCTGTCGGATGACCTCGGCAAAGCGCCCGGCGGTGAAGCAAATCGAAAGACCTCGGCGTAACGCCTCGAGAGGAGAAGCCAACCACAAGACCTCGGCAAGCGCCTCGTCGGTGAAGTCGGCGACATACGAAGTCGAGATAGAAGGATAACTACTAGATCGACCATACTCCACCGTCACGGACCGTCTACGGTAATTACGATCCCCAAACCCATCACGACCTCGACACCGCTTTTTTGGGAGGGGATATGATAGAGATCTGCCCAACTCCGGGCCCAAGCATCGGGCCCAATATAAATAAGCGACATGAAGCTCGGCCCAAACGAGTCCGGCCCGAAGGCTCTGAACCGGTGGGAGCGCAGAAGATTCGGTCGTATCTAGGAGAATCCTAATTAGAGAGGAGATATGATTCAAATCCTATCTTAGAATAGATCTCGGATTCGAGATCTAGGTCATTATAATCGTGTATAAATAGATCTAGATTAGGCGGAAAAATGTCACCTACACTCTTTGTAATCGCCCCTCATATTATCAATATCAAATACTCTCTCTCTCTCTCTCTCTCTCTCTCTCTCTCGTGGACGTAGGTCTTATTCATAGATCGAACCACGTAAATCCTTGATGTTCCTGCGTATTTAATTCCTTACGAAATTAAGATCGATCAAATAACCTCCCCAACGTAATTAAAAGCAAAAATAAATGGAAAATACAGGTTCAGTGACAACAATCTAGAATATTTACATAAACATTACATACTATCAAAACTTAATACTTACATATATGTATTAAAAAATATTAGAAACAGGGGGATGCCTATATACAGGCAATTTGATTTCTTTTGAAAAACTTTACAAATGGAGAGATACGTAAGTTACTATGCTCTGTGCCTACATTAAAATTTTAAACCTTTAGTCGAAGATAAGGCATTATTAATTGTTGGGTAAGATGGCTTCAATACGGCCACTTATTACTCAAGCCCACTTGTAGAATCTGCTGGGATGACAATAACTAGTTTGTTTAATTATAATTTTTTATCAGAATCTCATTATTATCTATAACTGAAAGGACAGGAAATTATTGTCCCGCTCAATCTTTAAATGCGAATGAAATATATTATATCCAACATGTAAACCTATAATGCGTTTCCCGCGCGTGCATGTGTTTTCTTTTTCTATTTTTAAATTTATTTTGATTCTCTATTTAACTTCTATTCATTTGTTATTGTAAAATCCTTATCCAAGTTGGCCGTAAAGGAAGTGATCCTGATCTCTAGCACATGCAGAAAAGGTCTATGTTCCATGGAAAAATTAATATGAAAGTCTATACATGCACGTTTTGTTTGAAAATTGAAAGTGGAAAACAGGAATAATAATAATAACGAGTGTATTTTAATGTTACTGCTCCACTCTATAGTATCATATATGTATCTTTCCAAAAATGGCATGGGCCACATTTTTTTCTAGTCAACGTCTTTCGATCTCCTTTTATTTTATTAAAGATGATTTTCAAAGATTTTTTTTTTTGAAAAACATTAAGGCATTCATAGCTCATCACACAGATCATATGACATCAACATCTAGTTGCCGACAACATATTTGTCAAGCTCAATTCAAATAATAAATAAAATAATTGGAACGAGCTCAATAAATATGGAAAATGGAATTTATATAAGCATGCAGGCTAGAAGTACCATTCATTTTTCAAAATAAATCGATAAAATATTTTAAAGTACAATTCTACATGAACTCCCATTGTTCTAAAAGTCTAAAATGATTCTATAAGATAATACTTAATATACATTCTATCTAAAATATAGTGTATTATATATATATATTGAGAGAGATAGGTGGTGGTGGGCGGCAGCGCGGCTGCAGCCAGACCTTCAGTAGTGGGAGATAGAATAGCTTAATCACTTAGACACATTTGCATTTAACACTACTTTTCATATATTGCATTTCACTTTAGTCATGGTGAAATATTCCTGTCTGTATTAATTGAATACTAGAATTAAGCGTGTGCGATTCACGATCGTGTTTTCTTTATAAATTCATATTTTAGGCGTGATATTGAATAGTTTGAATGATGGGAGTATTTTGCTTTTTCGATTCTGAGACAGGTTCACATTTGAAAAGCGTGAGGTAGCGATAAAAAAACTACTTTTGAATATAAGGTCCCTACACAAGTTTATTGATTTAGAGTGTGGTCTCTGTACATCATTATGTGAAAACATCCTCATATGAGACTACCTCGATAGATTATGGTGAAAATCAATTTTATTCTATTGTGATTATGTGAATAAAACTTTATTGTAATATATAAAATTTATTATTGTAAACATAAAAAATATTATTATATACGTCAAAAGACATTGTTTCATTTAAAAATCAATCATGTCATTCATCAATATTCAAGATGTATATAATAAATTGATTTCTAGTTAACATAATAAGGGCGATTTTATTTCATCCTTCATATTCTGTTAACTAGAAAAAGGGGTATTCTATATAGAAAAAGTAATGCTAATTTCTATATAGTATAAAAGTAAATAACAATTATAGGAGGTGTTGAGAATATTTCTAAGTATCGGGAATATTGAGAAATTCATGAGTATCAGGAAGTAATCTATCTTAACTGTGTGTTTTGATTAGATCCTAAAACAGCTGATGATTGTTTTGCTGAAGTAACTAATGCTACTAACTTATTCTGAGTTAGATGTTTATATTACGAGGTTTCGACAACGAAACTACCGGTGTGGATGCACCCAGGCGAAGGAGTTCAAGCAATCTTGAAAGTCGGTCGGGACGTCTGATGTCGATGTCGAGCAATCGATGATAGCTCGATTGAAGGACCGCGTCTTGAAGACTAACGGAAGGCCAGTGATGTCGAAGACGAAGTACAAGTGATGTTGAAGATCGAGCTCTTGGGTGAAGTTAAAGGTTGAAGCGATGTCGGATGACTAAAGCTTGAAGACTCAACCGAAGGACGAAAATGATCGGGATATGACTAAGTGTTATATCGCACAACGATCGTTGCGAAAGTCAAAGCTAGGTACCGATAGTCAAAGCTACATACCAAGTCAAAGGCGATTGCCATGAGTCAAAGTTGATGTCGAGTCAAAGTTGCCTTTCGATAATCAAGTTTACTATCGGTATCTACATCGATGAATGCATCATCTTGACTCGGGAGTTCTAAGCGAGACAAAGAAGGAGTCGGACTATTAATGAAAAGGAGATGCACGATTGAATGGCTCGACTGAAGTCAAAGTTGACAAAACACGAGTCGACTCATTGAAGAAACACGGAAGAATTTAAGCCTTTAGTGTTTAACTCGTCACGTGTTATAGCGTATTTGCGAAAGATCCCGACATGCCATACCATATTTTAAGAGTTGCGAGCTACTGATATGCGATGATGCGACCATTTTTAGAAGGCGTATGAGGATTCTTAATGGGAAGAATTGAAAAGACAAATAGAAGGATTTGAATGGTGATCGTCCTCTAACGGCACTATTCTTATTCTTCTCTATATATATTATCATGAGAATCGACATTTGAAGGTTATAAACTGCACAATTGAAATCTCAGTATTGACTCAAACCTTAAAGCCACCATCAACGATTTGAATAAGGAAGTATTCATTGTATCTATAGGACTCAAGAGATCAAATATACTTATCATTCGACACTTCAACATACACTTCCTTCGTCTAGGATATCAACCTTGTTTATCTTAAGCTGAGACATCACGAGTTTATCGTATGTGATAACTCAGATCCTCGATTGGAAAACCACTCTACTAGTAGTTTGGACAAGTAAGCAATGAAGTGTTACTTGCTGAAAGCTTATTTTCTAGCACCCGTAAGCTAGATTTTAAGTCGATTGCATCCTAAAAACAGTTAGTGGTTCCTAGCATTAGCAAGCGTAGGAGGCACGTCAAGTTCAGCAGGATACTGTAAAGTTACTTCTGTGTCAAGGTTTAGTCTTGTACCTGTAAACAAGAGTAATCCCAAGTTAGTAGATTGAATGAGCAATCAATCTGTGGATGTAGGAGTTGATCTCTCCAAATCATATAAAACTCAACGTGTCATTTACTTTTAGCTCTACTTTAAAATTACATGTTATTGAGCGCCATTAGCAATACACATCAACATTGTATTGTTTTAAAATCCTCTATCGATTAGTTCGACCGAAGATAATATAAAACTGAAAACTGACTAATCAATATTTGACTACGTATTTAAACCCGAGCCACAGTTTTACATAAGGTAAATCCAGTAACCACCACATTCTACACGTACATCAGTTATTAGTCCAGCTGAAGGTTTGGTAACCGATATCACTCAGAACAAAACATTCCCTATTCGAGTGACCGGCAGATACTAGTGTCTCTAGAAAAAGTTTTAAATTTGTCTAGCGATGTATGCCCTCATACACGATGCGTATCGATGGGACCATCGGGATGATCGAGTCACACGTCATTTGTGAGCGTTGCATCTCTATCTTGGCATTTTTTTCTCATTTATCACTTTCATCTTTTTTTACATGCATATAAGTAATTATGACCAAGATCATCAAATTGAAATAACATAGTAATCGAGGCTTGAGTAATTTCTTGTTTCTCTTTTATTTTAAAGAGAAATAAAATCGATAAGTTAACATTGATTTTTAAAATTTATAAACTAACATAGGCTAAACACAAATTGTCATGGCCGACCACCAAATCCGGGTGTCTTGCCGGCCGTGATTTAGGTTGGATAAAAAGCGAAAAGAAAGGGATTTTAGTGTTGATTCCTAAGTCGTATCATTGGTAAAGAAACATGAGTAAATACGGAAGCATAAGTGATATCAAGGTCGGAAGGTAAAATTTAAATATAAGGTCGATTCGAGAGAGTTTGACCATACGGTAGTAGATTTTGTAATCACTACTATAATATTGAGAGTTCTACAGATCTTTAAAATTCAAAAGAGTTTAAAGAGTTTGCGTGGAATAAGCGTGTGAGATATGCATATGAAGATGCATTCTCGAGGTGAACAGATGTTACATTCCATCTACAAAAGAAATCCGCTCAACTCCACTCTGTTCCATCACCGACTCAACTTGCATCAAAAGCGAATATGCGGTGAGTACAAATTACTCGGTGGACACATGCCGAAATATTTTATATTTTCTTAACAAAATTGTGTTGCCATCACCATAGTAAGACCTGAGGTTTTGGTTTGAAAGACCTTTTGCTTACTCGTGTTTGATCATTTTAACAATATTGATCGGTCGATCGTTTTATTTCAACATATAATCCAGTCGACTATGGAACGCGTCGGAGAGAGACCTCACTTCACCGGACGACGACTTACCACGAGCAGTTCGGAGGCTAAGTGTGCACAATTCTAACTAGCATCTCACAAATAGGATCCGAATTTGTAATATCTCGTGTTGGCCGACCAACCCGAATGGATATATATAAAACAATAGATATTTTGGCAGACAATATCACATTTAAACATTTGCGATTAAAGAAAGCGATAAAGCATAAACGATAAATGATTTTCATAAAAGCCACATTTATAAGAATGTCCACCTTCGAAATTGTCATTCTTGAAGTACTTGCTAGCGATCATTTATCGTTTTCGTTTCGTCCACACGGATCTTGTAGCGTAAAAATATAATTTAGTAAATCATTCGCTTCCATCGAGAAGCATCGCTAAGAATCGAGGAACTAATAACTTTTAAGTTTTAGAGTTTACGGGTTTTAGGATTCGTCGATAATCTGACTCGAGTTAAAACTATATTTCGACTTTTAGGTTCGTCTTGCCATGATGAGAGATAACACTCGTAGTCAGATTCTTTCCTTTAAATCGATGTTTCTCCTCGGCGTTTCGTGCAATTATAAATCTAACTTCATAACTAATCTTAAATGGTTTGTTAGCAGTATCGACAATTCAGAGTTTCAATCCTCATTCATTTCTAACATTCCTCCCGCGTTTCTCCTCACACGTCCCACATATTCTATCAGAGAAACCCATTTTTATACTACACAATCAATAAAGATATTTTTCTAATTCAACCTTCTTCTAAAAATCATTTTATAAATTAAAGTTATTTAAATAATATTCTCCAAACATCTACTTTGCATAATCAAATCATTAATTAATTAAATCTCTAATTTAATTAAGTAAATCCATAATTAAAGTTAATTAAATAGATCAAATTAAAATTCCAATAATATTTGATTAGTTAATCATCCACAAGATCAAATTTCTAATTGCGCTTAATTAGCCTAAGTCCATTCTATTAAATAATTAATTTAAAGGAAGTTCTCTCACTGTCTCTTAGCGTGTTTAATTTCTATTATGATATCTAATTTCCAAAACAATTAGCTTTTAAGCGCTAAGGTTCAATTATTAGATTCTAATTAGTCCAAGAATAATTAAATAATTTATCAATTTTAATCTCATAATTTCATTAATCCAAGCTAAATAATTTGTACTTAGATTATTATTTAGTTAATTGAGAATTAATCTTAAAATTTAATTACTTAATTAAACCTCATATTCAATTAATAAGTCAAACACTTAATTTAATTGGGTTTTAGGAAATATATAAGGTCCAGCCCAATATTTATTATAAAAAGAGCCCAAATTTCCTACAAATTATTCGGCCCATAGAAAAGTCTTAAGGAGTGAATTAAGAAACAACTCATACTATTTAAAATCTGCAGCCCAATAGGAATCAAGGCCCAATATCTATCTACTTAATTAAAAGAGCCCAACCCAACATCAAAATGAAGACTAAAACTAAATGAAACCCTAGCCCACTCTACACATCTCTCTTGCCTCTCACCCTACACACACACACACACACACACAGACGCATCTCTCTCTCTCTCTATCTGTCGTCGCCGCCTCCTCGTCTCTAGCGAGCCATCAGGGCCGGCGACACCATAACCCCTCATGACCCTTCGTCCAGCCTTTCCCTTATTGCTCACTCTTTCGTCTTCTCTCTCCCGCAAACACATGCACACGTATCTCTCTCTCTCTCCCGTCTCTTACACTTCTGCACCGCCACCTCCTTGTCTCCGGCGGATGGTCGCATCGTCGACGGCCTGCACCGCCGCGACCACCCCCATCTTCCATCCCTTCTCCCTATGTTCTCTTATGAACAGAAGCACACACAGCACACATCTCTTTCTCGGTGAAATCATACTTGATACCCGATCGGATCCGACGATGTTGCCGTCGTCAGCGTGTCGCCGTCGGCCACCGCTTCGATCTCCACCTATTTCTCATTTTCTCTCTCTAAATAGACACACACACACACACACATACATACATACACATACATACACAGTGCACGTCTCTCTCTTTCTCTCAACGTATTGTCATCGTATGTGTCAATTCCGACGGTGCAGAGCTTTGTCATCCTCCAGCCTGGAGCCTTCTCTGCTCCATCTTTGCTCTGGACCGAAGCCCCAATCGAGCCCCTATTCCCGTCGTCGTCATTGTCCGTGTAGCCCTTTCTCCGCCACTGCGTTGCACCACCACCGTCGATGCCGATTTTTTTCGATTAATGGCTGAGCCTTAAGTGGATCGGTCTAAACAATCCAGTTCTTAGTTCAAGAGGATAACTTCTTCAATGTCTTATTTCAATTTCTATGTTTTCAATTGTACGAAGTTTATAAGCATATCCTCTGATGTTCTAAGTAGTGACGAGCTTAGATTGTAATTTGTAAGCGTATATGTAGTTCAAATCTTGTACATGAACGTTGATGTGGAATAAGTTTTAATTATATGGTTGATATATCTATATATTGTTTTCCAGTAAAATTAAACGCATTAAAATTGTAATTGAATGAGGTCGAGTGATATGGAACCTGTATGAACTGAAGTAGGCTGTATGAGTTTTCTTCGCTGTTGTTTTGATCAGAGGGTAGTAATTTCTTGAAACAACAAAGTATTGAAAGATGTATGCTTCTGTAACTGAAAGAAGGAAGATGAGAAATTTGACGGGAAGTTTGCCTTGGCTCACTGTCTCATTCTGTCTTGAGTTGTGCATATTGTTAGTGATGAAGAATGATGTGGATTGATCAATTAAACATGAGAGGAATAACGTGTGTTGCTTTAAAGTTCCCTAGGACACTTAGAGGTGATGATGATTTTACAAAAATAATAAGTAAAGTAGGGAAAAGTGGAGGATTTTGGAAAATTGGAAATGGCGTGGGGTGATGTGATAATTTATTGATATAAAATATCGATTCGGTTTGTAATTGTATTAGATTCTAAACTTTTATTTATTTTTCTCGTTCAAAATAAAATTGAAGCGTCGTGATTATAATTTTAATAATCGCCTAAACTCAAATCTTGATTTAGCTTTGCGAGTAATTAATAAAGTTTTAATTCCATGGGATCTTACGAATAGTGTTTACGATATGTATTCATAAATGAGGTATATATTCATGAATGATGTGCAACATCTAAATCTTCACATATTCCTAAAACAACATATAAGCTTTTATCAAAGTATTCGATAAAATAAGTTCTCAAATAGTTTATAAATTGTAACAATAAAAGCTCCAACAACTTATAAGCTCTCCAAAAATAAGTTCCTCAATACCAACTTATTTTTCATGATCTTATAAACAACACATTTACAAAAATAATCCAATTATGTGTTATTTCCAACATATATCATTCTCATTTCATCTATTTTGATTATGTGCTCACTCATTAAGGTTTTCTTTTTCTACACTCACAATTTTCTCTACATCATATAAGCTCGAATTTCAAACAACTTTGACATTTATCAACTTTTAATACATTGTATTTTATTAATTATTGAAACTTATAAAGCTCTAAAATAAATTGAATCAAATACTCTCAATAAGTCGATAACTTATTGTGGACCTACCAAAATGGCAAGATCTAAAAGCCCAACTCAACCTATCCCATTTCCATCTTGAATGACATCAGGGGCTGTCAACACTGCCTTTTGAGAGGCCTAATGCTAAAATGAAGGTACTTAAACCTCTAAAATTTGAATATATTAATTTCTTATAGGTCCATAAGATTTTTGTAGTACAATCTATTTTGTTACATGTTGGATTTGTATCTTGGAAGCGAGTTTTGGTTGAGCTTGTATCTGATGTTTCACATTACCACTATTACAATCTCTATCTGAATTATTTACTTGATTGCATATGTATGTCCTTTATCTCATATATAAGTTAGATCATACGGTGTGTTGTAGATCACGAAGTGCATATGGTTGGTCGAGCTTAATGAGATATAAAAAGTATCACAACAAGACAACTTGAGGGCGAGTTGTCGGTATAGATAAGTGACTTGACTTAGTTACTTGTCTATCTTTGATGCGTCTCGGCGTATTGATGGATCACGATGAGATGAGTTCTTCTATCGGAGTCGTGAAGAACCTAGATCTCGAAGACTTACGTTGATCTAAACCTCGATAAGGTATTAGGTGAGTATGAGTTCTTGACCATCACTTTGACTTGTTATGGGTGAGGTTACATGAGTTAACCCATATTCTCTGCATCTTGGGTGGTGGCGGTGCTTGTATGTCATGCTAGTTACGTATCGAGTCACCGTATCCGTTTAGGATGATGGCGCCCTTAAAGAGCTCAAAGGTTTATTGTACTAAACCCCGCAGGGTTGAGTTATCTCGAAGTACAATAATAAGGTTGAGTGGTACAACTTAAAGAATTAAAGATATTAATTATTTTAAGCGATCGAGCGATGTAAATAATTATTGGACGTCGATATCTTAAATACGGGGATTCGTAAAGAAGTCTAAATCGAGTCAACTCGACTTGGAAATAAAGGGGTAAGTCGACATTTATTCTCTAGTGGCATGAATAAATGTTTATGAATTAATTTATGTTACGGATGAACATAAGATAATTAATTTATTTGAGACCCGTCTTTATTCCTTACATTTGATCCACAGGCTAGCCCGTCCGGGCTGGAGCTAGAGAAAATCGTCCACCTCACTCTCGAGTCCTCTTGGACTCTAACGATCCTCTCATCTTAAGTGACATGATTATATTTATTAGATATGCATAAATCCTATCTAGATAGGATTTGGGAATCATAATAAATATAAGGTGAGAGAGAAAATCGAGGTTAATCCTCAGCTATAATTTTAGAAATTACTATACACATAGTGAGAATTTTGAAAATCTTGAGAAGAAGGAAGAAGGCGATTTTGTATAGTATTCTCCATAGATTGTCCTCACTCGGCATTAGAGTTTAGGCAAACGGGATACGATCGAAGATCAAAGCACGAGTCTTGATCCTTTCTTCTCCGACAGATTCGTAGGTAAACACGAGAAAACACCTACGGGTTGCAATTAACTATATAGGTGCATGCTAGGAATATAATCAATCTATAGTGAATTAAACATCCAAGATAGATCATCGGGAGAGGGTTAAAATCAGATTTCCCTACAATTGGTATCAGAGCCAGGTTCAGTATCTTGGCTCTGTTGATTAATTCACGTTTGATTATAACGTGCGTAATTAATTAATTGTGAATTTGTCGTTCATCGTGACTCGTTTTATTTTTGTCGGATTTTGTTTTTCACGCGAGAAAATCCGTGGTTATATTTGATTTTTTCTTGTAAATCTTATATGTAAAGAAGAACGAAGATGAAAAACATAAAGAGCGAGGCAGCGGGCTGCGTCGAAAAAATTGGGCGCTTACGACCAAGCGGCGTGCGGGCGGCAACATGTTGGCGTGCTCGGGCTCGCGACATACCGCCCGTGTCTGGCGTTCCCTCGGTAGGAGTCGGCGGCATCGGGGCATGGGTCGTCGGCAGCACCGGTAGGTTTGGTGCGCCTCGGCGAGGCTACGCTCGGCGGCGCTGGGCGGCATCGGACGATAGGTCTCGGCGGCTTAGGCGTGGGTCTTTGGGCGTGGCTCGGCACATCTCGCCCGGCGCTTTGGGCAAAGACGGGTGGAGTCGGCGGCGGCGGCTCGACCCGCCGGGCGGGTCGAGTCGGCGGCCTTCGGCGGCCTTCGGCGGTCTCGGCGGAAACCTCGGGGAAGCCTCGGCGGGCGGCGGCGGGCGACACGACTCGGCACGCCTCGGTGAGTCGGGCTCGGCGGCGCTCGGCAGCCTCGGCGTGATTCTTCGCGCGAAACCTCAGCGAGGTCTCGTCGCGGCTCGGCGACGCGGGTGGCGCAGGCGCGCGCGATTCGCCACGAGGCCTCGGCGGCGCTCGGCGGTCTCGGCGCGATTCTCGGCGGAATCGCGGCGGGACTCGGCCGATAGCGTGCGAGATGTGGCGAGGCTCGGCGAGCTAAGCGGCATCGCTCGGCGAGGGCGGTGAAACAGCGGTCTTCTCGGCGGACATAGGCGGCGGCGCTAGCTAGGGCCAGGGAAGGAATTGTGCGGTGGGCGGTGGGTGTGCGCATGGTGTGCCTAGCGCACGGCCCGATCCACTTTGGGCGACCAGTCCTTTTGGCCGAACCGGATTTTGACCGAACACGATTTTTGGCCGGTTCAAGATTTTGGCCCGATCAGGCCCGTTTTTGATTTTTATTAAAATCCATTTTGACGAATACGTCGTGCCGTGCACGCGATGCCGTTCGAGTTTTGAAGATCATACTTTGCAAATTTATGTAATAAATTAGGAAGGAAATCTGAGGATCTAAGAGTGGGCGCGATGAGCGATTTTATATTATTTTATCGTTCAAAGCATGTCGTGGATGTTTAAATTATGCAGAAGCATGCTATGTATGTTTAATTACGTAGATAAACATATTATATGTTTTCGTGATTGGATGCGCATAGTAAGCATGCTAGGTTTATCCTGTTTTTCAAGCATATTTTAGAATTCTGCGAGCATGTTTTACATGTTGAGTTCTATAGAAAAGCATGCTAGGATTATGTGATCTGCATGGACAAACCTTTTGAAACAAAAGACTAAGCAAGTAACCCGACATATTAATTTTAAAATTAAAATGTCAAGACCTCCACCTTTGATCTCTAAACAAAGTGATACACTGCTTTGTGATAAACGTCCACAGCGGGCTTGCTTGCCTTGTTTGTCATAAGTTTGTTAGATGAGATTTCTAAATAAAACATTTTAATCTATTGAGAGTGTGAGTTTCGTGTAAAGCGTCCATACGCGTGGCTTGCATATGCGATTTTTCATAAGTTCTCTAGAGATAGATTTAAAATGAGATAACAAAAGAATTTGGATTGGGCGGTATGGTCTAGTGAGTATGCCATTCTAAAATTCATTTCTGTTTGTTAAAATTGTGGTCGATGCTTAGACATCACCTCAAGTACAACTTCCCGCCAAGTCCCTTCTTGTGATAGTGATGTGGTGCAGTAAGGTCGATCATTAATTTCATTTGTCATAAGGATAAGTTGACATGGATTGAAATTAAGCGACTAAAGGTATATTTTAGTGCAGTCGGGGGTTCGTGTGTAGCGATCCACGCGTGGCTTGCATGTTGGATTCCTTGGGCGATTGGAGGTTTCAATTAATATTGTTTTATCAAAAGGTTACAATATTATTATTCACGAATTATGTGCGATCGTATGCTTATGTGTTTACATTACTTTTCGATATGTCTCTTACACCGATTATCAATATGCTCGCACAAAATCCTCTATCTGGTCCAAATTTTATCAGTGGAAACAAAACATCGAGATTGTTCTTACCGCAGAAGAAAATTTATTTGTACTCACTACACCCAGTCCCAAACCTCTAGGCGATTTATCTAATGATGAGGGCGCAAGGAGCACGAAAAATGGGACAAATCAAATAGAATGACAAAGTGTCTTCTTTTGGTCACCATATGCGAGTCCCTGCAACTCCAACATCGAGAGATAGAAGATCGACCACTATATGGCTAAATCTCATGAAATCGTATGAGGTCGGACGGAATCGCTTGTCATAATTTGACAAAATCAATAATGTCAAGTTCAATGAAGGAAAGCGATTGAGTGCATGACCATGTAGAGCAAATGATCAATCTCTTGGAGAGCTCGAATTGGTTGGAGGATATATTGATGGCGTAGTCGAGAATCGATATGATCCTCAACACTTTGCCAAAGTCTTTTGATGACTTCGTTATGGAGTAGTCCTTTATGATAAGAGTTATACTCTAGATTCATTGCAAGAGGATCTAGTAGCGGAAGAGCATAAAATGGGCGAAGTGCCTGCGATCTTTAATGCGCCTCAAAGAAAACCACCGCTTTATCGAAGATGAAAGGGAAAGTGGAATTCGAGATGCTTGGGCTAAAGAAAAGAGTGGGACTAATCAAAGGGCTTTACCAGGGTTTGAAAAAGCCGAAGAAGAAGGGCAAATGCTTGAAGTGCGGTGAGGCCGGGCATTGGAAGGCTAAGTGCCCCAAGCTCGAGGCTCAGTGTACGCCATTTGCTTTAATGTGAAAACATGTTTAGCGACTTGTTCTACTCATTCATAGGTAGTAGATCTGGTGCGGTGATCATGTTTGTTACACCTGCAGGGTTCTGCAGACAAGGGCTGCATGATGGCGAGATAACGATCTCCATGGGCAACGCGCGAAATTCTGAGCCGTTGCGATCGGAGATGTTACTTTATGTTTGATATAGCAGTTTTAGTTTTAAAGGCGTTTTATATGTGCGGAGTTTCGTGAAACCTTGTTCGAGTTTGAAACTATTTATTCATGGATATTCGATTGTTTTTATAGTGGTGTTTCTATCGGAAGAAATGGCGAAGTTATCGTGGTGACACTTTATATAATTAACTTTATACTATTTACATCGAACATAATACCTTTAATTATGTTGCATCTACATCAAACCTTAAAAGAAGTTTCTTAGCATGATGACACCACTTTTCTCCTCGCATCTTAGATTAGGTCACACCAATCTAAATAGGATCAAAAGGCGGCTAAGAATAGGCGTTGGGTGATCTCACGTTACTCTGTTCCCGATGCGCCAATCTGTATAGAAGGAAAGATGTCGACCAGGACCGCAAAGAGAGGGTTATAGAGCGAAAGAAGTGTTGGAGTTAGTCCATTCGACTGTGTGGACTATGTCACACAAGCTCGTAGAGAGTGCAGTACTTTGTCACTTTCATGAGCGATTACTCAGTGCGGATACATATACCGCCGCACCGCATGATGCGAATGCTTTGAGAAATTCAAAGAATTTAAGGCGGAAGTGGAGCGAAGCTTGGTAAAGTATCAAGTCATCATGATGCGATCGCGGTGGCGAATACCTCGATGTGAGTTTATGGACTATTTGGTGCGGTGTGGGATTACCTCCCAACTCACTTTACACCGCACACCATAACAAAATGGTGTGTCGAGCGAAAAATATGACTCTTTTAGAAATTTCGATGATGAGTTATGCAGCGTTGCCTAGTTCGTTCTAGGGGTATGCTTTAGAAACAGCGACATACTTGCTAAATCTAGTACCGTCGAAGTCGATCGAAAAGACCCTTGAGGTTGTGGTTTGGGCGCAAGCTGGTTTAAACCACATAAGGATATGGGCGATCCGACACGTGTCTTTGAACAAGAAGGCGACAAGTTGGAGTCTAGATCGATGCAAGGCATTTTATTGGCTATCTAGAGGAGCGAAGGTGGTTAGTTCTATAGTCCTAAGGATCAGAAGGTCATTATTAGCACTAATGTCCGATTCTTAGAAGAGGATTATATGAAAGAGTGATGCTATTCGGCCACATTGTGGCCGGCCACAATCAACTTTATTAAATGAAAAACTCATTTATTTAATTTTTGATCTATTAAAAAATTAGTTTTACATTAAAACTATCTTATGGAATTACAATTTTGCACCTATCGAATGAAAATTTTAAACTTAAATTTAAATTTAATAATTTAATATTTTCAGAATATGTGGAAAAGGGGTGTGTGGCCAGCCACAATGTGGCCACAAAGATTTACTGTATATGAAAAACCATAAATCCAAAGTTGAAATCATTCTTCAAGAATTAGAAGATGATCGTATTCCACCATGGATTAAGCGAAGGTATGAGATATAGTATCTAGTGGGAGAGATCGACACGAGATACTTCAAGAAATTGAAGTGGGTGGAGTTCCACTAGAGATATCGATCGTCTGATGGCTCCTATCCGAAGAAGTGTGCAAGATAGAGAACCACAAGTTCTTTGCACTCATCGTTGCCATTGTGGCGATGGCGCCTCGTCGTAGTGGGAGGTTGTTCGTCGGCCCGAGCGATTTATGTTCGTGGGTGAATCTTGGTTTAGTCCCAAGAAACGGCGAATAATCGACCCATGGACATACGGTGAGGCGATACAAGACACCGATGCAAGATCATGGCACACCGCTATGGACTTAGAAATTGAGTCCATAACACTATGGATATATCGAAAAGACACGTCTACCGGATGGCGAAAACCATAGGTAGTAAGTGGGTATCTGAGGAAGAGATTCGGATGGAGGGTTTCGACTTTTAAAGCCGAGCTTGTGGCGAAAGGTACACTCGAGTTGAGGGCATCGATTTCGATGAGACCTTTTAAACTTGTAGCAATGCTCAAGTCCATCGAATTCTTACGGCCATAGTAGCCACTTAAACCTTGAGGTTTGGCAAATGGATGTGAAAATCGCTTTTCTAAGCGGTTACCTTGAAAAGGTAGAGACATCTATATCAAAGAACCCGAAGGTTATGTGGTGAAGGGTGAAGAGCATCTAGTATGGAAGCTTAAGTCCATTTATGGACTTAAGCAAGCTTCACGATCACGGAACTTACGCTTTGACGAGGTGGTAAAATCTATGGATTTATCCGGTTGCCTAGCGAAAGTTGTGTGTATCGTTTAGATGTCAGCGGTGATGTGGTATTTCTTGCACTTCGTAGATGACATCCTTCTACTTAGCAACAATGTGAAGTTGTTATCGGGGCGTAAATAGTTGGTTATCCGATCGGTTTCAAATGAAGACTTAGGAGATGCGATGTACATTCTTAGGATCAAGGTTTACCGAGATCGTAAGAGGAAAATGTTGAGCTTATCTCGGGCGTCTTACATTGATCACGGTGATTACTCGTTTTAGTTTGCGGACCGCCAAGAAATAGATCGCTACCTTTCGGCATGGTGTTCATTTATCTAAGGAGCGATCACCTATGACTGCAAAGGAGATAGAGAAAATGAGACAAGTTCCTTACGCTTCCGCCGTAGGAAGTCTCATGTATGCAATGCTATGCACGAGGCCCGATATCTGTCGGTATCTCTAGTGGAACTCGACCCACTTCAATTTCTTGAAGTATCTGGTGTCGATCCCTCCCACTAGACATGACATCTCGTACCTTTGGCTTAATCGGCGGTGGAATACGATCATCTTCTAATTCTTGAAGAATGATTTCAACTTTGGATTTATGGTTTTTCATATAATCCTCTTCTAAGAATCGGGCATTAGTTGTTGGGAAAACATATGTTTAGCCCTACTTGAGGATCTATCTTGGATATTTAATTCATCATACATTGATTATATTCTAGCATGCGTCTATATAATTAATTGCAACACGTGAGGGTTTTCTCGTGTTTACCTTTGGATCCGCCGAGGTGGATCGGGATGAGCGAATCGAGCGGATCGGACGGGTCGAGACTCGTGCTTTGACCTTACGGGCGTATCCGGTTGCCCAATCTCCAGCGTCGAGTGAGGACGATCTATGGAGAATGCCCGGAAAATCACCCAATGAACTCACTAAACTCTCGAAAATCCTCACAAGAATTCTTGTGATTCTCGAAAATATGATGATTAATTATGAGCATTAACTAGACTTTATCTCATACCTTATATTTATAATGCACTACCTTAATCCCATATGGAAATTACCATAATCCTATATGGAAATTACCATAATCCCATATAAATTACCATAATACTTTATGGAAATTACCATACTCGAGATTATTACCATACTCCCGGGATTATTACCATAATCTTATATGGAAAGGATCTATGCATATACCATAAATATAATAATATCCTTGTAGGATAAAGAGAATAAAATCTTGCCATAGTGAGTGTTGTTGGGGCGTCGATTTTCCATAGACTACGGGCTGGATGGGTCGACCAGGGGATCAAATCTGAGGAATAAAGATGAGCCTCAAATAAATTAATTATCTTATGTTCACCCGAACATAAATTAATTTATAAACATTTATTCATGCCACTAGAGAATAAATCTTGACTTACCCTTTATTACCGAAGTTGAGTCGGGCTTGCACTTAGACATTCTGAATCCCGTATTTAAGATATCGAGCGTCCATTAATTATTTATAGCAATCATTGCTTAAAATAATTAATATCTTTAATTCATAGCGGTACCACTCGACCTTATTATTGTACTTGAGCTAACTCAACTGCGGGGTTTAGTACAATAAACCTTTTGAGCTCATTAACGGGCGTCATCGTCCTAAGCGGATACGGTGACTCGTCTGAGATAACTAGCGTGACATACAAGATCGCCACCACCCAAGATGCGGAGAATCTTGGGTTAGAACATATAACCTCACCCATAACAAGTCAAAGTGATGGTCGGCAACTCATACTCACCTAATACCTTATCGAGGTTTAGATCATCGTAAGTCACCGAGATCTTGGTTCTTCTGGCGGTCGGATAGAAGAACACATCTCATTGTGATCCTTGATACGTCGAGACGCGTACCCGGCATAGAAAAGTAACTAAGTCAAGTCACTTCTTATCTATACCGCAGCTATCTGACAACTCGTCCTCAAGTTGTCTCGGTGTGAAACTTTTATATCTCATTAAGCTTGACCAATCATACGGACTTACGTGATCTTCTACACCTTTGTATGATCTAACTTATATATGAGATAAGGGACACGGATATATGCGATCAAGTATTCAATTCGGATAGGAGATTGTAATAGTGGTAACGAGAAACATTGTATACAAGCTCAACCAAACCGCTTTCAAAGATACAAATCCAACAATCTCCCACTTATACTAAAGCAAACTTTTAGTATACAATGTGTCTCTACTAGCTATTACTAACAACCATCACTTTGCTTCTCCCACTTATACAAAAGTTTCCTTTCTAAGTGGGTGCCATCTAGCGCAATTCAAGTCCTCTAACGTGCAAGGCGTAGACTTATTGCGGCGGCTTTTTGTGAATGGATTAGCTGGGTTATCCGTCGTATCAATCTTTGCAATCATCACGTCCCTCGTCTAACGATTTCTCGTATGACATGGTACTTTCTCTATGTGTTTGGTTGCCTTGTGGATCCGTGGTTCCTTCGAAGGTTTGCCATGCACGAGTTATCACGATGAACTATGATACTCTAGTGCAAACTAGGTACCACATCTAGATCCATGAGGTAGTTCTTGAACCATACTGACCTTCTTAGTAGCCTCCGAAACGGCTACATTTTGGCTTTCATGGTGGAGTCCATGATGCATTCTTTGCTTTGCACTCACCAGAGGATCTGGTCCACCCTCTCAAGGTAAACACATAGCTTGAGGTAGACTTTTTCTCATCACGGTCAGCTTGGAAATCCGATTCTGTATAACCCAATAGGTATTAGACTATCTGCATGGTAAACTCGCCTATAACCTCGAGTCCTTTTCAGGTACTTGAGTATATGCTTTCTTTGCGATCGATGTGCTTGTCGAGGTTAGGCGATATCTAGCTGCTATGTCTACCGCATAGCAGATATCGGGCCTCGTGCATAGCATTGCGTACATGAGACTTCCTACGGCGGAATCGTAAGGAACTTGTCTCATTTCCTCTATCCCTTTGCAGTCATAGGTGACTGCTCCTTTGATAAAGGAATGCCATATGCGAAGGTTGCAATCCTTTCTTGGCGGTCTGCATACTAAAGCGAGTAAACACGATATCGATGTAAGGCGCTGAGATAAGCTCAACATTTTCCTCTTGCGATCTCGGTAAACCTTGATCCCAAGAATATACGCTTCATCTCCTAAGTCATCATTTGAAAGCGATCGGATAACCAACTCTTTACGTCTGATAACAACTTCACATTGTTGCCAAATAGAAGAATGTTATCTACATAAAATGCAAGAAATACCACATCACCGTTGACATTTAACCGATACACACAACTCTCGCTAGGCAACTGGGTAAATCCATAGGACTTTACCACCTCGTCCAAACGTAAGTTCCATGATCTTGCATCATTGTCTTGTATCGCCTCGCTGTATGTCCATGGGTCGATTATTACCTGTTCTTTTTCTGGGTCTAAATCCGAAGATTCACCCACGAACATTAATCGCTCGGGTTGACAAACAACCCTCCCACTACTGACGAGTGCTATAGACCTGATAGCAGCGATGGGTGCGAAGATGTGGTTCTCATCTTGCACAACTTCTTTGGGTAGATACCAACATGCGGTCGGTATCTCTAGTGGAACTCGACCCACTTCAATTTCTTGAAGTATCTGGTGTCGATCCCTCCCACTAGACTCGACATCTCGTACCTTTGGCCTAATCGGTGGTGGAATACGATCATCTTCTAATTCTTGAAGAATGATTTCAACTTTGGATTTATGATTTTTCATGTAGTCATCTTCTAAGAATCGAGCATTAGTGCTAATAATGACCTTCTGATCCTTAGGACTATAGAATAAACCATATTTCGTTCCTCTAGGATAGCGATAAACGACCTTGCGTCGGATCTAGCCTCCAACTTGTCGACCTTCTTGTTCAAAGCGTGTCTTTGGATCGCCCATATCCTTATGTGGCTTAAACGGGCTTGCGCCCAAACCACAACTCAAAAGGGTCTTTTCGATGACTTGGATGGTACTAGATTTAGCAAGTATGCATTGTTTCTAAGGCATACCCCGAGCGAAATAGGCAATGTAGCATAACTCATCATAGATCTAACCATTTCGAAAAGAGTCGTATTTCTTGGCTCGACACACCATTTCTTTGTGGTGTGCCCGGTGAAATCTTGTTGGGATGTAATCCCACACTTCACTAGATAGTCCATAAACTTCGTTCTTGAGGTATTCGCCACCGCGATCGGACCCGCATGACTTGATACTCTTACCTAGCTTCGTCTCCACTTCCGCCTTAAACTCTTTGAATTTCTCAAAGCATTCGGACTTGCGGTGAAGCGGTATACGTATCCGTACCTTGAGTGTCGTCAATGAAAGTGACAAAATACTGTACCCTCCACGAGCTTGTGTGGACATTGGTCCACACAGTCGAAATGGACTAGCTCTAACATTTCTTTGGCTCTATAACCCTTCGCTTTGAAGGTGCAGTCGACATCTTACCTTATCTGAGGATTCGCGGTGGGAGCAGATAACAGTGAGATTACCCAACGCTCCATTCTTAGCCGGTCTTTGGATCCTATTTAGATTGATGTGACCTAATCTAAGATGCCAGAGAGAAAAGTAGTGTCATCTTCTGAAGAAAACTTTCTCTTTTAGGGTTTGATGAAGATGCAACATAGTTATAGGTATTATGTTTTGCGAGAAATAGTATAAAGCGAATTATATAAAGTGCCACACACGATAACCGTCATTTCTTATGATAGAAACACCACTATCAAAATAACGAAATATCCATGAGTAAAAAATTGAAAGCAGAAACAAGGTTCATGAGAAATTCGGCACATATAAAACGTCTTTCAAAACTAAAACTGTTGTCCCAAAACATAAAAACATCTCCAACCGCAGCAACTTGACTTTCGCCGCGTTGCCCATGGAGATCGTTATCTCGCCATTAGCTAGCTCCTTGTCGCGAGAACCCACAAGGTGTAACAAACATGATCGATCGCGCCAGTATCTACTACCCAAGAATGGGTAGAACAAGTCACTAAACATGTTTACATTACTAAAGCAAATGGCGTACCTTGAGCCTGAGCTTGGGGCACTTAGCCTTCAATGCCCGGTCTCACCGCACTTGAAGCACTTGCCCTTCTCCTTTGGCTTTTCAAACCCTTGGTAAAGCCCTTTGTATTACTCCCACTCTTTTCTTTAGCCTTAGCATCCTTGAATTCCACTTTCCTTTTCATCTTCGATAAGCGGTGGTTTTCTTTGAGGTGCGTGCTAAAGATCGCGTGCACCTTTACCCATTTCGTTCTTGGTTACTAGATCCTTTTGCAATGAATCTAGAGTATAACTCTTATCATAAAGGACTGTTCTATAACGGAAGTCATCAAAAGACTTGGGCGAAGTGTTGAGGATCATATCGATTCGACTCGTCATCAATATATCCTCCAACCAACTCGAGCTCTCCAAGAGATTGATCATTTGCTCTACATGGTCATGCACCGAATCACTTTCCTTCATTGAACTTGATATTATTGATTTTGTCAAATTATGACAAGATTATCTCGTCAGACTCCTCATACGATTTCATAAGATTTAGCCATATCGAGGTTGCGTCTTCCATCTCTTGATCTTTGGAGCTGCGGGACTCGCACATGGTGACCAAAGAAGCACTTTGCCATTCTGCTTGATTTATCCCATTTCTCGTGCTCCTTACGCTCCTCATCGATGATAAATCGTCTAGAGGCTTGGGACGGGGTGTAGTGAGTACAAATAAATTATCTTGGCGGTAAGAACATTCTCAATGTTTCGTTTCCACTCGATAAAATTTTGACCGGATAAAGTTTTGTGCGAGCATATTGATAATCGGTGTAAGAGACATATCTGAAGCGATAATGTAAACACATAAGCATACGATCGCACATAATTACGTAATAATAATATTGTAACCTTTTGATAAAACAATATTGATTGAAACCTCTAATCGCCAAGGAATTCCACATACAAGCCACGCGTGTGGGCGTTTACATGAACCCCTCGACCGGACTAAAATATACCTTTTAGTCGTTTAATTTCAATCCATGTCGACTTATCCTTATGACAAATGAAATTAAAGATTGGACCTTACTAGACCTCATCACTATCGCAAGAAGGGCCTTCGCGGGAAGTTGTACTCGAAGTGATGTCTAAGCAATGACCACATTTTAAACGAATAAAATGAATTCTTAGAATTGGCATACTCACTCGGACCATACCGCTTCCATTCAAATTCTTTTGTTATCTCATTTTATATCTATCTCTAGAGAACTTATGAAAATCGCACATGCAAGCCACGCGTGTGGGCGTTTACATGAAACTCTCACTTCTCAATAGATTTAAAATGTTTTATTTAGAAATTTCATCTAACAAACTTATGATAAGCAATGCAAGCAAGCCACGCGTGTGGGCGTTTACTCACGGTCGTCTCACTTTGTTTAGAGATCAAAAGTGGAGGTCTTGACATTTTAATTAAAAATTAATATGTCGGGTTACTTGCTTAGTCTTTTTATTCAAAGGTTTGTCCATGCGGATCACGTAATCTAGCATGCTTTTCTATAGAACTCAACATGTAAAACATGCTCACGAAATTCTAAAATATGCTTGATAAGCGTGATAAACCTAGCATGCTTACTATGCGCGTCCAATTACGAAAAACACATAATGGTTTGTCAACGTAATTTAAACATACATAGCATGCTCTTGCATAATATAAACATCCACGACATGCGATGAGCGATAAAATAAAATAAAGCGTTCATCGTGGCCCACTCGTGAAACACGCACTTTCAAGTCTAATCTATTACATAGAATAGCAAAGTACAATATTAAACTTGAACGCAGACCTCGCGTGCGAGAGCGCGGACGGATTAAAAAGCGGGCCTCGCGTGCACGGGCACGAACCGGATTCGTCAAACCGGATTCGGGCCTAAAAGCGGGTTCGGGCGAATAACGGTCCGGGCCGAAAATCGGGCTGGGTGGGTCTGGCGGGTAGGCCCAAATGTCCGCTGGCCGCGCTGGGGCACGCCCGTCGCGCCCCCAGACCCCATCCGTTGTCTATCTTACGCCGCCGCCGAGAGAACTGCGCGGCCGCCGGCGCCCTTCAGCGCACGCCGTCGGCGCCACCGGACGCGTCTGCGCGAAAGTCGCGTGCCGGGTCGCCCGGCCTTCTTGAACACGCTCGCGTACCCCATCGCGTGTCTCGTCGCGTGCTACCTCGTAGGATTGCTCGCGGTCGCGGCGGCCGCAACCCACCGGCGCGCGCGCTGTCGAGCTCGTTCTTTCGTCGCCGCCGCGCGACCGCCCGCGTTAACTGCGCAGTGGTCTCGGCCACTCGAGGTTTCGCACCCCGCGCCGAGACCCGCGCGTGCGTGTGCGCTTCGGCGCCAGCGGTGCGAAGCTTCACGCGCGGCGTGCGGCCCGCACCGGCCGCCGAGATGTGCCGCCCGCCGCCTCCTCACGAGCCGCTGCCGTGCGCTGCGCGAGCACGGCAGCGTTCTTTGCCGAGTCTGCCGCCCGCATTGCCTCGCGGCGAATCTCGCGACCGCTCGCTCGTTCGCGTGGCGCCGAGGATCTCGTTCGCGACGCACGCCCGTGCCCGCGCCCTCGCGATCGCCCTCGCGACCGCGAGGCTCGATCGCGAAAATCTTGTCGATGGACACCGCGTCTGTTTTCCCGTCGTGTCGTCTTTCGTTCTTTCGTCTTCGTTCTTCTACGGATAAGATTTACGAATAATAAATCTAATCTAACCACGGATTTTCTCGTGGTGTAAAAACAAAAGCGGACAAAATAATAAGCGAGCCACGATGAGCAGCGGATCCACAATTAATTAAGCACCGTAATAATCAGCGTGAATTAATCCAGCAGAGCCAAGATTCGATCCCGTGCTCGATACCAGTGTTGGGAAAACATATGTTTAGCCCTCGCCCGGGATCTATCTTGGATATTTAATTCATCATACATTGATTATATTCCTAGCATGCGTCTATATAATTAATTGCAACACGTAGGGTTTTCTCGTGTTTACCTTTGGATCTATCGAGGTGGATCGGGATGAGCGAATCGAGCGGATCGGGGCGGGTCGAGACTCGTGCTTTGACCTTCCGGGTCGTATCCGGTTGCCCAATCTCCAGCGTCGGTGAGGGCGATCTATGGAGAATGCCGGAAAATCACCCAATGAACTCACTAAACTCTCGAAAATCCTCACAAGAATTCTTGTGATTCTCGAAAAATATGATGATTAATTATGAGCATTAACCTAGACTTTATCTCATACCTTATATTTATAATGCACTACCTTAATCCCATATGGAAATTACCATAATCCTATATGGAAATTACCATAATCCCATATGGAAATTACCATAATACTTTATGGAAATTACCATACTCGAGATTATTACCATACTCCCGGGATTATTACCATAATCTTATATGGAAAGGATCTATCATATACCATAAATATAATAATATCCTTGTAGGATAAAGAGAATAAAATCTTGCCATAGTGAGTGTTGTTGGGGACGCCGATTTTCCATGGGGCTACGGGCCTGGATGGGCCACCAGGATCAAATCTGAGGAATAAAGATGGGCCTCAAATAAATTAATTATCTTATGTTCGACCCGAACATAAATTAATTTATAAACATTTATTCATGCCACTAGAGAATAAATCTTGACTTACCCTTTATTACCGAAAGTTGAGTCGGGCTTGCACTTAGACATTCTGAATCCCGTATTTAAGATATCGAGCGTCCATTAATTATTTATAGCAATCATTGCTAAAATAATTAATATCTTTAATTCATAGCGGTACCACTCAACCTTATTATTGTACTTGAGCTAACTCGACTGCGGGGTTTAGTACAATAAACCTTTGAGCTCCTTAACGGGACGTCATCATCCTAAACGGATACGGTGACTCGTCTGAGATAACTAGCGTGACATACAAGATCGCCACCACCCAAGATGCGGAGAATCTTGGGTTAGAACATATAACCCTCACCCATAACAAGTCGAAGTGATGGTCGACAACTCATACTCACCTAATACCTTATCGAGGTTTAGATCATCGTAAGTCACCGAGATCTTGGTTCTTCACAGCGGTCGGATAGAAGAACACATCTCACTTGTGATCCTTCAATACGTCGAGGCGTACCGGCATAGACAAGTAACTAAGTCAAGTCACTTCTTATCTATACCGCGACTATCTACCGACAACTCGTCCTCAAGTTGTCTCGGTGTGAAACTTTTATATCTCATTAAGCTTGACCAATCATACGGACTTACGTGATCTTCTACACTTGTATGATCTAACTTATATATGAGATAAGGGGACACGAGATATATGCAATCAAGTATTCAATTCGGATAGGAGATTGTAATAGTGGTAACAGAAACATTGTATACAAGCTCAACCAAAGCGCTTTGATACAAATCGACATTAGTGCTAATAATGACCTTGATCCTTAGGACTATAGAAATAACCATCTTCGTTCCTCTAGGATAACCAATAAACGATCTTGCATCGATCTAGACTCCAACTTGTCGTTCTTGTTCGGCACATGTGTTGGGCGCCCATATCCTTATGTGGTTTAAACCGGGCTTGAGAAGAAATGAGACAAGTTCCTTACGCTTCCGCCGTAGGAAGTCTCATGTATTCAATGCTATGCATGAGACCGATATCTGCTATCACGGTGAGGCATAGTAGCTAGATATCGATCTAACCTCGACAAGCTCATTGAATTGCGGTAAAGCATATACTCAAGTACACGAAAAAACTCGAGATTATAGGCTGGTTTACCATGCGGATAGTCTAATGCCTTTGGGTTATTCAAACTCGGTTTCCAAGATGACCGTGATGAGAAGAGGTCTACCTCGGGCTATGTGTTTACCTTGGGAGGAGCCGTATCTCAAGCGGAGTGCAAAGCAATGATGCATTGCGGACTCTACCATGGAAGCCGAATATGTAGCCACGGAGGTCGCTAGGGAGGCAGTATGGTTCAAAACTACCTCGTGGATCTAGATGTGGTACTGGTTTGCCCAAGAGTATCATAGTTTACTATGATAACTCAGTGCGATGGCAAACTCGAAGGAACCACGGACCCACAAGGCGATGAAACACATAGAGAAAGTACCATGTCATACGAGAACTCGTTAGGCGAGGGGATGTCTGATTGAAAAGATTGATGCTGCGGATAACCTAGTTGATCCATTCACGAAGAGCTCTGCTTTGCAAAAGTCTACGAAGAGCATATTCGAGGACTTGGATTGCAAGATGGCACCCACTTAGAAATGAAACTTTTGTATAAGTGGGAGAAGCAGTGATGGTGTTGTTTGTAATAGCTAGTAGAGAGACACATTGTATACTAAAAGTTTTGCGTTAGCATAAGTGGGAGATTGTTGGATTTGTTGTAACAGCCCGCCAACCCAAAGTACGGATTAGCAGAAACTGTTACTAATGAAGGGATTAACAACAATGTGAACACTAATTATGGGACTGCGTGATATACATATAATAGACAAATTCTCGGAAACTTCATATTATTTAATGTGACACATATATCGTACATATGAAATGGATTTTCACTCTTGACTAAAGGGTTCAACTCGATACATAACCTATATAACTATTCAATGGAAAGACATGTGATTACACATATGACGATATGTAATCAGGCTATACTTATCGATGACGTAAGACTCCAACCGCTCAACACTTCAACATCCAACATCAATCGCTCAACCCGCACATTTAAAACAAATATGCGGCTAAGTACAAGAATGCACCTAGTGGGCTCATGCGAAAACATTTTCTTTAATTACACTTTGCCTAAAGTAAGACACAGGGTTTTAGTTGAAAATGCTTTGTCTTACTAAAACATTTTCTCATTTCTCAAAGCGCCGCTCGGTAGAGCATTTTCTCTTTGTATGATCCATATCACATTTCACATAATTGTTCATAACGGATCTCACGCCGTAAGTAGGCCTCGCTTCTACGGTAGTGACCGTCAAGATGTTGCTAACGGCTCACGATCACATAGCTGAGAATTACGCATCGACTAGGATCCGTGACCGGCCGATGATGTTGCTAACGGCTCGCGATCCTGGCGGTGTACACGTTAATCTTAGCCACCAACTCCACATATAATATGACATCACATCGGGATCATCATCGTTGGTAGCGAACCAACAAATTTCAATTCATCATTCCAACCATCACCACAAATAATAATATCATCATTCCAACCATCACCACAAATAATATCATCATTCCAACCATCACCACAAATAATATCATCACATCGGATCAATCTGGCGGTATAATCCTTCCCGCTTGGATCGATATCGATTTCATAGTTGGCTTGCCCAACAACTCGATAGGATCATACATAAAACATAAACACTTTGGGCGTAATCATCATTTCTCAACTGAAAGCTTGTAAATAAATACTTTGCATTTGGCAAAATAAATAAAAGGGTTTTCGAATAAAGCCCACCTGGTACGTAGCTTTTCAATAACGTTCCTTTCTAAGTTGAAAGCTCAAGTCCACGTCCCACCTTAACGTAAGAACTATTTTAGTACGTTGATCACGTTCGAGAGAGGCGAACATAGTCTATAACGTTCTACGTGTCAAATAAGGCTAACGCCGGACTTATTTTGACGTTTCCTTATCAATTAATGTCGATTATAAATTTTCTCAATTTATAAGAGATATTCTACCTTTTAATATATAATGTACGTTTTAATGTACTTACGTAACGTAAGTTACATTGTTACTAAACGTACTATGTCACATAGTTCACGTATTATCGAATTACGTGCCCTTTGACCTTGGTCAACGTTTTTGGTCAACAATTTTGACCAAGTCAACCTTTAGTCAACAATTTTGACTTTAGTCATTCAAGTCAACATTTGACTTTTTCAATTCTTATGTAATTTTCGATTTTAATGTACAATTTTGTTCCAAAATTCTATAAAATCATACTATGTATAAAACATTAATTTAGATCATATTATGTAATTACTTTGGTCAAATAAAAATTATATACCATAGAATTATATTATATGGTTTTCGGTTTTCATAATTCACTAAGCGAACAATTTTTAAAAATTCTAATAAATTCATATAATACTTAATCACCCTTAACTATGCTTACTATAACATAATTGTTATTTATTATGAATTATTGAATTTAATTTACCTAAGTCATATTCAAATTTTGACTTAGGTCCAAATAATTTTATAAATTTGATAAATTCCTACAACCATATATTATGAATCTACATCATTAATATGATATGATAACACTTAAACATGGTTTATATCACAACCTACTATCATATACTATAACTTTCGAAAATCATGAACATAGGTACTAAAGTTTTCCAAAAATTCTACATAAATTCATATAACCATAATTAATACCCTAGATCATGATTTCATGCTCAAATCAACAATTAAAAATCACTATCATCATCATATCACAATTACATATTTTCGGTCCACATGGTAAATTTAATATCATGCTTAATTTTGTTATACAATTATAATATAAGCTTAGTAATATCATATAAACATGATTTCTAAACACTTAGCCCATGATCATGATTTTCGAAAATTTCAACATAATTTAACTAAGCTCATAACATAATATTTCATGGATGAAAATAAAAAATTCTAGCATGTAAATAAAGCTCGTAACGTTCTAACCTTTAATCGGAGTTGATTTCTATCGGCAATGTTTTTCGATCTAATATTTGGGAAGAACAAGTGATGAACTCTCTCAATTTTTCTCCTCACTTTTCGGTACTAAGGTGAACAAAATGAGGATAGTAGAGCTCATCTCATATTTATGAAATTTAAGCACTTGTATCTTAATTATTACACATAAAATATCAATTAATTCACTTGCATGAATTGTCAACAATTTCGGCCAACATGTTGTATGAAGACACAAAATTTCTATCTTATCCTAATACACTATAATATAATGTCATTATCAATAAAAATCTTCTCCCCACTTGTTTTCACCATTCACGCCAACTTGCAACAATTTGGGGCCATTCTTTTTTTTAATTCATGTAGTTCACGTGAATTACAAGGATTAATATATATATTCACTTGTTTGTTGTAACTATTTATTTCATTTAAGATTATACCATATGATTATTGTATATCATCTTAATTATTACATAGTCAAGAAAAATGAACTCTTTTTCCTTTCCCAAAGTGATCGGCCACCTTGAGATTGATAAGGATGACTTTTATTTTTTTTCCTATATCATATACTATATTATTATCCTATTATAAAGTTACTTTTGAAAAGTCAAAAATTTCAACTACACAAGTGGCCTTATTATATAGTGTGAAATTAAAAATTTTCAACCTCATTTTTCAAGATTTTCGGCCACCCCATAAATGCTACCTTGGATTACTTGTTTCAATAGCTAATTATCTCCACTTTACACCTAATATAGGATAAGATCCAACTCATAGCCTACCATTAATTATAGCATAGGAATTAATTAAATTTTGGCACATATACTTCATCATTTTCGTCCAACATAGCACAAGTGTGCTCCCACTTGTGCAACTTGATATAATACCATATATTATCCTTAATAATACCATATTAATATAATAATTATCATAGGACCATAATTGGGTAGCAATTAAAATTAATTAACACTATAGTAGCAAGGTTTCGAAAATTAGGGTTTCATGCACTACACATTTTATTTTCATGTAATAAATAGCTAACACATAGTTATGAGACACATTATAATCATAGATGATGAATTTAATTATAGGAAAAATATTTAGAACCATTTTAGATCACAAAACCCTAATTTTAAAAATTAGGGTTTTCGAAACCCATTAATTATGGTACATTATATTCCTAAATTTTCTAGCATTATTTTGATGATAAATAATGCTCTTATATCATAAATTAATCATAGGAATTTGAATTTTATAATTCCATGATCAATTGGCTAAGTTATTGCCTTATCTCAAAACGTAGACGTTTGAAACGTCTCTAAATTCTCATAGTTAAAATGTCTCTAAAATGTTCAAAATAAAGTTGTATCAACTTTATTTATTCCTATAATAATAGGAATTTCGAAATTAAGCTCAACAGCTTAATAATCTTTGTAAGACGAATCGTCAATTTATCGGCGTTAGAACATTAAGTTCGAAGGAATATCAGAAATTATATTCCTTAATTCACTAAGTATCAGTGAATCTCACACAGAAATTATCCAATTATGTTTGGTCAAAGTCAAGTGTTGACTAATTAAGGTTTTAATCACTGAATTAATAATACTAATTACGAATTTATTATCGTAATTCAAGATTAAATTCTACGGATATTACATTTGTATCTTCGAAGCAGCTTTTGGTTGAGCTTGTATACAATGTTTCTGTTACCACTATTACAATCTCTATCTGAATTGTTTACTTGATTGCATATGTATGTCCCTTTATCTCATATATAAGTTAGATCATACGATGTGTTGTAGATCACGAAGTCTGTATGATTGGTCATGCTTAATGAGATATAAAAGTATCACAACCGAGACAACTTGAGGACGAGTTGTCGGTATAAAGCTCTTGGTATAGATAAGAAGTGACTTGACTTAGTTACTTGTCTATACTGGTACGTCTCTGACGTATTGATGGATCACAGTGAGATGAGTTCTTCTATCTGACCGTCGTGAAGAACCTAGATCTCGGAGACTTACGTTGATCTAAACCTCGATAAGGTATTAGGTGAGTATGAGTTGTTGACCATCACTTTGACTTGTTATGAGTGAGGGTTACATGAGTTAACCCAAGATTCTATGCATCTTGGGTGGTGGCAGTGCTTGTATGTCATGCTAGTTACCTGTGTCGAGTCACCGTATCCGTTTAGTATGATGGCGTCCCTTAAGGAGCTCAAAGGTTTATTGTACTAAACCCTACGGTTGAGTTATCTCAAATACAATAATAAGGTTGAGTGGGACTACTTAAAGAATTAAAGATATTAATTATTTTAAGCGATCGAGCAGCGTAAATAATTAATGGACGTCGATATCTTAAATACGGGGATTCGTAAAGTCTAAATGCGAGCCCGACTCAACTTCGAAATAAAGGGGTAAGTCAGCATTTATTCTCTAGTGGCATGAATAAATGTTTATGAATTAATTTATGTTAAAGGTGAACATAAGATAATTAATTTATTTGATGCCCATCTTTATTCCTTGCATTTGATCCCTGGGCTGACCCATCTAGGCCTGGAGCTAGAGAGAAAATCGTCCACCTCCTCTCAGAGTCCTACTGGGACTTTAACTTGATCCTCTCTATCTTAAGTGATATGATTATATTTATTAGATATGCATAAATCCTATCTAGATAGGATTTGAGAATGCATTATAAATATAAGGTGAGAGAGAAAATCAAGGTTAATCCTCAAGCTATAATTTTCGAGAATTACTATACACATAATGAGAATTTTCGAAAATCTTGAGAGAAGGAAGAAGGCGATTTTCTATAGCATTCTTCATAGATTGTCCTCACTCGGCATTGGAGTTTAGGCAAACGGGATCGATCCCGTAAGATCAAAGCACGAGTCTTGATCCTTTCTTCCCACAGATTCGCGGTAAACACGAGAAAACACCTCGTGTTGCAATTAATTATATAGGTGTATCTAGGAATATAAGCGATGTATGGTGAATTAAACATCCAAGATAGATCGTCGGAGAGTGTTAAAATCGATTTCCTCTGATTATCATATAGAAATGGAACTTAACGAGCATATTCTCAAGTAGCAGTTGTGGTTTGCATCTGATAAAGTAAACCCTAACACAAGAAAAAGAAGAAAAGGGGCTTCTTAATAATTTTGAAATTTTCAAATAGAGAATTAGTGAAAATGAGTTGTACGAAAGTACCCAATTGAGATTTGAGATCCACATATAGAGGTTTCAAATGAGTAGGCCAAGCCTGACAGGCCGAGCCAATGTGAGAAACTGGGCCGAAAAAATTAACTGGGCCTCTTTTATGGGCTTGCTATTTTGGGGTATAGGAACTTATTCTCTAATTATACCAATTAGAGAATTTAAGACACTTATATTATCTACTTATACCAAATAAAGTCAGTTTATGCCAATCATAATTTGCACCATTTTTATCCATTAGTAGGATGTTTTGACCGTCACACGTCAAATTATTGCATTAAAATAACACACACACACACACACACACACACATATATATATATATATATAGGAGATGGATCAAGTAGGAAATGATAATTTGGTAGGAAATAGGAATGAATCTGGATCTTTGATTTGCTATAGCAATGGTTGAGATTTAATTTTCGGGTATGCTACAATTTTGTGTTTTGTGTGCTACACGGATTATTGTGCAGCACTAGAACTCTTCTTGTGCTACGCTGCAATGAAATATGTGCTAAACCACAAGATACGATAAGGACTAATCTAGAATTTAAACCAGTGTACCAAACATGTTATTTAAGTTATCTATATTCTATATTTTGGCTACCAAACCACAAGATACGATAAGGACTAGAAAAATAAACTTGATTTCTGCTTATCTCAACATAGTGTGTCTCCCCTACCAAACAACCCCTTAGCATGTGTGCTACGAATGAATGAAATATGTGCTAAACTAACATGTGCAATATAGTAATTCTAATTGTGTTACACAAATATGAAAGATGTGTTACTATTCCTATTTTCGTATATTAAGGAGCTTTCTCACCATAACCAACCCCTATATATATATAAATCATTCTTAAATTAAAATAAGTAAGGATGTTACAAGTATAATATATCAAAATTTGTAAGAATGAGCATTTTATAATAATAATAATAATAATAATAATAATAATAATAATAAATATAATATATCACATTGAACTTTGTCCTTAAATTTAATGTAATTGGGATATAACTATTCCTATTTTCACATTAAGGAGTTTTCTCACCATAACCAACCCCTATATATATATATATATATATATATATATATATATATATATATATATAAAATCATTCTTAAATTAAAATAAGTAAGGATGTTACAAGTATAATATATCAAAATTTGTAAGAATGAGCATTTTATAATGATGATAATAATAAATATAATATATCACATTGAACTTTGTCCTTAAATTTAATATGTAATGGGGATATAATAGGCAAATCAAAATTTGTAAAACAAAACTATTTTATAATTGGTATAGATTAATTGTTCTAACCTTGATAGAGTTGAACCAATGTAGGGGTGATTCCTTATAATTCGATAATTATCCACTAATTAATCATACCAGAAAAATTAAGAAGTTAATTTATACAGGCTAGCTCTCCAAAGCAAAACAGCAGATGCTAAAATTTCACATGTAATATATATTATGTGTTTACTATATTTAAATTAAAAATATTATCTATAAATGGTCCATCTGTTAATTACATTTATATACTTTACAACTTTGAACAATAATTCATTTTCCGCAGTTCTCCTCTATCTCACCGAACAACCTTAAATAATTAATGAAAACAATATGACTCAAAAAATGAGTAAATTTAAATAAGATGAAATTAGAAAATATTGACTGAATGTATATTCAAAGCTATGGACACCGTATTGTATATATAGTGATATGTATAAACAAATAAAGTCAACTGTCAAGAAAAGTATGTGTATATTTTATGAGAGCGGTAGGAACGTACCTTTACGTGTAACAATACTATTTTTGTGTCTATCATGCATGATGTCACAAAACGGTTTTTTCATTTAATAAAACTGATTATGATCGACCACATTATGGCCGAATAGCATCACTCTTGAATATAAAATATTGTATAATCAATTAAAATCACGCATTAGATTTGTAAAGGCAAATTCTAATTGAGTAGATCGTTTGTAGAAGTATGTTTGTGTGCGGAAGCAGCAGACGTAGTTAGATTAAAGCAATCGAAAGCATAACGTATACTAGAATTTTTTATCCACTATCCATATTATTTGAAGCTATCCTACTCATAATTATGGGTTGGGATTAGAACACGAATAGAAGCACAATACTGGCTAGATGCATATTTTGTGTATGAAAGAGGAAGAAGAAGAAGAACACCTAACAGCCACAATGTGAAAGTTTCATCATCTTTAAGGTGACTCTTTGTAGGCACTATATAAAGTTCCTCCTAACTACTTAACCACTAAATTACCATAATTACCATGATTTACCTTTCACATTCTCATGCGGCTGAGATGTGGGTTCTCCAGGGGGAGAACTTCCCCTTTGGGGACAAGAAGAAGAAGAAGAACAACAACAACGGTTATCTCTATTCTGTATTAATTTGTTGACCTATCTAATGCGTTACATATAATTGATGGGTTTTTTAATTACTTTTACCTGAAAATATTACTTTGCGTTTTCTTACCAATCACGAACAGTAAAGTGACGGACGCAGAAAAATATTATATTGAGAGGCTCCATTTGGAGAGAGGAATGCGTTTGTTATGTTTCAGAAAAGTGATTAATTTTTTTTATAGTTTTTTAAATAAAAACGTAATGTAATTAATACGTAATAGTACTAAAACACTTTTTCCAGCATCATATCTTGGTATCGACCAAATTTGAGACGAGTCAACAACCTATAAAATAAAATAAAAATACCACATACATGTGTCCAGGCCATAATACGACCTGCATCAGTTACAATTTGCCCTCTAATATAATGTTATGACATTATATCATAATTCTAGATTTATACCATGAGACTTGTTCATTGTTTACAGGTTATTTTCTTGAAAAACATCACTTTATAAATAAGACAAATAAGAAGTTAACGTCTCCGTGGATTGAGCTCAATTAATTAAGAACTATCAGATTTAAAGCAAAAATCAAATATTGGGTCCTAGCAATCATAACAGCACTCATGTGGAATTTCACCCGAGGATGGTTCGTATATGAGCATTAAATTAACAATGGTCCTCCTAATCTACTTTAGAGTGGTACCTAATGAGTACAAACGTTGATCTTTTAACTATTTAATCGTTGAGTCATTGAGATGTACTCTCTCTGAAAAAATTTAGTCGTTGAGATGTACTCTCTCACATTTTCAGAGGGGTTGGAGTGTCGGAGCTCATGGGAAAAAATATCCTATTGGAGGAGTTGCCAAATGTACGTTGTTCATTAAAACAATGTTTGACCTTCAAAATTAATTATTGTAAAGTCTCCTTTCTTAACCCTTAGACTACGGCTACAAATCAGTCTATATTTTTTTTATTACTTTATCTATCATCATCATACAAAAGTAGAGCATTTCATTTGTTGTAATAAGTCAAGCGAATTGTTGATGATAAATTTAAATGAAACAAAATAAACTAATATGATGGTCGACGCCATAAATGGCGTTAGTCGGCAGAAATTGCAAGTAAAAACGCTGTTAGGCAGAAAATTAATTAATACAAAGCGAATAATTATATTGCAGTTTAATCCCATAATCATAAGCTCCCCTGAAATTGAACTTATTTGTAATATTAACTCCCTACATTCGTAAACTACAAACTCTAAATTAAATATTATCTTTAGTTTTCAAAGAAAGATTGATGAAGATAAATCACAAGGATTTAGAGCGAAACTCGAAATTGAGCCAAAGTTTCAGAATTTTGAATTTTAGACCCAAATTATTGTGCTATCAAAAGTTGGGTAAGTGCATATAACAACATTGATATGAGAGAGTTACAACATTGATATGACATACGAGATTAAAATAGGAGACGAAATCAAAGATGCAGTCGGCAGAGATTGCTTGTGTTGTGGGATACCAAACATATTGACCTTTTGACAATATGTCACCGTCCATTGCATGACCCCAACGGCTGCCTCTTTAAGTAAACCGAATTATTAAACAGAAATTAATTAAATAACAGAAGCGCTGACATTCCAAATTAACAGGAAAATCCTTGCCATACTATAAATAGGCCTTGATAGTTAAGCCTTAGATCGTACCATTCCATTACCACTAGCCTACTGTTGCAACTCAAGAAGAAAAAAGTTCAAATATTACTCCATTTTACACTCACTGTTAAATTCCTGATTGTGTTATCAATGGCGATTCCAGTGATCGATTTCTCGAAGACGGAAGGAGAGGAGAGGCCAAGACACTGGCTGAGATTGCTCATTGCTGTGAAGAGTGGGGATTCTTTCAGGTAATTGTGTACTTTTAATTAGCATTTGTAAACAATGTTGAATCTATGTATGATGATTATGACAGTTGGTGAATCATGGGATCTCGGAGGAGCTGCTAGAGAGGGTGAAGAAGGTGGTGTCGGAATGCTACAAGATGGAGAGAGAGGCCGGTTTCGAGCAGTCGAAGCCGGTGAAGATGCTGAAGGAGGTGGTGGAGAAGCAGAGTGATGAGAAAATTGAAGATGTAGACTGGGAAGATGTGTTCTTGCTCACAGATGACAATGCTGATGGCTGGCCCTCCAAAACTGCTGGTTTCAAGTAAGCATATCTTTCTATCCATTATTTTGACCCTAAATTATATCACTTATAATAAGTTTTTATCATAACAAGATTGAAAAACAACATCATCATCCATACTATTCGGTCCCCTTTTTACGCGTATAAGTGCTTTTGTAATCAAGCGTTTGAAAATTGATTATGAATGATGGTTTAACAGGGAGACCATGAAGGAGTACAGAACTGAACTGAAGAAAGTGGCGATCAGAGTGATGGAAGCAATGGATGAGAACTTAGGTCTCCCAAAAGGGTACATGAAGAGGGCATTCAACGGCGGAGATGAGGCATTTTTGGGACGAAAGTGAGCCATTACCGCCGTGCCCCCAGCCAGAGAAGGTGAACGGTCTGCGGGCCCACACGGATGCAGGGGTGATACTGCTGTTCCAAGATGATGAGGTGGAATCCTTCAAATCTTGAAAGATGGAGAGTGGGTGGATGTGCAGCCACTCAAAACTCCATTGTCATCAACACTGGTGATCAGATCGAGGTGCTGAGCAACGGAAGGTACAAGAGCGTGTGGCACCGCGTTCTGGCTAAGCCAGACGGCAACAGAAGGTCGATTGCTTCCTTCTACAATCCTTCTGTGAATGCCACCATGCAGCCAGCGCCTCAGCTGCTGGTCGAGGAAGTCGAGGCCGAGTACCCAAGGTTTGTGTTTGGAGACTACATGTCTGTTTATGCTGAGCAGAAGTTTCTGCCTAAAGAGCCCAGGTTCCGAGCTGTCAAAGCAGTGTAAAGTTGTTACAACTAGTAAAATGGGACTTACTACATGTGTAGTGGGTAGTGTGATTTTATGTTTCTTATTTGTTTTCTAGATTTAAAGTATCAATCTGGATGAAAATTCGATGTATACAACCTCAATACAATGCTATTCCTCTATATTGTACAATCTAATTGCAAGAAAAATGTGATCTTTTAAGTGACAATGACTATTCGAGTTTGTGTTTCTATACATGTGCAAGCAATGCAAGCTGCAAATTCTAAATCTAAAATCTTCATCAACTAGTAGTGCTCCAAGTAGATCTAGACCCCTCACTTGCAGAATTGCTATAACTATAATAGTTAAACGGCATCTGCACAACTTGGTGGCTGAGAGGCAACGGGCGGTCAGGCAGACGTGGGATGTCAATGTCGCCTTCAAGCATCCTCAATGCGTCCTCAATGGTGAGCCTAAGCGCGACCATGACATGAGCGCAAAGGATCCCAACGTGCACGAACCTCTCCATCACTCCTTTAGGCCCTTCCCCTTATAAACTCATGAAAAACCTCATCCACTCTACCCGACTTCACGAGCTCCCACGCCCAATCTGTGATCAGGATTCTTGAACTCTGTGACGCATCAAGCACCCTCCGACCACTCATGATCTCAAGAATCACGATTCCAAAGCTGTAGACGTCGCTCTTCTCTGTAAGCTTCCCATACAGAGCATACTCTGGTGCTAGGTAGCCGTGGGTCCCAGCAACCCTTGTGGTGAGATGGGACTGGCCTTCTGCATTCTGCTTGGCCAGCCCGAAATCAGCCACCCTGGCCTTCATCTCCGCATCGAGAAGAATGTTAGTGGCCTTTATATCGCGATGGAAGATCGCAGGCTTGATCCCGTAATGCAAGTAAGCAAGCCCTTTGCTATGTCCAGAATTATATTCTTGCGCTGAGGCCAAGACAAAGACAGCTCCTGACGATGAGAGTCGTAGGATATGAAGATGTGATCGTTTAAGCTGCCGTTTGGCATGAAATCGTAGACTAGAAACCTCCTCTTGCCGTGGAATCTGTCGCTCGCGACGCAGAATCCTCTCAGAGGAGAAGGTTCCTGTGACGGATCTTGCTGATGATCAGCGCCTCATTTGTGAAATCATCGTCACTTTCTGTGAAATCTGAATCGATAATTTGCTTCACTGCGATCTCGGTGCTGTCTGAGAGAGTTCCTCTGTAGACAACTCCGAATCCGCCTTGCCCTATCAACTTCTTCTTTGAGAATCCGTCTGTCGCTCGCTCCAACTCTGCGAGCTGAAAAAACTTAGCTCCGGTGTTGGGCAAAACCATCGATCTGACAGAAGTTACATAATTTTCATGCATCAAATCTTGTTTCTTCTTCCTCTCCCACTTCCTATAAACCAAGAAGAGAATGACAAAGCCAGAAATCCCCACTAAACCCCCTACGAACCCGTAAATAAATCTTCGGGTTCTATCGTTGGATCCAGATCTGCCGTTGGCAGATCTGGATAATGGTAGGCCGAGTATGCAGGCGGCCGATCTCGCATCATCAGGTCCGAAGTCGTTCACGATGCCAGCAGCGTAGAGTACAGCGAAATAGAAGCATTTGGTGGAGTTAAGATGCAAAGAAACTAGATAGGAATTGACCTTCAGCCCCGCATCGAGGCACATGCTACACCGGGTCAGCCCGGTGAGATCGCCGTTGCAGGCGGACTCGAGGGGGAGCAAGACGGCCGGGTCGACCCGCCGAGTCCAGTCCTGGAGGGTGGCGATGCCGGCGCAGCCGCCCGTGGAGGAGGCGTTGTTGACGAACTCGGTGGTGTCGTTGAAGCAGACGGGGAAGAGGGATCTGGGTAGGGACATGGAGGCGAGCTTGTGTTCAAATTGGGCTATGCAGGTGGAGGAGGTGTTGGAATTAGGGAGATAGAAGATGGAGGTTTGGTTGAGATGTTTGGCGAGGCCGATGCCGAAGAGGCTGCGCAGAGTTTGGCAGCAGCCGGATTGGATGGGGTCGCGGCAGCGGGAGGCATCCCATGGGAAGGTTTGGACGTAGTCGAAGTTGATGGGGCATGAAGATGAAGAATCTGCTGCTGCTTCCTTGGTGTAGAGATTGATGATGAAGATGAAGATGAAGATGGAGAGGAAGAGGATGTTCATTTTCTTTTTCTTGGGAAAAAGGACAACATTTTGCATGCTTGTGGTTAGAGCGCACGTTTTCGGACTGATTTGGAGATAGAGTTGTTTGATTAATAGGAATAGAGTTGAGGAGATCGGTCAGCATCAAATTTGGCTGCTGTGGTTAGAGCGCACGTTTTAGGACTGATTTGGAGATAAAGAGTTCAAATTTGAAATGTGTGTTAAACAAGGTCAAACCCACGAATCTCTTGCCTTTTTGTTGCTTCAACGGTCAAAACCGAGCCGCTAGTTGGATAATAATATGATATAATATATACTTTTGTTTAATTCAATCTAAAAATACATAAATAAAGTTAAATGATAATACGTAAATTTTTTATATTTCTAATTTTTTTCATTAAATTGCCTCCAATTTAACATGATTAATCGCTGCTAAATACACAAACTTTGACTCAATTTTAATTTGTCATTTAAACTTTGAACAAAAATATATAAACTTTTGATATTTTTAATTTTTTTCATAAAATCGAATATGATATTGTAAAATCGAAATGACGTAAATATCAAAAGACATTTTGATTATATAAATTTTGTCTCTCATATCTCATCTTCAAGCAAGCTCCTTCACGACAGTCCACCATCTCCATCAAGAACTTTTATGATATCTATTTTAGGACTCAACTAGGGTTGGGAAGCAGTTTTCGGTTATCGGTTATCATCGAACCGAACCGAAACTATCCATGTTCGGTTAACAGTATACCGCATATTCGATTCTGGTTCGGTTTGCGGTATAATATTTTAATTTTTTTTTCGGTTAGTAGATAACCGAACAGTTATTAACCGAAAACCGAAAATCTTTTATATTTTATTAATTATTTTAATTTTTATAAATCAGTAAAACTAATCACTAATATTAATTAAAGTTAAACCCTATTACTCTAACGTATCAAATTATCAAATTACTCTAATATATCAAATTATCATTGCATGAACATGATAGTTTGTTGATGGATTGATGTTGATTGCTTTGATTTATTTTGAATTATTGATGGATATTGGATGAATTTTTTATGGACATTAAAATTTGAAAAGTTTACATATCGATTGCAAAGTCGTATCTTATGACATATCGTTTCTTATAAATTCATGTAATCTCCAAACAATTTTTCGGTTTTGGTTAATCAAAACCGAACCGCGATTAACCGATGCGGTTTTGGTTAACCGAACTTAATAAGCGGTTCGGTTTCGGTTATTAAATTTATGAAAATTTCGGTTGATTAATCAAAAATCGGTCTTGATTAACCCGAACTGCTTTCCCACCCCTAACTCCAACCTCCAATTCTCACATCAATACCAATTTCTTCATAGTCACAGGCTTCCTCCTCTCTCTCCAAAACTTGGACCCCCACACCAAAACCTCAATTTCTCCGACTTAATCTCTTGAGCCACAAGATTCTCCTGTATCACTTTCCTCACCTCGTTAGATCTATCAGAAAACCTTTTCTCAAACCTAATCTCCCACATCATACGCTCGCATCCTACCCTGTCTGGCTCCCTTCAACCTCGCTAAGAACTCGATGACAATCCAAAACAATGTCATTTTGATTGTCACATCATTTTTTATTTTGTCATATCATATTCAATTTGAGGACTATTCAATTTTATGGGAAAAAGTAAAAATATCGAAAGTTTATGTATTTTCATTCAAATTTTAAAGTTCACGTGATAAATCAAAATTGTATCAAAGTTTGTGTATTTAGAAGCAATTAACCATGTTCAATTTGGAGACAATTCAATTTTATAGAAAAAATAAAAAATATCAAAAGTTTATATATTATCATTCAAGTTTTAAAATTCATGTTAATGTCAAAGTTTATGTATTCAGAGGCAATTAACCTTATTTAGGCATTACTTCATTTCTTTTTAGGCATTTCTTCATTTCTTTCACGATGTTGTGCTACAATGTATTTTTATAAGGTGCAAAACCGACCCTTCACATTTATAACGATTCACAAAATCTATACCTATTATAAAAGTAGTAGAGATCTACTTCCACTCTTTGGTGTCTACCACTTTCAGTTGTTTTTAAAATTCTTTTTAATTTTTTTCTTCAATGTTAATTTTAGTTTCGTTTCCTACTTATTAACTAGGATTTATTAGACTCAATTAGAAATATAATTATGCTTTAATATTTAATTTTATTTTTATTAGTTAATAATTGATTATTAGGATTGATAAATTCATAACTAGGATATATACTTTTCTAAAACTACAATCTTTGGTTATAAATTTAATTATGATTTATTATATTATAATAAATTTTATTTTTAAATAATATTAAAATAAAGAATTTGATAGTGGAACATGAGTAGAATATAGAAATTATTGGAATATTGGGTCTAAACCGGTATAAAAGACCCATATGTTACAAATTTTGATTTGCCTATTCTATCCTTATTTTATATTAAATTTATGGAAAATAATGTATTATAGTATATTGTATTTAATAAATATAATAATCCATTAATAAGAAAGTTATATTCGCATTTATCCTAATTGAGTGAATACTTTCGTAGTTTTCGAACTAATGATATTTAAACCACTCATATATATATATATATATATATATATATATATATATATATATACTCAAATAATTTGCAATTTATATTAATATTTTTCTAAGGGTCTATCACGATATTTCTACCAATATATTATAAGCACATCTACAAAAATTAAAGGAATTCAGTATGTGAATTAAGTAAAATATTGCAACTAACTTTCTAGGAAGTCTTTTTTATATAAGTTTTCAATAATCAACACATTTGAAAGATTATTAAAAAAACTAAAAATCATCCTAAGAATTTTGATGAATAGTTCAGAAAATTAATAAAAATCACACATAAAGTCGTTAATCAGATACTCAACTAACAATATATTAACACTTAAATATAAATAGGTTCAATGTCTTACTATAATGATGAAGTAGAGTAGAAATAAAAATAAAAGAAAGACACATCGGGTCTTAGCTTAAAATTACACCGTATCACATCCCAATTAATCACTAATGATACTAACATACAGCTTTACATTATACATAGCCAAACTCCATCATTACACATCTATTAAGATTTTAGCCTATTCATAAACAAAATCAAATATCAAATGCATTTATTAAAATTTATTTATCAGACTCATTCTTTATACGTGTTAATGCACATAATTCTGATTTGGCGTTTTTAATTCAAAGAAATTTATTTAAGTATAGTAATATATTATAAAAGAATTGCTACATAGAATACTATAAGGGCTCATAGTATAAATATCCAAATGTCTGTGCGAATTTAATATTTTGTTTTATTGTTGGAAGCTCAATATTTGACAATCCATTGCAATTTGACAAAGGTGAGAGATCAATATATGAATCTCAGCAAATTATAACTAAATTTGATAATCTTGTATTATTATTGATAGGATACGCCCTAACCACTGCCCAAGCAGGCGTCCAATACAAGTAGTTCGACATCGCTCGGCCCGAGACAAGTTCGTGAAGACTCCTAAATCGGTGTGAGCGCAGAAGATTCGGCCATATATGAAGAATCCTAATTTGAAGAGATAGGAGGAAGATCCGATCCGAGATGAGATCTCGGATTGAAGATCTAGGTCAATATATTTGTGTATAAATAGAGACTAGATTAGGCGAGAAAGATCATCTACACTTTTGTAATCACCTCACATTATCAATACACGAATACTCTCTCTCCCCGTGGACGAGATCTTATTCATAGATCGAACCACGTAAATCTTTGTGTTCTTGTGCATTTAATTCCCTTACGAAAATAAGATCGATCATCGGCGCCGCGTGGGAACCGAATTTTGTGTTTCGATCAACCATCGTTCATAGGAATCAATCACAACAATGCATACCAGAAGTCACGCATCCAGAGTCGCCGCCGGTAACAACGATGGCCGGGCACGCCGAACTCAGCTCGGGAAAAACCCGGTCAGAGAACTAACCCCTGAAGGTCATGTCCAAACAATCGATTTAACTGGCAATCGATCTGCACGAAGAAGCGGGATATCAAAGTGAATGGGATCACAATAGTAACCAAGAGCACCTCCGGCTCCGCGGATAAGCTCGACGACGTCGAGGGGGTTCTCGAGAAAACAAGGAGAGTTTTCTCCAATACCTCAGTCACGTACAAGGTTGGCCGTTTCCCCAAGAAAGGAGCACCGAAGCCTCGTCTAAACACGAGGCACCGTGACGAGGTGGATCCCCCAGCATTCAAGTCATGGGCGCTCATACCTCTGCACGCGTTGGGGCCCAAACCAATCGTGCAAGGGACGAACAGCGCGGAAGAGGACGTTACGACCGCCGCGAGCCCGGTCCTAGTTACCAAAACGAGTTCGGTCGACGAACTCCGCCCCACTCTCCAGAGGGCGGTTTCGACGGGTACGGGAGGATAGTCACCCCGTTCTCAAACGAAATACTCGACACGCCACTCCCAGACAAATATCGGGTGCCGAGCATCACCCCCTACGACGGACTAAGGGACCCGCAGAACTTCCTCTTGCAGTTCCAGTACAATATGATCAACCAACGCCTCGACACAATTCATATGTGCAAGCTCTTCCCAGAGTTACTAGTCGACAACGCCCGCCGGTGGTTCGACAGTCTACCCCCCGGGAGCATTGGTTCCTACCGCGATCTAATGAAGGCCTTCTATCGAAGGTTCTTCCAGAAGGTCGAGTCCAAGATGACTTCGGCACATCTTCTCACCCTGAGGCAAGACCGGAACGAGTCCATCAGCGACTTTATGACCAGGTTCAATAAGGAGAGCCTGAAGGTCGCAGATGTGAACGATCTCCTCATCATCTCGGCCTTCCAGAACGGCATCCTGCCTGGAGCCTTATATAAAGAGATCGTCAAGTACGAACCCCTTACTGCAATAGATCTATGGCGCATAGCTGACCGGTTCGCCAAAGCGGACGAGGCTGACAGAAGGAAGCGCGAGGCGGAGAAAGGCGAGCCCTCGAGAAAGGAGAAGAGACGGGCGACGAGGGAGGCGAGGCCGGCCGAGCGCCTGGAGAATACGTCGCCCATAGAGTCCGAGCTCGGACCGCGTGACACCCTGGGCGATCTCAACACACCCCATCGACAAAACAGGGCGAGATCTCGCACTCCACACGAATATGTTCGAAAGCCTCGACCAATGACGGGAGGGCAAAGCGCCGATTCAAGGATAAATCTGCTAATTCCATGAGGATTACGGGCACAAAACCGAGGATTGCGAGGACCTAATGGGAGAAATTGAGATGTTGGTTCGGATGGAACCTTAAGGAAGATCGAGATGGGCCGAGCAGGGCCGCCGATGAAGCTCCCAACAGGAGCCAAACTCCCAGAGGGCGAAAGAGAAGCAGAAGAAGGAAATTGCGCCCACAAGAAAGCAAGGCGCGACACCGAAGAAGAAGACGACGAACCGCAATATGACGAGTCATCTCCACTATTACGGGCTCTCATGAGTCACGAAGTCCTCCTTGAAAGCCGAAGCCCGAAGTCCACATACCGGCGAACCGGCCAACAAGAGGCTCGAAGGACGAGGCGATCACCTTCTCCGAAGACGCGACCCGTGCTGCGATAGTACCCACCGTGATGCGCCGTAATCCGTGCAAGGTCGCAAACAAGTTGGTGAAGCGCGTATACATCGACAGTGGCGCGTCGGTAAGCATCCTTTTCAAGGAATGCTTTGATAAGTTAGGAGTAGAGGAGGCGCGCCTCGCCACGACAGCACCGCCGCCGCTCAAGCTTCGTTCGAGAAGAGACACGCCGGAAGGATAATCGAGCCACCGTCACGGTGAGGGAAAGCTCGACGAGCTCCACCAAGGTGGTACACTTCTTCGTAGTGAAGGCCTACCGCCGATAACATCATCTTGGGCGAGATTGGTGAGCAGCGTAAAAAGCGAGATGCTCAACATACCACCGACGATGAAGATCCCCACAGGGGTAGCCGTGATCCGAGGAGATCGAGCGAGGCGAGGAATGCTTACAGTCGCCCCACGAGTGCAGGGCTCCACCCGGCACCCACAGCATAACAATTAAAGAAACCCGAGGAGTTGGAAGTAAGAGACATCGCTATCCGGCGACCCCGTGGAGGAGGTCACGCTATACAAAGACGAGGCAGCTCAAGGTCGTCAAGATTGGCTTTACCGAGGCACACGAATTAAGGAACAGTTATCCAACTCCGAGGAATTCGAGATGTGTTTGCTTGGTCGCCGACATGACCGGGTCTCCCGAACATCATCACCCACAGGCTTAACATCGACCCGAGCACAAAACCAGTTCGGTAGAAGCAACGAATTTTTGCAATTAACGGAACCAAGTCATCCATGACGAGGTAAATCAATTGTTAAAAGCTCGCATATTGTTCGAAGTCAAATATCCGACCTGGATAGCCAACCCGGTGATGGTGAAGAAAGGAGGAGGGGGATGGCGAATGTGCATTGACTACACTGACCTCAACAAACATTGCCCAAAGGATTGCTATCCCCTTCCCAACATCGATAAGAAGGTCGACGCATTGATCGGGTACGAAGTCTTCAGTTTCTTGGACTTGTATAAAGGGTATCACCAAGTCTTGATGGATGACGAAGACGCGGCCAAGACAACCTTCATTACAGACTTCGGAGTCTTCGCATATAGGAAGATGCCATTCGGACTTAAGAATGCGGGAGCTACCTATCAAAGAATGGTAGACAAAATATTTCAGCCCTACATAGGCCGGAATGTGGAGGTATACGTCGACGACATCGTAGTCAAAAGCAAGGAGGAAGCCGCATGTGTCTCCGACCTTCGGATCGTCCTCGGCTTACTTCGAAAAGTCAACCTCAAATTGAACCCCCAGAAGTGCACGTTTGCAGTTCGGTCCGAAAATTCTTAGGGTGCTGGGTTTCACAAGAAGGGTTAAAAGCCAACCCATCCAAAGTTCAAACCATCCTAGAAATGAAGACGCCGAAGACCATTCACGACGTACACAAACTGACGGGCTGCATAGCCGACTAAGCCACTTTCTTTCAAAGGCATGCGGACAAGCACCACCCTTCTTCAAGGTACTAAAAAGGCTCGAATTCTCCGGAATGATACACACAAGTCCGCCTTTGAAGATCTCAAGAACTACCTGCCAAACTTCCTACTCTATCCGCTCCGAAAGAAGGAGGTTCTTTCCTATACCTCGCCGCCTCGGACGAAACCATAAGTCGATCTTGTGCGAGAGGAAGGACGTCGGCTCCGGTATATTTCATCACCGAGGGTTAAAGGCCCGAAACGAGGTATCAACCTTTGAGAAGCTCACCCTAGCATTAGTAAATCTTGGAGATCACGTCCATACTTCCATGCACATCCCATCCAAGTCCTCATCGACCATCCACTTGGCAAGTGTTGTGACGGCCGTAAGCTTCGGGAGAATTGCGAAGGGTAATTGAACTGGGCGAACATGATATATCTTTCGCCCCGTCAAGCCATCAAAGGTCGAGCCTTAGCGGACTTTCTTGCCGAGGCTAACCGCCGAAACCGAAGCCTCCCGAGTCCAGACGACAAAGCCAAGCCGAACCAAAGGAGAAAACACCGGAGGATTCTTTGGCAAGTCTACGTTGACGGGCTTCGAAAAGCGGTAGCGAGCTGGTATCTTGCTCCCGGACCGGATGGCCAAGAGATCACGTCGCGCACTTCGATTCTCATTCAAAATACGAACAACGGTAGAGTATGAGGACTTGATCGCAGGACTTCGCCTAGCTCAAAGTCTTCGTGCACGAGCGATAAGGTTCATAGTGACTCTCAAGTCATCGTAAGCCACATGTTGGGGAAGTGCGAGGCAAAAGGCGTGGGATGAAGAAATACCTCGAGAAAGCCAAAAGCCTACAACAAACTTTCTCCCACTTCCGGATAATTCGCATCCCAGGGAGCAAAATGGCCGGTGACATCTTAAGCAAATTGGCCTCGTCGTCGACAAACCCACCAAGATGAAATCCAACACGAAGCATAGATGATCTTTGGTGAAGGAACCGAGGTCAACGTGGTCTCGGATGAAGAGCCAAATTGGATGACCCCATTCGAGATTATCGGAGAAAGGCGAACCGCCTCAGACAAGCTCGAGACCGGAGGATCTTGAGCAAATCATTGCGATATATACTGAGGTGGTATTCTCTGAAAGTCATACCTCCAGCCTCCCTAAGGTGCTTGGGCTGAACCGAGCCGATTACGTGATTACGGAAGTGCACGAAGGATCGTATGGAAGTCACATCGGACCCCGAGCCTTGTCAAAAGGTCATGCGATGGGGATACTATCACAACCGTAATATCCCGTAATTTTAATATTGAATTACGATCAAAAATTCCGTAATTAGTATTATTAATGCGATGATTAAAATCTTAATTAGTCAACTCTTGACTTTGACCAAGCATAATTGGATAACTTCTGTGTAAGAGTCACTGATGCTTAGTGAATTAAGGAATATAATTTCTGATATTCCTTCGAACGTAATATTCTAACGTCGATGAATTCGACAATTACGTCTTACAGTATTATTAAGCTGTTAAGCTTAATTTCGAAATTCCTATTATTATGGGTATAAATAAAGTTGTAACAAACTTTATTTTGAACGTTTAGAGATAATTCGACTATAAAATCTTGAGACGCTTCAAACGTCGATTTTTAAGATTTAGTCGATAACTCACCGAACGATTACTAATTATAAAATTTAAATTCTATAATTATTTTATTATATAAGAGCATTATTTATCATTAAATAATGCTAGAAAACTTAAGAATAAATGAACCCTATTTTGAATTTTCGAAATTATATATATTTCGAAAATTAGGGTTTTTGAAATCTAAATTATTTTAAATACTTTTCTATGATTAAATTTATTATCTAAGACATATAATATGTCACATAACTATGTAGTAGCTATTTTATACAAGGAAATAAAATGTTTGGAATTTTCTTAGTGATTACTTTATTTCTAATTTAATTCTTATCAAATTAATAATGGATGATATTAATTATATTAATATGATATTTTTATGGATAATATGAGGTGTATTACAAGTTGCACAAGTGGGAGGTTACTTGCATCAAAAGGGACCGAAAATTTTGAGATCTTATGTGATAAACATCATCATTTAATTAATGAGAAGATAAGATAAGGTATCCACTTGTATATGAGGTGTAAAGATAGATAGTGATCAATTTGAACAAGTAACCTATGTTTGGATCATGTGAGGGCCGAAATTTATGAATTAATAAAGCTTGAAAATTTGATTTCACACCTTATAATAAAGACAGTTGTTATAGTTGAAATGTTTGACTTTTCAAATATGACTATATCATATAATAATAAAATAGTATATTACATGAAAAATAAAAATCAAATCCTAATCTAAAGAGATAAGGATCGAAATTTTACACATAGATTATGCTATGTGATAAACATTATCCAAAGCACTTATTAAGTGATAAGATGATAATATAAAATATTAAAAGGATAAGATAAGATAGGATATGATAAGATAAAGATAAGATTTTGTGCAAGTGGGTATTAGATATTTTCAAATATAATAATTATAGTACAAGTTGCTTAAGGCTATAAATATAAGATCAAGCCTTCACTCTCCCATTTTTTAAACCTTGAGATTGAAAATTTGGTGAGAATTTTTAAGAGTGTTTATCCAATTTCAATCCCAAACTTAGATCAAATAAACCTCCGCCGATTAAATCGATTCCGATTAAAAGGTTAGATTTCTTACAAGCTACGTATACATGCTAGAATTTTTGATTTTTGTCCGTTAGAATTCATGTTATAGCTTAGTTTATTCATGTGATTTTCGAAAATTACATAACATATGCTAATATGTTTAGATATTATGTTTATATGATGTTATCGAGCATGTAGTATGATTATATCATAAAATTAAGCATGCTATTAAAATTAAAATTTGGACCGAAAACTTAGAAGTGTGATATGTTGATGATTTTGATTTTAATTATTGATTTGAGCATGGAATAATAATCTAGGGTATTAAATAAACATATGAATTTATATAGAATTTTGGAGAACTTTAGTACCTAAGTTCAAGAATTTCAAAATTATAACATATGATAGTAGGTTGTGATATAAACCATATTTAGGTGTTATCATATCATATTGATGATGTAGATTCATAATATATGGTTGTAGGAATTTATCGATTTTATAAAATTAATTGGACCTAAGTCAAAGTTTGAAATATGACTTAGGTAAATTAAATTCAATAGTTCATAATAAATAACAATTATGTTATAATAAGGATAATTAAGGGTGATTAAGTATTATATGAATTTATTGGAATTTTTTAAAAATGTTTAGTTGGTTAATTGTGATAACCGAAAACTATACCTTATGAGTATTAATGTTATAAATTTATTTTATCAAGTATAATTACATAATATGATCTAAAACAATGTTTTAGACATAGTATGATTTTATGGGAAATTTTTGGAACAAAAATTGCACATAAAATGATAAAATTTCATAAGAAATTGAAAAAGTCAAAATGTTGACTTTAAGTTTACCAAAGTCAAAATTATTGACTAAGTGTTGACTAAGTGAAAATAGTTGACCAAAAACATTGACCAATGTCAAAGGGCACGTAATTCGATAATACGTGATCTATGTGACGTAGTATGTTTAGTAACAATGTAACTTACGTTACGTAAGTACATTAAAACGTACATTATGTACTAAAAAGGTAGAATATTCCTTATAAATCAAAAAAATTTATAATCGATATCAATCAATTAGGAAACGTTAAAATAAGTCCGGCGTTAGCCTTATTTGATCGCGAGAACGTTATGAGCGATGTTCGCCTCTATCGAAACGCGACTACGTACTAAATTAATTCCTACGTAAAGGTTGGACGCGTCTCGATCGCCGGCGTTAGAAAGGACTTTATTGAAAAGCTTGTACTGTGGGCTTTACTCAAAACCCTTTATTTACGATGCTTTTTTTAAATAAAAATATTTATTTGCATCGCTTTCGGTTGAGAAATGATATGATTTCCGCCCAAAGTGTTTATGTTTTATGTATGAATCCTATCATGTTGTTGGCAAGCCAACTATGAAAGTATATGAGTGTTGGTTCGCCAACCGACTTGATAGTTAGGTCGCCCCGATCGATGAGTAAATCGATATCGGATCCTAGTCGATCGCACCCACGCTGGGGTTAACGTGTACACCAAGCAGTGTGTCGTGAGCCGTTAGCAACATCTTCGACGGTCATAGATCCTGGTCGATCGTAATCCCGACTATGTGATTGTGAGCCGTTAGCAACATCTTCGCCGATCACGGCGTCGGTAGAAGGAGGCCTACTTCTACGACGTGAGATCGATTATGAGCGATTATGTAAATGATACGGATCATACGAATCGTAGAATGCTCGGCCGAGCGACGTTTTGAGAAATGAGAAAATGTTTTAGTAAGCCTGGCATTTTCAATTAAAACCCTGTGTCTTACTTATGGGCGATGTAATTTAAAGAAAATGTTTTGGCAATGAGTCCATGGGTGCATTATTTGTACTCACCGCATGTTTGTTTTAAATGTGCGAGTTGAGTGATGGATGGGATGGAGCAAAGTTGAGCGATCGGGTCTTTTGTCGCTGATAGTTAAACCTTGGATACGCATCGTCATATGTGTATTCCACATGTTCCCGCTGCAAAGTACCTTAAGTTATGTTTTGAGCTTGTACCTCATTCCCTTCAAAGTGGTCGAACCCTTTGATAAAGGTCTGAATGATTCAGTTCCATATGTAAGTTATGTTTGTCGTGTTAAATGATATGAAGTCTTGAGAATTTGTCTATCATATGCCCCTCAATTCCATAATTAGTTACTATTCCTATTGTTAATCCCCGTCATTAGTAACAGTCCCTGCTAATCCGTACTTTGGGTTGGCGGGCTGTTACACCAACAATGTTCAAGACTCACTTAACCTTGTGAAAAGGTGTCCGAAGTGTCAAATTCACGGGAACGTGCCAAGGCTACCGCAAACCGACCTCGCCTCCGCACAAAGCCCTCGCCATTTATGCAATGGGGATCGACATCGTAGCCCTTTCTCGCAGCACCGGGCAACTCAATTCCCGATTGTCGCGATTGACTACTTCACGAAGTGGGTGGAAGGCGAGCCTCGCAAAGATCACAAGCAAAACGCCTCAACTTCGTGCGGAAGAACATAGTGTGTCGATTCGGCATCCCTCATATCCTTCTTTCGGATAATGGGACACGATGCGGTGATAAGATATTCAAAGATCGGTGTCAAGAGCTTCGATCCAACAAAAGTTCACCTCGGTGGCCCATCCTCATGCAAATGGTCGACCGAGGTCACCAACAGACGATCGTGAAGGGTCTCAAACCCGTCTCGACCGAGCTAAGGGTCTTTGGGTGGAGAATTTACCGCAAGTCTTATGGTCATACCGAACAACACCTCTGACGACGAGCGAGAAACGCCTACATGCGGTGTATGGAACCAAGCGGTGATCCCTACGAAATCGTAATACCGAGCCCCCGACTATTCACTTCTCCGCCAAGCAAATGGGAAAAATCTACGAACCGATCTAGATCTCGCTCGAAGAAAAGAGAGACCTCGCCACATCGAGGAAGCTCGACAAACAACAAGTAGCTCGGTATTACAACCAGCGTGTCAAGTCCCGACAGCCGGTGGGCGACCTGCGCTCAAATAATGAAGTCGAAAAAGCCGCAAAGCTCGGCAAACTGGAAGCCACATGGGAAGGACCTTACCGAGTCGAAGAAGTCCTCGGAAAAGGAGCCTATAAGCTCGCCCATTTATCCGGTGAGCAAATACCCAACACATGGCACATCATTCATTTGAAGAGATATTTTGCATAAGTGTCAAAAGTTGAGTCTTGTTCGTCTTTGAGTCCTGTTAGGTCGAGTCCGAGTCTTGTCGTCTTGTTCCATTATCTTTTATCAATAAAAATCTTTTCTTTTCTCTATCTATTTTTTGTCTTGCATGTTTTCATTTGTCACTTATGCATATAACTCTTCTAAAAATTACTATACCCTCTTCGGAGGACGAACTATACCCTCTTCGGAGGATGAACTATACCTTCTTCAGAGGACGAACTATACCCTCGACGGAGGACAGACTACCTTCGTTTAATACGGAGACAAATTATAAACGCGCGTAAGGGGACCACCCCTCCCGATAAAACTTGGCAAAACAGGAACCCATACCTTCGTACGAGGACGGATACCTTCATACGAGGACGAATTACCCTCGTTTATTTCGAGGAAGCTTCGAACGAGGACGGATACCTTCATTTATTTCGAGGACGGATACCTTCGTACGAGGATAAACTACCCCCGTTTATTTCGAGGAAGCTTCGTACGAGGACGGAATACCTTCGTTTATTTTGAGGACGGATACCTTCATACGAAGACAAACTACCTTTGTTTATGGCAAGGACGAGCTACCATCGCCTAAACAAGGACGACCTACCTTCTTGTTGGTTACGGTAATTAAAGACAGTGTTCTCAAAGAGTTAACACAAAGCAAAAATAATTTTTATTTCGAAGTATACAGTTTGTACATCACGAGGACGAAGAGGGTCCAGGAGGCCGGGAAAAGCTGAGCCAATCCCTAGCAAAATCGGGATTCAACAGAGCATCTATACTAATCCTACCTCTACCTCATCCTCGATCTACGCTATGAGCCCTGCCAGATCGACCTCGGCCACTCGACGATGCAGCCTTGCTAGATCGACCTCGGCCGCTTGATGACCCCCGACTTTGGCTCCTTGAGGATCCACGCTCTCTTGGGCCATAAGACGCCTCTCTTGAGCTCGCCACTCCGGATCTTCAAAATCCGGAGTAAATTGTAGTCCCGGAAGATGAGAAGCCCGGCGAAGAAGAGGCCTCTGCGTCCGGTGAAGCAGTTCTTGAGCTGTGGTTGGCGAGCAATGAAAGTCTTATATATGCCTCCGATTCTTTTCAATTCGAATGCTCAGTAAATTGCCGTGATTTCTTGCCGTACTCATGCTCGTACTCGCACACGAGCAACGCCTCAATAACCTTAGCCCGACCTCGTGAATGGTCATCCCACCACTGGTGGATGATTTCCTCGTACTCAGTGCTCTTCACCATCGCTTAGCCTTCCCCTCGCAATCTCGAACTCTCCTCCAACTCCAAGAGGCGAGCCCGAAACTCGTCCACAGCCTCTCTGGCGCCCTAAGCTCAGACGCCTCTGCGCACATGCTCTAGCTGTTCCCTCAACGGAGGAGTTCGATCTCTTTGATTCAAGAGCCCGAGTCAAAGCTTCATGTGATTTAACCAGGGAAGATCGTGAATTTCGGAGAAGACCAACAAAGAAAAAACAAGAAAGGCAAGTCTCTTCAGATGAACAGCGAATTTTATTAAGGCCCTTAAGGCAAAGTCAACAACAAAATATGTATATTTACAAGTTGGTCTACAAAAAAAAAAAAAAAAAAAAAAGGATCAACCGACCTCCGAAACTCGCCCTCAATCCCACCACATCGGCCGCCGACTTGGGAAGCGACCTCCTCCGCCGCCTTGACCACTTCGCCACCTCCTCGGCCCGAGCGGCTCCAACCTCCTCCCGAGCTCCAATGGCCTCACCCCTGCCGCCCCCAGTACACCACCTCTGCCGTCTCGCGACCTCGGCGGTTGTCGCCGCCCTGTCCGCTACCCGATCGGCCATTATAGCCTCGATCGTGGGGTCCCGGTCCACGAGCAGCACGAACCGACTCGTGGGTCAACAGCTTCGACGAGGAAGACAGGGCCCCAACACGGCAAGCTCCTTGGGCCGTCGGCAAGGACTTCAGCGTACTCAAGAAGATGTCTTGGCCTCCATCACCTCATACCGTATTTGGACTTCTTCAATCGCGGGTAATCCTCGATGACTTCATCGAGGGTGTCCGCGACCATGCACTTACTAAGGAGCTCGGCCATATCACCGACGAATCCGAGAATTTCCTCGACAGAACAATTTCACCAAAAGGCACGGATCATCTCTCCTGAGAGGCCGCCACCGCCTCCCGACGCCGCGCCAATCCACCTCGGCCCTCAATACGGCGACCTCGGCCTCCGTCGCCCGCCGCCCGCCGCTTGGCCGCTTTCTCTCTCGGCACCACCACGCCGCTTTCTCCCTCCTAGCAGCGTCCGAGCTTTATCCTCGGCCTGGCAACATCGCTCTCAGGAGAGTCTTCTCTGCTCCAACTCCCGGAGTATCGAGCCACTCCGTCGAACCGGGCAATAGCCCTGCTGTACTCCTTCACGAGGGTGACGCCTTAACCGGCCTCCTCCACCGGCCACCATACCCTCGAATTTCATGTGATGATAAACAAGGTCAAGAACATAATAATTACATTTCCCTATAATGGATGACGACGATATATTACCTCGGGGAAAGCACGAGGTGCTGGTTGAGAACCGACGATCTCGCATTCTGGATCGTTCTCAACCTGGGGCTCGAGGATCACGCGCTTTAACCTCTTGAAACGTTGGAGAGGTTGAGGCGAAGGGACTTGGACATCTTCGCCTGTTCGGAAGAGGCACCGTGCACCTCCTTTAGTGTTAAGCTAGAAGGTTCGCACCGACCCTCTTCATCTTTCCTCCGAGAAATCCACTGAAAAGAAACGAACTCGCTTAAAGAAATGAGAGAATGAAAAGAGAAAAGGGGGGTGGGGGCTCACCTTCACCGTCTCCACCGCGGTGGTAGGATCACAAGGGCTCAGCCCCGCAGCTACAAGCTCGGCCTCAGAAAATACTTCGTCCACCAAGCCAATCCTATCTAAGGATTGCTCCAAGCCGCCGAAGTCGTTATCTGTAGCCATGTCCGCCAGCTTCTCAAGATTCCAGCGAACTGGGGTGCCCAGAAAATGACAAAAGAAAATTTCTCGTGCCGGTTGGGAATTTTGACTTGTCTTTAATTTAAAATTACGACGAGGACAAGTAATACCACCCCGCTGAATTTGAATTGAAAGAACCTAAGGACGAGGTCTAAGGTCAAAGGAAATTATGGCGATAAGCAAAGACACCTAGGCCCGTCAAAAGCGAAAGGAGTTCGGCGTTAATCATTAAAGGGATGCCAAACAACTGCTGCAGCTTCAGCGTATATGGAAGGATAGGAAGGCGAAGGCCATTTTTAGGCTATCCTCATAAACCGTGATTTAAACCAAACGGATGAGCGTTAGCCCTATCCTCCGGACGGGAGCAATGTACCCAAAAGATTTCGAGATATAAAATTAGAAGCAAGCTCTAACCTAGCAGATGCTCCTAAAATCGAAGGAATAGAAGAAACCTACCAACATCCATCATGGATGGATAACAAACTCTACGCAAAAAGGAGGAGAGATCAAGGTATATACTTGTACATCCACCGAATCATTCGATGGGGCACAGACACAATACTGCCTTCCGGCCGTGAGAATCCTCGAGCATGAAGAAGGGGAGAAGCCATAACTTCGGTTTATAAATCGAAGGAAATGGCGCTAAACTCCGAGACGACAATGGCGATAGCTGAGCACTTTCTTTCCGTAAAATCGTAGATTAAGTCCGAGAAATTTGAAAATGGCAAAAGTGATATGCGAACAACGATCGGGAAGTTATTCCCAATATGCGCTTTATCGAATCCAACCGCCGCATTAAATGCGATTAAATGCATATCCAAAGGTATGACATCGGCGTAAAATCCCGTGTTCGACTTCGGCAGGACGTTCCGCATTCAAGATAAGAACGCCGTATATCCGACCTACAACTTCGAGATAACGCCGCCAGTGAAGCCATCCCGAATGACTTCGCGTAACGCCGCCAAAGACGCGCGGCCAGTGACGAACTTCGCAAAACACCCCGCAAATGATACAAACAATCGCGAATTTGTCATAACACCTCGAGAGGTAAGCCAAACGATGTACAACCTCGATAACGCCCAAGAAGACGAAGCCCGGCGACGCGACCTCGAAGATTGCGACAAAGTCAACCCAACGGCACGCGATCTCGCACAACACCTCGAAAAAGCAAACCACTAAACAGGCGACCTCGGAACATTGCCTCAGTAAGGCGATCCAGAATACACGAAGTCGGCACCGAAAGGGCCCCGATTCTTCACACACGTACATCGGCAAACCACAACCCCCAAACCCGTTACGACCTCGCTTCTGCGTCTTTTTGGAGGGGGGTGTGATAGGATACGGCCCAACTACCGAGCCCAAGCAACGGGCCCAATACAAGTAAGCCTGACATCAAGCTCGGCCCAGGCAAGTTCGGCCCAAGAAGACTCCTAAATCAGTGTGAACGCGGAAGATTCGCCATATAGAAGAATCCTAATTTGAAGAGAAATAGGAGGAAGATCCGATCCGGAGGAGATCTCGGATTGAAGATCTAGTCAATATATTTGTGTATAAATGAGACTAGATTAGACGAGAAAGATCATCTACAATTTTGTAATCACTTCTCACATTATCAATACACGAATACTCTCTCTCCCCGTGGACGTAGATCTTATTCATAGATCGAACCACATAAATCTTTGTTGTTTTGTCGTTTAATTCCTTACGAAAATAAGATCGATCAATTATAAATTAAAGATAATAGCTACTTAAGCTTGAAAATAAATGAAAATCCATTGTGTTCATGGGATGGAGTACTTGTTGGGTTGGTGAGTTTATAATCTAAAGAGCATTCAGTTTAATTATGTGATGAGAATTACAAAATTAAAGAGAGAAACCGATGGACTAATATCCAGTCAAGATTATTTATTGGTGAAAATGTAATCTATCCTATTGTATACGAATCTAGTTTTAGTTGCATCTAAACATACATGACTAACCAAATATCCCAAATGTTTAGATAGTTAAATCTCAAGGTTAAAATCGTTAATAAGCTCGACAAGAACAACCTAAAGTGTTCGAGTAATACAAAGCAAACGCAAAAACTATTCAGATTAGTTAAGGCCATTTTAGTCATTACGTCAAACACCACAATTTTAGTTTTATTTTTATTTTCAGAATCTTCGACGCAGCGACTCCGCGGGAAAAAAAGAAGCAGCAGCCCAGATGCAAGTCAATAATCCGCCTCCGCAGCCCGCCGTGGAAGAGGCTGAGCCCCCGGAGTGCCCGGTATGTCTGCAACCTTACGACGCCGTGACCTCCATCCCGCGGGTCCTCAGCTGCGGCCACACCACCTGCGAAGCCTGCCTCAAGCTGCTCCCCGCCCATTCGCCGATACCATCCGCTGCACCGTCTGCACCTCCTCCTCAAATTACCAAACCCCTCTCTTTGCTCCCCAAGAACCTGGACCTCCTCTACTTCTCCTCCCTCCTCAAACGCAGTGGCCGCCCCCTCGATGACAAAAAAGTCATCCCGCCGTCATGGCCCCCGGAATTTGGGGGCAAAGAATCGGTTTTATCTCCCTCTATTTTGAAGCCGTGGCCATTTGATTTCTATTGTAAATGGAGAAGATGGATACTCCCAGAAGACTGTATTTCGAATGGGGATAGTGATGGCGGGCTTTTGGAAGGAAAAGTTTTGAGGTTTTTTGAGAGCGATCGTGTAATGGGATGTGTTTTGAGAGAGAAAGAATATGTGGGTAAAATAAAAGTTGGGATTTTGGTGGAAGGTGGAGTGGATTCGAAGATGATCAAGCCAAGCTATGAGTCGAGAATTCTGACTGTTGTGTGGGGGATGAAAGAAGATGAGAGAGATAAATTGGGGGTTATTTTTAATGCTGCTTTTAGAGTGAGTAATGTGGGGAAGGCCTATGGGTTTTGGTCTAGTGAGGAGGATAAGTGCGTGTATATTGTTTGCCAGAAGCTTGCTTCGTCTAATTTTCTTGATTGTGTTTTCAGTAGAAATAGGGATGAGAAGGAAAGGCTGATTGCTGACGAAATTAGTTTTCTGGGAGTGATTGGTGTGGAGATTTGTGAGATTTTGAGCCGCTTGCATTTAGAGGGGCTAACTATAGGCTACCTGAGTTTGAACTGTCTTGGTTTCAATGATTTTGGTCGTGTTTGTGTAGACTTAAGCGAGGTTGTAAATACGGGTAGGAGAGTGAATTCAACAGTGCGGAGGGCTAGCACAAATGTGGAGTTCAGTTTGGAGGATATATTGTTGGATCAAAATCTTGTGTTTCTTAGTCCTGAGGTGTTGTTGCAGTTATTTGTGAAGGAGGGTTGGCGTTGGATTCGCTAAATGTTTATAAAGTTGGTCCTGTTTCAGATGTTTGGTCAGTGGCCTCTTTGATGGTTTGGGTTATTGTTGGAAGCTCATTCGTGGAAGAGATGGAGTCTTTCTTGCATTCTGTGATTAATAGTGTTAAAGATGAAAATGATTTTGATTACTCTGGTTTGTACATGGTTTGGATGGGGAAAGTTTCTGCATTGTTGGAGGGCCGACTGGGATCAGACTCTGCTTCGTTGCTGAATGTTTTGTGCAGATGTTTGGAGTTGGAACCGGGAAATAGGCCAATGGCAACTGAGCTATGGAAATGCTTTAGGGGGTTGATTGTTAAACCTCAGTTTGATGTTGGACTCGGCTTGAAACAGGAACAGACGAATCAAGAGTCGGGTTGTTGTATACTAGTAGGAGATGTATGCCACTTGGTTGAGGAAACTGAAGATGGTTCGAAGGGAGAAGAAGAAAATGATGGAGATTATGTGAGATTGAGGGTTGAAGGAGATGTAGTTGATGGTATCACTCAGGGTCGTTTCAAATGTGTAGAGATGAAAGGTCATCTTGGTTTCATCACGGGCTTAGCTATCGGAGGTATGGCTAAGTGCCTTTCATTTTATCATTATTTGCAAAGCATTCTTTTGTTTCTGCTGCCTCACATAACAATGGTATTCATTAGCTACAAGTTGAGAGAAGACAAGAATGAATGCACAAATGCGCACTCACACACATGCACTACCAAATTGATGTTTAATTTTCATATTATATTCTCCAAGATCGTGTTTACCTATATCCGAAATAGTTTCTTAGTATGCGTAAATAGGATCTGACGTCTGTTTCTTTTGATCTGGGGACATGTTTCGAATAGTAGTCTCCAGTTTATGACCTATGTGGCATCAGCTAGCTGGCTTTACCTCACCTGAAAAGGTGAGATAGAAATGGAAGGATGATACTTAATCCATATAATTAAGCTTTGAAGACTCAGTTTATACATAATACTGATTGATAAACATGATTTTCTTGGTTGGATTTTAGAAACAAGTCCTAGAGGTTCTTACCAAATTAATCAGAGACTGACCATCTAATTTTTTATATCTGTTTGATCTTGTGTAGGGGGCTTCCTCTTCAGCTCCTCGTATGATAAGATAGTCAGTGTATGGTCTCTGGAGGTACATAATTCAAATTAATTCTTGTCAGAATTGTCATACTGTTATAGTATTATTGCTGAGACCAATTCCTTGGTGAAAATAGCGACTTTTTAAATAATTAACCATTTCAAAAATTCATTTCTGATAAGAGCCTGAGGGTCAAAATTTTGGTGCCTGGAGTTATACCTATATGATCTTACAATGAAGTTTTCTCATGTTTGATCACTATTATGGATGTAACCCCCGGCACTAGCTATATCGGTCAAACCATTAATTCGAGATTCATGGACTTCTCATTGCAGATGTAAAAACATAATTTTTCTAATGTTATAAAGACAGATTTTTTTATACAAGACGAACTCGATCTGAGCTACTAGATATTTCTCATTTATTTTTATCGTTTTTTATCAAAGATATTTCTCATTTTTAATATTTTATTTACTCGATATGTATTATTTATTGTACTGTATATGTGGCTTCAATAATTTCTTGTTCTATTGCTTGTTCATTTCTCCGATTAATCTCAGGACTTCACTCATGTTCACTCGTTCAAAGGTCATGAGCATAAAGTTATGTCTGTAATTTTTGTGGATGGTGAACAACCATTGTGCATCAGCGGTGATAACGAAGGCGTTATATGCATCTGGGACGCTAATTTTCCCTTTTCCGATGCGCCAATGAAGAAGCTCCACGAGGATAAGGATTGGCGCTATAGTGGCATTCATGCAATGGCGAATTCCGGAACAGAATATCTGTACACCGGCAGTGGAGACAGATTAGTGAAGGCATGGTCACTTCAGGTACTCTAACCTGCTCCCGTTATATACTCACAAATCTGATTTTGAAAGCATGAAGTAAAATCCACATTTTTTTTTGGAAATTTCAGGATCATAACTTCGTCTGTGCTATGAGCGGTCACAAGTCAGTTGTCTCATCACTTGTAGTTTGCAGTGACGTTCTTTATAGTGGAAGCTGGGATGGAACTGTCCGGTTATGGTCTCTTGGTGATCATAGTCCTCTAACCGTATTGGGGGAGGACAAACTTGGAAACATAGTACCTGTGTCATCTCTTTCTGCCGATCACAATTTGCTGTTCGTTGGTCATGACAACGGTAACATAAAGGTAAAGCTTGCCTTGTTTTTTTTTTTTTTTCAATTCTAGAATTACAAAAGTTAATGTTTTATCATAGCCATAGGGTTAATTGCCGTAAAATGCACATACTTTTGCCTGTTTTGGGTTTTGTAAATGAACTTTCAATTTATTTTCCAAATACACGAGCTTTACATTTATTGCAATTTTCTCCCTATTTAACAATCCTGTCAAATCAAAGCTAATGTGGCGATCATGTGGCTACTTAGAATACAAACGTATAGTCCTAGTTCCTAAATGGTGTAGTATAAGAATTAAGTGTTAAATGATGTTGTTCTTACCTTTAAAATATCAATTTGTAACTTAACACTTGATTCAACATAACACGTCGCTTTGAGTTTTAAAGGTAAGACGACATCGTTTAGAACTTAGTTCGTATACTACGTTGTTTTGGACTCTATACATGTACTCAAGTAGTCATGTCGATGTCACATCAGCTTTGGAAAAAATCCAATAAATGTAAAGTTTTGTGTACTTGGTGAAAAATTGAAAGTTCGTTTCAAAATTTTCAATTTATTATTAGTTCTTGATGTTTTTCCTTATGATATTGTTGATCTAATAAGAGAAGTATGTGTTCTTGTTCCAGATATGGTACAACGATGTCCTTGTGAAGTCTACACGGAGTCATGAAGGTTCTGTCTTCTCAGTCGCTAAGAACGGAAATGGCTGTTTAGTGGGGGCTGGGACAAGAAAATCAGTGTGCAGGTAAATGAATTAGTATTATTATCTATTTGATTTCTTCTGATTCTATCCCAAAACTGAATTTCTGGTATGTGCTTAACTGATTGATTTTGCGATATGAGTGTTTGATTTGTGATGAGAAAATATCAAATGATATGTAGGAAGTGTCCAAGCTGCAGACGAGGTGGACGCTGTTCCTCTCGGGACTATTGCTTGTAACTCCCGATAACAGCTCTGTTGTATCGGCATGGGAAGCTATTTGTTGGTCAAGCTGATAAAATTATAAAGGTACGATTTGTTAATGTATATGTTGATAAGATCTTAAGCAAATCAAATCATATCATCTATGGCTTACCATTATTTCCTAAACTTTATTTTCCATTCACATCATATGGCATTTGCAGAATGTCTATACTAATCAAAAATTTTATTTACTAAATTTCGCCTTGCCAAGTCAAATTGTACCCATTTAAACCTGCATATATTTTACTCATTTATAAAAGTATTGCAACTTGTGACAGGTATACTATGGAGTGTAGCAAGGGCTTGGAGATGGAGTTTTTCATCGATCTCATGAAATATAATAGCATACAGAAAAATGTAACAGATCAAGTTCTCAGAAACCTCATTGATCAAAAGGAAATATATACTAGCTTTTTCAGTGTAGATATCAAGGTTTGATCTTGACGTCTTATTTAGATTAAATTTGAACTTTTGATTAGATTTTATTGGTTGAGAACATGCGAAATTACCTTTGAATCTATCTTATAGTTGAGGCGCACACGGATACAGTTGAACCAAGACGATTTGGCATCCTGAAATTTTCCTCATTCAAGATTTCAGATTATGGAATGCAACTAACAAACCTAGGGTACAGTCTCAAATTAAACCCAACTTGAAAAAAATTAAATTTTGCTTTTGCCGTAACTGAATCTAGCCAAATTACCCTTCCAAAGAGAATTGAATATCGAACCGAAATGGTTTAAATCGATTTTTTTTAACAAATTTAAATACGTGCATCATCATAAAAATAATATTTCTACAGCATAATAAACTCAAATTGACTTGTCATTCCTGGTTCTCCTCCTGTAGCTGGAAGTGGAAGCCTGGAACATTCGGAACTACAAGATTCCTAGGTAGAATGGATTCTAACTCAGCATCTTTTGAGTGAGATTTAAAGAAGAGTTGCTCTTGGGAGAGCACAATAACGTTGGCCTCTATGGTAGAATCCACATTATAAATTCAATCACTTGTATTTCATCCTTATTGAAATAAATAACAAATTTATATACATTAAATAACAATTAGGTCGGTTTGAAAATGAACCGATTTTCAATCTAAACAAGAATTTTGTAACCCGGAAAATCGGACCCTAAACCCTAAAATCGGATCAATTTTTCGGGTTAGGTTCGGTTTCGATTCTTCGTGATATTTCGCTCTTAATGGTGAAGCATTACTTTCAACAACCTTCAAGATAGCAGTGATGCGATCAATCATGTTGGTGAGTTCTATCATCAACAAATATCTCTACAATTGGACAAAGCAATCCCAGCAAGTTTTGAGGCATTTCTGCCTTCCATCATCTTCCTCACTCTCTCAGAATCCACAAACCTACCTGCAGCAGAGAAGATGTTCGACAGAAGCACATAATCGCCACCGTATCTCCTCTCGATCTCCATTATTCTCCTCGTCACTCTTTCGCCCATCTCGACATCGCCATGGAAACTGCAAGCACCCAAAAGTGTCCTCCACACCACAACGTTACCACTTTTATTAGGAACGATGCCTAGGGCTATCCTCTCTGCTTCCTCTAACCTCCCGCCCTCCCCAACATGTCTATCAAAGCTCCATAGTGCTTGATTTCGGTGCAATCCCATAATCATCGACCATTTTCCTGTAAATCTCGAGCCCTCGACCACCAATCCACCATGACTGCAAGCGTTCAGCACGCTCAGAAACGTGATTGAATTAGGCCTCACGCCCTTATTCTCCATTCTTTTATAACAATCAAAAGCTTCTGCAGCCATTCCATGCATTGCGAATGCAGATATAATGGAAGTCCACGAAACCAAGTTTTCTTCTCGTCATCGACTTCCTCGAATATCCTCCACGCGCTTCCGATGCTCCCGCTTCTTGAATACGCATCGATGAGGCAATTCATGACACGGACATCGAGCATGTTCAGTCCACTTTTCTCTCCGTAAGCATGAATCATCTGGCAAAAATCGAGTGATCCAACATTCCATATCGATGGGAAAACTGCGAGGAGAGTCACCTCCGTGGGTCGAATCCTTCGTGTACAACCATTTTTCGGAACAAATTTAACGCCTTGTGAAACCAGTTCACACGAGTATACCCGTCAATCAGTCCGGTCCAAGAAACCACATTCTTCTCCGGCATGGCATCAAAAGAGCCCTTGAAGCCCAATCTCGCCCCATTTGACAAACCCTGTCAGTAAAACATTCCAAGTCACCAAATTCCTCTCAGTCATTCCATCGAACACCTTCTTTGCATCAACAAAACACCCAGAATCTGCGTACATATTCACCAACGCGGTTTGGACATGAACATTATTACAATCAAACCCCACTTTAGTGCTCAGGCAATGGAGCTGGTTCCCCACGTCTGTTCTATTCATATTTGCGCATGCTTTTATGAGATACGAGTAGGTAAAACTATCGAAGGAGAAGGGGTTACTTTGATTCCCGAGATGTTTGAAGAGAGATAGAGCTTCTTGTGGGAATCCGCCGAGTGCGTAGTGCTTGAGTACGGAGTTCCAGAGAACAAGTGCGCAAATTCTGTGGTTAAGGAGTGGATTTTGAGGAGAAGGTGAGAGTGGATTTGCTGAATGGCGCGGCGGCGACGGCTGTGTTTGTGGAGTAGCGAGAGAAGATGATTGTAGTGGTTTTGCCTACTAGACATTTTATCGAACAGTTGGCGGCCATACCTTTCAGGTTGGTGCTGGGATATCAATGGAAGGTACAGAGCAGAACCAGAATCCCATTGTTTAGAGCATCTCCAATGCAAGGAGGCATTGGGGATGCATCCTCATTAACTATCGTTGGGGAGGTGGAGTGAGAAGGTAGTGGGAAGGTAGTGGGAGGAGATGAGAAAGAAAGGTGGAATCACCTCCTGGAGCAAGTCAAATGTGGGTGCTTTGATTTTTATTATTTTTCTGTTTTCACTTTTATTTATGATTTTCACTTTTATTTTGGCCACGGGGTGGGGTTGGCCGTGGGGTGGGGTTGGCCACGGGGTGTGGTTGGCCACGGGAGTGGGGTTGGCCGTCGGGGTGTGGTTGGCCGGGGAGGGTTGGCCATGGGGGGTGGGGTTGGCCACGCCAACCCCCTGCTGGCCAACCCTCCCCGCCTCCCACCCTCCCCATGGCCAACCCCCTACGGAACCAACCCACCCCCACCGGCCAACCCCACCCCACCTGCCAACCTCCCCACCTACCAACCCCACCCCACTGCCAACCTCCCACCCGCCAACCCCACCCCCACCGCCAACCCACCCAACGAATAACTTTAATTTAATTTAAATTTAATTTAATTTGTAACTTAACTCAACGGACAAATATATGATCGTTGATCAACGGATAAAAATATGACCGTTGATCAACCGATAAAATATGCTTATAAATATAAATCACTAAACAACATTATTCCTATCAACTTTTATATTTTCTTCCATTTACCTTAATATTTCTTCTTCTCCAAACATTTTCCTATTATCGAATGAATAACGATTTCAAATTGGTCCATTACGGATATTTTGGATCAAATTCGCTTTCAAATGTCCAACTCTAATCCTCAAAATCCCAACTTTCTTTCTCAAAATTCCAACTTTCGCCAACAAAATCCCAACTTTCCACAAAATCCCAACTTCGAATTGCAAAATCCCAACTTTTATTATCAAAATCCCAACTTCGATTCTCAAAATTCAAACTTTCGTCCTCAACGATCCTACATATCCAGTGAATGTTCCAAGCTATCCATCCAATTTCCATCCAGCTATCACTACCAAGTTCGAGCTCCATCTTCGACTCGTCAAGAAAGACCGGCATAGATGGAGGAAGCACCACCAAGAAACGCCTACTCCTAAGAGCATCGTCTTTCCAAAAATTTTCTTCTCCGCAAGGTCTCGAGGCCATAAATCGAACTTGATCAACAATCCGATGAAGAGAACAATGATACGAAGTATAAGAAGATTTTGTACTCGGAGAAAGAGTCGAACATCTTACAAGGTGTTGGATCTATATTAGCATTGATTCGATAGTCGAAATGATCAAAAGATAGATCAAATGTGAGAGAATTACTAATGCCTACAACAAGTGGTCGCCCGCGCGAACTCCGGAGAGATCATCTTCCTCGCTCAAAACACTTTTTACAAACTTGCAAAGGAAACTAAATGGTTTAGTTCATGTTATTATAGGAACGCAGAGATGTGGCTGCGGTGCAAGTGAAGTCGACATCATTCAAAAGGCACAAGATGAATATAAAGAGACTCACGGAACACGCGGCGGTTTCGGACATATCGGAGTATGGAATTTGCTCAAAGAATGTCCAAATTCGCCATCAAGACAAGGAGATTCGAGCAACAAAAAGGCAAGTCTTCAGCGTCGGTGCCTACACCTCCGCTTCCAACCAAGATGAAAATGGTGATGAAACAACTCACACTCGTCCAATTGGAAATAAGGCGAAGAGGGCGGCGAAGGAAAAGAAAATCAACAGGTGAAGCCAAAGAGGTGGTCGATGCGATCAACGCAAGAGCATTGCAACAATGATGATGGCGAAGGCAATGGAGGCAAACAGAAGGTAAAAGAGCATAAAATTCTCATGCAAGATACTTCAAAGATGACGGAAACCCAACTACGACTTCATCTTAAGTATTGCGCCCAAATCCAAGCAAAGTGGGAAGCGGACGAAGAGTAAAATGTATTAATTAGGTTTAGTATTAGTTTATTTTGTATGTTGTATTTAAATTTGTTAGATTTAAATTGTCTTTTATATCTTATAAGTTCTTTTTTAAAAGTTTCCATGTTATTGTGCAATTTTAATATGTACTAATATTTATATAATAATTAAGTTATTTGATATTAATTTTAAATAATATTAAAATTAATTTTATCAAGTTAGAATAATAAATATAAAATTTAAATAAAATTGTGAATAGATAATGAATGAGTTGAAAGTGAGTGAAAAGTGGGTCATAATGATGTCGTAAACACGAGTTTGAGAAGGTATTGTTGGGGTGAAAATAGGAGGGGAATATGATGATGTATGCGTGATGATGTCAAGAAAACCCGAATTTGGGGAGGTATTGTTGGAGGTGCTCTTATGATCTCATGTCAGAATCTGTTTGCACTACAATTATGGAAAGAGTGATGCTAAACGGATCCGTATGAATAGCATTTACTCATCACAAAAGCAATTTAAAAGTCACTCTTCGCCTTCATAATTTTTTGCTCCAACTTTAATACTCCCTTGGGACATGGCTCTTTCTCTTCTTTTTTTTTCACGTAGATTAATGATAATTATGTTTTGTGTGTGAAATAATGTGTGACATAAAATTTGAGGTATTTTTTAATTTAAAAAATGTTTCTTTTTTAAAAACGGGCTAATTTAATGAGATAATCTAAAAAAAACGAATCAAAACAATAATAGGACGGAAGGAGTACAACAATTACATGCATGGAAAACATATACAGGACAATGGAAAATAACTATTGTATTTATTATTAATTATTTATCTGTGATTGAGAGAATATAGAATCATAACTCCAAACATTTAAACATATATAAACATGACTTATGTTGTATACAACAATATGTTAAATATTAATGTTGAACTTGAGCATATATACTTAATATTGATTCATCTTAATTTGTTGCATACAACAACAAATTCAGAATATGAAACTTTAGTGCCAATTAACTAAAACTATTTCACATATCATATAATCTTTTTCTTGAAAGCGTCAAGTTTGCTTTCTAATTTTATTATTCAACTATAGTTTTATACAAATAATATATAAATTATCAGGAAAGTTAAACCAACTATTATCATAATTGATCGTATCCACTATTTATAAATATATTATTTAAATAATCTCACAAGATTGTATTTTAAAATATAAAATTAGTAAAACATGGAACATTCTGATGTTAAGTATTTTTTCAAATATTTTTATAATTAATTTCTTTTAAAATTCTATACACTAATAATTACAAGATGATGTGGTCTCTTATGTGGATGTCTATACCTACGGACATTATATTTTCTTTAGTGAAAATAATATTTTTTAATATATTCAAATAATAACATAAAAACAAATAATTTTTTTTCAAGATAAATTATATTTTCTTTATAATAATCGACAATTTTCGAGTTGTTCAAGATTTAACGAAGACAGGTCACGAGTGGTAGGGTGACTAATCGGGTCGGTTCGGTGCCCACCGAAATTTTCTGCACCAGACCCGATTTTCCCATGTTTTAGCTACCGATCCCGACCGGTTTTCTTAATCGGCACCCTAATACCCGACTCGGTGCCGGATCGGGTATTAGGGTACCAGTAAACCGACTGAGACTACTTGAGAGGCAATCGGCGATTTAGCGCTTCTTCTTCATTTTTTTTTCACTCCATCTTATGCAGACAAAATCGGCGGCTCGGAGATCGACGACGCGGGTGGCGGGCAGCGGAGCGAGGGGGCTGGGCGAAGGCGAGAGAGTCAGAGATCAAGAGTGACTGAGAGCGAGATAGAGAGGATCAAGGAGGTGCGGCATCGACGGCGACGAGGCTCGATGGAGCATCGGAGGCGGCGGGGTGGCGAGGCTGAGGCGACGCAGAGGGTCCGGAGGAGAGCGACGGCGATGTTTGGCTTTTGATTTGGGGCTTGTTTGGGTTGGTTTAAGTCGCTTATTTGGTATGCCAACGGACACGAACACCGAAGGTGACGGTGGGCATGGCGAGGTCGGGCGGCAACATTGAGCGGTGTGAAACCTGAGAGAGAGAGAAGGAGAGAGAGGACGAAGAGAGAGAAATGGGGGCGCCTTGTGCTGCAATAGAAGAGAGAGGTTTAGTTAGGTCATTTTAGAATTAGGTCATTTTAGAATTAGGGTTAATAATAGAGAGAAATGGGGCGGCCTCTTGCAATTAGAGTATTAAAATATAAAATATAATTAAAATTAAATACGGGTATTCGGGTATACCCGATTACCCGACGGGTATACCCGATACCCGATTTTTAACAGGCTCAATACCCGATCCCGACCCGATAATCGATTTACTCGGTTATCGGGTACCCTAATACCCGACGGGTTCGGGTCGGGTCGGGAAATACCCGATACCCGAGACCCGTTTAGCCAGCCCTACAGAGTGGACTTGTCAAATCTTTCAACTAAATCATTTAGTGGGGTTTAATGGTCAAAGCTTATAATTATCATACAAATTTAACGTTATTGCCATTGGTCGGATCAAATTGATCCATCCTATCTTTATTGTTATGGATATAACAGGGCTATTTTTAGAAGTTTACTGGAGTATGTTATCGGTATCAAATTAGTTATTAATTTTAATTTGTTATAAAATATACATATTAAAATTGCATTTATATCATTCAAAGTTTTTTAATATTCTGATCAATTTTATCTCATGTGGCAACCAAAATACTATTTTCAACTCATTAAAATATTTCCACATCATTTTCTATTTATAATGAGGTAAATAAAAACAAAATAAATAAAACTTTTATTTCATCTTTTTTTCCTTCTGCTCGATTTAGTCCCTTATGATTCGAAATATATGATCGATTATGAGGGCCGTTTGGTAAGGAAGATAAGATAAGTTGAGATAGCTTAGACATAGATATGTATTCTAGATTATTGTTATAACGTGGTGTTTGGTAGACAAGATACATAGTATAGATAACTTAAAAATTTGTTTGGTACCTTAGTTTAAAATCGGGATTAGTCAACAAATTTACACTTATAACCTTGTCGACTATTGAAAAGGACAAGTATATCCTTCACGGGTCTTCTTCTCTTCCTCCATCGACCTTGTGTGCATGAATCATCTTCACGGGTCTTTCTTGTTATTTCTCTCTCTGTTGGACTGTGTTTAGTTTTGGTTCATTTGCAAAAATGATAACCTTTCATGTTGCGGACTTTCTAACTCTTTCTAACACAATGATCTTGGCCTTCTGCGGATAAAAAATACAGCCACTTGGCAAGGGTATTTTTGAAATGCATACAAAATTATCTGCACTCTGTTGAAGGATGGCTATCCATTACATCAAATATTTAAATGCAACCTCATTGCAATTTTCAAATCTGCGGAAGGCAAGAATTGTTACTCCACATGAACCACCTAATTGCGACTTGGATTACATGAAACAACATTTGGGAAATTCGATATAAACTTTTGGCATAACTAAAGAAAATTCAAACACATGACAATACAAATTTCAGCTCCTCTCTCAAGAACTGCAGTATATGCAAGAAAATTCACTCACTACTAGCTTGGTTGTCTTGTTGTTAAGCACGAGATGGTTGATAGAGCATTGAGTTGAGGTACGAAATGGAGGCGACAGGTGGGAAAGGGAGAGAAGGAGGTAGGGCGGTAAAATAAGCCCTAAGCTCGCTTTCTTGTCTTGGTATGGATTAGGCATCTCTTGTTGAGCAGCAGATACATTCACCTGAAGTGTAACGAATGAATTAAAGCAGACCAACGATTAAAACGGGCTCCCAAGATAGTAATATAGTGTACCAAACACATGGATTATGTCGGATATATCATCTATCTTGGGTTTATCTTGGTATCAAGCAGCCCTAAAAGTATAAGGATGTCTCCTAGTCCCTAGAGTCTCCTTTTCGGCTTTTCCTAATGATCACATTAGTTATTTGCTTTTGGCCTTGTTAAATGTATTTAATTTTATGTCAATATATTATTAATCATAATAATAGCAGATACCTCATACATTCTAATTTTTCAAAATGGTGCTGCTATTTTTTATTCTGTCTACTAATGGGGAAATATTTTTAATGAATAAGTTTAGTTATGTGGAATTTTTGATTGCCATATAGGATAAAATTAACATAAAATTAATTATACAAAATGTGAATTTGGTATTCATGTTGAAACAACTAATTTGATACAAATAACATAATTTAGTAATGTGAATATAACGAAAATAATACATCGGTAAGTGCTGATATATATAAAATCTTCTTCTTTAAAGCTGGACTAGTTGGAAAAAACAAATCAAATCATTTTGGTTTAAGAAGTTTTATCAATTCCAATTTTACAGGGAAATTATCAGTTACCATTGAATTTAAAAGTAAATCTTTTTTCGTGAATTAGGAGGTAGAGATTTCATGATTAAGTTTGCAAGTTGTGGAAAGAGATAAAATGAATTTTAAATTAGAGAAGAATATAAGTACCAATTTTATCTGGTTAAAATTCTAGTGATGACTCAGGAACACAATCTTGAATTAATTGCGACTCCATCTACTATTACTAGATTCTATATCTAAGATTCATGAGCAGCCTATACCACTGGTTTCTGAAAACTTCACACCGTTCACATCACAAACTATAATATTGCTATCAATATATTAAAATTTTAAAGTCATTACTAATTTCTAAATAATAAGATATATGGAAATTACAAAATTGACCAAATGCAATGAATTATTTTTAAATTAACCCTTTAAAATGTGCAAAATTGATTTGGAATTAAGGTAGTCCAAATCTAAATTTCGGCTTATACTCTCTCTGCTCTTTTTTAAGTGTCTCATTCACATTTTTTTTCTTGATTTTTAAGAAGGATCATAATTTACAATATAAGAATAAAATTATGATATATTTCATATTTATCTTTATTCAATATTCTTAAATTTTGATAATTAATTATATGAATGTATTTATCATGATAATTAAAAAATTATAAAGATAAATAAGTTGGATATTTTCCCTAACTCGAACAAAAAAGAAAGAGGAAAAGTTGGTTCTCTGTTTGTGCCCAAGAAAATAATAATAATAATAATAATAATAATAATAATAATAATAATAATGACAAATCAAAATTATTTTAAAGTACAGTCGTGGTTTCTTGAGTAGCTGTAGCTAGGCCTGCATACGAATCGAGCCAAACACTATCAAGCTCGAGCTCGGCTCGTTTAAATTTTAACATGCTCGAGTTTCGTTCGAGTTTGAATTCTAGCTTTAAATTGAGCTCGAGGTCGGTTCGTTATAAAATTTTTGAGTTCCCGAGCATCTCAAATTCGGTTTGATAATTACTTGTTTATGAGACATATTCGAGCTCGAACTCTGCTCGTGTTCGACTTTACTCATTTTCGAGCTCGAGCTCGAATTATTAAATTTTGTAATTTATTATTAGAACTATAATTATGATTTTTTTATTAATTATCAATAAAAATATAATTTGTAATTTATTATTAGTTTTAATTATTTAAATATATAAAAGTAATTTATCATTTCGCATTTTATGAACATGTTCGCGAACTGACTTGTTTGAGTTCGAACCGAACATGTTCGCTAGTTCACGAACCGAACATCCCTAAGCTTGAGTTCGGCTCGAAAATCCTATCGAGCTTGGTTTGAGGCTCGAGTTCGACTCGTTTGCAAAATGAACGAATTTCGAACAAGCTTTTTTCAAATCGAGCTCCGAATAAATTACGAGCAGCTTGATTTGTTTACGTCACTATTCGTAACAGAATTTTATAACAATGAAATCATTGACCAGCAACCATGAAAGTAACATTTCAGAAGTTTGACAATTTTCACTATTAGAAAATGTGATAAAATGCCTTCTTTTTAGATAATATCACACTTAATACGATTATATTCGGAGCATGATTATGTGCTGTCCCAATGGTTTTTGTCCCTTCTCTCCCCTTCGATACAATCCACAATATTTTTTACTCTTCCACATATATCCACAAAAAATCAGATATAAAAGGGACAGCAAAATAAAACCAATGGATGTATGTAGATTAATAACTCACACCATTACAGAAATGAGATTTATGTGGAAAGAATTTTCCAAAAACTGGTGGGCTTAACGCAAAACCAATTAAATTTTCTGATGTAATGGCGGCATCAAGCTGTTATTTTTCATATAATTATTGTAACTGCCTATGCCAATTCCACATGAATCGGGCCGTTGGGACGCTGTCGTTTTGCCGTCAGCTCAGCAGCTGTGGCAGGGGTTCCGGGCCCGGGCTCGGGCCTGGCTTGCAGAAGTGGAAGAAGCAGAGATGGATGGACCCCGGAAGACGCCGTTCCGGGCTGCTCGTCACTGCTCAGTTCTCGAGCTCTTTGTCAGTTGATATTGGCTTGGATTCTCAGGTTAATTTCTCTCTCCTAATTTTTGAGGGTGTAGGATTTTGAATCTTGATTCTAGTGTTAAACTTTTGATTAGCTCTAATTCACTTGTTAATATTCAGTTAATGTACTGATTTATTCTACTGAGTAATCTGTGTAATTGCGAGCGATTTGATTCAGTTTCTGTGGTGCAATTAGCTATATTATATGTTTAATTACTTCATTTTATTTTTATTTTTGAGATTTTGGTTCATTATGGATTACTGTATTACAAGAATCCTTTTTTATGTTTTAGTGGAGAAAGTGTGCTATATTTTGATATTTAATGTATATTGATATATTTTTGTGTGGATTTGAATTTTGAAGAGTAATTATACCTATGATTCATCACATTTGCCGTGGGCTGGACCTCTCCCGGGGGACATAGCGGAAGTCGAGGCTTACTGTAGAATCTTTAGAGCTGCAGAGAGGTTTCACAATGCTTTGATGGATGCATTATGCAATCCAGTGACTGGAGAATGTAGTGTTTCATACGAAGTGCCATCAGAGGATAAGCCGTTGCTGGAAGAGAAAATAGTGTCGGTTCTTGGCTGCATGGTGTGTCTCCTGAATAAGGGAAGGGAAGACGTCCTTGTGGGGCGATCATCCATCATGAGTTCATTTCGCGACTTGGATAAGAGTGCGATGGACGATAAACTCCGCCACTTGCGAATTTTCGTTATGAGATGAAAAGTTATTGTGAAAGTTTGCATGTTGCCCTAGAGAATTACTTGATGCCTGGTGATGATAGAAGCTTGAATGTTTGGAGAAAGTTGCAGAGATTGAAAATGTCAGCTATGATTCTGGATTTCCCGAGGAGATAATCAGCCTTGCCAAACATTGATAGCGAATTGGAGTCCTGTTTACTTCTCTACCTCGAAAGAGGAAGCACAGTCGGATAACACGACTGCTGCATTTTGGAAGGGTGGCCAGGTCACAGAAGAAAGTTTGAAGTGGCTTATGGAGAAAGGATTCAGAACCATTATAGACCTCAGAGAAGAAACTGTGAAGGACAACTTTTACGAGTCTGTTCTGTATGAAGCTATTCTGTCTGGGAAGATTGAACTGATCGAAATTCCAGTCAAAGTTGGGACTGCACCTTCAGCGGAGCAGGTTGAGCAGTTTGCTGCCTTAGTGTTGGATTCAAGCAAAAGCCGATTTATGTACACAGTAAGGAAGGAAGAGGAGGACCTCTTCTCTGATTTCTAGGTGGAGGCAGTACATTAACCGCATTAAATCTACAAATAGAAGAGTCGTTACCAGTGACCTTGGAGCTCAAGATATTCAAGAAATTGAAGAATCTGATATCTCAATGAAGTCTGAAGGGGGTATATCTTCTCATAATATGAATGGATCTGTCCCACAGAAATCCAATAAGTCTAATGCTTCTTCAGTGGCATTCAATGATTTTGAAACTCCATCCACACAAAAACAACCCGAAAGAGCCATGGGATCGAATAATTCTTCAACAACTGATAATCCGGCTGGGATCTCTGTTAATGGTCTAGAATCAACCGTTGACTTATATAAAGATGTGAAACCAATGGAGTCTCAAATACCTCCTCTTGATATTTTCTCTAGAAAAGAAATGTCCAACTTTATGCGAAATAAAAAGATTTCACCCGGAACGTACTTTAGTCATGAACAGCGAAGATTGGAGATGCAGTCTGCTTTACAGTACAAGTACAATGGGACTGCCTTGAAGAAAGAATCTTACTCTAGTTCAAGCCTCAATCAAGGACAGACTATGAATGAACCAGCTGGCTGCATGAAATTAACACCAGAGCCTCAAGGTACTGCCATCAGTAATGGCTCATATCAAAGTCCCACCATTCTTTCAAGAACCATGACTTTTCCAGATAAAGCCAATAATGGTGTGAGTTACGCTAAGAGTAAGGAAAATGGTTCGGTGAAGACAAGCAATGACCTCAGTAAAAATCCCATCTCTGTGATGGCTACTGAACAGAATAGGAGTGATGTTGAAAGCTACCATTCTTCAGATGATGAAAACCTGGATATAATTGAGCAGAATATGTGTGCCTCAGCAACTGGTGTTGTAAGAGTGCAGTCAAGAAAGAAAGCAGAGATGTTCTTAGTTAGAACTGATGGATTCTCTTGCACTAGAGAAAAGGTAACTGAATCTTCCTTGGCATTCTCTCATCCTAGCACTCAACAACAGATGCTTTTGTGGAAATCTACCCCAAAGACTGTACTGCTATTAAAGAAGCTAGGCCAAGAACTCATGGAAGAAGCTAAAGAGGTATATGCTCTTTTTTAGGTAATACTCCCTGATGCTTATTATAGATGTTTGTCATATTTTAGATTAATTTAATTCATAGGAAAGAATTTTAGACCATAATTAAGCTATGATGTATCACTTGATTTGGGCCATTTCTTTTTGGGATGCCATACCATGGGACTTTATGGTCATAACGATTTCATGCTTGCTTTGGTACTCCTGAAAAGCAAATTGTGATTGAACCCGTAGCTCAATGGATACTATCAGCTTATGGGTAAACTTCATATGGATTCAATGTCCTTTTATCTTCAACAAGTGGCCTGATATTTAATACGGATTGAAGTCCGGTTTCCTAGGTGGATAAATGCTATGGATGAGAATACTAATCCATTGTTCTTGTAGAACAATAATATAAAGATATTTAGGAGAAAAGTATAGAGACATTTAGAAGAAAAGTAGTAGTTATATTATTCATCGCTGCATAAAGCACCTATATATATTACAAAGACTAAGGCAGATTGGGTACATAACCAATGTGGGATAGTATTCTACAACACTCCCCCTCAAGCTGGATCATATATATCGTTCATGTTTAGCTTGGTACAAAGTTTTGAGAATCGATTCCTCCTCAAGGAATAAAGAATACATCAACAACAATAGTAACAGTAGAAAAGCAAAGTTGTAGTAATAACCGAGCAAAGTCGGTACAATTGGTTGTGGCAAAAGAACGGTGGCAAAGACAGGAAGAAAATGAACCAAATCGACATGGCAGTTGATGGTAGTGACAGAGCAAAGTCGGTACAACAGCGGTAGCAACACAGCGGCGACGGAGACCGGTAGAAACCGAACAAAATCGGCAGGACAGTTGGTAGTAGTAACCGAACAAAGTCGGTACAACAATGACAGCAACATGAGTCTGCTTTAAACAAAATAGTAGAGTCAGAGAAGAATGGCAGCAGTGGAGCAAATTAGGACAGAGTAGCTCCGACGGCAACGACATAGCAAATTAGGGCAGAGAGGGATTAGGGATTCGTCCCCGCTCTGATACTATGTAGAACAATAAAATATAAAGATATGTAGGAGAAAAGCATAGAGACTTTTAGGGGAAAAGTAGTAGTTATATTATTCATCGCTTTATAAAGCACCTATATATATATTACAAGAGACTAAGGCAGATTGGGTACATAACCAATGTGGGATAGTATTCTACAACAGTTCTTAACAATGTGACCTGGAGACTTTTTGGTCCATCATGCTTTGCTCTGAATTTACATACCACTACATTGATCTTAGTAAAAGGTGCTTTAGATGCATGTTATGCATTAGGATTTCTGTGCACTGGGAGAACTTTCTTCTTGCCTTTGTTTAAAAGATTTTTTTTCTTTTTAAGTATATATAACAAGGTGTCATTCCATGCCTATTGCTTGGCCTTGAGAATGTGCTAAAAGTTGCTCTTCATATGAAATGTGAACATTGCTCTTCAAATAATCCAAATTTATGTTTTTTGTTTTTCTCTTGAGATCTGCCTTATGTAAGCCATCTTACTGTGAGTTCTCAATGCAATCCAGGTTGCTTCCTTCTTGTATCACCAAGAGAAGATGAATGTTCTTGTCGAACCTGAGGTTCATGATGTATTTGCTAGAATTCCAGGTTTCGGGTTTGTCCAGACATTCTATAGTCAAGATACAAGGTGCTCGAGTTTTAGGCATTAGCTTTCTCCTTCTATCTCATTTATTTTCAATTCAGGAGTATTTACCCTGCTACATGTCTCCAATGCAGTGATCTTCATGAGAGGTTGATCTTGTTGCTTGTTTGGGAGGAGATGGGGTCATACTTCATGCATCAAATTTATTCAGAGGTGCTGTTCCTCCTGTTGTCTCGTTTAATCTTGGATCCTTGGGATTTCTGACTTCTCACACTGTAAGTCTCTTCTGTCAACCTCTGATGGCAGATATGAAAATTTCACTTCATACTCTTTTCGTGACTCTTATAATTTGTCTTTGCAGTTTGATGATTATAAGGGTGATCTAAGACAAGTGATTCATGGGAACAACACAACTGATGGAGTTTATATAACTCTAAGGATGCGTCTCCGCTGTGAAATTTTTCAAATGGGAAAGCTATGCCTGGCAAGATATTTGATGTCCTCAATGAAATTGTAGTTGATCGTGGTTCTAATCCATATCTTTCAAAAATTGAGTGTTATGAACATGGTCGCCTCATAACCAAGGTTTGGTCTATTTTTTACTGAGGAATTCAATGTACTTTTTTTTTTTGGTTGGACATATATTTCCGAGGATATTTGCGACATACATTTATTCGAGTTATTTTTGCTCAAAATGATATTAGTTTTGCTAGAAAAAGTAGTTCTATGGGTCCCTGACAGTTTGCATCATTCTTGAAACAGGTGCAAGGTGATGGAGTCATAGTTGCCACTCCTACTGGAAGTACAGCTTATTCCACAGCTGCTGGAGGTTCTATGGTATGCTGTTATCAGAATAAGAATGAAGATATCCTATAAAAATAATTTCAACGAAGATTGAGTTTCTTTAGTCTAATTTCTTGATAATAAAAATTAATCAAATTAGCAGTTTCATACAAAATTAATGCTGTTTTCCACATGATGAATAATGCTGGAAAAGTAAGAAAGTTGATTATGAGGAAGCACGAAGAGTTAAAGATGTTGCACACAGAAAATTTCATGTGACTCGTGCAACTGTCCAGATAATAGTAACTTGAGTGTAACTTTCTCTTTTAAGTTTGTTGTATTAAGAAACTTAAACTGGAGGAATGGGGATGCGATATTGTCAATTAATGGTTTAATTTCTAGAACTATTTTAAGGAAATATAAGGTGCTGTGTTGTGTGTATGGTGGGGTACTTGTGATGCTGATTAAACGTACAGAGATAAAGGTAAAAAAGAGTCTCTTTTCCCTTTTGCAGGTTCATCCAAATGTTCCGTGTATGCTCTTTACTCCAATATGTCCACATTCTCTCTCATTCAGACCAGTCATACTTCCAGATTCTGCTCGACTGGAATTAAAGGTATATCCCTTCGGTTAAGAAATTAAACAATTTGGTAATAACTCTATTTTTTTGGTGGCTACTACATGGAGAAATAAACATGAATTTTTCTGAGGCAATGGCCTTTTTCGTTTATCGGTACTTATAATAGAGAACTTAGGAAAGGATAGTTAATGCTATTATGTAGTGACTGTTCTGTTTATATATGCAAAACAATCTTCCCCCACAACATTCAATCTACGTCTTCCCATGGACTTCGACTTTGCTCCATCCATACTGTTGCACGAACTGTATATAGACTTGGGTTTGAGGACCATGCTCAAAACAAAAGAATGAAGAGGAAGAAAAATACACTGAAAACTAGATAGAGAGAGAAATCAGACAAATTAAGAGTTGACTTAGATGAACGGACAAATATAGCCCTGTAATTCTTGTGAAATTCCTGTTTGATTGGCCTAGAAAATACTGCAATTTATTTTATGATTTACAGAAAAAGATACAAACTTTTTTAGGTATGAATATTATCGTACTTGTTAAATCAAAGATAGAAACATGATGTTGGAGTAAAATACTCTATATTCATAAACTCATTAAAACATCTATTTATACAAAAGTCCTAACCAAATTAGGAAAACCAACACAATAGTCCTAATGAAACTAGGGAATTACTAACTTGCTCTACACGCAATACCATAAAACAATTTTATTTCTAACAGTACTTTAGCACATCACTCACACACACACACACACGTGTGCAATCTGGAACACTGAAATATTCGACTCAACAGCATATCTGAAATGACGAATGAAATAAGATTGGTAACTTTGCTTAGAGCCATTTATAAGAGACTGCTTGTTTTTTATATTGTTTTCCTAATTTCAGTTTTATCTTCTGAAATCATTGTTACCTGTCTTTGATATCATATCACCTTCCACATAATAGATTCCTGAAGATGCACGAAGCAATGCTTGGGTATCGTTTGATGGGAAGAGAAGGCAACAGCTCTCTAGAGGAGATTCTATCCGGATATCCATGAGCCAACACCCACTCCCAACTGTGAATAAGTGTGACCAAACAGGTGATTGGTTCCGGAGCTTGATCCGTTGCTTGAACTGGAACGAGAGGCTAGACCAGAAAGCCCTTTGAGGACCCGACCGTACACCTTAAACTCACTCTTTTCTTCTCCTGGTCCTTGTATATATTACTGTACAGCATATATAGCAAAAAATTCACAGAGAGCCCAACTCAGAAAATGCCATTATATTAGGCTGTATATTCAGCTGATTATTCTACACTGCCAGTGTCTTCTCTCTCCTGTAGATGGACCATTTTATCTAGCACTCAAATTGGCCTACTGAATTTGGTGGCTGCATGTTGTTTTTACCTCTATAAAAGTAACAACAAATGAACAGTTTACATTTGATTCTGTATATACAGTCTTTTTCGTTGAGATGAAAGCTTAATCTCATAAAAGCAAGAAAGAATATTGACATTTGATCAATTATATTCGATCACCTTCATACGAGTAATGACATCAGTCCATTACATTTTGCTTGAGGAACTACATTTGCTATTGTGAAACATGAAAATAAAATAAAATCACCTGTAGTAAGTCCCATTTCTCCACTTGTAATAACCTCACATTGCCTTCACAGCTTGGAACCTGGGCTCTTTAGGCAGAAACTTCTGCTCAGCATAAACAGACATGTAGTCTCCGAACACAAACCTAGGATACCCGGCCTCGACTACCTCGACCAGCAGCTGAGATGCTGGCTGAATGGTGGCCTTGACAGACGGATTATAGAAGGATGCAATCGACCTTCTGTTGCCGTGTGGTGTAGCCAGAATACGGTGCCACACGCTCTTGTACCTCCGTTGCTCAGCACCTCGACCTGATCACCCGTGTTGATGACTATGGCGTTTTTGAGTGGCTGCACATCCACCCACACTCCATGTTTCAAGATTTGCAGGAGTTCACCTCATCATCTTGGAAAAGCAGTATCACCCCCGGCATCTGTGTGGGCCCGCAGCCCGTTTACCCTCTCTGGCTGGGGCACGGCGGGTAGTGGCTCACTTTCGTACCAAAAAGGCTTCCTCTTCTTCTTCTCCGCCGTTGAATGCCCTCTTCATGTACCCTTTTGGGAGGCCTAAGTTCTCATCCATTGTCTCCATTACTCTGATCGCCAGTTTCTTCAGTTCTGTTCTGTATTCATTCATGGTCTCCCTGTTAAACCACCATTCATAATCAATTTTCAAACAGTTGATCATCAAAAGAACTTGCTTTAATGCTTTGAGTCGCAGTTATGCATAATGTTCGAGAAAAATGCAACTCCCGACATTACACTTAAAAATGGGTCCCGATAGTATAAAAGTCGAATATGATGCCACTCTGACGAGGATGATGTTTTTCAGTCTTGTTACAATAAAAACATATTATAAGTGATATAATTTAGGGTCAAAATAATGGATAGAAAGATATGCTTACTTGAAACCAGCAGTTTTGGAAGGCCAGTCATCAGCATTGTCATCTGTGAGCAAGAGCACATCTTCCCAGTCTACATCTTCAATCTTCTCATCACTCTGCTTCTCCACCACCTCCTTCAGCATCTTCACCGGCTTCGACTGCTCGAAACCGGCCTCTCTCTCCATCTTGTAGCATTCCGACACCACCTTCTTCACCCTCTCTAGCAGCTCCTCCGAGATCCCATGATTCACCGTCATAATCATCATACATAGATTCAACATTGTTTACAAATGCTAATTAAAAAGTACACAGTTACCTGAAAGAATCCCCACTCTTCACAGCAATGAGCAATCTCAGCCAGTGTCTTGGCCCTCTCCTCTCCTTCCGTCTTCGAGAAATCGATCACTGGAATCGCCATTGATAACACAATCAAGAATATAACTATCAGTGTAAAATTAACTAATATGTCAAAATAAAATTATTCTTCTTCTTGTTTTCAGAATTCCTTTGAGTTGCAGCAGTAGACTAGTAGTAATGGAATGGTACGATCTAAGGCTTAACTATCAGGGCCCATTTATAGTGGAAGGACGATATATTTTGGTCCTATTTTAGAATGTCACGATTATTTAAATTAGAGAAATAATTAAGAGTGAGCCGTGAGGCATGCAATGGACGGTGACACATTGTCACGAACTTGGAAAGGTCAATGTTGTTTGCTGAATCAGATTATTTTGGTATCCCACAACACAAGCAATCTTCTCCACACTTTGCCGACTGCATCTTTCCTTTCAAATTCATATTTTTTATTTCAACATACGAGGAATTTTGCTGGTTAACCATTTTATCTTATATTTTAATCTCCTATTTTATTTCACTAATATTAGAGCCGCATCTTTGATATCCTTATCAGAAACATTTTCGCTAAGATATTTGCAGTTCGAATATTTAATTTTCTGTCTTATTTCGTTCTCATCTGTTTGTAATTATTTTGGTTTCATATTTTAGTTTTTTTTTCTTTGAGTAGAACACACACTGAGATACTAAAATGACAACTACATATTATTAAATCTCATATAGGTCAATGTTTCGTTGATCACAGCACATGACTACATGAGGCATAATTGTTGCTTAGCCCACAATATAGAAGTATTCCCCGCTTGGCCCCTAATATACATCTCATCATAACGAAACATTTCTTTAATTGATCATAAGTTTGCGATGTGCTATCGATAATAAAATTAAATAGTTCGTTAGTAATGAATTCAATTGTGATCCCGTAAATTATATCCTCTACCTTGACATTAATGTATAATAAATATCCCCAACTTTAAGAAATAGTATTTTAACCTCAAACTATACTCATTTTATCAAAAATATCACAAACTTTAGAAAACATCACTTTATACCCCAAACTATTAACTTCGTATCAAAAATATCTTGTGTCCATTTTTCAACTCCCAAATTAGACAAAGGATATCTTCTTCTTATCCGATGAGTCACATCAGAATGTCCGAAGCAAAAAAATGGAAGCGAGATATTTTTGATACAAAGTTAATAGTTTGAGGTTTAAAGCGATATTCTTAAAGTTCAGGATATTTTTGATACAAAGTTAATAGTTTGAGGTTTAAAGTGATATTCTTGTCTTTGGCTATTTTCTTGATCTATTTGCTCTTGTCAGCTTTCATGATAACGCCTTTAATCGTCAGCTTTCATGATAGCGCCTTTAATCGTGCTGACTTGAGCTTCTTTTTCAGATGTGTCAGCTTTTAATGGCTCTTCTGTACGTCGGATGTCATATTCATCAGCTTTCAAGGCCGATAAGAGTTTGTCAGTTGACTTTTCATTGAAGCTTGCCTTCTCCTGAAGAGCTACTGTGTAAACTTTCAAGTCATTAACTGGAAGTGCCCATAAGACTTTAAGGTTGATCTCGCTTTGTGTGTACTTGTCCTTCCTTAGGATTGGGATCTCATTGATGATAATAGCGAATCTGAGTTCCATGTCATCAATGGATTCTCCCTTTTTCTGTTTTAAGTTAACGAACTTCTGACAAGCTATCGTCAGCTTGTTCTTTATTATCTCCTCAGAGCCAGCACATAGGCTCTCAAGCGAGTCCCGCATATCATTTGTTGTCTCACACTTCATCAGCTTCCTAATGTGAGTGATATGATTCTCGTTGGACGTGGAGAATCAATCGACGCAGACGGAAGACTTGAAAAACTCGAACCAATGGATATCCCAAAACCTCTGAATCTAACCCTCAGTGATATCGGTCGATGTTGCTATACCCCAACTAGATAGTTGACGCAAGAACTCGGGGACGATGAATGACACCTAGCGAGGTATGGATGTCTCGTCGATCGTCGATAATTGAATTTCTTGGCAAATGCAAGAAAATTCAAGAGCTAATGAAGAGAATAAAACTCACATATATTCGTAAATCAAAAGTGAATATTTTCAGTATGCTTACAAGCCTTTATATAGGTGAAAATGAAGTCTAATCCTTATCAAAGAAGGACTCTAATCAAAGTAGAACTCTAATTTACAAAAGAAGTTTTAATAGACTAGGACTCTAGATAATCAAGCTAAAAATCTGCGAAAATCTTGATACAAAACGTGGCCCATATGCCACATAATAATTAAATTCACAAAACTTGGGTGCATCATTCCCTTCTCTTGAAAAGGATTTGTCCTCAAATCCAAGTCGTCACCTATATCAAACGGACTCACCCACTTCAATTCACTAGCCTCGCAAGATACCAAATGTGGGAATCCACCTTATATCCACCCGGGATAAGCCTCCGCGAGCAATGTGGGACGATCATCCCCACCCCATAAGATCCAATCGCCTCGATCGGCGATCGAACCCTATGAGACACCGATCCAATGGAAGGTCACTCGATACCAAATGATATGATTCTCATTGGACGTGGAGAATCAATCGGCGAGACGGAAGACTTGAAAAACTCGAACCAATGGATATCCCAAAACCTCTGAATCTAACCTCCGAGTGATATAGGTCGGTGTTTCACCATACCCCAACTAGATAGTTGATGCGACAACTCGGGGACGATGAATGACACACGAGCGAGGTATGGATGTCTCGTCGATACATCGATAATTAAATTTCTTGGCAAATGCAAGAAAATTCAAGAGCTAATGAAGAGAATAAAACTCACATATATTCGTAAATCAAAAGTGAATATTTTCAGATGCTTACAAGCCTTTATATAGGCTGAAAATGAAGTATAATCCTTATCAAAGAAGGACTCCTAATCAAAGTAGAACTCTAATTTACAAAAGAAGTTTTAATAGACTAGGACTCTAGATAATCAAGCTAAAAATCTGCGAAAATCTTGATACAAAAAACGTGGCCCATATGCCACATAATAATTAAATTCACAAAACTTGGGCTGCATCGGTGAGTTGGAAGCTGTTCAAGATGATATTTTTGTCGGGTTTTCGAGCTCGTCTTGCTTTCGCTTCTCGACGTGAAGTTAGCTCGATCCTTTGATTTGTACTCATATATAGGATTTTTCCCGTTACGTGCTTACTTTCGTGACCTTCTCTCTAAAATGATAGGTCCGTTGGTGATGACCTCTCACATGCGGCAATGTTGGGCAGTGAGGTAGCTTTTATGTCTGAATTCAAGATCTCATAATTATCCACCATGAACGTGGGGAGAGAAGATGACCTGCTATAGTTAGTTTCCATCATAGCAGATATGCAACAAGATGTCGAAAATATATTACTTGAAAGATCTGTTCGAAAACAACGACCTCAGGGAAAGTCAGTAGTTTTTGCTAACAACCTACTCGGATACCAACCGATGGGTCCCCGAGGTGCGTCTTGGTGTATGGAAGAGGTGGAGAAATACATCGATTAGGAAAATTTTAAAAATTCCTTTTCAAGACTAACTAGCTACTATGGCGTGAGCTAGTTGAAAACTCGTAGTTCAAGATTGTTGGTCAATTCGGATAAGGGAGTCTTGTACTAAGTGATATCGGTTAGCAAACCTCTTGAATCTTTGAGACAATTTGGTCAGTTGGATGATAACTATGTGCGTGCGAATGTGGTGGTTCTTGATTGCCTTATTGAAAACTTGAACTGGCTTAAAAGCACTTACTCGAATATGACTTAGTTAGTTTTTAATTTATCTCACCAGCATAAAGCTGATACTGATAAAGTATTTTAAAATGATGTTGTACTGCTTGTGTACTGGTGATGACAGCTCAATAATATGTAAAGTAAATGCGATACTGAATGTAAATAATTGATAGTAAATAACACTTGGTTTTTACGTGGTTCAGAGAGATTAACTCTTACGTCCACAGACTTATTGCTCGGTCGAATCCACTAAGCGGGATTTTATCTTGTTTATGGGTATAAGATATAAACCTAGATCTGATTTAACCTTATTATATCCCGCCTAACTTGGCGTTCTTCCTACGCTTGGGTGCTAGAAACCTCATTGCTTACATGTCACATGTGCGATCGACCTAAAATTGTTGCTACAGTGAAAGATAGCAAAGCTTTCATGACTAACACTTTGTTGCCTACTTACCCAAACTTCTACTTAAACTCACGTTTTTGTAGAGGCATTCCAACTAGGATCCGAGTTGTCACATGCAACAAACTCAATATATATAGGCTTGAGATATCTGAGAGTATCCTAGACTTAAAAAGTGTATGTTGAAACCTTAAGCTAATAAATATATCTGAGCTCTTAAGGTTTACTGATAACACTGTAGACTTTCTTCTTCGAAATCAATGTGTAATAGTTCTTGAGCTTTGAGCTTCGAATGCTTTTGACAATAAGAATATGCATCTTTTCGGTAACCTTCAAATGTTAGATTCTGCACGTATTTATAGAGGAGATGGTGAATAGTACCATTGGAGGGATCACCAATCACATCCTTATATTTGTTGTTTGAATTTTTTCCAGTTTGAATCCCATACGTCGTTGTCAGGATCTACATCATCGTATGATGTAGCTTTGCAACTCTGAAAAGGTCTTCTGGTATGTTAAGATCTTCTGTAGATACGCTGCGACACGAGTCTGAGTCAAACACTCAAAGCTAAAATGTCTCTGTGTTTCTCGGTTGAGTTGATTCTGTGTTTTATTAGTACGTTGACTTCAGGTTGGGCCAATCAAGAGGCGCTCATCAGTGGACTCCATCTTTTGTCAATTTAGGAATCTGAGTCAGTATGACGCTTTCAGCTACGATGTAGAAATAGTCAGCTTTGACTTTTCATCAACCAACTTTGACTTCCAGTCGTCAGCTTTGACTTCTGCTAGTCAGCTTTGACTTCTAGTAACCAACATTGACTTCCCAGTAAGGGCAATCAGCTGCTAGTATGACAGTCATATCCTGATATCTTTGCTTCCAGCAGCTCCGAGTCTTCAGTCTTCGATCTTGAGTCTTCAGTCTTCCGACTTGAGTCTTCAGTCTTCGACTTTACTCTAATAGTTTTGTTCATCAGCATCGCTATACTTCAGTCTTCAAACATCATTGGTTTGACTTGACCTTGATGTCGATCCTTGATTGAGCTTCTATCGGTTGTCTTTGGTATTGATACTCCTATCGATGCGGTTGGTTTCGATCTTGCTCAAACTCCTTCGATCTTGACATATCCAAGTGGTAATTCTTCTCTCGAAACACAGTAGCAAAATGATTAACTCGGAACAAATGAGTAGCATAAGTTATATCAGCATGACATACATAAGTAGGATTTTGAGATCTAATCAAAACACACCGTTAAGATAGAATTTTCTCTAACACAAAATACTATAAGATACATTACATGAACAAATATTTTACTTTTCATGTAAAGTTGCTCGAAATGACGATATTTCAGCCAAATAATTGTTATAAAGCTTAATTACAATTCTTTGAGGCATATGACAAGTCGCATCGACATTCTAGTATTGGAGGTTTACTCATATGATATTTTTGTTAAAATCTCAATAACTCATGATTTTAATTAATATTATCCATAATTTAGCATAATTTTGTGAAAACGGAAATAGTTCAGGATTTAATAGGGTGATCTTTTTTATAAATATATTTTCGTATATCTATGATTTTTATCATGTCTCAATATATAGACATTGACCATTCATTTTATTTTTAAATTAGTTAAATTATATACAACTATTTCTCGATTTTATGACAAATGGTAAACTTGATCGTCTTAATTTCGATGGTGGCACACAGAGTAATTTGTTTTAATGTAGAAGCGTATCAGTTTACCAACAAATTGAGTCTATTGCGTTTATATAATTTCCAGAGCTAAATGGAAAGTTGCTCATAAAGCTTTTATTTTGTTCATGTATACATATTTTATTTTATTTTTTCCAATACAACTAAGAATATTGCATTAAAAGAATCACTTAAATTATAATATTTTTTGTTTCATCTTCAGATTTTTTTTCTTCTAATTTTCGTTGTGATTATCTTTTATTTTGTATATAATTATAATTATTATCGTGCATTAGACGGAGAGAAAACTAATGTTGTCTAATGCAGGAATGCAGAAAACTTATTTCGATCCAATGTTGTTTCCCCTCCTAAATAGTTAATACTTTAGTAACAATATTTGATACTTTGAGAATTAGAGTAACATGCAGCAAATCCATTTGTTATCAAAATTTTGCATGAAACCCTCTTGTTAATTTTCAAAAATTGTACCAAACCTTTGCATGTTTTATGTATGTGACTATGCGAGGTGTGTGACTTTTATGACCAATTTCAGGTTGCTCCCGACAAAGATATTCGAGATAATATGGTATCGTTAGAAATTCTAGTTATTGGATTCCCAACAATACTTTCAATTTCAGATGGGGTTATACATACTTTTTATTCATTTAAACATTTTATATTATTTTTCTAAATAAACGTGATGAAAAGAAATGAGCAACAGTTTGGCGGAGAGAGAGAGAGAGTATAAGGGTGTGTGGTGCAATTTATCCAATAATTAATTCAAGAGAAAATTGTGCTTAATTAATTGTCCAAGCCTTAATATAAGAGGGCTTATATAATAAGGGGTGGTAAAAATAAACAAGAGTAAGCAGCACGAGCAGTATGAGACTCCAAAATATGAGGAATGTGCCCTTTTGTATCTCCTAATTTACAAATTGGTAAATTATCCATATTAAGAAAGACAATCTCAATACAGCACCAGCTACATATTAAGCACACAAATATTCAATGCAAGTTTTTGAAGCTACAAATCATGAACAGTAACCAGTATAGACCTAATTAAATTAATAACAAGTTATATAATAGTATATATATGTCCTTTCACAGATTTTGAAGATAAATTACACCAACGTTTCCATCTTCATTAGAATCCATTCCACGCAGCACAATCATTCTGCAACACCCACGAAAAACAAAATGTACGTCAGAATGCATATATATGTACACACACAAACATTTGTGCTAATGAAATAAATCTAAATAAAAAAATTAGTGGGAAAAATAACAAAATGAATATTACCCTAATCTTGAAGATTAGGGTGAGTGGGCTGCAGGCGGTATGTGTGTGTGTGAAATGGTAGGGTTCCGAGCTGCAGATCATTCCCAAAAAATGGGAACTGATTCATCAATGGCTGCTGCTCTACAAGCTTCAGCTCCGTCATCGCCTGCTGCTGCTGCTCATTCTCTATTTCTGCTTGTTTCTGAATCTGATTGCTCATCAACTACTCATTTAATCAACCAACAAATCCATCACTCACATACATGTCTAAGAAATTAAATCGATCAAGATATCTTTTTTCCTTAAGTTTCTCAAAGAAATTTGAATGACTGATGAATTCATTTACCCAGTTGTACATTTCTTGATTCTCCTTCTCCATCAGAACTTCCTAGAATCAATCAAAATAGTTTATGTTTTATGATGATAATATAATATTATATTATATTATATATAGGTAAAAAAATATACCGTCCTCTTCAGATTTTCCACTTGCTCCTGAATAAGCTGAAACTGATATAAGAAAATTCCCGTCATATGTTATAGTAACATGTTAAATTGAGATTAACGTATATATGTTGTAATTAAATAGAAAGAAAAACTATTTTTTACTTTTCGAGCTCGAACTTTATTTAGCGAGTGCTCAAGCTGGTGCTCAAGCTCAACCAGCTCTTCATAGTGTACGCCGCTCAAGTCATCACCTTTGTACCTCTGGATTAAGCTAAGCTCCAGATTCTGCGTTTCGCTTCTCATTCGGGTCAACTCTTTTAGCACTTGATCCTGAAATTTTATTAAAAGACAAGATTAATTACTATATGTTTAGACATAAATCAAGAGGGTTTAGAGGTCTAATTACATCGTATGCCGCTGATGCGGCGCGGTTGCTGTGTTCCAGAATTGAGATACCTTTGGCCTTTGCGTACCTGTCTATGATCTGCTTCATGCTGCCAAGATTAAGAAAAACTTTAAGATGCTTAATTTCCCATGTAATTTACAATTAGATTAAAATTGATTGCAAAATTGCTATTCGGATTGCTTTCGAATTGTTAGGTTTTGCACATGAAATTACATAAAGATGGGTGTGAAAGTTTATACCAAGATTGCTTCGTTAGATATCAGGTTTTGACAATTCTTATTTGATTTTTTTTCAACAATGTTTCTGTGAACTGCAGCGTAGAGGAATATCATAATCAAAGGGCTAAAACTACAACGACAGACAGTTAATTATGATTTTTCAAACATGTTCAGTCCGCACAAACATGGAATTTGATACTACACATATAAATGATGGTATTAAGGTCAATGGGCTCAGGTTGGTCAAAAAAGAAATTGATTACTTCTGTTCACATTCAGAAGCATAAGAGAGAGACAGAGAGAGCAGAAGTTAGATCTACTGCTACCTTTAGTCTTGAAAAAAAACTAGAGTAAAAATCATTGAATAAATCGAAGCATTAGTTTCAAAACAAAGATCTAATTGATCATGTCACAAACAAGTTTGCAAAATAATAAATATATATATATATACATGTACATATAGGTGAAGAGTGTGTGTGTGTGTGTTTACCTGAGTGGAGGGTGCAGTACTCGGTGAGCTTGCCCTTGGTGGAGAAGACGATGAGTCCAATTTGAGCATCGCAAAGCACAGAAAGCTCGTGAGTCTTCTTCATCAAACCCGATCGACGTTTCGAGAAGGTTACTTGCCTTCTCGTGTTGTTCTCGATCCTCTTCACCTCTATCTTCCCTCTTCCCATTATTATTCTATACTACTGCTGCAAAACATATACATATATAATTACTTCTTAATATAGGAGTGATGATCAAACACATAAAATCATCCAGTATTGGAATACAGACAATTAGGTCGAGTTCATTTGTACAAGAAACACACACAAATTATCTCTATTGAGGCTTAGCCTCTGCCACTGCAGATCTAGTAACAGATCCAAAAACTATAATCAAAATCTGGTAATTACACAAAAACTTACTGGAATGATCCGTATGAAATTCTTTAATAGGAGAATTAAGAGAAAAGCATGTGTAAAAATATACAGAGGAAACTTTGTTTACCTTGTTCTTGTTTGGTATTTAGGGCTTGAATTCTAACTACTATCTTTTATAAGCAAGAGTAAATTGCAAAGTCTTCTATCTTCCCTTTTATGGTTCACTTCTCTCTTCACTCTCTACTGTATGTTGAGTGTGTGTGTGTGTCTGCATGCCTATGACATACACTCGCAATATAAATATGTATACATAATACATGTATACGTATGATTTATAGGCATGCATGCATATTTATCAATTTTTAGAGGGTGTTTGGCTGAGCTTATAAGCTTTTGTCAAGTGTTTGGCAAAATAAGCTCCTAAATAATTTATAAGCTGTAAAAATAAGCTTCAACAGTTTATAAACTTCTTCAAAAATAAGTTTCGTAATTCCAATTTATTTTTCATAAGCTTACAAGAAATAATGATGTAGTTCGTTATTTTTATATATATTCTATCAACTCCATCTCATCAATTTTCTCTCTAATTGTAATTCTTTCATGTAGCTTATAAACTCAATTATCTAAACACTTTGACAACTTATAAACTCTTGAAATATTTTATAAGTTGCTAGTGCTTATAAGCTTTCTAAAATAAGTTTAGTTAAGCACACTCTTAATCTGTATAAATTAATATTGAATTCAAGAAACACTTAATTATATGGATTTTTGACATGTGTGATCAGAGATAAGATTGACCAATACCTAAATTGAGTGTTTTAAGGAAATAATACATCAATCTTTCATAGTCTCCGCTAAACATGAGAATTTAAGAATATATGAGATACATACATTCTATGCACATGAAAATATACATACTAGAGTATTAGCTGTAATCAATTTTAGAAACTAAATTAAATGTCAGACGAATTAATTAAATGTGCAATCATGGTGGGTGCTCCGTCCCTCTCATCGACAATTAATGCATCCTATTATATACATACATACATACATACATACATACATACATACATACAATTGGTCCTAAACTTCAACCAAATTAAATCTTTAACGCAATGTGTTCGAATTAAATAATGTTGATATCGATCGTTTCATCAAATAAATATTTCATTTCCTCTTTGTCTTTAATTTCACAATTTTGTTTATCAAGGATTAATTCATTATTAACAAATATGATGGGTGATTTTGTAATTTGTGGAGGGAGGTGAATTATTCAGCTCAAGAAGAAGTTAAAGTTTAATTGGTATAATAATTTGAAGAAATGTGTCGTGCAATGAGTTAGAGGAAAGGATTGTTGTTGACATCTAACCACCACTGCTCTTTCCACTGCGTCTGTGCTACCAAATATTCCTGAATTTTACCATTTTTGGGTCTTCAGGAATAAAGGGACTCAATTAAAGATTTTCCACTTTGGGAAACTGTAAGATTGAGTTGCATCCACCATAACTTTTATCATAAATATGGCTACTCTAATTCTATTGGATATTATCAAACTCAAACTATATCTACTAAATTCGTATTTTCTTATAATAAATAACGTTGGTTAGGATAAAATAACTATATATACTTATAATCACTAGTTAAAATATAAAATATAAGTCAAGTATAAAATTAGTAGCTGCCCATTACACAAAATTCATTAATGAGTTTGCTTTACAAACCAATGAGTAGAGCACATCGTGATCAAGTTCAAGTTTAAATCATTTAACTATAAGTTAATAAATTTCGTTAAATGAGTTCAAATAAATTTTTGTTATATCGAGAATAAAATAGTTTACGAATAACTTGACTCATTTATGACTGTAACAATAAATGTACAAGACAAGTCTCATCATAATTATATTTTTCACGAAACTAGGGGTGGTACAAGTTTGATTAAAACTGGTACGGGAAGAATAGAGAAGCAAAGTTGTTCTGATATGTACCACTTGAATTAAAATGACATATTTATGTTGTTGAAAAAATTGAGAATTATATAATTGCAAGAGAATTGAAAAGTATTTTTGTAATTACAACGTTTTGACAACGATGTGAAAATTAAAATTCAGAGAAATGTTGTGACTTTTTTGAAATTATATATTTCCCTAGTAAAACAAGCTATAAAATTGTACCTGTTTATCTATCTAACCTGTCGCACTTACTATGTATTTGATTTATTTAAACCTTATTGTCCGATTTTTGGGACAAATTGGTATAATGTATGAGCTCTAAAATATGCATAAAAATCTTGATCTTTGCGTAAAATTGCAAATACATAGAATACAAAATTCGGATCACAAATATGAGTGGCTCGCCCAGGTCATGCGTGGATTTTCAACCATATTTTGGAAATTAAGTAATTAAAATGGATGCTTGATAAGTAAAATGTGTACACAAAATTCTTGTACATCCGTCCGCAAATGCAGGACGGATAAAATTATCATTGTTGTTAGGAAAAGTATCATTTACATTAAAGAAAAATATCATTTGTTTTTTCCCCCATAATTTAGAAAGTATTTATTTATATTGAAGAAAAATATCATTTATATTGAAAAAAGTATCAAAATCCGCATATGTTGTGATATGCCGATGAATGTATAGGAGACCACCTCAAACATTTAAGGGCGTGAGAAGCATTTCTCTCAATAAATGAAGAAAATCCCACTGCTTTGATTTTTTATCACTCTCTCAATTTGGGATATTTAAAATTAGCATGAGGGAAGAATCTAAAAAATCAACGAGGCTTCACGTTATCATAAGGAAAATTTGGAAGTGGGAGATTTGCAAAGGTAAATATATTTAAATTTATCTCTTATTTGGTTTGCCGATTATTATACAAGAACAAAAGTTTATCCAAAACGTACCACATAGCTGCTTCGGGTTTCTATGACATAAAAAAATTAATATATTAGTTTTTCCTTACATAATTTCGGTATAGGCTTGGTGCATGTGGGAAAACATAAATTCATGTGAAGACTTTTCATTCATCAAAATCCAGATGGTTGGTGCATTTGGTCAAGCATATTAAACCTGCAATGTTGTTATGCTTTCCTCAAGTAAATAGGTGGTCTCATGCGCCTGCTAATTAATAATTAGTTAATTAATCTTAATCAATTAATTAATTAAATTAATTCTAATTAAAATTAATTAATTTAATAAACTTTAATTGTAAATTAATTAATATAATTTTAAATTAATATATCTTAATTTTGAATTAATAAAATCTAATTTTGAATAATAAACTATAATTATGAATTAATAAACCCTAATTTTGAATTAATAAACCCTATTTGGAATTAATAAACCCTAATTTTGAATAATAAATCCTAATTTTGAATAATAAATCCTAATTGAAAATAATAAACCCTAATTTTGAATAATAAACCCTAACTTTGAATTAATAAACCCTAACTTTGAATTAATAAACCCTAATTTTGAATTAATAAACCCTATTTGGAATTAATAAACCCTAATTTTGAATAATAAATCATAATTTTGAATTAATAAACCCTAATTGAAAATAATAAACCCTAATTTTGAATAATAAACCCTAATTTTGAATTAATAAACCCTAACTTTAAATTAATAAACCCTAATTATTAATTAATAAACCCTAATTATGAATTAATAAATCATAATGAATTAATAAATTATAGTTAAAAAATCTAATTATCCTTAATTGCTATATTTAATATAAGTTTTTGTCATAAAACAAAAACATAACATTAAATAATAAAGTAATAAAAAAAAAGGTAAAAAAGCGTATGCGCACTTGCGGTCGCGACAAGTTTTGCCAAGTAAATATACTGCTTGTTAATTCATATAAGTTACATATATAGTCAAGCAATTGTTCTTAAATAGACCCTCGATGAATTTACCCTACCAATTTAAAACGGAAAACTATTGAAGCCACATGCACAAAACTGTTATGGGCCAGCAATTATCTAGAAAGCATTTTAACCAATTTATCTCAAGCATGAACAGCCTCGTTCCTAACATTTTATAGGCCTGACAAAATAAGGAATAAGGTCCTCATTTTAAAATTCATAGAAAATCCTTAGTTATTATCTTACGTATACAAGGTAAAATTTAAGTTTCTTTACAATAGCTTGCAAACACACACAGACGACTAAACCACACTTAAAAATCAAGTGTGTGCTTGAACCTAGAAAGGCGATAGTGGGTTTGAACTCGTGATCTTTGACCACATAGACTTGTTTTATCATTAGACCGTCCAAAATGATTTCTTTTATTATACTTATAAAATAAATCGAATTTATAAATTTACATAAATTCAAGTGATCTACAAATAGAAATAAATAATCAAAAATTATCAAAAACATATACAACTTACTTTCATCCTTATATTTCTATATCTAAACTCTCGTCTATGATATGATATCATAAAAAATAATTTATTCAAGTATTTGCAAATGCAAAACCATTAATAATCACATGGTGTGTGAATATTTTCTAACATATTTTGGGACCAAACGAAGACATATATCTATAAATAAAATATAGAAAGAATTAATAGTTTGAACCTTTAAAAAAAATATTTAAGTTATACAATATTTTGGATCCAAATAAATTATATATCTATAAATAAATAAAAATGATGTAATTTGGGCCCCTGAGATGGTGGGCCCTGGGCGGTCGGGGTGGCCTACCCTCAGGGGCGGCCCTAAGCATGAACAATCCCTTAGAGTTCTCTCTCTCTCTCACACACACACGCATATATATAGAGAGAGATTCATCATCGTTATTTACCCTCTCATATTCTCATGGAGCTAGGGGTATGGGGGCTCCCGGGGGAGAGCTTCCCCTTTTGGAACAAGAGAGAGAGAGATTCAAATGAGAACCATATTTATCCTAAAAACTAAGAACTAATCTTGTGCGTTAATTTGTGAAGATTTGCGGATAAGATAGTGGGTGGACGTTTTTATTCTTTATATTTATTTTAATTGATAGTAAGGTTATCCTTGTAAATTGATCTTTTTCGATAGCTGGTTTCATTTAAAAAAACACGCTAATCATTATCAATAATTATGGATGTATATCATTAATTTTTTTGTTTATAGTACAACAATTCATTAGGATTCAGTTGGTTATTAACGCATATTCAATTTTCCATTGTTCTTGTCGCTGCATAGTTTGTACAAATTAGGAAGAAATGGAGATTGTAGAAAATGGTTTGTATTTCTCATCCTTTAAGTTATTTCATCGCAATATTAATTAATAGATTCATATAGTATGTTCAAAAAATTTGAACTATGAGGCAGAGTAAATTAATATTTATATAAAAAACAATACAAGTTTTCAATTCATTTTTTTCCGATTACTGTGCATTTTATAACAAATAAGATTCATTTCAAATCAATCTTATCATTAACAATGTTGAGTAGTGTTTAACATAAGCAATAATTTATACAAACATGTTATACGGATTCAAGTAATGGTTCACGAATTATTCATCTAGAGAGATGTAGAATTCATCAATACTTAGTCATAATTATTCATTAGCTTCATTGATACAAATATATTATAACCATTCAATCATCGTTGAATTTTGATTCATCAATACAGAGATAGTGATTAATCAATACATAGTTAACAATTCATAATATATCTAATAGAGAACCAAAATAATTTACCAAAATATTTGTATTTGCTCACAAACTTCATACATTTAGCTTTAGATTACGTCATTGAATTAATACACATGAACTATAAATTAAAAAATCGATTCATCAATGCAAACTTATTCACACAATTACTATTTGCGATTTAGAATATACAAAATCATCAGTACAAACAAAGTGATTCAACAAAGTCAATAAATTGATTCATCAAAATATCATACTATTAATATTATGCATCTGACATTTAATCCTAAATTACAGCCTCCATCACCCACTATAAATCAATATCTTCATTTTCACATACAATTTTTATTTCGAATCATTACTTCTAGGTCATCAAACGAATTTTTTTTTCTTGCAATTTTGTTCATACAATGAGTTTTTCCGTGCGTTTTGGTGTGTGAACGTCAATCTTTGTTCGGAAAAGGTAAGTTCGAGTCTTGAATTGTTGTGTGTGCTTGTAAACGTCGTTTGTTTTCGGGTTTTTAATCGAAATTCTTAACTTTTATAGAATACATGATAGTAGGTCTTGATGAGATCTGTAAAGTTAAGTTTGCGATATGCATACTTTATCGTACACTATATTTATATGAGTTTTTTTTTATTTGACCGTATTTTAAAGTGGGCTACTTGTTGTTTCCGTGAAGTAAATTGTTTGATTAATATATTATGTGCACTGCAAGTTTCTTAGATTTTAAATTCTTCATTTTTAGTTTGATAGTACATATATATACGGTGCTCATATATGTTCGGAATTATGCATGGTGATTATATCTTATAATTCTTGTGCATTTGATTATAATGTTTATCCGAACAAATAAATAACAACATATATATATATATATATATATATATATATATATATATATATATATATATATATATGGTTATAGAGGAACTATATAGCAAATAAGAACTAAGAACCAATAATTACCGTTAGATTGAATAAGATCGGATGACTTATAATTATTTAATAAAAATAAATCCCTAAATTTTTGCTATTTAAATATTTCATATTCAATTCTTCGTTGTTTGTGTAATTCATGTTGTTATGCATGTAATCATAGTTTTTGTGCATATTATTACATTCCAATTAATTGTTATGTTCATGAAATTCACATTGTTGTGCATGTAATCGTAGTTCTTGTGCATATAAAAACAGTTACGTAAATGAATATATAAAATCCATTAATTATAGGATTAAACGGTTATCATTAAAATTTGAAGATAATAAACTATTTATGATTAATCTTTACCGTTAAATTATAACAAATGGATAGACCATATTATTTCTTAATTCTAAAAAGTTAGAGTTTCCATTTGATCAACTCCATATATATATATATATATATATATATATATATATATATATATATATATACACACACACATTTCATATATGTTCTATAACTATGTCATAACAATTATATGCATACTAGAATAACGTCATATGCACATCTCGAAACATTTATAGGGGATGTTTCTTCAAGTTGGAAGTGTGGATTATTGACATCAGCAACACGACCATTGATGCAGATGAGAGTGAAGTATATATTGTGCGTCCATAATCAATTGTCAGCTTAATGTTGTTAAGTAAGACATCATTTATGTCGCGTACCAAGAGTTGTGCTTAGATTCCAACTTCAACGTCGGTATCTTGTTGATAAGTTGATTTATATAATGTATTGAAGTACTAAGATAAATGGTATTGTTACTTTATTTAATAAGAACCATTAGACGAGGTGACAGAGTAGATTATTGAACTGTTGCTCTTTTCTAATTAATCTGAAGCTTTTTTAACATCGTTTTTATTAGATAATGTTTTCTTTAATATCCCTAGATTTGTTGCTCTTTATTTATGGACGTAACGTTGTTTTTGGACAATACGTTATTCTGCGTCGTCATTTACCATTTAAAAATATACGTTGTAATCAATGTTTGGAATTGCAATTATTTAACGAGTGTAATACCTAAGTGGTGTGAACAAGATATTATTTTGCGCTTTGGTATGTATTATTTCGCAATACCACATGCATATAAGATGAGTTCCGCACATCGTATGAGTGTTTAATGCATATCATAACAATACAACATGCATATAAGCGGAATATAAAACTTAAATTCAAGTATGATATTTTATTGGTAAAAAGGCCTATGCATAAGAGCGTTTGGTTTCTGTAAAACAATTACAAGGTCCATAACTATATGTATGCATACTATATAAATATTTTTGTGAACAATACATCGTGTAATATGCATGTTATAACAAAACCCACATGCATACTAGAATAAGTTTCATATGCACATAATAACAATACCATATGCATTGTGTGTGTGTGTGTTAGCCTAGTGGTAGAGTGGTTAATGTCCGAGACCAAAGATCTCGGATTCGAGTCCACCATGACGCAGCTTTTAAAATTTCTATATTAAATTGACCAAAAAAAAAAAACAATACCATATGCATAACTAATTAAAACTAAAAGTAGCATCTATCTTGAGACTAAAAATTATAAGTATCAATCTAAACGAGTCCATCCATATACAATTACATCTGATAACAAAATAATCAATCAAAATAACATGACACACATTAACATAACTATCGAAGCCATCTTCAATAGATAATGAGTAAATCAACTGATTAATAAAATGTGCTATATATTAAAATTATGCATACTACAAACTACATTATGCACATTAAATCATAAGTTTTTGCAAACAATATGCATGTGTTGTATATGTTGACGCTGAACGATATAATAGTTAATCTAAAGTTGTCCACAACCTTCAAATATATGAATTGATCTCGTAAATATCAAAATCGAAATAAAAAACACGTTGCGATACTTGTAGACTCCATTGTTTAGATGATAATTGTGCAAAGGGAATGATAATGTCGAATATGAACAACAAGAAAAAAATGAATCCACCATACCATAAATAAGAGATATGAAATCCTGAATTCTAGCAGTTGATCGGTTAAGAAAATGAACAAAATTACTTAATTAGCCTTAAGAAAGATACATTAATTAATTGTGTATAAAGAAAGAGATTTATTATACACCATTAGATCACATCAAATCAATGGTGTAGATTAGCTCTTAGTTCTTAAAACATAAATGGTTCTCATTTAATACATCCCTATATATATATTAAAGTTGCTTTAGTAATTTTAATATCTCGCTTATATCAATCCGGATTTTAAGGATTCTTCCCCCCTCTCTCATAATATCGAATTTAATTATATGTTTGTGCATACAGTGTGCATTCTGACAATATCAAATGTGCACATATTTGTTCATGCACATATTGATTTTATAATGCACATATTATGTGCAACCACTGATGCTTATTTGATCACAGATATGCACAAATTCATTCTCCTCTATTTAAATGCATATCTAAATATGCATTCAGACATGCATAAATAGAGAGAAATCGAAAAGAAAGAAAGTGAGAGGGAGAGAATAGAGAGAGAACGTGAGGGAGGAGAGAGAAAAAGAGAGAATGTGAGTGACAGAAAAAAAATATTATTACATCTTTATTCATTGTATTTAAAATTTAAATAAATTAATGATGTATCATCAACCTTAAGTTTTGATCTTAGCCGTCAAATTTTGTGCATCTAATGTCAAAAATAGTTCTTATTTTCAACTATAAAGGATGTCTACACCATAACCAATCCCATTCTCATATATATATATATATATAGGGGTTGGATCCAGTGAGAACTCATCTTTTTGAGAACTTGAAAACCATGCATAAGACGTTGAAGATGATGCACAAAACAGTATAAAGTTATGCATAACGAAAACTTTCTAAAATTATTGCACAACAAAATAATTTTAGAAAGTTTTCATTATGCACAACTTTATACCTTCTTGTGCATCATCTTCGACGCCTTATGCATGGTTCGCAGAGTTCGCAAAAAAGATGTGATTCTCATTTGATCCTTCTCCTATATATATATATATATATATATAGAATTTGGAGTATAAATCTCTATTGAAAAATAATAAAAATGAAAATAGTATATACAGTAAGCTCTCGTTGGAGTAAAGACCACAAAGTGGATGTCAGCACCTTTAGATATGACCTAATTCAATCCTAATCTAGTAATGGCGAATCATATTTCAACAAACATAATTACAATTTAACTACAACTCATCAATAACCTACAACAGGAATGGAACATTAAGAAGAAAATCAAGACATGTATCTGTGATTCAAAACCGTTCTAATTCAGGCATCACATCGTCAACTATGGTTGTCAGAGCCAGATTGCGCAACATGCTGAACGTTCGATTTCGGAGGAGGAACAGCAATGTGCTTATGGTGTTTGTGATTTTCCTCTGCCTCGGGAACCTTCTCAAGGTGGAGCTGAGCTTCAGCCGCATCTAAAATTTGCTTCTTTTTTACTTTCTTTTTAGGTAGTACCTCCACTGGCACGGCATCAGTGGGATTGCTGTTGGGGCTAGCCTTCACTCTTTCTTGCTTTGGCTTGTCTACATTAGGGACAATCGCAACGGGTAATGGTACATAAGGTTCGGGTTGAGATACAGCAGCATTCTGGACCAGCTTAGTCATCAATGGTGAATCATGGTCATGGGACTCCGACAAAATCTTTTCGTGAATATGCACTGCCGGACTAACAATACTAGCTTCCCTTCGGACAGTAAACTCCAAATTCTGTGCTAGCACCTTCCTCCTCTTAACCTTCTCTTGATCCTGAGAGAAAGAAATTTAGTGGTAAATTTGGCACAAGTAATTTGTGCAAAATGAGTTCAGAATCTATTGCTCCTGCCTCAACAAATACACAAGTATGCATTGGAGTTTCAAGTGTGCAGAGCATTGAGCCAACGCCTTCAGATTTCTTTCTGGAAAAACAGAATAAAATGAGAAATTGATATACATACCCTCCGTCGGCCACTTAATGCCCTTCTTCTATCTTTAGCTTTATGTATTGCACGTTTTATTCCATCTGTGTCCATGACTCCACCAGGCCATAATGCTGTAAGCTGCAATAGGGAAATGCACACATCAGATTTTTACTTGCATAGCCCTTATGAAACTGGATGATACTTGATAAGCCAAAATATTTGTTGATTCTATAAACAGCCAAAAGAGAGTGGAGAGGATCAATACATGAAGAAATCCACTTGCTATTCCCTCCCTCCCCCTTCCCTCTCTTTCTCTCTTTGTAACATAACAGGTGAAATCATGCCCACCATCCATTCCACCTGCCTTGAGTATAATCATGAATTACTCAAAGCACATGGCAAAGTTTTCTGCTAGTACATCTAGTAAAACATTCCATGCTGACTTAGGCAGTAGTATCTGCCATAGAATCTCCATGCTAAAATGTGTGAGATCCTTAAACAAATCCGAGTTGTGGGAAATGATCCTTCCCGCCCTGTTATAGAATAGAATAGCTCCCGTAGCTATACTCACACCAGCATAGCCATAAGCAGACCAGGAAAAGTCCTCATACTTTAACAGACCATACAAGAATTTATCACCAAGGAAAATGTTTATAAATCTAGGAGCTATGAAGCACGGGACGGGGGCGAAATAAGGGACGATACGATATGGGGACGAAAATACATCAATTTTCCAAAAATGAAGATACGATCGTCAAAAATACGTTTTGTATTTTATATTTAATATATATTTTATATATAATAAATATCAATAATTTAACAAAAATATGCAAATACCACATAATCCATAACAAATACCACATAATCCATCATAAAACTAAGCACATAGCAAATAAAAGATGCTTAATACATTAATAAACATAAAACACAAACTAAAGACTAAAACAAGTAAAGAAATTGGGTTAGAGTTCCCAGGCAACGGCAACGGCGACGGCGAGCAGCAGCGACGCGAACACAGGCTGTTTGCCTATTTGCCTTTGAACACGACGAACAAAGAACTGCAACGGCTTCACCTTCGAACACGACGGAGACCGCAGGCGATGGCGACGGTGAGCCCAGGCGGCGGCGATCCCAAGCTGAGGCGAACCAGGTGGTGGAGAAACTGGGTTTTAGTTTGTGAGAGAAGATTGAATCTAGCGGGTTTTTTTTAAAAAAAAAAACTAGGGTTTCACGTATTTTTTCTTGGTCAACGTATTTTGACCGTATTTTTGTTATAAAAAAAGTCAACAATACACCTATTCACAAAATACGTCCCCGGGGACATATTTCCGGCGCATTTTGCCGTCCCCCATCACCGGGACGAGTACGCCCCCCAGGGAGGCGTCCCAATGCTTGCTAGTCTAGGAGCATAGTCCACAACTTCCGATATATGATAATGCATGCATTTTACCTATTCTAGTTTACAATAATACAAATCTTACGTGATTACCTCTTCATAAAGTCTTCTCACAGGGGGTCCTGAATCTTCTTCTAGTCTCTGGAATTATAAAAGTTATGGGAAGGCAGAAAAATAAATCTACTTAGGAGGAAACTTCATCAAGAAATATGATAATCTGATATATTACCTCAACATAAAGGTCATACAAGTCACAAATCTTATTCTCCAGTGCATCGTCCATGCTGTATTTTCTTTTCAAGGCTTCTTTTCTTCCTGACCAATTTCTTGAAAATCATCTGTGGCAGTTTGTTGCTGAACCTGCAAAGTTGATTAGATATCTGTTAATATAAAATTGATATCAATATTCAGCTCAAGAACCCTAGGTACATGGTGGTGAAGGTAGGGTGTTGTGTGTTTGACATAACGCATTCCAATAGGAGAGATCACTTATGAGCAAACTTTATCTGCTTTTTATGGTATGGTCAAATAGGAAAATCATAATTTTCAACACTAACAATCCCATGCCCATTATTGCAATTAGAGCATACAAGTAAAATGCATACTTTGGATTTCATATATTGCACCCGCTGCCTAACCATCTCAGCAACTTCTTGTTTTGTCTTCTGCAATAGATCATCCTTCTCTTGTCTAGCTGACAATCCCAAATTGGCCATTACTCTAAGATTTCTCTGATAAAAAAGAATACTTTATTAGCTTGGATATAGTTCAGAGGAAATATTACAAAATGTTGCGTTCAGCTAGCTGCTGATATATAATCAAGTTCAGAATAAGAAGGGACAAATAAGGTTCATGAAGTCATTAGTAAGTCAAAACTACAGTCCATTACAACATTCCCCCGTCCACCAAACCCCACAGGCACCAACAAGGAGGGGGAAATAAAGAGAGATAAAAGGTGAAGGGGGTCAATAACAGCTACCCAGAAGAAAACATGCAAAATTGAGAAGAAAAAAACGTAACAGCACCGCTAATCACACTAGAGTGTTTGCTTAACCAAAATAATTTTAAAGATACTAACCACGGAAAATGAAGGGATTGTAGTGAAAGAAAACTGCTAATCCTATTCATATGTTAGTTACTAATCTAAGAGAAGATACCTTCAATGTCCGAAGTTGCATCAAGTGGCCTAAGATGCTCATCAGACGATTGATTACATCTTTTGGTATTTTTCCATAGCTAGCTTGCTGCAGCCATTCCAAAAATGTAAATGTTTGACATTACCAAGAAATAGAGCTGCAGCCTCAAGAAAGCACAAACCAAGATGAAGTAATTGATTAAGTGTTAAAGATAAAAATGAAATCATAGCATCTTAAGTACCGCTAATCTAGCAACTTTAGATAGCTTCTGCTTTATTTCAGGTGACAATCTCCTTTTGACTCCCTGAGAAGAATTGTCAGGATCCTGTACCTCCGTTGAAGGTGGTCTAGCTGTTATTTCAAAACACACGAGAACGAAAATAAGCAATCATGGCATAATATATCACACTAAAAGAAAGCAAAGTACCATTGCAGTAGGGTTCGTAAATACATTCTGCAACTGTCTTCTCTAACTCTTTAATGGCTTTGTCGAGCACTGTAGTTTTTAGTCTAACGTTAGATCCTTCTTTTCTTGGAACATGGGGAGCCTTCTGAAAAAGATATGTATAAAGATCTCATCAGGAATAACAATAATAAATTGATCGTAGAAAGATAAAAGGCAAAAAATTGGAGAGATCAATATTGCCAATATAAATCTATAACAGATTTAAGATGCTTACTTTCTACTCGAACATTTGAGATTAAGGACAAAGTAGGAATATGCATTTATCAGCCAGCATGTATAGAACAGGGCTAAAAATGATACATGTGAATTAGACATGTTTCATCATAAATAAAAGTGACAAGATACACAATACTGATTCAAATTACCAGTCATTCTAGTGAGTCATCATTAAACATATAAGAATAATAGGTCAACTCTTCAAAATAGTCTGCTATTAAGTCCCCAATAATAAGGAATTTCTCTATTTCTGTAGAAGTAACGTTACAGCTGAAGTCATATATTGGTATCATCACGTTGGTAAGGAATCAGAAGCTAGAAAGCTACTAAATTAACTCCCTAGACTGACAGGTCTAGAAAGAACCAAGTCCGTGCCGTAGTTGTTTGAAAATGATTTGATATGATCATGGGCAGCTACTACATGACAAATCATCTTAAACATTTATACGAATGGAGATAACCACTTCAAGAAGAACCGCAGCACAAAGAATCACACACCGCTATTTGTGGCAAGTCTCTGCTCGGAGGGATATTAAGGTCAAATCTTTCAACAGGTCCACTTTTTTCTTTTTGTTGAATAGATTGGTCTAGCTCCTTAGCATTATTTAGTTTGCCATACTGAGGCTTGCTTACAGGTGAACTATTTGGCCTCTGAGCTGAAGCATCTTGAAGTTCACTACTGCCCTTCAATTTGCTATTGTGATTCTGTGATGATAAGACCCCAATCTTTTGCTGGTCAGCAACCTTGTACTCTGATGATCCTGAAGGATCCATCCCAGTCTGATTATCTGCAGTTTTCTTCTTAATTGAACCTTCAGCCGCATTTTCTTGAGAAGCCTCTAGCACATTTGTAACATGCATGTTGAACTGACTAGTTGTATTTCTTTCAATTGACGATGATGATTTTCTTCCTTTATTTCCTATTTTGATGTGTTTATTTGGGTTTTGTCCATCTTCATTCCCACCTTGAGTTTTTGTCACATCTTTACGTCTCCTTTTCCTCGGCTGTTGTTTAGCCGATGTGGCAGGTTCACTGCACATTTAGAGGGAATAAAAACCTTAGCCAACTAATAAAAATGAAAAGAAAAAAAACACAGTTATAAGGTACTGGTTCCCAATTTTTATGATGACACAAGTTGAATAGAACCAGCAACAGAAATAGAAACTATGTGCAAGGATCAAAATATAGGATATATAAATTTGAGTGACATACTCAAGGGTCTTAACAGCAGATCGTAAGGGATAAATATATCCATTCTAATAGAAGGACAACACCAGATGCAATCAAAACATTGCATCACTTGTGATTCAAAAAAGGAGGAATAAAAACATCATTTGCTTCATATACAACTCAAAACAGTTATATCTATACTATCCATATGCACTTGAAAATTTATTATTTCATCAAATTCAAAATATAATACAGATCTTACAGTAAAAGTCAGCAAACGAAATCCCGAAGCAATATATACTTCCCGCCTTAAAGATTAGTGTGCAACAAAATAAGTTGTGTCTTATTTTATGTCTCCGATTCCAAAGATTAGGGCATATGAACAAGTATTGTGGTTGGTCTTAGGACGGAAGGGTTATAAGAAAGACTATATCAATCTCAGTAAGTGACATTAGTATATTACCATATATCCAACCAAACCTGAATCATCCAATTGCAAGATAGCAGACTATGATATAGTCGTAATATTATTTTGTTGATAAAAGACATCAAAGGTAAATCTGAAGAACGCTTACATCCGTTCCAACTTCCCACGGTTAACAAAAAACCCGTCATGCTTTATTGATGAGTTATCAACCTGGAAATAATCATCCTGCATATCCGACGACAATGCAAGCAACATGCATGACATAAGCAGAGATGAGGAGGGGAGTACAGCTATAATTTAATTGATAAAACCGTAGCAATTACCAACTCAGCATCATCAATAAAGGAATCCTCTGTATCATACTCATCATCATCTGGCACATCATCAAGAAAAACTTCTTCATCTTCACTAGTTCCTTCACCCTAAAAGTTACACTTGTATAACATGAATTATCCGTGCCAAGTGTTATATTTGCTAATGTAAACAGAATCTGTCAAACATGCAAAGGAAAAGAAAAACAAACATGTTTCCAATAAACTAATCCACCATATGCGCTGAATAACCGGCGCAGGAGGGTAACAAGAAAATATTTCATTGCTCGTCTAGCCGTGATTAAGCAACAAAATAGCAAAATGTACCAACGCCAAGTTTACCTTAACCTATACTATAAAAAAATTGGAGCAGCATCCCAAAACAATGCATTGAGACTAAATTCACCAATCCCAATCCCCTCTTCCCACAACTAAAGAAAAGGCCTAAATTTAACGAAAACATACCGCATACATTCGCTCGATTTTCTCAATCACGGTGCTCAGACGGTTCGTCCCGGCCTGACCTTGAGAATCCTTCACATCGATCTCCGCCGGTTGCTCCGGAAACGCCAATACAGGTGGTGGAGGCGGGGGATGGGGCTGCGGAGCTGGCTGCGGATTGGCCGCCGAGGACGGGACAGCAGCTCCCGGTCCATGCTTACTGGACTTACTGGAAGTCGTCTCCTTGAGAAGCTTCTTCCAAGACACGATTGTCGTTTCTCCCGGCCGCAGCTCCACCATGAACCGCAGACGGTCGCCGTGTGATTCGCACGTGGACATTGGTTTTGACGCGGAACCCGATTCCGAACCGCCGTCGATCATCAATCCAGAGCTCCACCAACAATTTGCGGGAACTAGGTTTACGGGGATTTGAAATTTGGGGGAAAAACCCTAGGAGTGGAGTTGATGGGAGAGGAGAAGGAAAAGGGATTTTGCGTTGTCTTTACATTTCCTTTTTGGTTTCTATTTTCCTTCTAGGATGGGTAACGGTTGCGGGTGCTATAGTTGCAGCAAAACTAAGAACTGTAAAAGCCACATATCTTTTGCTAATTTCACTTTCAACCTCAATATTTCTTATATTTCACCTTTTTAGCTATTACAATTTACAATGTATAAAATATTTGTAAAATATATGTATTTAGATTTTTTTTCCTATATGAATATACATATTTTGGTTAATCAAATATATCGTCTGATTTTTCAATTTTTAACACTTCAAAATGCTAGCAAAATACTATATGTCTTAGGAATTACTGAAAGCTAAACTCTAAAAGTCATATAATAATTTTGAAATTCTAAATTAATTACGTGCTATAAAAACATACAGTGGTGAACATTATTTCCTTTGAATTCCTTGAATTTTAATATAATATGAATTTTGTAGATTACCAAATAGAAGTCCAATTAATTTTTTTATTTTTATTTTTCACATTCAACTACTTAATTTTATAGTTTCTAATAGAATGAAAATCGGGCCAAAAATTCTTTGTATACTTTAGATTTCATAAAATAACATTTTATACTCTAATCTTTGAACTTATTTTCATAATTGTATCCAATATGTGTAAACTTAATTTATACTCATACTATCATTATTGTTAAAAATTTACTACAGTAGTTATTAAAAAAATTTCATTTTCTTGTGACATCAATTCATATTGATTCGTCATCAACGGTTGAATTTCCTCAACTTGAAATATAAAATTCTCAAATTATTTTCTTATGAGTTATCAATATGACACTACATAGTTAGGATTTTGTAATTATTCAAATAAATTTTAATGTTAAAATGATGTCGGATTGAAAAATTAGTGTAGAAATTTTCTAGCTCAAGTTAAAGGCTCGTTTGGTAGGTCAGATATGCTCTGGATAGGGAACATATCTTGACTTATCTGTTTGTTTGGTACGTGAGATCCATTATCTCACGAGCCCGTGATATATGTAAATCCGATATAATACAATCGTAGCTCTTTGGTAAGTGTATCTCACGGTTGATCCACATCTATATCCAATCTGCAATCACATCAGGACTAGCGATCATTACGGTGGTAGCTAGTGGTCATTAGCCTCATTTTTATTTGTTTTGGGGTTACTTTTGTCGTTTTGTTTCGTAATCTATATTTAGAATTAATGTATCAAACAATGATGTTGACTATCTATATTTTATATCTTATCTACCAAACAATAAGATACGATCAAATCTAACATTATCTACGATCATATCCTATTCTTATCTATCTTGACATATCTACCAAAAAAATCTAATCAGCCGAAATTTATGCCACAAAAAAATCTTTTTTTTACTAATACGGGAAAACTATTAATAAAATGAGAATATATGTATTAATTTATAATTTCACATATGTTAAAATATAATTATAAAAATGCAAACAATTAAAAATATAAAATGTTATTTTTCCAACAAAATTTTGAACAAAATATATATGTGTATAAAAAAAATTAAAGGAAAAACTTTCAGACTTTTAGAAATGAAAATCGATTAGAAAATCCCCATTTACTTTCAAGCAATTCTCTTATCTAATTCCCAACTAAATATTCTAAGAGGCGCAACAACCTTCCTCACCACCAGATTTAGGGTTTTCCGCCTCCATTTTCACTGAGCTTCGCAGAGACAGTATGTGGAGGCCACTAGCAAGAAGAGCTTTGCTGTACCGGCGTGCGGCGCCGCCGCGGAAGCTGCATCTTCCCGTCAATCTTCAGGTAGCAAACCGACCACCACCACTAACTGTTGAATCCGCATCTCGATTTTCGTTTTTCTCGAGCGCGTATCATTTCCACAAGAACCCCAGATTTTTCTCGTCCGATTCAGCTGAGAGTCGCGACGACCTGCCCTCTGAGCCACCGATTTCGGAGGATAATGAAACCACTGGTGGTTTCGATTTCAGTGGGTTGAATGAATCTGGTGGATTTGAGAATGACGTTTCCATATTTGATGGTGTCCCCAATACTCCCGATGTGAATAACGGTTTGGGAGAGTTATTCGGCGGTTCTGTTGCTGTCGATGAAATTTTGGATTATGCGGAGGAGGGTATGGGATTGGTGAAAGAGAATGATGCAGAGAAGGTGGAGAGCTTGTTGTCTTTGCTGCAGAGTTCGGCGTGGTTCATGGTTCAATCGCACATCATTTGGAAGGAATCAATTTGACTTTGGACCACGATCTTGTGATGAAGGTGCTTCAGACACCCTGTGTGCCACGGGAGAATGTGATCAGTTTCTTCAGGTGGGCTTTGAAGAAACCGCGGTTCCATTTAACTCCACAGGTGCTGAATGAGCTTGTGCGTTCGATATGCACACAGAACAAGAGGAGAGAAGTGTATGCATTGTGGGATTTGATAAATGAGGTAGCACAGAAGGAGAAGGGGGTGGTCAGTTCGGAGTGTTTGAACGAAATAATGGTAGGGTTGTCGAGGTTGGGGAAGGGGAAGGCAGCATTTGAAGTGTTCAATAAGTTTGAGGAGTTTGGATGTGCATCTAATGCTGATACATATTATATAACCATTGAAGCTCTTTGCAGGAGGTCGTTTTATCATTGGGCTTGGTCTGTTTGTGATAAGATGCTAACTACGGATAAGCTGCCTGATGCTTGTAGGGTGGGAAAGATAATTTCCTACTTGTGCAAGGGGGGCATGGCAAAAGAGGCACATTTGGTGTATCTATATGCAAAGGATAAAAAGATTGATCTCCCAAGATCATCTATTAACTCTTTGGTCAACTCTCTTTGTCGAATTGAGAAAACTAATAAGGAAACTTATGATGAAATCAACTTGGAACTTGATAGAGAAACTGTGTCCTTGGCCTTGGGGATGTTGAATGAGTATTCAGCAGAGGATCGGAAGTATGCAATCAAGCCCTTTTCAAGCGTCATTAGGAAGCTGTGTTGGATTGAGGATGTCGACAGGGCAAAAGAGCTTCTACTTGAGATGATGGAATCCGGCCCTCCTCCTGGAAATGCCACATTCAACTTTGTAATCAATGGGCTTACTAAAAGTGCGAATATGGAGGAGGCTCTGAGCATGATAAAAGTGATGGAGAGTAGAGGCTTGAGACCTGATGTATACACCTATTGCGTGATTATGAGTGGACTTGCAAGGGCTGGAGAAATGGATGAAGCTTGCAAGATACTTGATGAAGCCAAAAAGAAGCACTCTAAATTGACCCCAGTTGCGTACCACACACTCATTCGTGGATTCTGCAAGCTTGAGCAGTTTGACAAGGCTGTGAGTCTGTTAGGTGAGATGAGGCAGCACGGGGTGCAACCTAAACACGATGAGTACAATAAACTGATTAAATCTCTTTGCTTCAAGGCTCTAGATTGGGAGACTGCTGAAAAGCTGCACAAGGACATGAATGCAAATGGCATAGTTCTCAACGGTAGAACAAAAGCTCTTATTACTGCTGTCAGGGATTTGCAGGAAGGCGCCAGTGCTGAAACCGCCGCTTCTGCATAATTTCCATTAAAATGCTAAAGTGAGGTGCTCAATCTCTTTCGGGATTGTTGTTGCTTATTGTCAAGAGCAAACTTTACGCTTCTGCAGTTTCATGGATAATCAGTAGGTGACATTTTTACATGCCCTCGAGAATTTAGGATAAGTAATTTAGTGGCTAGTGTATTTTTTGTTCGCAGTTGTGTGGCCTTCAGTCCGTAATATCGTTTTGGTTAATAAACATGTTTGGAATATTTTGGTCAAATTTATTACTAGAGAAAGGGCAGCCATTAGCTACTGACTTATGTGAAAGAGCTGATATTACTTTTTTACTTCCCTTGAGATGTTCGTGTATTACTGTTTGTAAGCTTAAAAGTGAGAAAATCCTTGCTGCGCAAAAGTGGAACTTATTCTAAATATCGAATTTATATCTTGTGTGTGTGTGTGTGTGTGTGTGTGTGTCTATATATAGTTATCTATATTTAATTTACTGCTCATTTGCAACTGCATAAGATCAGAACTGTTGATGGTTGTTGAGTAGTTATAATTACAATTAGGACTGTTAGGACTGTATTTGAACCAAACTATTCAATTTTATGGATATTAGTTTGATAAAAGCTCGTTTGAGCTAGTTAGCTAAAAGAATCTAGGTTTGAGATTGATAGTTGAAACTATTAGCTTGTTAGCTAAAAGAACCAAGGCTTGAGATTGACAGTATTCAGCTATTACCATGTGAGAAAATTCATTAAATGGTTTAGCTTGAAAAAATATATTTATGGACTAAATACAATATATATTTTTATACTATAATTAGTAATACTTGTATAAAGTATTTAACTAACTTTATTTGTTTTTATAAAAAACCATGAATATTTTCAGTATAAATCTAAATATAGGAAATTCGTTTGGGCTCGATTAAGTTCGCGAACATCGAAGTATTCAGTAAAAAAGTTCGAGGAATATCTCGATAATAAACAAACCAAGTTTGAGCATAGTTATATTAATCTCGACTCAGTTTGACTATGCCCTTAATTATAATCCATGGGGAACATGAAATTAGCGTCAGAAATGGATGTACGAGCTTACTGCAATTATTGTTCCAGAGTGAATGGCACAGTAGCTATTAGCCTAAAATATTATATTTGCGGATATTGCCCATGTTAAAAAAAAAAAGACCCCAGAAATGGCACTATTCACTTGTGAAAACAATCATGAGAGCGAGAGACAGTAATCTGTGCCCCAAATACAATGTGGAATATCAATTCATTAAAAGATTTAACTGAAGGAAAAATGTAAGGAAAAATGTACAATGCTATGTGTTATGAATATCAATTCATTAAAAGATTTGACTGAAGGAAAAATGTACAATGCTGTGTTAATGTGTAGAAAATTCTGTATGCCGTATTCTCTATCAATTATCATCCTTCTATATCCTCCAAAACTAAAATTGAGCAAAATAAGTTTGCATTCAACTAAAGCTATATCCAAAACCTGTGTATAACTTGACAACTGAAGCCCACAAAATTCGCAATGCACGTGCTACACTGCTGCCTCGATAAGCTACGCTCTTCAAGAAAATGTCACCTTTTGACTTAATAAAACAATATTGATGGCCATATCAAGCGGAGTGGTAACTATGTACCGATCTTAATCATCAGGGTCCATTTCCTCGTCCTGCTCCATAGAGGGGATCGTCTCAGCTTGGCTATTCTCATCTGATTCGAGAATATCTGTGTCGATTTCATCTTCTTGTGTTTCAGTATCATCACTGCTCTCTTGTGATCCGCCCACTGCAATTCCTTGAGGGCACTCATCTTGCCCTTCGTATATGATTTTATATTTACTGCTCTTTGCAACTGCACAAGATCAGCACGGTTGATGCTTGTGCATGAACACTCGGGCAGGGGATGGGAAAGAAATGACTTTGGTTTCACCCGACGAAATCCTTTCATAATGCCATCTTCTCCCATGCTTTTGTTGAGGTGTTCTCTTACAGCAAGAGTCCAATTGCGTGGAGGATGATAAATATGATCGCTGGTGCTATTTAAGAGTTCAGTGAGATATTTCCTGCACAAATGAACAGGAACGAATTATTGACGAGGAAAATATTTGACAAGACAAGATTAAAACCTTGGGCATTAGCATGAAAATCAGATAATAACAACGGGCATTATACCTGTCGGGTCTATATGTTATACTCGAGGCCATACCAAACAACCTATGTCCCATGACTAAGCTGGAAAAATCTGCCCATCCACTACCATCATTGTCGAAACCTGGAAAGAATGCATCAGCTTTCAGAGACACTATATAATCAAGAGCATCCCACAGCAGACGATGAGCTTGGTCCCTTAAATCATTTGGGGAAGGGTCTGGTTCTGAATCTTTTTCTGCAATCCACCCATACCAGCCTTCTTTCTCATGTCGATAAATAGGTCTATCAGGAGGCGGAGGGAGAGGACGGGGACGGGGACCAGCCTTGTTCCATTCTTCTTTGAGTTGCTTTGCACTCTTTTTTGGTGGAAATACATAAGAATCTGTGGGAAGCTGGGTTTCCCAGCCAATCACATTGGCTAACTCTTGTTTACTGCACAAAGAAGTACGATCCACTAAATTGGCGTACATGGCACGTAAAGGAATCAGTACTCGTTGACCACCAAAGGTTTCAGAACCTGCCAAGTATATTTTTGTTCTAGGAGGGTAACCCATAGCTCGAAGGAGAAGTCCAACCTAAATATTTTTTAGATAAGAAATTAGCATCATGGTTCAAGTAGGAAGATATACTAGAAAAATGCTATATGAGAACCACTATTGGAAACTCAACAATTATAGCCTGTTCGATTGCATAGACTGTATGTTTCAACTTTTGACCGAGTATAATGATCTTTTTCATCTGTTTATCAATCAAATAACTTGATAAAATCTGAAGCAGATGAAGATGTGGGGATTATAAAGAACCACTACAGGAGATGAAGAAATATCTCACCACCAATAAGAAGTAAAAAACAGTCAAAAACTTGCAGATAATGCAGATAAATATCTCTATCAAGCAGAACAAGTACAACCAAGAACCTACATGACAGGCAAGGACTACAGCACAAAATACGAAGACATGATGAAAAGTGTGATTCAATAATCCCAACTAAACTATCCTAGCAACTCAACATAAATACCCAGATTAGAAGAAGAAAAGGAAAGGATAAACTCATAACATGAGAAAGTAATACCTCTTCGGGCATTAGTGAGCATGAACCATTTCCTTTTCTAGCGTATGAATCCACAGTTAGATCTTCTTTAAATAATCCCTGTTTAATCATCTGTGCTCGACGGTATTGAATGAGTTCCGTGTGTACATCCTGATCAAACAAGATGAGATTTGAGGAGTCAGGACAAAATTGTAAAAATTATAAACCAACAAAGTCCACAGTGATAATCTTGTGTTTGCAGCAGGTGTATATCCATCCTCCAATAACTATGTGAAAGAACTTATGCATCACTAATTTTATCTCCATTCCCAAGTAACACTCTGTTTGATTTCATTTTCTTTTTTCAGCAATGAAAACATTTTTGCTTATCATGTTTTGTTCACTAAATGTATTATATTTTCCAAAATTATTAATGATTAATTACAATAGCCAGACAACCTATCACCGTATTATACCCCACCAACCAATACCAGATACATTTGTAAATTTTCAACCAACCACAAGAAAATAGCATACAGATTTCAAAAGCACAGCTGAAATATCTTCCAAAATATGTCCTCAATTTTTCAAATAGCCACATTTTTCTCTAAATTTCCAATTCCACCAAAATCTCTTCAAAATAACTGAAAATAAAGGGGAGAAAGTGGACAGAAAGAAACAAACAACGAAAAAAACACATGGGCAGTGAGGATCGAGATGCATTAACTACCTGAAAAAGTTCAGCACAACCATGATAAGCTAGGGTCTCTCTCTTCAGCCCTGGATGGTAAGCAAGATATGGTTGACCAGAACCTTGTAGCCTGTAGAATGAACATTAAACTTATGTACAAAATCTTAGGTACATGTCAGAAGCCTTCTGATACTACAGTAGTTGTTTACAGATGTGCATAAAAACCTCCCAAAAAGCAGAAATTTAGCTACTGTGCATGATGATTCTCAGGAAATTAATTCCTGTTTTCTTATTACTTGTCCCAGGCAAAGCACTTCATAGTTTTTCATATATTAGATAAGTAGTAACAAATTAGTGACGTGCAGAAATACAGGGATTATCACACAAGGAATCAATTTGAGACATCCTTACATAGAGCCAGAGTCGATGGCTAAAATCTACTGAAAATCATGTTGTTGCATAATTGCATTAAGCAAAAGGTAACACACAAGTTGACTCCTAATGGGGACAAGATTAGATTCTCTTACTCTACTAACTACGATTGGAAAAATGACGTACAAGTATGAGATATTATTACTTATGTACTAAATTATCACTCACAATAAGAATAACAAAAACAGATTTGTCCTCTCTTTTTTTTAGCAACCCCTACTCATTCAAGAACCATGAAACAAAACCTAAAGTGTTCAGATTACTTGCCTTGTTACCATTTGATGTGCAACTTCCACAATTTCTGCACGGAAACGCAGCACATGAAATGCAACTCGGCACCTGAGCCTCTGGTACTCGATCAAGCTTGAGGGAAGGATGGACTGAGAAGAAAAACAGAGCAAAGATTACAAGACAGCGACTATCAATCATCTAAAGATAGGTGCTACCCTTATCGTAGCTGTGCTGTTAGCTTTCCTGACAACACTCACAACATTTTTATTCAAACAATATGACAAACTAGTTCTTTCTAAAACAAGTTATGCCATGTTGAAATATGGTACAACCTCAATTTATGAATCGACTTAAGAAACTATGATTCCTAAGTGTTCCTTATTAATTATGGAGACCTACAAAGTCTTGGTAGTAATCATGATTTAAAATCACATGAATGAAGTTTTCTTTTAATACAACAAATCAAAGACTGTAAGAAATAAAAAGACGTATACATATACCTGTAAGCATCCTCCATCATTAAGTATTAGGCCAATGACCTTTGCACTCTTTAGTTTAGGTAAAACTTCTCGAAGATAAAATTTTGGAGAAGAAGAACCCTTGGGTTTGAAGATTGGATATCGTTTCTGTTTCCGGCCCTCCATCAAGTTAGATGGTAGGCTCTTTACAATGATCACATCATTTGCCAGAGCTTCCATGAAATGCTCTTCATCATAAAGGTAAGCAAAACTCTTGAAGTTGGAACTGAAGTGTATTAAATGCAATTCAGAAGTTGGAAATGCCACTGGAGTTTATTACAGAGTTTTACTCAGTTCTACTCAAACTTTAACAAAAACCTGACGCCTTTTGATTGAAGGCTTTGTTGTATCTCTGGTATGACTAAGGTAGCATTTAGAAGCCTTGCCACAGCGACAAGATCGCAGATCTAGCAAAATTAAAACCAATTGAAACTTTACATTAAGCAAGAATGTGAAGCAAAAGAAGAAGAGAAAACTGAGAATACCGAGGTTCTAATCTTCTCAAAGCCGCCATGAATTTTAGCATAAATGAAACCATGGTTTTGTTTATTGGGAACTGAAACAAAGAAGCCATCAAAACTCAGATTTTAAAAATATAATTAGTTTACATATAAGGACATGTTACGGAGAGATTATTTAAGCTACAAACCACCTCCCCTTCAACTTAATATTAATAGTATATATCAAAATCTTCATATCAAGCTAAAACTACAACTGAGGATTTTCTAATTGCAATCACTTAGTAATCTAGGTGATATGAATAGAAATAGGAGACTTTTCCACATAGGGAGGCAAGATTCGATATGGCATCAGTAAAAAAATTCGATATAGGATGGCTGCCTTAACTCCGAGTGGAAATGAACCCTTATCAAGCTTATAGTTCACTGGCTACGAATAGTAAGTGCATAAAACATTTCAATCATTGAAGGATTTGCTACTAGTTCAAGAAAGATCTTCCATTGAGCATACAAAGATGCACGTTGTTCAAAATATAGGGTCAACAAAGTAAAAGGTGAACACGGTCCAAAGGAAGTGAGAGAAAGTAAGTGCATCTTACTTCAAAAGCACGTGAATTAGGGCATTTTTCCTGGTTCTTAGTCTTATCCTAAATAGCATGAAAATGTGAGATCACATAGTTAAAGTCTCAGAGCAAATATCCCATTTATGTTAGCAAAAGTGGCCTTGCCTTCATGTTAGGAATAGTAGTAGGGGAAGTATCTGAAAAGTTACATACTAATCCATGCAAGAGGCAACATACTTATATTGGTCCTTCTATCAATTTGTTTTCCTTTCTATACTGCAATAAGCTGTTTTCTGCTGGAGCTATATCCTAAATTCATTCAGCCCAAAACTTGTTTCAACTTGTATACCCACAGATATGCAATAACTCTTTTTTCTCCAACACTACTTTGAGGCAATCTTAAAGCTGCATATTGAATAAAGGGAGGATCAAAGTATGCCCTATAAGCTAAGCAAATTTGCACCACCATTCATGTAAATTCACAAATATAAGTAAAATGAAAAGGTAAGAAAAAGTTCCAGAGTTGAAATAAACAATGCACTAGCACACAGAACTTGAGGATTATCCAAGACATAATAAACAAACTCAATTAAGAACATGATTCTTATGAGTACAACAGTATCATAATACCACAATTAGAAACTCGCGAATCCCTATAGCAACAACTCGGACAAAATTACCAAGATATGGAGTACTTCTTGGGTTTGCATACGGCTGTAAGTGCTCCAAAGCATTGACTTTTCCCCACAACCTTCTATAACCAGCACCCTTCAGCCACATCGACAAATATCCATATATTAACAAGATATTTTTAAAAAAGAATCATTTACCAACAAATTTGTTCATCACATCCCACGTCTATACTAACAACAAAAATTCAAATGAAGCATCCAAAAAAATCTTTCACCTTTCTGATGGGGCTGTCAAAGTGACTCAAATCCTCAGTGAAAGCAGTGACTGCAGGGTACACAACAAGACTGGCACTCGACTTTGCAAGGAACAAATGCACCAATATTGAAGTAAATGATAACACTAGTCCCCCAAGAGCCACCCATTTTATTTTCGACTTCATTTTAATCCTTTCAGACCACGCCATACCAATCTCCAAGAAACCCACAAGAACTAAATCAAGTAACAGTCAAACACAAGCAAATTCCAAATACCAACCGCAAATGCAACAGCATGCAATATTTGGATATTGCCCAACCCACTGTGATCTGGACTGAATTTACCCAAATCCTGATTAACTAATTGAATTATAAATAAAATACAGAAAACGAGTAAAAACAAAATACAGCAGATAAGAAAGAGTAAGATTATTACCGAGAGAAGGGCTTAGCGTCAATCACAGCATGAGTAGAAAACCTCCATGGCAGCTCAGCTACCGTGCGCCAAGTAACAAGTAATATAGCTGATTCAAGAGAGAGAAAGATCCATTCCCAATGCAGCAAGCATCAATGCAGATTTAAATACCCCAAAAAAATCCGGGTTTCGTCAAAATCACGAAACCCTGTGTCTCTTAATTTTCTATTTCTTTTAGGATCGTTGTCCCAATGAAACCCCAGAAAATTCAAAGATTAATTCAATTCCGGCTTCGATTTCTGAAGAGTGAGATAGGGATAAAAGAGGGAGTTTAGAGATTTACAGTCTAGAGATGGCAGTCGGCAGCTCCGATCATTCGTTATTCTTTTCATTTTTCTCTTTATTTTATCATTATAATCTTCTTCACTAAGAAATAATATAAAAGGAGATCGTTGAATGTGCGTATGATTGACCTAAATACCCCTGCATCTCCCAAAACAACGCTCACGAAACCGAAATTTTCGAAAGTTGGACATGGGCAGAGTTGGAATGATGATGACTATATATCCCCTTCACACAATTACCGTTATCCATTAACTCAGAAGAATCAAAATTGAGGCAACAGTGAGGCGGGATTTCTTGAAGGGCGGTTGCCCCTCTCTCTTTGCCGATGATTACGATTTCAGTAACAAACAGAGCTTTTCGCGACAGAGAAGTCGATGTTGCTGAGAAAGACACATACATACAAATATATATACATACATATTATCCCTGTTGTTCTGTTGCTTGAGCAATAATTTAGGGCTGTGTTTGGATCATGGTGCATTTCGCATTCCCCGGTGGTGGGGATCTGGCGATTGAAGAGGCTGTGACGATGTTTCTTTTTGTTTTCTGAGCTAATGGATCGGGCAGGGAGAGATCCGACCCGTATGTTGGTGTCGACACGGATGGCGTTGTGATTTTTCAATCGCATGCAACCGGTGGTCAGCTTCCATGGCGGCGTTGGCTTTCCTTTGCCCCTTTTCTTACAGATTTAGCCTCCTGTATTTTTATTTTTATTTTATTGATTTTTTTCAGTGGATTTTAACTATTTAGTTATAAATATTTTATAACTTTAGTTTTCATTTCACAATTTTAGATCTGATTTTTGTGTGTTATTTGTAGAAAACGTTTGATTTTTATACGATATTCTTCATACGTTATTTTACTACATTTGGTGCTAATTAATAAATGTATAATTTTCCCTTTAAAAAATAATAGATGGATTATTTTATGAGTTTGTGTGGTGTATATTTGTGAACGTATAATCGACTGATTATTTAATATTTGCTTCCAATTCAACCAAAAACCAATCATATGATAGGGTGTTTGGCTGAACTTATAAGCTCCTCCAAAAAAATTTATAAACTATTTTTTAAGATTGAAAAACGACTTATAAATTGTTTTTGGAGAGCTTATAAGCTCAGCCAAACACCCTAAAAATCCTTTTCATACTTTCTTTAATTTGCTAGTGTTTCATGTGTACAAAAATCCAAACTGTAAGTGCAATACTTGCAGATTATATAATAGTATATCAATGATGGATAATAAAAAAATAAACTTCTACTAATATAAATACATAATACATATCCTAATGAAAACGAACACTTCAGATTATAATTTGATCGATCGAAAATTTAAAAATATTTGAATGAGTTGCAAAAATAATCTGTTTATTAAAATATTAAAAAAACTCTTTCAAAACATTACAAATATGTTAATAATATTTTTGACTTTTGAAAAATGAGCAGGACTTGGACATGCGTCAAGACCCATTTTGTAAAAGAGTTACAAATATGTTACGGGATAAAAAATTTGACATATCAGTTCATCTTTTCCAAGTGTCGAAAATTTTATCGCATGTTATTAGGGTGAGCAAAAACAAATCTAATCAAACTCGAAAAATTGAACTGAATCGAATCGAATCGAAATTAATTGTTTTGTTCGACTTGTACAGTAAAATGGTACGATTCGATTTTAAATTTTAAAATAGAAATTTATTTGGTTCGGTTACGGGTTGAGAAAAAATCAGTTTTCAAACCGAACCGTCTGAAATATGTTTTTATATTTGATATATATATATATATATATATATTATTATATATTTATAATATTTATATTATTAATATTTAAATATATATATATATATATATTATAATATTTATATTATTAATAATTTAAATTTGGTTATATCCAAATCAAATCGAACCAAATATTTCGGTTTGATTTCGGTTCGGTTTGGATATACAATACGATTGGGTTCGATTTGATTTATATTTTAAAAATAATTCGATTTTAGGTTTTATCAGGTTCGGTTTGGTCCATTTTGGATCGAACCATCCGAATGCTCACCCTGATGTTATATTTGCAACTTTTTGCAAAACATCAATGTCTTTTTTAAATGAATTAAAATATACAAACTTTGGCACTTTCAATTCTGTATAAACTTTCGATTTTCTCAAAAAAATATGTGTACTCTACAAGTTCTCCAATTTTTCTACGATTTTGAATTTTTCATAACACAGAATGAACGATTTATTGTCGAGTGATCCAAATACTTTAATACTCTATGAGAATTTGAAATTTTTGTAAGAATATTAGAAAAAATCCTTTTGTCTCAAGCATAAATGGTTTTAATTTGAATGAGAGAGGCTTTAAAATTTAATTATAAATGAAAACAAAAGAAATTTCTTTAAAATAAAGTTGTCTAACTTAATATCGTGGATGTAGATGTAAAACTTAAGAACCCACGTTAGTTCAAACTTTATCGATATTGCGAACCGCGAAAAAAAAAGAATGTAAAGTTCATTTCTCTTATGAAAAAATTAAAAATTTATATATAAACTGAAAGTCATCCCAAATTTCATATATTACAATGCATTTAAGTAACTCTTGATATTTTGAAGCAGTGATCTCATGTACAATTGAACTTTTATATTCTCATTAATGGTAAATGATATTTTTCTTCAATATTTCTTAATTATAATATAAAAAATGATATTTTTGTTTAATATAAATAATACTACATTTGTTTCATTATTGTTTGTTTGTTTTTCTTTTTGGAATTGTCCCATTATTATTGGTATGTTTCCAGAAAAATGAAACAATTTTACATTAAAAAGTATCTCGAATTTCGTATCACACATTATTTTATACACAAAACACAATCTTCTTAATCTACGTGCAAAAAGAAATTAGTCATGATATTGAAACTAATGGAGTATATTTCTTAATAATAAATGATACTTTTATTCGTATGTACTTTCGAGATAGATGTACGGGAGTTTGTGAAAATATTATAGTCTCCGTCAAAAATGGTTGTTTCTTTTGAAATGTGTCCAAAGATGGCGTTTATTTTAGGAAATAATTATCTCTTCAAAAGTTGTGACCCTACTCTTTTTATCACTTTATTCACTTTATATCGTTCTCCAAATAGTCTTGAAAAGAAAGGAATTTCTAAAAAAGAAGCTAGAGGTACAAGCCCTGAGCAGCAGAGTCCATTCACTCTAGGAGACATCGCCAATTCAACCACTACCAGTCAAGTAAAAGTCTTCTCTGCCCTTCTCTTATAGAAAAACTAAAGGCTTAGATACTGCAAATACCAACTCGAACAAGGGCAAATAAAAACTGATCACCATTATAAATCTGCAACCCCCATTTCCCAAAATCAAGCAACCCAATAGCTCGTAATTTCACAAACAAAGAAGGAAAAAGTGAGGTGAACAGAGAGATGGGATTTCTTCTAGGGTGGTTACCCCTCTCTGTTTTGCTGATGAGTTTCTCACCCAAAAAAAACAGCCCTATTTTTCTGTGAAAAGAAAAAACAAACAAATGAATAAATATATATATATATAGCGGGAAATTGCGAAATCGGATCTGGATGCCTGTTCGGTATTCCTCATCTTTTTCTTTTACTTTTTCTTTTTTGCTCCGGGTAATATGCTGCCTTTTGCGGTTTGCGGGTCGGATTGAAGAGGCTGTGATGATTAAGTTTCTCCTCCTTTATTGTTTGCATGAGCTATTGGGTCGGGCGATCGGATTGTCCGGGCGTATCTTGGCGGGGCGACCCTGGACGGCGCGTGAATTTCACGTGCAACCGGTGTCGCAGCCATGGCGTGTTTGGCCTCCGGTTGCTTGATAATTACAGATCTGAGCCTCACGATTCTTTTGATTATTTTAAGATGGACACAAGTCATGTTATTGATTTTTTTTAATATATTATATGTAGCATTTGAAAATTTATTTTCAAAAACAAAAACAATTTACTTATGGGCTAACTTCGAGACCATTTTTTTCTCAAAAAATACAATTTAGTTATAAGATATTTTTTGAGAAAAGATTATTAGACTTTGTTTAAACAAGAACGATTAGACACGTGTATGTGATGAAGTTTGAGTACTCCCATTGCACGTCTAACCTTTCATTTAAAATTATAGATTTGTGACCCAAAATATTAGGCGAAATATATACAAGTACACATTTTGTAAAAGTGTGTATAATTTATAACCATATTTGAGAATCGATACCGTGTATATCCAATTGCTTTTTTTAATATATATCTACTGAGTTTCGGTGCGGTCTTCGGTGTGAAATTGACATAGCACTGTCTCTTCTTACTGACGAAACAGTTAACAAACATGTGAATCAATAAATCATTGCAAAATTATTTTCAGTCTATTCGATATTTTCAGTGTGAGGAAAAAATAATTAAATCATTGAATGATATTTTTTTTAAATAAAAAAACATAAATGAATCAAAAAATTAATTAAAATATAAAAATAAAAAATTTCGGTCGACAATTCCTTGTTTCCGGTCGACCGGAATCAGAGAATGAGAAAATGAAAATAACAATTTCAATTAATTCATATATCCGGTCGACCGGAAACATCAAAATGGTCGACCGGAGATAGAAATTATCGACCGGAAACAAGTATATATGAAATGAATTTAATATTAATTATTAATTAATGTCTCCGGTCGACCGGAAACATCAAATGATCGACCGAAATCAGCGAATTTTCGACCAAAAACATAGATATATCAAATTAATTTAATACTAATTATTAAATGATGTCTCCGGTTCAATTAATTTAAACTAATTATTAAATTAATTATATCAAATTAATTTAATACTAATTATTAATTTTTGTTTTAGAAATTAATTTAAAAAATGAATGTATGATATTTAAATTAATATTTACAAGTAATCGGAAATTTTGTAAAATATTGAAATGCTGAAATTATCACACAACTTATTAATTTTAATTTTGAAATATTTAATATTGAAATTATCATTTATATTTATAGTTAATTTAATACTACACAAAATAGTACTGCAAAAGTAAAAGCTTACAATTAAAAAGAAGACAAATAAATGCTGAAAAATTACAGAAAAATTGTAGAAAAATTGAAGACAAAAGTAAAAGCTTACCACCAATAATTGAACCAATTCTCTCCTTTTTATATAACCGATCGTTAACAAATACAAATCCAACAAATTCAAGTATTCACAATTTGCTCTTGCGCCTCTAATTTTTTTTTAGTTCATTTCAGTTTTATATTCTAAATTTTCAAATTTCTTTCTTCAATCCAGATCCCAGCAGCTATGTCTCAACAAGTAAGTTATTCGAATCTTTATTTATTTTCGACCGGTCTTTTAGATTTATTATTGTTAATTTTGGTTGTGATTTATTATTGTTAATTTTGTTTAGCTTTATTATTGTTTATTGGTTGGATAAATTATTGCATAATTCGTTTAGATAACTAATTATATAAATTATTGCATAATTCGTATAGATAATTGGATATATTTAGATAATCGCTCGTATATATTTATATTTAAGTGAGTATTTTAATGTATAGGTGAATTTAGATTAAGTTATGCATTTTAGATTAAGGTGTACGTTTAGGTGAACTTAGATGTTTTTATATGATTTTATGGATTTTTTATTTGTTGGTGAATGTAGATTAAATTTATAAGCTATTAATATAACGAAACAGTAATATTTTTGTTTGTTAACGACATGTAAATCAATAAATTATTTATAGTTACAGAAAAAGTGTGAGAAAATCATGAAAAAATAATAATTAAACCATTGAATCATGGTTTTTTTCTAAAAAAAATAAATGAATAAAAAATTAATTAACACGTAAAAATCGTTGATTCCAGTCGATAATTGCTTGATTCCGGTCGACTGGAATCAAGCAATTATCGACCGGAATCAAGCAATTTTTACATGTCAATTAATTTTTTGATTGATTCCTTGATTTTGGTCGACCGGAAACATCAAATTGGTCGACCGGAATCAGCAAACTATCGATCGAAGTCAACGATATATTTGTAAATTTAATACTAATTATTAAATGATGTCTTCGGTCGACCGGAAACAAGGAAATGTCGACTGGAGACATCAACCTACCGACCGGAGAGAGCTTTTTTGTTTTAGAAATTAATTTAAAATGAATTTATGATATTTAAATTAATATTTAGACGTAATCTATGATGAAAATTAATGATAACATTATTTCTATATTTAGATTTAATTGCATAATTATTTTTATTATGTATTTAAATTGAATTGCATAACTAACTAAATACCTATAATTATTATTAAGAAAAGATTATAGAATTCTAAAGTTGGATTTGAATATGACATATTTGAATCTCTTTCTTAATTATCGTATAATAGTGATTCTAGTATTAATTAACATCAATTTATATATTTGCATGGAATTATTTTATTATTTATCAAATAAATATTTGTGGTATACATTAGAAAAATCATATTAAGATTGTATATTTCTGTTAATGTAATCTTGTTGTTGTTATAGATGTCGAGATGGAAGAACATTATTGTTAGATATGGAGGGCACTGGGATCATTCTTTATGTTACATTGGGGGGCATCAGTCAAATGTTTTTGTTCGAAAGGACAATGTAATTATCTCGGAGTTCATAGAGATGATTGATCAAATTATGTTGGGAAATTCATTGAGTACAACCTACCAACTGCATTATCTATCGAGATCTCGGAGTGGTAGAATTATCAAATTAGTTTTGAGTAATGATGATCAACTTGTTCGATTGGCTCATGATGCACAACCAGAGGTCTATGTGACTCACGAGGCCGACACATCCCAATCAAAGCAAGATCTATATAGACCTTCGTTTGAGATACCATCCTCGTCAACATATGACTACACTTCCCAACACATATCGTTCGATTGGTCGTTTACACAACAATTTGCATCATCTGATTGGTTTGACGCTGATACACCTCAATCTATGTCGCAACACATGGATCCATCGAGGAATTCTGTTTTCCAACATATGCTGCAACCGGGGGCTGATACACTTGTCGAGGACAGCGATGATGGTGACTACGTTGAAGAAGAAGAAGATGAAACAGAGTCAGATGAAGAGGAAGAAGATCGTGAGTCTGCTTTGGTGAGCTATGGCTCATTTGTAGAGTTTGACGCATGGATCCGTCGAGAGGGTGGATTCGGGAAGCTTCATCTACGATTATGCGAGTAACACGAAGCGCACGTGGGAGACCTAGATCGAGAAGAAGTTGAGGAGATGAGCAACCGGCTAGTCCTCGTTATTCCTCATGATGCTTGATTAATCTCTTTGCTCGTCCTCGGACTCGGATCCGACCACGATGTCTTGAGCGAAGGTTCCATCTTCGACGACAAGGGTGAATCAAGATATCCGGTGGGGCTATGGCATTTGGAGCGTCGAGTAGAATTTGTTATTCCTCGATCCGATAATTCGAGGATTACATTCAAATGTCGATATTATAATCGGTGTCCTTTTCTACTCGTGCATCGCAAAGAAGATGGATTTTGGTTTGTCGCAAGTTTGATGTTATACATACTTGCGCACGAACCTAGTGAATATCGGAGTAAGGAAGGTGAATGCCCGTGTAATTGCAGCATACATATCACGAAAAATCCGCGAAGACTGTGAAGTGCTAAAGCCGAGGTCCATTATGGCTGATTTGCGGCGAGTACGGTGTACACGTTACATATAGTGTAGCAATGCGATCCGTAATAGGCGATCGAGATGATATACGGTGGACATGAAGAATCATTTCAGCTACTACGAGTTATTTGCATATGTTACGGATGAGCAATCCGGCTCGATGGTGACTTGGATATTGGATCGGATGGTCGGTTCCGTCACCACTTTGTCGCGCTCGGTTCATGCAGTTAGGCGTACACATTGTGCCTCCGACCCGTGATTGTAGTGGACGATGCGCGCGAAGGGCCGCAATAAATGCATATTATTCGTTGCCGTGACAAAGGGCGACAACGAGCAAGTTTTCCATTAGCTTATGGAATTGGTCCGATCGAGAATGATGTCTCATGGACTTGGTTTACGTCTCGACTACAAGCGCTTATGGATCAAATCCAGAGATGTTGATTGTTTCAGATGCCCATGTCAGTATAATGAATGCGGTCACGTAGGGGTGGAAATCGGTTCGGTTTCGGTTAACCGAACCGAATTTTCGGTTAACCGAAACCGAAAAGTGTATATATGTGCTTACCGATAACCGAACCGATTGGTTATTCGGTTATCCAAATAACCGATCAGTTCGGTTATCGATTATTTGGATAAACCGATTTTTTTCTCATTTTTTAGCTAAAACTTGAGAAATATATACATCTTCCACTTTCAACAACAAGCATGGTCTGGGAGCGAACAACGAACAGCGGCGGTGCGGAGGTGAGAGAGAGCGATGGAGGGCGGCGGTCGAAGGCGGTGTGCGAACAACGAGCGGCGCCGCGATGTGGAGTGAGCGTGAACAGAGGCGGCAGTCGAAGGCGAGCAGGCGGCGCACGATGGTCTGGGAGTTGGGTGGCGAGCAGGCGGTGCACGGTCGAAGGCGGTATGCTGTGTGCGGAGTGTAGAGTGCAGTGGGAGCAGTTGGTGGCTGTGTGGAGGTGAGAGTGAACAACGGCGACTGTCAGAGGCGAGAAGGCGGTGGGAGCACGGTGGTGTGGAAATTGGTTCAGAGGTTCATTGAGTTGGGGAATGTGCGAGCCTCCAACTAGGGTTCTGACTTCCTGTTCCTTTCAGCCGCTTTTCCAGTTTTCCTTACTTTTCTTTTGAGTTTTGGGGGGGAAATATAACATTAAATAATTATAAAACTAATATTTATATATATATATATATATATATAATATAATATAATTATTTCGGTTATCGGTATACCCATTCGGTTATCGGGTATACCGATAACCGAAATTTTTAATTTTTCATGACCGAATACCGAACCGATTTTATCAAAATCGGTTATTCGGATAACCGAACTCCATAAAATCGGTTTGTTTGGATACTAACCTGTAATACCCCGCATTCCTGTAGCAGAGATTAGCTTATAATTAAGAGCTTATAAAAAGGGCATTGCATCCTTAAGAAAGAGTTGTTTAAGCTAGAAGCTTCTATGTTAAGCTTCGTGTCGATAAAAATAGAATTTGAGATTTATTCGAGATCGATTCGAGATGGAACCTAAGATAAGATTCTTAGGTCTTGTTTAGAATAAGAAGACCTAGATTCCAAGGGTCTTGAGATGATAGATACATGCTCAATGAAGTCTTGATTTTATAAAATGGAGAAATTCAAATCTTTGTTTTTTTTGATATCGGCATTTGCCGATTAAACCCTAATCGTCGGCTGAATGTCCAAAATGGTTTTTGAAGCCAAAACTGTTTGTACAATCAAAGTTTGATGTTTATATTATGTTATTGAGTTTAAAAGAGAATTTCAAGCAAGGAGCATTTTATTTGAAATTTCGTTTTGAAATCGGAACGATATTGATTAATAGTATGCATTTATAACGTTGGTATTATGTATAAAGAAGTGTACATTTTTGTAATTTTCTATAACATGATTATTCATCCTTATTAAAGAAAAGGAAAAATGTAGAAAGCTTGAGAAAATTTGAGAATTTTCTAGAAATGTGGTGAATAATCACCACATTAAAGAAAATGAAAAATGAAATAAAAATTTGTGGACAATTATAAATATGCTACTATTCACCTTCTTCACTAATTTTTCTCCTAATTTTCGAAATTTACACACACTAAATTTTTGAAAATTTTATACTCCAATTTTAGAAGATCCAACCGTTGGATTTTCGATCCGTCTTCGATTTCAGGTATAATTCTAACTTTAGAACACATCTATGGTTTGAAATTTTGAAAATCATGAACTTATGAGCATGCTTAATTTTCGGTCATATTGATGAAATTATGAAGGATTGTTGTTGTTTGATTAATTCTTGATATTATGTTCGATTCGTTGCCGATAAGTTGTTTAACGTTGAAATTGTGGAGCATAGGTTCATCATTAAAATTTTGTGAAATTTTCGAAAAAAAGGGGAGTTCTTGATCTTGAATATATGATGTTGATATGCTTGATATTCTTTCATAAATGTGTTGATGAGTTGATATAAATATATTTTGAGCAAGAAAAACGTTTGAAATCGAACATATGCAAAAATTCCATTTTGGCCGAAACCCTAGCCCCTCTTATGTTGGGATTTTTGATTTTATTTGATCATTTTGAGTTCATATTTGGATTCTATGATATGAATAAAGCTTAAAATGATTTATTCGGATTTTTCGGCCGACGTATTCAAAAGTTACAAAATTTTAGTTTGCCGGCGAAAATTTGTTTTCAATGCTAAAGCTTTGGCCTTTGTGTTTTGATGATGGATTGATGATATCTAATGATAGTTGAGCATGTATAGAGGTTCGTTGGTGTTAGATGACGTTTTGTGTGATTTTGACGTCGGGCATAGGCTATGTCTTAAGGGGACGTTGGTATTTTGGCTAAGATGAGATGGTTTAAGCTTGTTGTCGAGTTTTCTATGCTCGTTTAGACATAGGAGGCTTTGTGAAGTTGTTATATGTTAAGACGTTAGAGAATGCAATGACCCGAATGTTTATAGACCATAGCGTCTTGAATTTGAGAAATATAGTCGTATCGACGACTAAGATAAGTTATTTTCTTGATTGATGCTAGATAGGCTTTTATGCCGCTTATTGTCGATTGAAGGGCCACATGAGAAGAAGAAATATATGAAAGATAAAAGTACAGTCGTCGATGGACTGTCTCCAGGTGGGTATAAATATTTTCTAATATGATATGCTTATATTTTTTTTATGTTTTCAAAATGAAATGAATTTCATTATGAGCAAAGTTTCATACCTGTTTTAAGCATGAACATGAGCATGATGCATTACCTATCCACGGAAATGAAAGAAAGAAAAGAAAGAAATGATAAAAGAGTATGGCCGTGGCATGGTACCCTTCGGGTCCATCAACACGGGTATGTTATGGTGTTTGAGATTTACCGACGTCGGATAGCGACCCTTCGGGTCATAGCGTGTTTGAGAAGGAGACCTACTTCTCAATACATAGAAAGAATCCGTGGATATGGGAAGAGAAAGTTATCGGCCGACATGAGAACATGCATATGCATATTTTATGATGATGCTTTATGAAATGAAAGCAAGTAAGTAAATGTTTATGTTTATTATGATGCATGCACAAGTTATTTCACTAAAACCCCATGCATTGCTAACGTTATGGCAAGTCGATTATATAGCCCTAAGGCAATGTTTTATGTTTTCGTATACCCACCGATTGCATTTTGTACTCACGCCTGCATGTATTTCTAAGCGTGCGAGGTTGAGCTCGAGAGGATCTTGGAATCGAATGTTGTGCAAAGGAGCTTCTAAATATTTGACTCATAATGATAATATTCAATTGTTGATATTGTTCATTGATGATTAACATGTTTTGTTGCCCGAGAATTATGTCATCACACATAATTCTCAACCACACTCTCGTTGTCGAACTTTGGCCTTCACCTGCTTCTTATGTTTTCTTATCTTTGAACCGTTTTACCTAATCTTGATGACGGATATTATTTTGTTGTTATGGTCTCGACATCGTTGTTACGTTGCCGACTTGCTTATGAGAACATGGATTCATTGAAATGCCTCTGTGATCAAGGATTTACTTGAAAGTTCAGAATTATTTTGTTAGATCCAATAAGATGTATATCATATCTTGGACATGTTGTCGAACCATGCTTTGAAACATCAAAAGATTCTTATCGTTGTTAAAGCATTTCTTGAATACATATATTCTTAGTATGGTTATCCTTTTGTTATTATCCGCTCCCAACCGTTCTTCTTCTTCATTCGAACTTTTATTATGATTTGAGGACCTAGAATCAACCTTTGTCAAATTTATTTCACTTCTTTGAAACATAAAGTTTTGATTGTTTCATGATGAAAATTTAGGTCACACATTGTGATCGCTTTGAATCATTGGTCATATTTGAAGATATTGATTACAGATTTGTTTCTTAACCCACGTCACGGTCCGATTACTTGACTAATTACTTGGTTAAGTAGTCGGGCTGTGACATAACCGATTTTCCAGTTCCAAATTTCCACCCCTACGGTCAAGTGTGTCTACCCTGATGCAACACACGGATTATGCTACTACCATCTGCTGAAAAAAATCACCCGTTTGGGCAACCATCCATAAAGTTATTCCGAGCGCCGCTTATGCGTACGTGCAAGATGCATACTTTGAAAAGCGATGGCTATGTTAAAGTCTCGTGAAGGCGATGGTAGTGGAGCATATACCAAGTTGGTGGAGGTTGGAGTGCAGTGGGCTGAATCACGGTGCCCGTTAGGCGCTACGGTTTTATGACATCGAACATTGCCGAATCATTCAATTCTCGATTATTGTGGGCTGAGCGATTGCCAATTTGCTCAATGATTGAGGCAATCCGTCACATTACGAAAAAATGGTTCGATAAGAGATATGAAGCGGCAAAGAGTGCGCGATGAATTGACCCACAGCGGTAGCGTAAGATGATGGTATCAATGGAACTATCACGCGAGATACGATGTAGTGCCCTCGTCGACTCCACTTTCAAAGTCAAGCACGGAAGCAAAACATTCGAGTCGATCTCAATACGCAATCGTGTGCGTGTTTGGAGTGGGACATGGATATGATACCGTGTTCTCATGATGTTGCAACTATATGGTACACATTTAAGTTTAATTATGTTAATCTTTTTTGATCAATTTGATTTCACTTACATATAATTGATTATATAAATTTTTTAGTCATAAAGGTCACCATATATCTAACTATGTGAGGGAGTACTACCATTCTGCAAAGCTAGCCGAAGCATACTCGTATCGGATTAATCCTCTTGAGCCACAGTCTAGTTGGACTGTTCCTCTAGATGTTGCTGGAATTGCGGTTATGCCTCCTAATAGAGTCCGTCAAGCTGGACGCCTGAAAGTGGATCGATATCGTCATCCAACAGAAGTGGGATCGAGTAGTAGAAGTCGTGCACCACGGACATGTAGCTTGTGTGGTAACGAATCTCATACTCGTCGGAAATGTCCTTACTTGTCAAAGGCAGTGACATTGTAATGAAAACACTTATTCATGTAAATACATTATTATTATTATTATTATTATTATTATTATTATTATTATTATTATTATTATTATTATTATTATTATTATTATTATTATTATTATTATTATTATTATTATTATTATTATTATTATTATTATTATTATTATTGATATTATAATACTATTGTTATTAGTGTTATAATTGATTATTTAAAAGCTATTATTATTATTATTAGTATTTGAAGAACAACTTGTATTTGAATTACAACTTGTATTTGATTTGCATTGTAATGAAATCATTTGTTCATGTAAAGACATTATTAACATTATTATCCACATCATCATTGTTATTTGTTATTGATATGAAGAAATTAATCAATTCTCGATAATATCTGACCAAGAATCTATTAAATTGAAGATTGTACAGCTAAATGAAATTGAAATTGAAATTGAAATTGAAATTGAAATTGAAATTGAAATTGAAATTGAAATTGAAATTAAAATTGAAATTAATCCATTGAATTGACATTGTAATGAAGATCTATTACATGAGATAATATAAAAGAAATCATCATCCTCTACGCGCTTTCGGCACTCTCGGCTTCCTATATGGCTCACATAACTCATATATACTTCCATCTATCTTCTTTCTATATGATAAAGTATTAGACATACCCCATTCGATGCTCGGTGAATCAGAAATAAGACGTTCTACAGTCATGCACGCAAATGGACCATCACTGAAATCGTCGTCCTGGTCAAATACCTTTGAAGCTTCAGCATGTGTAATAATCGCATCATTGTTCCATGGTGGTATTCGGTGGGAGTTATTCTCGAACCATCTAGAGAAGAGCAGAAACGGCCGCAATAATCTATGCAGGCACTCGAAGTCCATCATCCTCGCATCCAATTGATCATTGTCCATCCGCCAACGTTGCGAGTCAAACAGCACGCAATGACCCGAGTGCATATCCACGCGACATATCACGGCGCCGGTCGATGGCGCATGGGATGATGATCTATAAAATTAATATTTAGAAAATGAACAAGGAAATTTTCAATTTTTGCAACTTATTGTATTAAATAGGTTACCTGCGTGGCACGTATCCATGGTCTATGACCGGCAAAGCCGAGGACAACTGCCATCCAATGTGCTGGTGGCTCCCATGCAGAAGCAATGGTATCAGGGGTAATGAGCAATGGTGCCTCACGCGGGTCTTGAATGAAGGACGAAAGCCTTGCGTGTACCTCGTACCATGCTTGTTTCATAAACATCTATTCAACATTGAAAATTAATTAATTACAGATACTACGCATATATAATATATATTGATTGTATTAAAGACACAATACTTACGAAAAAACCGGTATCAAGGGTGATTGTGTTATGAGAATCCACCCCATCCAATAAGTCGATCCCGGCATCGAGTTTATTCATCAGATGCATCATGAATAGATCGACCATCTGTAAAATTATTTTAGGGAAACATATCAATATAAGTAGATGTACTTCAAAAAAACGAAGCATATTGTATAAAACGTACTTACCCGAACATCAAAAGGCCTCTCTGGCATTTCGAGATGTACGAAAAATGCAACCTGGATTTGATGGTCAGTACCCCGAACAACCACCACTGCGTTCTTTCTCTTCAAGAAAAGCTCGTACTTTATCAATACATCGCCAGGAATTGGACGTGGGATCGGGCTATTAACATACGGTGACCTCATTGCAGCCGAAGGTCTCCGTGCCCGTTCACCTCTCCGGGCTTCCAACTACAAACATTTAAGCATATGAGTTGCTGTAAAATAAAAAACATAACAAATATAATGAAATACTATAAACTGCCAAATATGAGACTTACTAGTTACCTGTTGCTCCAACTGTTGCTGCATCGGCTCGAAAGTCTGCTTGACGATGTTCTGAGGCGTCATATCACTAAATAGGTCCAGTCCCATCAAGGTATAACGAGATACAATTCCAGGACTAGTACCATGGATCTGGGAAGAGTAGCGGAGAGGGGTATCACTGGGCTGATGTAGGGCTGCCTCAGCCAGCTCAATATGTCCACTGTCTCGAGGGACATCTGGACTTGACTGTTGCTCCTGAACTTCACCTCCACCTCTCGTCGTCGTCGTCGGAAGATTCACGGCCCGAGGTGCGGGTGTATATGCATCTTCTCTATGTGTGCAACCACATCGAGTTTTCTCAAATAAACTTTCAAACCATTTCTTCATCTTTGGAATCCACTTTTCTTCCATAGACCTCTCGATGCGTTGCACTGCTATGTTCTCACTCTCCCGGATAGATTCCTGGATCCAACGACGATCGACGGAACTAAGACGTCGGGGGTGAGCACCACCACTGCTCGATGAAGAAGAAGCTGCAGCATGTTTCCCCGTATCCCGTCTCTCAACAGATGGACGGCTATCCACATATGGCTGCTGCGGCTCATCAACAATCGCAATCTCAACGAACTCAGCCGACGATGTCCTCTGGCTGGATCTTAAAGGTGAAGGCTTTGAGGGCTGCTCTGATGGAGACCACGAAGATCGGGATCTGAACAAGCGTGGAGCTCTCGCGGAACTCGACGTCTACGTCGAGGCTCATCCACCGGATGAGACACACCACGACGAGAAGGGAACTATCGTCCCTCCCTCAAAGGATTTGACGGTATAAGAAAATTGACACCGAGTGAAGAGGGGTGTGAGACAGACGCCCAGTAAATGGTGGTAACCTCGAATGAGTCAGGCTCGATCATTGTGAGATGATAATCGACCTACAATAAATTGAAAGATATTATTTAATAATCTAATAAATACAATACCTCATACATGATTTAAAATTATAATAAAATTCAGTACCTCTTTCTCAAAAGAGGTTGTAAAAGCTGATGATGAGCCTACTCTTGAACTTCCACCTCAACACTCTCGGATCGTTGTGGGGTTGGCGTAGTTCCAGCTATATGTCCCAAGTCCGGTATGATCTCGGTGACCAAACATATAGTGCTCGGACTAGTCCGTAAAAGTGGTACTGAGCATTAGGTTGACAATGCGTCGTATAATATCTCAATATCTAGTAACTGTATGCCCCCCATGGAAATCGGCAAAATGCCTCCAGATCGTCAACCAATGCCCAAACCCAATCAGCTATTATCTTCCCCGTCTCGTACCCAAATACGAATCCATAGAGGAAAATAACATGGGCCACACGTAAATAGTGACGAAGATCTACACCATCAAAATCACTACTACAAAATCTATCTAATAGATTTCTTAATGTAATCTGTGTGCCCATAAAAAGCCTATATACCTCAACGTCGCTCAAGTCGTAGTCTTGTGTGGGATCAAATGATGATGACCCAAATTGCAGGCCGGTGACTAGAGCATAATCTCTAATGGAAAACATATATTTCTTCCATTGATGAAAAAATACATTTCGGTTGTGTAGGTTCTATTTGACGGAGACTATATGGTGCACACTAGACTTAGGCAGGAATCCAATCAATCATATGACTAAAGCAACCCCCTAAACATATCTAGCAACTGTTCGCCGCCCTTATCTAGCAAGACATTCTTAATATACTTAGAATAATCAGTCCTATAATAAGTCTTTACATCCGCTGCAACATTTATCGTAGTAGGCCTCAAGAAAACAGGATCGACCTACAATTATATCAATGCCACGTACACACAACGTCAACAAACCAACAAACTACTACAATAATTATTTCATTTGTCTATAATTCGCATCAATAAACATCCTATCATACAAATATCACTACCCGAATCGGCATATAAACGATCATGCAATTAGCGAGATTTTAGTTCGATCTTAACTAACCCATATCATAATATGCTAAAACCCGACTATATTGTTTCAATCATATTATTCAATCACATTATTCAATCACGTTTAGCAATAATGAAAAACTAATTAAACAACTCGACTCATATTCAATCATATTATTCAATCACATTTAGCAATATTTATCCAAAATATCATACTGTCAAAATCGCAGGACTATATTGTCAATCGCAGAACTATATTTATCCAAAAATCGCATAACTGTACACGAGAGCATAACTATACACGAGAACATACTATAAAAATCCAAAATATACATACTGTAAAAATCGCATAACTATACACGAGAACATACCGGTAAGTCCATATTGTCACTCGTTTTTCGCCTAAAATATGGTTTCACCTGCAATTATTACAAAATTCAATTAATAACTAATTATTAGAAAATTAAATTGATATCGATCGGAGACAGTCTTTATACACTTGATTTTCCAATATATACATATTAATCGTTGTTTCCGATCGAATAAACCATCTTTCCGGTCGATGAAGCCTTCTCTCCGTATATTGAAACAATTTGTTGTTTCCGGTCGAATAAACCATCTTTCGGTCGTGAAGCCTTCTCTCCGGTCGACCGAGAGAAAACTCGACCGAAAGATGGTTTATTCGACCGGAAACAACGATTAATATGTATATATTGAAACAATTTGTTGTTTCCGGTCGACAAACGTTGTTTCCGGTCGAAATTCGTTGTCTCCGGTCGACCGAAAACAAGTAACATTGCGAGAATTACCTCCGATTGTTTTTCACGGTCTCTCTTCTTATCTTTCTACAATATCTTCTTATCCTTCGGCGTGAAAAAAAATGCGAGAAGAGTGTTTCAAAATTTTTGAAAACTGATTTCTTAATCTGAAATTGCGAGAGAGAATTGCGAGAAGAGTGAAGAAAAATCTGAAATCTGTGTTTACTTGTATAAATGTTGGTCAAAAAGGCGTTAAATGCACAGAAAAAAAAGAGAATCAATTCCCTCTCATCTCACATCACATCGTCTGCAAATTTTAGACTTTTGAGTCAAAATATAGTTTTTTAATAAGTTTGGGTATTGGGTGTAGTTAATTTTTAGGTTGGATATGAGTGGTACATATATTTTGAAAGTTGGGTATATAAGTTGGGTTCCCAAAATATTATATAATATTACATAGTAATTCTTGAATAGAAAAAAGAAATGTAATAGATATGCATGATATATATCTGGGGCTGTAAATGAGTCAAACTATTAGTGAACTATTCAGAGTTCGCTTCGATAAAAGTTCGTTCGAGTTTGTCTAGTAAAGTTCGTTAGCTAAATAAACCAAGCTTGAACATGGTAGAATTCGGTTCGTTAGCTCATGAACATGTTTGTTAACTGATTTAGCTTAAAAATATAAAAAATTTAACTGGATACAATTATTTTCTTTCCATAATTAGTAACTATTGTGTTAAATCTCTTAACTATTTTTATTTATAATAAAAAATTAATAAATATATTATATTATTGTGGATAAAATAATTTATTTTTAAAATAAAATAATTAATATTCTAAACATATATCTAAATTTGAAAATTTTGTTTGGGTTCGACTAAAGCTCGAATAAACTCGTGAGCTCGAAATATTCGATAAATAAAATTCGAGACTCGACTCAATACTAAACAAACCAAGCTTGAACACGATGGTGTTCGGCTCGGTTCGATTACACCCATATATATATATATATATATCACACTATACTATTGATGTTAAATTATTTATCTAATAAAGACATAATAAGCAAACAATAGGTTCGCTTATCCTTCAGAATTTGATACTTGGTTTTGCATGTTCAGATAAAATCGCTGAATAATTGAGCAAAAATGAGAAAATTGGACTTCATAAAATCAAAATACAATTCGATAGGAATCTATAATCAAAAAAAGTATGCAAGTTGTAGCTCAAATGAACAAGAATGAGCAAAACGAGAAAGTTTTGCAAGAGCATTGCATGTACCGCCAACAATGTATGTCCATGGCATGAAGCACGAAAAGGGCACACACTACGAACGCCCAGAGCACACGCTGCAGACAGTGTCGTGGCCGCAATAGAAAGGGGCTTTCACCCTTACGTGCCATGGCCAACACATGCATATGTCAATGTCGCAACTATCTTGTGAGAAAATACAGGATTTGATTATTTTTAACCTTTTTTTTCTTATTTATAGTAGTTTGAGCTATACTCTAACCTAATTTCCTTCTCTATCTATATATACCCCTCCAAATACATAATTAGATTAACATATTTTATTTAATGGTCCCTGAAGGTACGTACTGATGTATTGAAGGGGATGGAGAATACACAATTAGGTAAATTCAAAAATTTTCTTTTCACAAGTTTGGACTGACTATTGTAGCATGAGAGTTCAATACTAATATCAGTACTGTTGTCAGTTCATATAAGAGGAGTCTTGTTTAGAGTGATACGAGTTAGAAAACCTATTGACTGCTGAGGCAGCTGGTCAGTTGGACGGATAACTGATGTACTTACGGAATGTGGTGGTTACGTTTTGTCTTTATTGAAAACTTAAACTGACATAAAATACTTAGTCGAATAATGGCTTAGTCAGTTTTCAGTTTTATCTATCCAGTATCAAATTGATACAGATAGAGTGTTTCAAAACAATGTGTTGTTGCATGCTAGTGACGTCGGTTCAATAATATGCGATGTAAATATGATACTGAATGCAAATAACTGAAAGTAAACAACACTTAATTTTTACATGATTCGAAGAGATCAATTTCTACATCCACGGACTGATTGCTCAGTCAATCCACTAACTAGGATTTGATTTTATTTATGGTACAAGATATAAACCTAGTTACAGACTTAACCTTGTTATATCCCGTCGAACTTGGTGTTCTTCCTAAGCTTGCAGGTGCTAGGAAACATTTGACTTCTTACTGGTGTAGTCGACCTAACATCTTGCTTACAGTTGCAAGATAACCAAGCTTTCCGCAACTAACACTTCGTTGTCTATTTGCCCAAACTTGTACTTTAAATTGAAGGGTTTTTAGTAGAGAAGTTTCTAACTAAAAGATGAGTTGTCACAATCGACAAACTTATAAATTTTAGGCTTGAGATATGCAAAGTAATATCCTAGAACTTAAATGAATGTATATTGAAACCTTGAGCTGATAGATATATTTGAGCTCTTAAGGTTTACTGATAACATTGTAAACTCATTTCTTCGAAATCGTTGGGTGTAAGTTCTTGAGCTTTGAGCTTAGAATGCTTTAGATAATTTGAATAGTGTCATTGAAGATAGTACCAATCACATACATTCTATTTATCGTTTGAATTCTTCCTGTTTGAATCCCCGTAAAACACTGTCAGGGTTTGCATCATCGTATATTGTAGCTTTGCAGCTCTGTAAAAGTGTTCTAGCATGTCAGGGTCCTCTGCAGATACGCTATGACAAGCTCAAAAACTTATACACAACAATTTTGAAAAGAAAGTCTATAGAGTTATCAGTAAACCTTCAGAGCTCAAATATATCTATCAACTCAAAATTTCAGCATACATTTCCTTAAGTTCTAGGATACTACTTTGCATATCTCAAACCTATAATTCATGAGTTTCTTGTTTGTGACAGTTCATCTTTTAGTTGGAAACCCCTCTACTAAAAATCCCCCAGTTTTAAATAGAAGTTTGGCAAGTACGCAACGAAGTATTAGTTGCTAAAAGCTTGGTTATCTTGCACATGTAAGCAAGAGGTTATGTCAACTACACCCGTAAGCAGTCAGAGGTTTCCTAGCACCCGCAAGCATATGAGGAACACCAAGTTCAACGGGATACAATAAGGGTAAGTCTATATTTAGTTTTATATCTTGTACCCGTAAACAAGACCAAATCCCAGTTAGTTGATTGACTGAGCAATCAGTCCGTGGAATAGCAGTTGATCTCTCCGAACCACTTAAAAATCAAGTGTTGTTTACTTTCAGTTCTTTACATTCAGTATCGTATTTACATTGCATATTACTGAACTGACATCACTAGCACACAACAGCACAACATCGTTTTGAAACATTTTATCAGTATCAGTTTGATACTGAAGAGATAAATTGAAAACTGACTAAGCCATATTCGACTAAATGTTTTATGCCAGCTTAAGTTTTCAGTAAAAGCAAACCAGTAACCACCACATTCCACAAGCACATCAGTTGTCAGTCAAACTGATCAACTACATTACTCTGAACAGGTGTCACTCTAAACAAGACTCCCCTTATCTAAATTGACCATCAGTACCCATATCAGTATTGAATTGTCATTAGTTAAACGACAACTCACCGCGCGATGGCGAGCGATCTTGTAAAAATAATTTTAAATTTCTCTAACTAGTGTATTCCCTCTCTCCCTAACTCCCTCCTTTCCTCCCCCATACACCAATATTTATCCCCAAACACCATCATTATATATAGTTGAGATAATCTTGAAGCTAAGACTAATGATTAAAATGATATTGTGCAAATTATATCATTTACATTTTAATTGGTGAAATCTCATAAAAATATCTTATTCAAATTGTATCATTATAGTTTTGTTTTGAATTGACGAGTGATAGGATACGACCCAACTACTAGGCCCAAGCATCAGGCCCAATATAAATGGGCCCCGACATTAAGCTCGGCCTATGTGAGTTCGGTCAAAGAAGACTCCTCGACCAACTACAACTCTAATCGCAATTGGAGACGTAGAAGATTCGGATGCATATCTAAAAGAATCCTTATGAGAGAAGACTTTGTATTAGAGTCTAACTCTATTAGAATCCTTATGAGAGAAGACTTTGTATTAGAGTCTAACTCTATTTGAATTAGAGTCAAACTCAATATGATGGTATATAAATAGAGGCTAGATTAGAGGGAAGAGGGACATCTACACTCAGATCGATCACTTGATCACCTACACTCTTTGTAATCGCCCCTCATATTATCAATACACATACTCTCTCTCTTGCTCCGTGGACGTAGATCTAATTCAAAGATCGAACCACGTAAATCCCTCGTGTTCATTGTGCATTTATTTCCCTAACAAAATTAAGATCGATCACTGGCGCCGTCTGTGGGAAACCGAACAAAAAGCTTTATTTTCTACGCAAAATCAATGGCAAGGACTCGTGCAAATCCTAGCGCTGTCGGTGGTGCTGGCAACGGACGGATCGAAGACCCCAACCAGGGCCGTTCGCGTCACGGGAAAAGAACTTGCCGTTGCCAATAACAACACGACCTTTGGGTTACATAGAAGATCTACCTATACACCTTCGTGATCGTCTCCTACCAAGAGAAAGAAGCCAACCTCAATGCCGGTGAACAAGCGACCCATCAATCTCATGAGGTCCTCGGCGGTCGTATCCGATTCCTCAATGCCCATATGGGCCAATTTCAAACTTTTCTCGAGCGAAGGGGAATGGGCGGGAACTTCAAGAACCACGAATGGAACACCCAGATTGGCAATCACGGGCGCCGGAGTCGCTCACCTCTCCGCAATAGCCGAGGACGTTCACCTCGGTGAGATAGCCGAGAACGATCACCTCGGCATGATGTCCGAAGTCAATCACCTCGGCAAGCCGTCCATAACCGTTCACCCCCACGTCACCCGCGAGGTCGGTCACCTTCACCCCAGTGTCACCCGTGAAGTCGGTCACCTTGGCATAATTACCGAAGTCATTCGCCTAGACACGACCGCGCGGCCGAACGAGATCGAAGAGAGGAAAAACGGAGTTGATCCCCTCATCAGAGAGACGATAGACGTCGCTATCGGTCTCCCACTCCTCCTGGGAGGGATGGCAACGAACTCCCAGGATTCGACCGACATGGACGGATCATCTCCCTTTTTATAGAGATCCTGGATACATCCCTGCCACATCGATATCGGGCACCCAACATCGCCGCCTATGACGGTCTAGGAGATCCCTCAGATTTCCTTTTTACCTATACTACAAACATGGAAAATCGGGGATGGAAGATTTCCACATGTGCAAAATCTTCCCTGAGGTGTTGGTCTCCAACGCCCGTCGTTGGTTTACCTCACTTCGCCAGAACAACATATATAGCTTCAGAGATCTCATGGATCAATTCAAGTGGCGTTTCTATCAAGAGATGCCATCTCAGCAACCTTCATCCGACCTATTCACCATCCGCCAAGGACAAGACGAGACGATGTCAAATTTCGTCTCAAGGTTCATCAAAGAATCCCTCAAGATTGATGAGAGCAACGACCTCTACATCATCAACGCATTAAAAAATCGGATCCGACCTGGCACACTAAACAAAGAAATCACCAGGGAGAAGCCGAAGACGGCAAGTAGCCTTTGGACCTTGGTGGATAACTATGCTAAAGGGGACGAGTCGGATCGTAAAAAGAGAGAGACATGGGACGAGCAGAAAATCGAGAAGAAGAAGCCAGACGATCGAGGAAGAGGCACCGATCGCAGAAGTGCCTTCGATAGAATCAAAAAAGGCCCAATGGAGTCTAGACTGGGACCTCGGCAAAGGGGCCTATAAGCTTGCTTACCTATCCGGTACACTTATCCCCCGAACCTGGCATATTACTCACCTGAAGATGTGGATTACTTCGTCCCATCTTATATCTATGTGAAAATCCGTTCTCACCTCGGATTAACACAACGGGGACGTCCTTGCGAAGATAACAAACCTACAAAGTATGGTACTCAAACTAAGCGTGCGCCAGGGGACCACCCCTGTCGATATTTCTCGACAAACAAGGCAAGCACACAGATTACTCATTAATTTGAACATCTACGTGCAAGGTATACAAATTACTCATTAATTTGAACATCTACATGCAAACGACGTCCAAATCGGATCTCGTGCAATTTATACCTCTTCATTGGAAAGATATACACTTCGGTACACAGTCTAAATATATTTACGACTACGGTCTAAATACATTTACTTACTTAAAACCAAGTTATATACGTAAGATATACACTTTGGTACACGCCTAAATACATTTACGACTACGCCTAAATACATTTACGACTAAAAACCAAGTTATATCGTAAGATATGCACTTTGGTACACAGTCTAAATACATTTACGACTACACAGTCTAAATACATTTACGACTAAAAACAAAGTTATATACATAAGATATACACTTCGGTGCACAATCTAAATATATTTATGACTACACAGTCTAAATACATTTACGACTAAAAACCAAGTTATATGGGTTTCCAAGCAGCACCTCGCCAAGACATGCTAAAGCTACACCAGGTCGAAACAAAATCTCCGGGTCGACGGTGAATACCCGGAATGAACTCGGTGCCTTCCACCCAGTCGGCGAGATCGGCGTTGTCACGACCTACTCCCGAGGCTCTTTGAGCAGGCGCAGAGGTGCCTTGACCTGAGATGGATACCCTTTGGGCCGAGGTCAAACTCCTGCCCCTGACCTCGCCATCCTGCCAGGGCTACGACCTCGCCCCCGACCTTGCATCCTTCCTCTCCGAGCTCCCGACAGTGGGGACCGTCCATACTATGCAAGGTTTGAGTCAGCTCGATCGTGATCTAGCCCAATATATCGAGAGGACGATTGCTAAAGCACGAACCAAACAGAAACCTTCCTGTAGGCTCTGCTCGGCACCGCCAGCCTGCCCTTCAGATGGAAGCCTCGAGCTCGGCCCAGCATCGCCAGCTTCAGTCCGCACTTCGGCAAGGAGTTTCTGAAGATCGACATCTTCATCCTCCTTGCATTGGGAGACGACCTCGGCCTTCGCCGCCTCCGTCTCGGCCTTCCGTAGGTCGCCCTCGGCCGTCAGTGGCCGACCTCGCCTCGCCGTCTCCACCTCGGCCTTGGCGGTCGACACCTCGGCCTTCTCGCCGCGACCTCGCCGCCGCCGCCTCGCCTCGACCTTCCGCAGCCGCCCTCGGCCTTCGCCGCCTCCGTCTTTCATAGGTCGACACTCGACCTTCGCCGTCTCGGCCTTCGCCACCTCGACCTCGCCTCGACCTCGACCTCGCCCTCGCCTCGCCGCCTCGACCTCGGCCTCCGCCTAGCCGACCTCGGCCTCGCCACCTCGACCTCGGCCTTTCGCAGGTCGACACCAACTCACCACCTCGACCTCGGCCTCGCCGCCTCCGCCTCGGCCTTCGCAGGCCGTCCTCGACCGCCGCCTCCGCCCGACCTTCCGTAGGCTGACCTCGGCGCCCACCTCCACCTCGGCATTCCGCGGTCGACACCTCGGCCTTCCCGCGCTCGACCTCGCCTCCGCCTCCGCCTCGGCCTTGGTAGGCCGCCCACGCCTTCGCCGCCTCCGCCTCGGCCTTGCGGGCCGCCCCGCCTCGCCGCCTCGACCACCGGCCGACCTCGGCGCCACACCTCGGCCGCCGTGAGAGCCGGCCTCCTTCTTCACCGCATCCTGAGCTTTCGCCTCGGCCTCGACCTCGACCTCGGTAGGGCGAAGCCAAGCGACATACGACTTCGGCAGAACGTCTCAACAGGATAAAGCCGAGCGACATACGACTTCGACAGAACGCCTCAATAGGACGAAACCAAGCGACATACGACTTCGGCAGAACGCCTCGGCAGGGCAAAACCAAGCGACATTCATCTTCGCCAGACTACGGATTTCAACGAGGCGATGTCAAAATCACTCTCCCCAATCCAAAATGACCTCACTTCTACGTCTTTTTTTGGGGGGGAATATGATAGGATACGGTCCAACTACTAGGCCCAAGCATCAGGCCCAATATAAATGGGCCTCGACATTAAGCTCGGCCTATGTGAGTTTGGCCCAAGAAGACTCCTCGACCAACTACAACTCTAATCGCAATTGGAGACGTAGAAGATTCGGATGCATATCTAAAAGAATCCTTATGAATGAAGACTTTGTATTAGAGTCTAACTCTATTTGAATTAGAGTCAAACTCAATATGATGGTATATAAATAGAGGCTAGATTAGAAGGAAGAGGGACATCTACACTCAGATCGATCACTTGATCACCTACACTCTTTGTAATCGCCCCTCATATTATCAATACACATACTCTCTCTCTTGCTCCGTGGACGTAGATCTAATTCAAAGATCGAACCACGTAAATCCCTCGTGTTCATTGTGCATCGTGTTCATTGTGCATTTATTTCCCTAACGAAATTAAGATCGATCAACGAGTATTATGAAAAATAAACGTGGAATTTTAAATTTTTAGAAAAGTATAAATATAAAATTTTGAGAATGCCAAATTAACTTAAATTTTCTCCACCCCTTAATTATAGTTGAAAAAAATCTTGAATTCAAGATTATTGTTTGGAATCTCACTTCTATTTATTGTAAGACTTCACCAATTTGAAAAATCTTATAATTTGAATCTCACATTGATTTTTCATCAGACTTCACTAATTCATAACCTTAATAAAAAATGATACATTATGTATAATATTTTTATAAATAATTTTAGAATACCTTTTTTTAGGAGACTTCAACAATTTAAATCCAAATAAAAGGAGTTTCTCACGTCAATTTTTCATGAACACCAATTCATAATATAAATAAAAAGATTCAATTTGTACAATTTCTTTTAAACAAAGAATAGGGAAATCTGATTTTACCCTTTTCCCGATGATCTATCTTGGATGTTTAATTCATCATACATTGATTATATATCTAGCATGCATCTATATAATTAATTGCAACACGTTGGTGTTTACTCGTGTTTACCTGCGAATTTTTTAAATAAAGAACGGTGAAGACTCTTGCTTTGATCTTCTGGACTATATCTCATTTACCAAAACTCCAATGCTTAGTGAGAGCGATCTATGGAGAATATTGCGAAAATTCACCTTCTTTTCTATGCAATTTCGAAAATTACCACAAGAAGATGATTAATTTCTGATCTTCTCTCACCTTGTATTTATAATGCATCCCTAGAATCCTGTTTGGATATGATCTCTGCATATCTAATAAATACAATCATATCTTTTCAGATAAATCATATCTAGAATAATATCATTTGATATCTAATGATATAAGATAAAATCTATCTAGATATAGGAGAATCGGAACAGAGTCCCAGTGGGACTCTACTTGGTAAGGTGTGAAAATCCTAGCAGCATCACGCCTTGATGGGCCAACCAGGATCAAATGCAAGGAATAAAGATGGGTCTCAAATGAATTAATTATCTAATGTTCAGCCCATAACATAAATTAATTCATAAACATTTATTCATGCCACTAGAGAATAAATGCTGACTTACCCCTTTATTACCGAAGTTGAGTCGAGCTTGCACTTAGACTTTACGAATCCTCGTATTTAAGATATCGCATGTGCATTAATTATTTATAGTTTTCTGACTGCTTAAAATAATTAATCTCTTTAATTCCTTAAGTAGTACCACTTAACTTTATTATTGTACTTGATCTAAACTCAACCTGCAGGGTTTAGTAGAATAAACCTTTTAAGTTCCTTAAGGGGATGCCATCATCCTAAACGGATATGGTGACTCTATATAGGTAACTAGCATGACATACAACCACCGCCACCACCCAAGATGCGGAGAATATTGGGTTATCTCATGTAACCCTCACCCATAACAAGTCAAAGTGATGATCAACAACGCATACTCACCTAAAATCTTATCGAGGTTTAGATAAACGTAAAGTCACCGAAATCTAGGTTTTTCATGACGGTCAGATAGAAGAACTCATCTCATTGTGATCTATCAATACATTAGAGACATACGAGCATAGAAAAGCAACCAAGTCAAGTCACTTCTTATCTATATTGCAGCCTATACTGATAACTCGTCCTCAAGTTATCTCAGTTGTGATCTGTTCGGTAAGGTCGACCTAAGTCGAATCTCCAGAGGAAGACTTAACAGGGCTAGGGTTCTATGTCACACACAAAAACAGAAAAACAATACTAACATCCTAAAATATGGGGGTTGTCACGGAACGGACGAAAGTAGAAAATAAAATAAAGCAGGTAAAAGGGACACACTTGGACAACAAGAGGGATTGGCAGATATACGGAATTGGAGACGGTGTTCTATGGTTTAAAATCTATCATCGCTATTAATGAGTCAATGATCGGTGCACAGTGCATAAAACACTCACGCCTCTCACCTAGCGTTCAACATAATCTAGTCTCCCGATCCCGTCAATGTTAAACTCGAAATTAATGACAATTAGTTTCTCAACCCTTCCGCCATCAACTATAAATGATATTTAAACATAAATGCACATGATAGCAAACACTTATCCACATATATTAATTACTCAACAACAAATTAATTTCTCGATCCCGCTTGTTATCAAACTTATATCTACATAAAACTGCTCTTGCATTACTTCTAATCAAACATAAACACATAATCAACCTACACTATTCTTTCGAGTCTATATATGAAGATCATAAAATAATCAATTTATATGAATAAGAAAATTGCAAATCTTCAACACAACAATCACGATTCAAGAAAAGAAAAAATCCAACATTTATTTCCCTACAAATCAATAATTTATCTCATGGTAGAAATTATCCTCATAGCAATTACATAGACATAATGGAACGATAAAAACTTACAAACCATTCATAGATAAATTCGTCTTTTGAAAATCTGAAATCGTTCAATCCCAATGTTAATCTAAGCACAAGAATTAAATGGAAGAGAAAAGAAAAGAAAAGAGAGAAAAAGAATGGAAAAAACACGTGTAATTGGAATTTTATCGAGAGAGCCTGAGAAAAGCGACTTCTTCAACATTTATACAACCCCGAAAAGCCTATAAAATCATCGAAAATAGGCCCAAAATGCACGCCCAGCGCCGGACGGGATAAAATCGACGCTGGGGTGACTCTCTGGAATGGTCCAAGAGGGTACCAACAGCGCCAGACGCGAGAGGCTACTGGAATGAGGCAGAAGAGGTGCCCGGGCTGGATGCGGGGGGCGAGGTACGGGACTTACTGGACGAGGCGCTGGAGGCGTACGACGGGGTGATGGTTGGGCGAGGTGTGTCGCCCACTGGAAGACACCAAGCACTGAATGTGCGGGTGGCAAGTCGTGTACTGACGGGCGATAAAGGATGAGGTGGAGAAGCAGCATCGGACGAGGTAGCACAACGAGCGCTGGCGATGGGAGAACATGGACGCTGGGGCCAGCCGTGCGCTGGACGAGGTTGAGCATGCGGACAAAGCACCGAGTGGAGACGTGGCACTGGACACATGGTTAGATGAGGCGCTAGATGTGGCATTGCGAGAGGTGATGGTTGGGCGAGGTGTTTCGCCCGCTGGAAGACACCAAGCGCCGGACGCGCGAGTGACGAGTCGTGCTCTCACGGACGATGGTGGACGAGACGTACGGGCGAGACGTGCGATGAGACTGGGCACTGGGTCGAGGCATGGGTTGTGCTGGAGAGACGTAGCATCGGACGGAGGGCTGTGCTGGAGAGACCAGTGCCAGATGGGGTGCGGGGCGCCGAACTCGGTGGCACGCGCACGTGTATGCACGACTTTAATAATTCGCTATGTTCTCCCTCGTCTGAACTCCGAATTGCAATCCGTTTGCGCATATGGACTCCTATAGAGATGATCTTCAACATTGTAAAATTTTCACATCCATCCTTGTCAGATTCATTTCATCCTATTTAACGTTGTTTTCTACAAAACATCGAAACAAACAAAATAATTCAGAATCGATAAATACTATTCAAAACAATAGCAAAAATATGACAAACCACGGGAAACAATAGGCATAAAAATATAAAGAATAAGCACAAAATCATACTAAACATGATCCTTTTTATATCTCAATAAGATTGACCAATCATACAGACTTCTGTGATATCCTACATATTGTATGATCTAACTTTTGTATGATATAAAGGGACATACATATGCAATCAAGTAAACAATTCAGATAGAAGATTGTAATAGTGGTAACAGGAAACTTTGTATATAATCTCAACCAATCTGCTTTCAGCATATAAATCCAACAATCTCTCACTTATACTAAAGCAAACTTTTAGTATACAATGTGTCTCTCTACTAGCTGTTACAAACAACACCATCACTTTGCTTCTCCCACTTATACAAAAGTTTCCTTTCTAAGTGGGGGCCATCTTGCGCAATCTAAGTCCTCGAACATGTTCGTCGTAGACATTTTACGGTAGGCACTTCGTGAATAGGTCAACTAGGTTATCTGCAGTACCAATCTTCTCAATCAGCACGTCACCTCGTCTAACAATTTCTCGTATGATATAGTACTTTCTCTCTATGTGTTTTGTCGCTTGTGGGTCCGTGATTCCTTCGAGTTTGCTACTGTACCTGAGTTATCACAGTACACTATGATACTCTTGGGCAAACGAGGTACCACATCTAGATCCATGAGGTAGTTCTTGAGCTATATCATCTCCTTAGCAGCCTCAGATGCGACTACATATTCGGCTTCCATGGTGGAGTCTGCAATGCACCGCTGCTTTGCACTCCGTCAAGATACGGCTCCATCTCCCAAGGTAAACACATAGCCTGAGGTAGGCTTCTTCTCATCACGATCAGCTTGGAAATCTGAGTCTGAATAACCCAAAGGTATTAGACTATCTGCTTGGTAAACTAGCCTATAATCTCGAGTCATTTTCAGGTACTTGAGTATATGCTTTACGGCAGTCCAATGAGTTTGTCCAGGGTTAAACTGATATCTAGCTACTATGCCTACCGCATAGCATATATCGGGCCTCGTACACAGCATCGCATACATAAGACTTCCTACGGTAGAAGCGTAAGGAACTTGTCTCATTTTCTCTATCTCATTTACAGTCATAGGTGACTGCTCCTTAGATAAAGGAACATCATGTCTGAAGGGTATCAATCCATTCTTGGCGGTTTGCATGCTAAAATGAGTAATAACAATATCAATGTAAGACGCCTAAGATAAGCTCAACATTTTCCTCTTGTGATCTCGGTAAACCTTGATCCCAAGAATGTATGCTGCATCTCCTAAGTCTTTCATTTGAAACTGATCGGATAACCAACTCTTTACGTCTGATAATAGCTTCACGTTGTTGCCAAGTAGAAGTATGTCATCTAAGTAAAGTGCAAGAAATATCACGTCACCGTTGACATCTAAACGATACACGCAACTCTCACTAGGCAACTGGATAAATATATAGGATTTTACCATCTCGTCAAATCGTAAGCTCCATGATCGGGAAGCTTGCTTGAGTCCATAAATGGACTTCTTAAGCTTCCATACTAGATGCTCTTCAACCTTCACCGCATAACCTTCGGGTTGCTGCATATAGATGTCTCTACCTTCCTCAAGGTAACCGCTTAGAAAAGTGGTTTTCATATCCATTTTCTAAACCTCTAGGTTCAGGTGAGCTGCTATGGCCAGAAGAATTCTGATGGACTTGAGCATTGCTACAGGTGAAAAGATCTCATCGAATTCGATGCCATCAATCTAAGTGTACCCTTTCGCCACAAGCCTGACTTTGAAAGCCGAAATCTCTCTATCTGAATCTCTTTCTCTTGTATACCCACTTACTACTGATGGCTCCCTTGTCATGTGGTAGATGTGTTTTCTCGTATACATCCATAGCTGTTTTGGACTCAATTTCTAAGTCCATAACAGTGTGTCATGATCCTGCATCTATGTCTTGTATCATCTCGATGTATGTCCATGGGTCGATTACTGTCTGTTCGTTTCCTGAGACTAAATCTAAAGATTCACCCATAAATATAAATCGCTCGAGTTGATGAACAACCCTCCCACTACGACGAGGCGCTACTGGCACAATGGAAACAGTGGGTGCAGTAACATGTGGTTATATATCTTTCACAACTTGATGGGTAGGCGCCACTTGTACAGTCGGTTTCCCTAGTGAAACTCGACCCACTTCAATTTCTTGAAGTATCGGTGTCGATCCTCCCACTAGACACGATATCTCTTACCTGGTCGAATCGGTGGTGGAATACGATCATATTCTAATTCTTGAAGAATGATTTCAACTTTGGATTTTTTATTTTTCATGTAGTCCCCCTCCAAGAATCGGGCGTTGGTGCTAAGAACGACCTTCTAATCCTTAGTACTATAGAAATAACCATATTTCGTTCCCATAGGATATCCAATAAACAGCCTTGCGTCATATCTAGTATGTAACTTGTCAGCCTTCATTGTTCAGCACATGTGCTGAACTGCCTCATATCCTTGTATGGCTTAAACTAGGCTTGCACCCAAACCATAACTCGAAATGGGTCTTATCAACTGACTTGGATGGTACTAGATTGCGCAAATATGCCGTTGTTTCTAAGGCATACCCCCAGAGCGAAATATGCAAAGTTGCATAACTCATCATTGATCTAACCATCTCTAAGAGAGTCATATTTCTTCGCTCTGAAACATCATTTTGTTGTGGTGTGCCTAGTGTAGTGAGCTGTGATGAAATCTCACACTGCACCAGATAGTCCATAAACTCATTACTGAGGTATTCGCCATCGCGATCAAACCACAATGACTTGATATTCTTACATAGCTTCGTCCCCACTTTCGTCTTAAATTCTTTGAATTTTTCAAAGCATTCAGACTTGTGGTGAAGCAGGTATATGTATCCGTACCTTGAGTAATCGTTAATGAAAGTAACAAAATATTCATACCCTCCACGAGCTTGTGTAGACATCGGTCCACATAGATCAGAATGGACTAACTCCAACACTTCTTTGGCTCTATACCCCTTCGCTTTGAAGGGTCTGGTCGACATCATTTCCTCTATACATGATTCGCAGACTAGGAACAGAGTAACCGTAATATCACCCAACGCGTCATACTTAGCCAGTCTTTGGATCCTATTTAGATTGTTGTGACCTAATCTAAGATGCCAAAGATATGTGATGTCATCTAGCGAAGAAAACTTCCTCTTCTTATGGTTTGATATAGATGCAACATAATTATAGGTATTATGCTTGACAGAAATAGTATAAAGAGAATTATATAAAGTGCCACTACAGATAACTTCATCATTTCTTATGATAGAAACACCACTATCAAAACAATCGAATATCCATGCATAAATAGTTTGGAAATCGAAATAAGGTTTCGTCGAAACTCTGGTATATATAAAACATTCTTTAATACTAAAATAGTCCTATCAAAACATATATTAACATCTCCGACTGCAACGGCCTCGACTTTCACCGCGTTGCCCATGGAGATTGTTACTACGCCATCACCCAGCTTCCTTGTCTGCAGGAACCCCTACAAGATGTAACAAACATGATCAGTCGCACCCGTATCTACTACCCATGAATGAGTAGAACAAGTTTCTAAAAATGTTTTCGTTACTAAAGCCAATGGTGTACCTTGAACTTTGAACATGGGGCACTTATCATTCCAATGCCCAGTCTTGCCACACTTGCAGCACCTGCCCCTCTCCTTCGGCTTTTTCAAACCTCCAGTGTTCTTGCTCTCACTGCTCCCATTGTCTCTACCACCTTTGGTACCCCTTTTTCTTTTTCCAATTTTCAATGGAAACTTGGGACCATTATGTAGTAACCCGAAAATCTCTTAGTCTTAGTTAGAGCCTAATTAAGTATTGATTATGGGCTTAAAGGCATTGCATCCCTAAAAATTTATAAAGAAGTGCATAATAAATTAGTAAGCGATAGAAATTCGATTAATTTCTAATCGAAGTAATATAATTTAGAAGAAGTAGAGATCATTTAGAAACAAGTTTTATTGTGATAAAATAGGAGATATATGGTTATTATTGTGTGTTTGGATGAAAAATTATATTAAATAAAATAATGTTCTAAAGAAATGCATTAATTATTTTTATATGAGATTTATTTATAAAATGAAATGGAATAATGTTTAAGCTATTAAATGGCTTAAATAATTTTATTTTATTAATATCTAGTGATATGGAAATTACTTTCTATAATTTTTGAAATGTATGAATAAATAGAATAATTATTTGATTATTTGTATATGAAAGAATTAAAGCTATATTTATATGATTTGCATTCCAATAATGGATTTAATTGTTTTGGATCTTTATATTAATGATAAAATTGAGTTTTTACTATTAAAGAATATTAATGTTTAACATTAGTAATTTTGTACAATAATTTATATGATTTTCGAAAATTGTAAGAAATAAAAAGAAAATGAATAAATCTATATATATATATATATATATATAACTTTTAGAACCATATTCATTTAAGATCATCTTCAAGCTCTCTTTCTAGCTCTCATTTTCGAACACACACACACAAAAATTTTCTTCACTTTTAATCCATAGTTAGTGAAGAATTAATTGGAAATCACTCCAAAGAATGTAAACACCTTATTTAATCCATGCTTTTGTGATTAAATTTGAAGAACATGATGTTCTTACATGCTAGGGTTTTCAAAAATTGCAAGTTTTAGATTAAGGTTGAATTGTTTAATTTTGTTATGTTTATTGATTTCTTTATGCTTATGATGCTTAAATATTATAATATATGGTTTAAATTCTTGAAATTCATCAAGTTGGTGAATTCAAGTAAGCATGTATAAACCCTAATTTTGCATGTTAATTATTTGTTATGATTTGATTAAATTGAGTTTAAATATGTGTAATTAAGTGGAAATAAACATAATTTGGTAAAAGAAATTGGAATGAATTGAATGTATACATGATCCCTCATTTTCGAAAATTAAGGGGTTGGATGAACCTTGAGTTTTGATTTTATTTGATTTATTTGATATGATTTTTGAGATCTAGGATATAAATAATGCTTAAGTTGAATTTATGGGATTTTATGGACTTATATATTGAAAGTTGAAATATTAAAGTTTATGCTAAATTGCTAGAATTATATGATGAGTTTGATTAAGATTGAAATTGATTATGGATTGATGATCATTGATGATAAATAAGTATGAATGTGAGTTGTTTTGAATTGAATTGATTATATATTGAAAAATTCATTTAGTTACATAATATGGTGGTTGAAGGGCATGTTTTGAATATGAAATAAATGAAATTGTTTGAACATGTTTTAAGTTCCTAAGTATATATTTAAGCATATGGTGATGATTTGGTGGAGTTTGGATGAGTTTGGTTGGATTTGGAATGAAATGACGATTCATTTTATAAAATTTACTATGCCGAAATTTTGTTAGAATTGGTATATTAATAAGATGTTTTAAGAATTAAATTAGTAAACTTATGATAAGTGTATAAGTGAGATTTTTTCACTTCATTGCCTTAAGTTAAGATTTAAAATGTTATGCATTGATGAAACTAAGTATATGTTACTTAAATTCCTTTGATTATAGCATGATATGTAAATTATTAAAATTAAAGTTACTAAGGAAAAAAGTTATTAAGGGATGCAATAGTCTAACTTAAATCTTAGAATTTGGTAAAACTAAGAATAAGATATAATATGTTCAAGTGAATAAGAATGTTGCTAAGTTCGATAATTATTTTAATTACAAGGGTCAAACAAGGATAAGGGAATTTTGAAGGACGAGAAGGAGGAAATCATAGAGTGACGACGTGCCAGGTGGGTTTTCTTTTCCCTAATGTGTATTTGATATTGAATATTTCATTTATATCTTGCATATTATTGTGAAATATTGACTTTCGATATGTTGGAAATAAAATAATGTTATTTATTGAGCATAATACTATGTTAATTGTTGAGCATAAGATCATGTGACTTGTTGAGCATAAGATTATGTTACTTGTTGAACATAAGATCATGATGTTTGTTGAGCATAAGATCATGTTACTTATTGAAAATAAGTTCATGTTACCTATCTACAGAAGAATTTTATTAATGACCGGGAAGTTATAGTTGTGTAGACCAGCAATGACCGAGAAGTTTATGATTGTGTAGAAGGAGGCCTACTTCTCATTACCGAAGAATGTAGATAGGGCAGGACTGTGATTGGTAACCTTCGGGTCCAACACATGAAGATAATGTTGGTATAACATAATATTACATGAGATGACATTGTTACAGATTATAAGTTGTGATGTTAATAAAAATCAATTCAGGTATTATTATTTCAGCCCATGCATTGAGTACAGTTCGGTAAGTTAATAAAATTTAATTTTTGGCGATAACCCACTGAGTATTTGTTGGTACTCACGCTCTGCATTTTTTTATATGCAGGTTGAGCTCGGAGATGACGATGGAAGAGGAAGCTGAGCTAGGGTTCTTTTGTTGTAAATATTATTATGCCCTGAATGTTATGTCTTCACACATGACATTCATCCATCCTTCGTTGTCAAACTCATATGATCTTGACGTTGACTTATGATAACCTCTTTTTTATGTTGAAGATGTATATGAAACCTTTAAATGTTAACATTGATCTTTATGTTTGGTTGTCAATTAATTAACTAAACCCGTTTGATTATTGGAGACATTCAAATTAGAAGTTAATATGTTCTTATTCTAACCTAGTCATATCTTGATTACTTAGTTAATTATTTAATTAAGTAGTCGGTCATGACACATTAGATTTGCTAGCAAGGGCATGTGCTCTATTTTCCATGACACCTTCCGCGGCCACGAGATCATTGAGCAACTGACTAAGTGTATACTCGGTCTTGCTCATGATCGTGTGTAGACAATTAAAAATTGTTAGCGAATTATATTGCGCCATGTGTAAATCAAGAATTAAATAATTGATTATATTTCTATTTTATTAATGGAATTTATTCCAAAATTAAATAGATATGTGATTAATATTTAATTTTATCTACAAATAAGAAAATGACATGTGGCGACGACATCGGAAAGGAATAATAACTCAAATTGTACCAAATGAGCCTTAAAAGGCCCCTAAGCTCAAGACCATAAGCTCATCATGCCCATAAGCTTAAGCCCAAGCTCAAGCCCAAGCTTAAGCCCACAAGCCCAAAAGCCCACAAGCTCACATCTATAAATAGAGGTGTTGAGGCTTCATAAAAGGGGGGGTGAAGTGAAGAAATCGAAGTGAAGAAGAGCTCAAGACACTCGAAGAATCCTCTGCGAAGCATTCTCCGACATTCGAAGTCTTCTTCAACATTCACGGCGTTCTTCGTGCAAATCGCCGTATTCTTCGCCAAGATCATCATCCAAATCATTCCAAAGTTGAAGATCTTCAAGGCGTTCTTCAGCACTTCAAACAAATCCAACGTTCGATCTGAAAACAAGACTGAAGTCCTTCAAATCAACATAATCAAGTTCAACCTTCAAGTTCGAGGAGATCAAGGAACTACATCCCCTCCAACAACTTAAAGAAAATCAGAAGATCATTCAAGAAATCAAATCGAAGAGAAGAATCAGATGATAGATAGAGATCGAATCCATCTCAAATTCATCAAATCCAAATCATATTGATTTTGTATACAATTTTGTATTTATAAAATTTAAATACAAAAATTTGTGTTACAAATTTTGGCACGCTCGGTGGGACATCTCTACCTCTCATCTCTACTCTTCATCAAAGTCTTGAACGATGTTCTCCAAAAAATATGCAACCAAGGTCACTTCGAAAGCTTCTTCGGAAAGCATCGGTGTTATCACACGAAGCAAAACCAAACAACTCCAAGAAGCTTCGAAGTCAGCCATTGCCAGAAGAAATGAGCAACACTTCGCCACTCTGAATGAAGAAAGTGTTGGCTCTGAAGGGAGCTTCACATCCCCTATTGCAAGATCCATCACAAGTTACCCATTTGAGGCGCCTGTGATGATGACAAACACCTCCACCATGGAAGAACAACTTTCAAATCTTATAAGGCTGGTTGAATCTCTAAACAAACACATCCAAGAGCAAGATGCTCAGATTGCAAAACTCAGAGGGAAAAGGTGGAATCAAGCCGCATCCATGACGAGGAAAATGAACACAACGATGATGAAGAAGAAAACGACGAGCAAGAAACTCATGATGAGAGAAAATCATCTGGAAAACACATTCAAATCTCTTCCGATGGTTTCATCAAAGCGAGACCACTCGAGGAGTTCATTGAAATAACAATGAAGAATGTGATTGACGGAAATTCTAAATCATCCTCGATTTACTCCAAGCCTTATACTCAAAGAATTGACAACTTGAGAATACCACATGGTTAACAACCACCCAAATTCCAACAATTTGACGGAAAAGGTAATCCAAGACAACATGTAGCTCACTTTGTCGAAACATACAACAATGCCGGAACATTTGGAGATCGTTTGGTCAAGCAGTTTGTTCGCTCGCTCAAAGGAAATGCCTTCGATTGGTATACGGACTTGGAATCAAACTCAATTGACAGTTAGGAACAGCTGGAGCATAGTTCCTCAACCGCTTCTACAGCACCAGAAGAACAGTGAGCATGGTGGAACTCACTAGTTCTCGTCAATTCAAAGAAGAACAAGTGATTGACTATATCAACAGGTGGAGAAACTTGTGCCTAAATTACAAGGATCGATTGTCTAAATCATCCACCATCGAGATGTGCATTCAAGGGATGCATTGGGGCTTGCAATATATCCTGCGAGGAATCCAGCCTAGAACGTTCGAAGAGTTGGCAACAAGAGCTCATGATATGGAGCTAAGCATGGCGGCAAGTGGAATTGAGGGACCTCCTATCCAAGAACCTCGCAGATTCAAAGAGAAACAAGAATTCAGAAGGGGGACAAAACCATTTGAGAAAACACCAAAGAAAGAATCAATGGCTGTGAAGGCGACGTCTGTCAAGTTTATAAAGAAGAATACAGAGAATAATCAAAATACATCTCAGGAAATGGGGCAGAGAATGTCGACCCTCAAAGAAATGCAACAAAAGCAATACCATTTTCTGGATTCTGATGTCTCTGGAATTTTCGACGACATGCTAAGAGAAAGACTTATCAAATTGCCTGAGATGAAGCGGCCTAATGAGGCAGGGCGAACTGATGATCCAAAGTATTGTAAGTACCATAGATTGGTTGGACACCCCATACATGACTGTTTCATATTCAAGGATAGAATCATGCGCTTGGCTCGAGAAGGAAAAATATCTCTTGAGGAAGACAGTGCCGCCGTAAATGTTCTCACTGCTGATATCAGTGACATAATAGAAGGTGTAGCAGCTCTATACGACGTGGATGATCATGCGATGACACAAGTCGAGTCGAATGTTATTGAAGATGAAGATGTCTGGGCAATTACATTTTCCAACGAAGACCTGCAGCTTGGATCTACGTGTCATAATAGACCATTGTTCGTAAGTTGCTTCACTCGTGAACAGAAAATCAATAGGGTTCTCGTCGATGGAGGATCAGCAGTCAATATCTTGTCTCTAAGAACATTGAAGCAACTAGGAATCCAGGAAGATGAGCTAGCTAGTAGCCGGTTGATGATTCAAGGATTCAACCATGAAGGACAAAGAGCCCTTGGCACTGTAAGGATGAATTTATTGATGGGCGACATGAGATCATCTGTACTACTTCATGTAATCGATGCCAATACATCTTACAATATGCTTTTTGGTCGTCCATGGCTACATGAAAATTGAGTCATCCCTTCTACATTGCATCAATGCTTCAAGTATCAGCAAGATGGTATTGTGAGGACAGTAGTTGGCGATCAAGAACCATTCACGAGAAGCCGAGTCATACTTTGCTGATGCCAAGTATTACATGGTAAAAACAAGCCCTACAAAAAATGAAGGTGAGAAACGACATGAAGAACCTGAGTCCAGTCAAAAGGAAAAGAAAGAAGCATACTCCCCGAAGATAGAAGGATTCACCATGCCTTTAACAAAAATTGAGCCAAGAGGCCAGTTCCTCAGCCACTTGGAGGATTTGTTCGACCAAAGCAGAGCAGTTCCACAGAACATGGAGAATTCTCAAGTAATGAAATTACTAAACACTTTGGGCCCAAGGCATACAAGTTCCTCGTCAGCGCTGGATACAATCCTCATGAAAACACCATGTCAAAGCTTCCTTTGAAAAAGAATGACCACAGGCCCAAAACCCTAAAGCAGGATTGGGATTCACCACTCAAAACCCCATTCGTATCGCCATCAAGAGAGCTACCACCAATTATGCATATGAAGAGGGAACTGAGGAATCCTCTGTAGGAAAGAAGATCCAAAGGGTATCCGTCTTCGAGAGAATGGTAAAAATGAGGTCCAACGAATATCTGCCTTCAAAAGACTTGGTAGACGCCATGGGTTGAGGCAAGGTATAGGGAAAAGCGGTAATACACCATTGATGACCCAAAAACTGAGAAGTTTAATTCCTTCTCGCATGAAGAGATGCACCACATTGCTTGTGACCTGTGGGAAAGAATCGAAGGCTAAGAGAAAGGCGTCGTGCCTTTACACACGTGGTCAAGGCGAAGAAGACAGAGAAAGTGTAGGTTCATCTCACTATGCTGCTAGTGATGAACACAGAAATGAGCAAGTCGTCACATCAAATCACATCACTTCATGTGAGGAAGTGGCCATTGAAGAAGAAGACGCTGAAATAGCTCCTCAACAATTCGAGGAAGGAGTCAAGTCTACTGTTGATGAACTGAAAGAAAATAACTTAGGCTTTGTTGATGACCCACGACCGACTTATATCAGCGCATTGTTGACCGTTAATGAAGAACGCTTATACATCGAACTACTCAAAGAGTTCAAAGATATATTCGTGTGGTCGTACAAGGAAATGCCAGGATTGAGCCCACAAATAGCTGTGCATCGTCTAGCTGTCAAAAGAGAGGCGCGACCTATCAAGCAGGCTCAACATCAATTTCGACCAGAGTTGGTCCCTTTGATCGAAGCTAAAGTGAACAAGCTCATTAACGTTGGATTCATTCGAGAAGTCACATACCCAACATGGATTTCAAGCATTGTTCCGGTAAGAAAGAAAAACGGACAAATTCGTGTATGCGTTGACTTCAGAGACCTAAATGAAGCATGCCCCAAGGATGACTTCCCACTCCCTATTGCCGAACTGATGATTGATGCCACAACAGGGCATGAAGCATTGTCATTCATGGATGGGTCATCAGGTTATAACCAAATCCGCATGTCATCAAGTGATGAAGAATTAACGGTATTCCGTACGCCTAAGGGTATATATTGCTACAAGGTGATGCCATTTGGATTGAAAAATGCCGACGCTACTTATCAGAGAGCAATGCAAAAGATATTCGATGACATACTTCACAGAAACATTGAGTGCTACGTGGATGACCTGGTAGTGAAGACCAAAATGCGAAAGGATCACCTGCAAGATTTAAGGATGATCTTCGAACGGTTGAGAGAGCACCAATTAAAAATGAATCCACTAAAATGCGCATTCGGGGTCAAGTCTGGAAAATTTCTTGGGTTCATTGTCCGCCATCAAGGAATAGAAATTGAGTAGGAAAAGATCGACGCCATATTGAAGATGCCTGAGCCTCGGAACATCCATGACTTGAAGAGTTTGCAAGGAAAGTTAGCCTATCTGCGAAGGTTCATTTCAAACTTAGCTGGAAGATGTCAACCGTTCAGTAGAATCATGAAGAAAGGTGTACCATTTGAATGTGATGAATCATGCAGCAATGCTTTCGAAAATATTAAGTCTTATTTGATGAGATCCCCCGTCTTAGCGGCACCCTTGGCAGGTCGCCCCTTGATCTTGTATATCGCGGCCCAAGAACGTTCCATGAGGGCATTACTTGCGCAAGAAAATGAAAATGGGAAAGAGAATGCGTTATACTATTTGAGCAGAACGATGACGCCAAAAGCTTAAGAAGTTGTGTTTAGCTTTGATAATTTCCATCCAAAAGCTTAAGCATTACTTTCAGGCTCATACAGTGCGACTGATCTCGAAAGCAAACCCTTTGAAATTCGTGATGTCAAGGCCCGTCTTGTCAGATAGACTCGCACGTTGGTATCTCCAATTACAAAAATTCGAGATTACTTATGTTCCTCGAAAGTCACAAAGGATAGATCGGTCGATTTTCTAGCAGACCATCCAATCCCTGCTGAGTGGGAATTGAGCGATGATCTTCCAGACGAAGACGCACTTCAAATAGAGATATCATCTCCCTAGGTAATGTTCTTTGATGGAGCATCTCACAGAGAAGGAGCGGGTGCTGACATTGTGTTTGTATCACCTCTAAGGGAAGTGTTGCCATACTCTTTTACCTTAACTGAGAATTGCTCAAACAATGTAGTAGAATATCAAGCGCTCATCATCGGCTTAGAGATGACAATGGATACAAAAAGGCTACACTTAAAAGTATATGGAGATTCCAAGCTGGTGGTGAACCAAATACTTGGATCGTATGAGGTCAATAAACCTGAACTACTTCCATATGTCAAGTATGCCCAAAGAATCATCGGATGGCTAGGGGACGTTGAGCTTGAACATGTCCCAAGAAGCGAAAACAAGCAAGCAGATGCACTGGCTAAACTTGCATCTACAATCGCCATGTCTGAAGGAGAAATACACATATCAATATGTCAAAGTTGGGTAGTGCCACCGATTTTTGAAAATGAAGATGGCAGAAGTAATGAAAGCAATGTCGTTGAAGTCTTCGAAATTGAAGAAGAAGATTGGCGCCAATTGTTTGTCGACTATCTGAAACATGATAAGTTACCAAACGACCCACGTCGAAGAATCGACATCCGTCGGCGTGCTACTCGCTTCATACTCTTCAAAGGTGTACTCTATAGGCGGTCTTTTGAAGGAGTCTTCTTAAGATGTTTGAGCAATGAAGAAGCTGCTAAGGCCATGGAAGAAGCGCATTCTGGTGTATGTGGCGCCCATCAATCAGGACCAAAGCTACACTTTCAAATCAAAAAAATGGGTTATTACTGGCCAACGATGGTGAAAGATTGTATGGATTATGCGCAGAGATGTCAAGCTTGTCAATTCCATGCAAACATCATTCATCAACCTCCTGAACCACTTCACCCCACAATCGCTTCATGGCCATTCGATGCTTGGGGCATGGATGTCGTTGGACCTTTGACGAAATCATCAGGGGGGCAGATATCTTGGCCGCAACGGATTACTTCTCTAAATGGGTTGAAGCTTTGCCCTTAAGAGAAGTAAAGAAAGAAACTGTTGCTGATTTCATCAAAGCTCACATCATTTATCGCCATGGGATCCCTCGCTATATCATCACTGATAACGGAACGCCTTTCAGCAATACATTGATAAACAAACTTTCTGAGAAGTTCGGATTCAAACAAAGGAAATCATCAATGTATAATGCACCCGCCAATGGTTTAGCTGAAGCTTTCAACAAAACCTTGTGCAACTTGCTGAAGAAGGTAGTGTCCAAATCAAAACGCGACTGGCACGAGCGGATTGGAGAAGCACTATGGGCATACCGAACCACTCACAGGACCCCTACACAAGCGACTCCTTACTCTCTAGTGTATGGTGTAGAAGTTGTTATTCCCCTTGAACAACAAATTCCATCACCGAGAATCGCTATTCAAGAAGGCTTAACTGAGGAAGAGAACGCTCGTCTGCGCCTCGAAGAACTAGAAGCTTTAGACAAGAAGAGACTGGAAGCCCAACAAAGACTGGAATGCTACCAAGCTCGTCTCTCAAGGGCTTACAACAAAAAAGTGCGCATCCGTTCTTTTCAAGTTGGAGATTTAGTGCTTGCTGTGAGAAGGCCAATTGTCACCACACATCGTGTTGGGAACAAGTTCATATCAAGATGGGACGGTCCGTATGTCGTCAAAGAAATCTATACCAATGGGGCATATAAGCTGATTTCAGAAGACAATGTGAGGATCGGGCCTATCAATGGAAAATTTTTGAAGCGCTACTATCCCTGAAATGTAGCAGTGAAAGCATGTACATATGCATATAGACCAAAAGAAAAAGCACAAAAAAATGAAGAAAAACAAAAAACTAAAAAAAACTGAGAAAACAAGAAAATCAAACAAGAAGCAAGACAGCTCCATGACGCACGAGCCTAAACTGCACGTCACTCCAAGAAAATTAACAAAAAAAAACAAGAAGCAAGACAGTTCCGTGACGCACGAGCCTAAACTGCATGTTACTCCTGGCCCGCATGAGTATAAACTGTGCACGGCACCTCCTTCATCAAAAAAGTCATCACAATCCATTGAACTACGTTTTGACTTGATCCCTTTCAAAAGGGTACGTAGGCAGCTTAGAAATATTATAAGTTCAGTCATGTTTTTAAGTTTTAATTTCAAATTTAATGTTTCAAATTTAATGTTAAAAAAAAGTCAAATTGAAAAGCAACTCATATGCATTCAAAGCAAAAGGAATAAATGCGTCTCATTAGAAACCATCAGAAAATAGAGAATGCAACAAAAAGAGAATACCAAACTATGCTACATCTAAGCAAAAGGGTCTTAATCCTCCAAAGCTTTTTGAGCAGACTTCAAAAGAGACTCTAAAGTCTTCAAGTTTTCCAATGCTAAATCATCAACGGGGGCATCCTTGAGTCGGATGATTTCTCCCTCAAAATCCTTGATGTCTCCACGAACAATCTGAAGAGATACACGACCTTCCTCTAAGGACAATGCCAACTCCTCCTTTCGTCTCTCTAATGCAGCAAGTTCCTCCTCAAAAGATACAATGCGGCTAACCACCTCATTTCTTTGGATTGGGCATCGCGAAAGGAAGCCTCGACCTTCTCAAGCTGCTGTGCAGAATTCTCACCAATCTCATGAGACTCCGATCGTGCTTTATCAAATGATGTAGCTCTAGAAAAGAGCAGATCAACGTTAGCCTCAAGGTGGGGTATGTCTAAACCAAAAAGATTATTCATACGAAAAACGCCATTTCGTATCTCATCTTCAAGCGACGACAAGGATTCAACTGGAGTCCTCAAAATTTTGTCTCGAAGCTTGCCCCAAATCTTTTGAAGACATACTTTAAGCTCGTCGTCAATCATGCTCTTCACGTTGAACTCAGAAACAACTCCTGATCGAGGTACGAACCCAACCTTCACTCGCTCACTAGGAAGAGGAGATCTGGAAAGATGAGCAGACTCAGACAAAGCACGACTATCCTTCGAGCTCGTATCATCTACAGTCCCAAAGACTTCCTTCACCACCTGAAAGAGCATACATTAGAATGAGAAACAGTAAAGGGATGAAATGAAACAAGTATAAAACAATGAGAAACCTCGTTCACATATGCATCCATCTGAGCATGATCCTCCGCAGCACAATCATCAATGGAACCCGAAGGTCCAACAGGCTTCTTCTTCTTCCAATGATGTTCCACGCTGCTGCTAATGGAATCATCCAAGGAAATCGGGATCGGGGTCACTTTTCGCCTACCATCTGAAAAGCCAATACCCCTGCTTGGGTTCTGTGTGGGAAAGTCATCAACCGCAGGGTGATCCGGAGCTCGAAATTACCTTCAAATGAATTCCTAAACGCCCTATCCCACCAAGCCTTGTAATCAGCCGAAGAAAACTTCTTCATACTTGAGGTCACACCTGGAAAGACAACTGTTGATTGCGACTCGTGCAGCAATCATATTCGACCATATTTGAGGCCATCTTCTAGAGAAGCTCTCCGAATATTCTGAATAAGGACGCCTGGAGTAGTTTGATAATACCCAAACTGGCGACTGAAACGATGCGGGCTATATGGTTCCACGATGAAGTGATCATCTAACCTCCGGACTATGTGGTTAGACCGAATGGCCATGAAAAAACATCTCTCAGATGCACTAGCCTTTCCATCATCAATATAGGCAATGTCTTTATCCTTAGGCAACAGGGTACAACTCCAAGAAATCAAATCCCATCGTCGAATCCGTTTACGGGCCTCTGCAGGATCATAAAACCTCGCACCGCCGACCCCCGAAAACTGAACCATCTTGGGAACACAAAAGTTCTGCTCGAGAGGGAAATGAGTTTTAAAATAACACGCCATCCAACTATATACAAAATGGAAAGGAATGGTAGCTCGGACTTGAGAAGGCTCGGTAGAAGCGGAAATAGTATTGAGACCCCTGTGGATGCTAGCCAAAACCGGAACTGCAAGTGATACCTTCTTCTGGCTCGCCATCAGACTCGCCACCTTAAATGTGGAAGGCCTTATCAAATTGGCATCACCACTAGGTAAAACAAAGGCACATATCCAGCAAGAAATGTAAGTAGCCAAGTGCACTTCCTTCCAATGTTTCTCCTTTACTCCAAGTCGGGCGAAAAGACTTATCTCCTCGGAATTCCATGGCTCATGAACTCCAAAAACACCAGTAGGATTATAAGTCATCTTGGAACGCGCTGACTTCTTCCCTTTACGTGGAGGAGGCGGTTGATATCGTGGACTTTTCTTCGACCAAAGCTTGACCCAATCCTCAATTGTGACCAGGCGGCTCGAGTTCACATTGCCGCTATTCTTGAGAAGATGATAAGCACGGAATAGGTATCTGCAACTCATGGGAAGAAACAACCTCTCTATCTGATCCACTCCGATGAGCTCTTTCGTGCAAGGAATCGTCTCCTCATAAAATACTCCATCCGCTGGAAGCCCAGAAAGGTAGTGAAGATCCCATAACGAGATTGAGAGTTAAAATGCCTTGACTACTTCGGAATTATGATCATATGTAAACAAGGAGGCATACACTGGATCGTAAATACCAATGCTATGAAGTTCCTCTCGAAATCGGCTCATGACGTCTTCACTCCATTCCCAATAGCCTCGGATGTATCGAAATTCCCCAAGAAATTCTACAGTCCTTCCCCATTTGGCATGACCTTCGGTAATACGTCGACTCAAAGTCAGCAACAAATCAGGTTCTTTATCCAGCTGACGATGAGCCGACTGTAGGGTCCAAGCTGTGGACGACTTGGTCGTGTTAATCTTGCTAGTCCATAACGACTTATGAAGAGGATTCGACAACTTAGGCCAGGGACTTACAAAACGGCCCGTCAACGGTTTCAAAATCCTAAGACGCGTGCCTTTCTCGTGCTCTCCCTCACCCAAGATCAACAAATAGTCTTGCTGAGAAACAATGATATCTCTAAAGAAAACCATGGCTTCCTGCAAAGTAAACCAAGTTGTGATTTTCACCAAATAAAAAAAATTATAGCTATAGGGCTATTATAAAAAAAAAGAAGCAAAAAAAATTTAGAAGCCCATATCACACTAAAAAAAACACGTCTCTTTCTCTTTCAAACACATGCACACACTCACGTCTAAAAAAAAAACAACATAAACACACGAAACACATGCACACACCCATATCATTCTCCCTAAAACACACGCACACATGCACAAACTCTAATCTCTCTAAACTCTCTAAACACATGCAAACACACACGTAAACCTCATCTCTTTCAACTCCTTCAAACCCAAACCAAGAAAACCATCTCCCCTTATCTCTTCACTTCTCACGTTCTCCCCGTACGAGACACACACAAACATAAAGAACCAACTTTCTCCTCGGCAAACTCACGACCACCATCGTTGCATCCAACACCATAACTTCTAGCTTGCGTCAATGCCGCCGCCAAGCTCTCCTCCTCACTGTAATGATGCAGCCATTCTCCACTACTCTCGCACGCATCAACGTCGCTGCTTCCAGCATCTCCCTTGCGAGCAAGATAACTCTCCATTGCCGCTGCTTTCAGTGTAGCTTCCCCTCTTTGCAACATAAAATCTTACGTTTCACCACGCACAATGCCCCATCGCGCCCATGTCTGGTCGTGCCACCGTCGACCACCGTCGCGTGTATCGCCTTCTCACGCCGATGATGGTGCAGCCGCTTCCAACATCTCCTCGTCAACAGCTTCTGGCTTGCGCGTCTTCTCTATATCACGAACATGACGTCGTCTTCACGCGCAGCTTCGAACTATATCACGAACATGCCGTCTTCTCTACCTCACGCGTAGCTTCGAACTATATCACGAACATGCCGTCTTCTCTACCTCACGCGCGTCTTCTCTATATCACGAACATGATGTCGCCCTCGCCGCAGCTTCAACTATATCACGAACATACCGCCTTCTACCTCACGCCGTCTTCTTCTATATCACGAACATGACGCCGCCCCGCCAGCAGCTTCAACTATATCACTAACATGCCGTATCTCGAACACGCCTCTATATCACGAACACGCCTTCACCGTCGCGTTCACTCATCGTGGTCAAGACGATACAACCGCTTCTTCACATTGTTGTCATCACCATTGTCATGGCCGAGACCATGAAGAAGCGTCGGCCGATCGCCGCCATCGCTTCTCCCATGCCGATGACTCGACCACGCCTAGCTCGCTGTCACGAAGAACCCCCGCCCATAATCATCTCTCGCCAGCGTAAACAGATGGCAGATCGCCTGGCTAAGGATACCAAGCCCAACAACCATCTTGCGCGGGCGACAAATATCCTGATGCCAATATGAAAGAAAAGAAATACATGCATGCAAAAAGAGACCAATTGCAGTGACAACTCCCCAATATACAAAGCTTAAAGTTTACGTTGGCAAATCAAGGAATGTTTCAACAGTCAAGATGAGCTACAAAATTAGGCAAGAATAGCTTGATAACTTATCTATGATGCAGAAGAACAAATATAGGTGTGAGTTCAAGCAGAATCTTTAAATGGAGGATTACTCGTGAAGTCCCGTCACAATATTGCAGCGTCCAAAAGCGACACCTCCGTTCTGCCGAACTATCAAAAGGGAAGCATGAAGGACACGTCAGAGCTTAAAGTTTACGTTGGCAAATCAAGGGGTGTTTCTTCAGTCAAGATAAGTTACAGAAATTGGGCAAGAATAACTTGATACCTTTGCAAAAAGAAAAAAATTACAAGTATAAGTTCGGGCAGAATGTTTAAAGGGTCGATTGCTTCTGTGAAGTCACCAATATCCTCGGAAGGCAAAACTCGGAAGGAACGAGAAAGAATCCCACCGGTAGCGCTGCGCGGTCCAAAAGCGACACCTCCGTTCTGCCGAACTATCAAACGGAAGCATGAAGGATACGTCGGGTTAAAATGAGCAGGCTACCTCCAAATCAAAAAAAAAAAAGAAAAAAGAAAATGGTGAATGTGCGAGAGCCGATCACCTGCCGATCACCTGGAAGCTCCGAAGAGGAACGTCGTTGAGCCTTTGTAGCAACGAAGAAGTCTAACGCCACGCTGAGATCGGACTTGACACCACCGGTATGCAGCCGTAGTAAAGAAAAAGACAAAGCCGCTCGCTATCGACGTCGACACCCAGTTAGTCTGCACTCCAACTCTCTAATGGCTGCTACACTCAACTCTTCAACGTTTACGTTCAGCTCCTGCCCACCAGGAGCCCACCAAAATATACCTTGAAGAAAAAAAAAAAACTGAAGGAATAAGCTTTGTTCGAAAGGTTGGAAAGTAAGCTTTGTTCTGTATCAAAAAACTGAAGGAATAAGCTTTGTTCGAAAGGTTGGAAAGTAAGCTTTGTTCTGTATCAAAAAAAAACTGAAAGAAGATGGCTTGTTGTCAACTGCAAAGCTTCCCTATTTATAGAAGGAAATATCTCATTGAAAGCCTAAACCTAGCCGCCAAGCCTGCCTACAGTTTCAATACTAAGACTGCCGAAACTGCCATATTCTCAGCAAAGTGAAACAAACTTCATTTAATGAACTGAAGGACAACTCTTCAATAGGAGACATGCATTGCATAATCTTGTTGAAAGCGTACGAGCTGCTGCAGCTCTCAAACAAATGAGGGTTAATATGTTTTGTCTGCATATTGCAGAACTTGTACCTATCATTTTCCTTTTGTCTTCATGACTAGAGAAGGAAAGAAGTGGGCTTTTTTTTTAAAAATTGAGGGAGGCATCTTGGGCTGCCGAATGAGAGAAGTTGGAAGTTGGGCCATGAACTACAAAAAAAAGAAGTTGGAAGTTGGGCCGTGGGCTCAAATAAATAAATAAAAAAACAAAAACTGATAAATTATAAATTTGACCCTCCAGACGATGGAATTTACCCAAAATCCGCCATCAATCATGGCAAAGCAATGAGTATTGCTCAGAAGGCCGTTTCTGCTTAGAAAACACTATGCCCTCGCCGAAATCAGACATTTGCGTGATTTACACCAATTTGCGTCGCATTGTCCAAATACAAAGTCAATTCAAGTCCAAACCCAAAAACAAATACAAAATTCAAGAACTCCTAAATATGAGTATAAACTATTTACAAATTGAAGTTTAAGAACTCCTAAATACGAGTATAAACTATTTACAAAATTCAAGAACTCCTCGACAAGAGTCTAAACTATCTAAGTGAATTTTGAGACTCGTCCATTTCCAAGACAACTCGTCCATGAACAAGTCTCGAGGGGCAATTTGTAGATAATTAAAAATTGTTAGCGAATTATATTGCGCCATGTGTAAATCAAGAATTAAATAATTGATTATATTTATATTTTATTAATGGAATTTATTCCAAAATTAAATAGATATGTGATTAATATTTAATTTTATCGACAAATAAGAAAATGACATGTGGCGATAACATCGAAAGGAATAATAACTCAAATTGTGCCAAATGAGCCATAAAAGGCCCCTAAGCTCAAGCCCATAAGCTCAAGCCCAAGCTCAAGCCCATAAGCTTAAGCCCAAGCCCATAAGCTCAAGCCCAAGCTCAAGCCCATAAGCTCAAGCCCAAGCTTAAGCCCACAAAGCCCACAAGCTCACATCTATAAATAGAGGTGTTGGGGCTTCATAAAAGGGGGGGTGAAGTGAAGAAATCGAAGTGAAGAAGAGCTCAAGACACTCGAAGAATCCTCTACGAAGCATTCTCCGACATTCGAAGTCTTCTTCAACATTCACGGCGTTCTTCGTGCAAATCGCCGCATTCTTCGCCAAAATCATCATCCAAATCATTCCAAAGTTGAAGATCTTCAAGCTCTTGAAAGACTTCAAACAAATCCAACGCTCAATCTGAAAACAAGACTGAAGTCCTTCAGATCAACATAATCAAGCTCAACCTTCAAGTTCAAGGAGATCAAGGAACTACATCCCCTCCAACAACTTAAAGAAAATCAGAAGATCGTTCAAGAAATCAAATCGAAGAGAAGAATCAGAGGATAGATAGAGATCGAATCCATCTCAAATTCATCAAATCCAAATCATATTGATTTTGTATACAATTTTGTATTTATAAAATTTAAATACAAAAGTTTATGTTACATCGTGTTCACGCGAAAGTTCTCAAAAGACTTGGACAACGTTCTGATGATGATATCGACATTGGCTTCACCATCGATACCTCCTCCCAACTGATCAAGACTATCCATGAGATGAGTCATGTGAGAGACATGTTCATGGACCGAACTTCCTTCTTCCATCCTACACATCAAGATTTCTCTCATTGTGTGGAAATAGATTGTTCGATCCCACTGCCCAAAATTACTCTCAAGACTTAACCATATTTCAGTCGCATCTACCATCGACTGATGCTACAGCTACAAACCTTTGGACATTGTAGTCATCATATAGCACTTGGTCATATTGTTTGATTTATGCCAAAGTCTGCTTGACTCTCGCTGCTCATTCGTCGATGCATCAGTAAGGGCATCGATTTTGAAAGTAGTGAGAACAAACATGTGTTCTTCTATGATAAGAACATACTCCATGTTTCATTTCAACTCGATAAAATTTGATCGGATAGAGGATTTTGTTCGAGCATATTGATAATCGGTGCAAGAGACATATTTGAAAAGTAATGTAAACACATAAGCATATGTTCACACATAATTTATAACAATAATATTGTAACCTTTTGATAAAACAATAGTAATTGAAACCTCCAATCGCCCAAGGAATCCCATATGCAAGCCACGCGTGTGGAGGTTTACACATGAACCCCTCGACCAGACTAAAATAAACATTTTAGTCGTTTAATTTCAATCCATGTCAACTTATCCTTATGATAAATAAAATTAATGATTTGACCTTACTAGACCACATCACTATCGCAAGAAGGGACTTCGAGGGAAGTTGTACTTGATGTGATGCCTAAGTAATGACCACAATTGGGACAGCGAAAAATGAATTCTTATAATTAGCATACTCACTCGGACCATACCGCTTCCAATTTAAATTCGTTTGTCAACTCATTTTAAATTTATCTCTAGAGAACTTATGAAAATCACATATGCAAGCCACGCGTAAAGATTAAAATATTTTATTTAGGAATCTGATCTAACAAACTTATGATAAACGCGTGTGGAAGTTTACTCACAGTGCGTACCACTTTGTTTAGAGACCAAAATGTGGAGGTATTGATATTTTTAATTTAAAAATTAATACGTCGGGTTTCTTGCTTAGTCTTTTGTTTCAAAAGGTTTGTCCATACAGATCACGTAGTCCAAGCATGCTTTCTCTAGAACTTAACATGTAAAACATGCTTTAAAACGCGATAAACCTAGCATGCTTGTTAAACGCAGTTAATCATGAAAACATATATCATGTTTATCTACGTAATTAAACATACATAGTAATATAGCATGCTACTGCATAATTTAAACATCCACGACATGCTTTGAACGATAAAAAATAAAATAAACTCATTCATCGCGGCCCTCTCGTGGATCTTGTAGTTCCCTACCTAATTTATTACATAAATTTGCAGAGTATAGATCTTAAAAAAATCTCGAAACGGGCCTCGCGTGCACGGGCATGGACCGGACTCGTCAAAATTAGATTTGGGTTAAAAATTGAAAACTGGACCGAAACAGTAAAATAAGGCAGGGTTGGGTCGAAAAACTGGATCCGGGTCGAAAAATGGGTCGGGCCGCAAATGGGTCGGGTCTTCCCAAGATGGGCTGGGTCGCACGAGCTAGGGCACAGCCCATGCGCACGCCCAGCTTACATCCGCCACAGGCCGTCCCACCAAGTCTCGTCTCCCCGTCGCCCACTCAATGTCGCCTGGCCGAGCGTCGCCCAACAACTCTCTACCGACGTCACCCAGCAAGCTATTGACGTCTTCGAGCGCCAAGGACTGTTGTTGCCGAGTCGAAAACATCTTATATCTGGCGATGTGCATCGTTGAGCGTGTACGTGGGTATGCATGTTGAATGCGTGGCCCGTTGCACGCGTTCGTCCATCATCGTGCACTGTCTCACCCCGTCGACTAGTGCCCGCATCAGGCGAGCGTCGAGGTGCGCATCACGCGCAGAGGTCGTGCGTCGAGCGCATGTCTTGTGCGTTGATACCCGTACCCTCATCGTCCGTCTACCGAGTGAACGCTCCCACGTGCTATCATGCGACCTGCTGTCAGATGCTGTCGAGACATCCGTGCAGCTACTGAGAGGTATGCTACGAGCGTCGAGCACATCTAACGTGTCGTCGCTCGCACGCCCTCGCGTTGTGCGTCTGACCATCCAGCGAGCCTCCCATTGTGCCGTACGATGGGACTCCGTCGTCTCATCTCGTTCTTCGTGTTCTTTATCTTCGTTCTTCATTTTTACATATTTGATTTATAAAAAATAAATCGTAATCTAACCACGAATTTTCTCGTGGTGAAAAACGAATCCAACAAAAAAACTAAAAATCGAGCCACGATGAAGGACAAATCAACAATTAATCATTGCTCACGTAATAATCAAACGTGAATTAATCTAGCAGAGCCAAGATATTGATCCCAGGCTCTGATACTAATTATAGGGAAATCTAATTTTACCCTTCTCCCGACGATCTATCTTGGATGTTTAATTCACCATACATTGATTATATACCTAGCATGTACCTATATAAGTAATTGCAACACGTTGGTGTTTACCTGTGAATTTCTAGTATAAAGAATGGTGAAGACTCGTGCTTTGATCTTTTGGATTGTATCCCGTTTGCCAAAACCCCAATACTTAGTGAGAGCAATCTATGGAGAATACTGAAAAAATTCGTCTCCTTTTTTTTCTATGTAATTTCAAAAATTACAACAAGAAGAGGATTAATTTATGAGCTTCTCTCACCTTGTATTTATAATGCATCCCTAGAATCCTATTAGAATAAGATCTCTGCATATCTAATAAATACAATCATATCTTTTCAGATAAATCATATCTAGAATAATATCATTTGATATCTAATGATATCAGATAAAATCTATCTAGATATAGAAGAATTAGAACAGAGTCCCAGTGGGACTCTACTTTGTAAGGGGCGAAAATCTTAGCAGCACCAGACCTTGATGGGCCAGCTTAGGGATCAAATGCAAGGAATAAAGATGGGCCTTAAATGAATTAATTATCTTATGTTCAGTCCAGAACATAAATTAATTCATAAACATTTATTCATGCCACTAGAGAATAAATATTGACTTACCCCTTTATTACCGAAGTTGAGTCGGTCTTGCATTTAGACTTCACGAATCCTCTTACTTAAGATATCGCACGTGTATTAATTATTTATAGCTTTCTGACTGCTTAAAATAATCAATCTCTTTAATTCCTTAAGTAGTACTACTCAATCTTATTATTGTACTTGAACTAAACTCAACCTGCAGGGTTTAGTACAATAAACCTTTTGAGCTTCTTAAGGGGACGTCATCATCCTAAACGGATACAGTGACTCGATACAGGTAACTAGCATGACATACAAGCACCGTCACCACCCAAGATGCGGAGAATATTGGGTTATCTCATTAACCATCACCCATAACAAGTCAAAATGGTGGTGAGCAACTCATACTTACCTAAAACCTTATCGAGGTTTAGATCAATGTAAGTCACCGAGATCTAGGTTCTTCACGACGGTCAGATAGAAGAACTCATCTCACTGTGATCCATCAATACGTTAGAGACGTACCAGCATAGACAAGCAACCAAGTCAAGTCATTTCTTATCTATACTGCTGCCTATACCGACAACTCGTCCCCAAGTTATCTCAGTTGTGATCCGTTTTATATCTCAATAAACTTGACCAATCATACAGACTTCTGTGATCTCATACACACTGTATGATCTAACTTTTGTATGAGATAAATGGATATACATATGTAATCAAGTAAATAATTCAAATAGAAGATTGTAATAGTGGTAACATGAAACATTGTATACAAACTCAACCAATCTGCTTTCAGTATACAAGTCCAACACAAAGTTGAAGCCACACGTGTGTGTGTGTGTGTGTTGGCCTAGTGGTAGAGTGGTTAATGCCCGAGGCCAAAGGTCTCGGGTTCAAGTCCACCGTGACGCAGCCTTTAAAATTTCTGTATTAATTGACCAAAAAAAAAGTTGAAGCCACACATCAAATTTCATGAGAATTCACCAATTGAAAATCTAAATAAAAATAATATTATTTATAAATCCAACTTAAGTTCTATCACTTTAAAATACCTCTTATACAAATTAGGTTTTCAATTGGTGAATTTTCTTGAAAAATCTATATGTCATAAAAGGTCGATGTGGATTTGGAAAAAGAAGACACAAATTGAAAAACTTGGAAAAATAAGAATAAAATTTATGAAAATACTACATAGGATCCATGACTATTGTGGTGCCTCTTATATAGTATAGAAACTCGATGTGAGATTTGGAATTAAGAATGCACAAATTGAAAAACATAGAAAAATAAGAATAAAAATTCATGAAAATTCCACATAGGAATCCATGAGTATTGTGGTGATTGCAATATGTAATGCTAAAAGATTTTGAGTTCTTTTCTGGCGAGGGATAAACCCATCATGAAAATATGTTTCAAAGATTCTCACTGAATGTGGCTAATTTTCTACAATTATTTTGATCGGGTCGAAATCTCTATAGACATTGAATTGGAGAATTTCCAAATATTTGCATAAAAGACCATGTTTTTATTTATTGAATCAATGTGAATAGAGATTGTTGTTCACAAAAAAGTGTTGAAAAATGTTATTACCCCCAAATTAGCAAAATAAACGATAATCTCCAAATTTGGTTGTTTTTATTTGTATTGCTCTATAGCACTCAAAGTGTTTAATAATATGACTCATAAAATGCCTTGTATCGCAGCAAGCCAATTATGAACGGGTCTCTCAATTGACTTTCTCCAATCAATAATATTGTCGAACATCGAACACAATTTTCTAACATAGTTCTCTGCATCCTTTTAATCCGTTATGAATCAAAGACTCCAATAATAAAAAGATAAAGTGTGAATCTAAATATAGCCCTCGTTCTACTTAATGTATCCACTCTATATAAAGTAAATAAAAATATTACTTTGAAATTTTCATGTTGTCCTTGTAGCCTCATTTCTTCAAATTGAAACTGAAATACATTAAGAAAAAGAAATAATTTCATCCTTATCTCTCACCGTCTAAAACCTCTCTCTTTTTGTTCCCTACACTTGCCTAAAAAAAAAGAACAAGAAGTCTCTCGCTCTCTACAACATCTCTTTTATGTTGATAAAGTTAATATTTGATTAAAATTTTAATTTGGAACTATAAATTCATATATGTAACTTACATATTTATTACTATTTTTTATTTATCAAAATAAGATGTTATGAAGAGAAAAATATGAACTATATATGGAATCACCCAAAACATAATTTGCAATGTTAAAAGCCCCGGAAGACTCCCACTGGTCCACAAATAATCTACTTCACATGTTTCTTTCAATTCATCTTGGGGTTATTATAGATTAATAGATTTTTTTATTACAAGCTTATATTGGGGTACAACGATGATCACGGCGGCGACGACCACCATATGCCACGAACGAGGGTATCAAGTATATATGGGTGGAGGATACACCACACAAATTTGATTAAGAATCTCTAAGAAATAGTGGCTTAGTCAGTGACCGAACTCTCTGATGATAAGGATTGTCAGTAAACGAGATCCAATTCAAACTCAATACATGGCAGAATGTGGTGAAATAAAAAGACGTTCTCGTGCAAGTACTTATAAAAATATTGAGATAACACAGAGCATAAGACATATGCATGCATACATCATATCGATGCAAATCTCAGTTTGAGTATGAGTTTGTCGAACATATGTTGAGTGTGAGATATGCAAGATTAAACATTCAGTAGGATAGAAAGGTAAACAACAAAGGATTTAACTTGGTTCGGATAAACCACTTCTACATCCACGAACTTGATGAACAAGTGAATTCTTTACTCTTTATGAATTCCTTGTTTTATACTTCCAATGAAGTGACTACAAATCCCATGTACTAGAGATCATTCATCTCTGGGCTATCAGGTCATGACCTCTCTCCCTCGTTTTCATCCAATTCACCTTAGGGCTACTTACGACTTCTTAGTTGCTTACTGCCTCACCCAGACACCTTTGCTTACAGACAACTACACCTCGCTTATTACTCACAACTTCTTCATAGCTTCTATCCTTACAACTCATGTAAGATATTGCTTTGAGGCTATATTTTCAACTATTCAAGTAAACCTTTACATTAAAAAACATGGCTAAAGATATGCTCACTCGTCTAAACTCTTTTACAGATTTTACAATGAAGTATGACTTAGATATATGAGAGACTAGATCTAAGTAGTTTCACCATAGACAAAGTGGTGAAACCATCTAGATTCAGAAGAACACATTATGTCCAAGTCTCTCTATAGTTGAAGTTAGAATTAGAGTTGGAGTTATATCTTCTTTCTCCTTGAGATAACCAACATCCATTCATTCACTCGTATTTTCTTCAATGGAGGAAGTCATGTATTTATAGATAATTTATCTCAAACTAGCCATTGAAAAAGAACCGTTTGAAATTCAAAATTTGATTGTTAAAAATAAGACCCTTGGACTTGTCACATTGTGCTTTAACGCACTGTAATAACCCGAAAAATTTAAAACTTTAATTGGTGATGCTTAGACCAATTATTGGTAGTATTAGTCCTTAATTATGTTTAAGGAGACCAATGAAATGAATTAGAATCGATTCGAGATCAAATACTAAAGAAATCAAAAGCGGTAACTAGTCTCTGGATTAGGGTTTTCTAAGTAGCTGAACATAGAATGAAAGATCGAGAATGAATCTCCACGACGGTTTCATTTTAGAATCCTCACACGAAAACATGTGAGAATGCAAAGAATGAGAATTTTCGGGCATACTTGCGGTCGATCTCAAAAGTCTTGTTTACGAGCCGGAACAACTTCAGGTCCGTGCTAATTGTAATAAATGGTGATAACAACAAAAATCATGAAGGAATAATTTATTATGAATTTAGAAATTATAAGAATCAATTTACAAGGAATTCTGAAGAACTTAACCGACGCAAGGGTAAAATATCTGGAAAACCCTAAATTGATCCGAACGACCGAAACTCGAACCAAGGGTCTAAATCAATAAAATATGATTTATAAGACTCAAATTAATTATGAAGCTCAAGATTTCAATAGAATTTTGAATGAGCATTTTTAATCGTGAGCAGCGCTTTTTCGCGATAACTGGAATTGACTCATCGGACAACGTCGAACCAATGAAATTTTAATGAACATTAAAATAAGTCTTTTAAAGGCTATTTAATAAGATAGAACCTTAAGGTTCCGATAAATCGATCGAAAGTGCGTTAAAACTTAAAGAGTCGGTATTAACGTACCAAAGCGGGTAATTTGACCAATCCACCTCTCAACTACCATCAAGACCATACCAAAATGGGAAATGACAGCCCTAGGGTATGAATAACAAGGGAAAGATGTTCAAGGTCAGATTCATTCTCCAGCTGCATTTCGCTTTCATTTTTCAACTTTCTCTACACTTTTCAAACTTTCGACCCCAAATCCTCCTCCCCAACCTCTCCCACTCTCAAATAATACTTCTAATACCATAAGAAGGTATTATTCACCATCATCTTCCATCCTAATGGAGTGGAATTTTTATTTTGAATTTTTGGGTTTAAAAACCCTAGTTTGCTCCTCATTTATTTTCGTGAGTTTAGAGCCTTCAAATGCTCTTAAGCCATGAATGAAAAATTCTTAGAATAATGTTTTAAGGCTACTGTAAATATTTCAGAATTTTTGGAGTATGTTTGACTTTTTTCTTATTTATGCTTTATTTCTTTTAAATATGATAAAGCATGATTTTGTGAATGTTATTTGGTATTGTTACTTGATAATGTGTTATAAGCATTTATAATAAATATCATAATTTTTCAGAAATTTTTGCTATTTATTTTGAAAAATAGCCGTGAGCTTCCTTGAGTTTTTAGGCTTTGATTTTGATTTTCTTTTTTTTTTGAAATAGTTGAGATATGGTGTTTAATATATGATGTGAACATCATATATAAATCTTGGAATTTTTGAAACACATCTCCTATTTATTTTGGAAATGACCGATTACTATATATATATATATATATGTTTATTGTTTGATTTTTGGTTGAGGAAAATAGTTGAGATATGGTGTTTAGGATATGATATGAACATCATACATTAACCTTGAATTTATTCAAACACCTCTCCTATTTTTTTTTAAGAAACCGTGGCTTATATATATATATATGTAGTTATTTATTTGATTTTTATTGTTGAAAATAATAGGATGTGTGATATTATGAATATTGGTTGATGATTAATGCTAATATTACATGTTATTGCATATTGTGAAAGATTGGAAATTTTTGAAAATGTATATACATGTTCATGAGATTACCGAAATGTTTTAAGGATGCAAAGCATGGTTTTAAAATTTTAATGCATGATATGAAGTGATATTCCATGTTTAGTATATAGTATGAGCATGATATAATTTTTGGGGGATTTATTGAACACTAAGGCTTACTAAAACATGATGACCGAAAGCTTTAAGCAATATAAACTATGGTTTAAAAATATTTATATGATGTTTTTGAGTTGGTAATTAAATCTATAGTATGATAGGAGTATGATGTGATTTTATTGGAATTTATTGGATGCACGTACTAATTATTGCTAATTATCGAAAACGTAATAAAAATGGCTAAGTATGGGTTTAATCTTGTTGATAGATGATGCTATGATAGTAATATGAAACTTTGGACAAATGGTTGTGAATAGGAGAAATGAATGGAACACTTATGCACACTTACATAATGATTGTGTATTACATTAGAAATTATGGTTTCTAATGCTTTAGTATAGTTGATGTTGTGTATGGTTTTGTTGTTGATTAATGTTTATATTTATGATTGTGCCGACAAACGAAAACCCCGGGCGTAAACAACACAACAACATATGTATGAGAATCGAAGGAAATCGACCAATTCCGATAACTTAAGGCGAAGTAGCGAGAATCGAGTTAGACACGATTTAGGGTTTTCCATTCATAAAGGATACTCAAGCGTGAGTTCTAAGTTAGAAAAACCAAAAGTCGAGCTACAACGTTAATATTCGATAACGACCACTCAATCTGATAATTGGTTGGGCGTTAACATAACTCGATAACGAATAACGATTATCGACATATGTAATCTCCGAGCGAGTTAAGTTAAATAAGCAATGTAAGTAATGAGTGGCGAAGACTCGAACATAAGATGTCGATCCTTATGTCTCAAACATAGAGTTAATATCCCGAAGTACTTCGTTTATTCTTAAGTACTTAGCTATATGATAACATGTGCTCGCTTGAATCATAAATCGAGACTTATCTTTTAATTGTCGTGTGAATCGGTAAGTCGTCGAGCATAGCCTACTAGGGCGTAACCATAATCGTCGAGTCTAGTTAGTGGTTTGTGAAAATCTAAACTATCGACCATAATTGATTACTGACAATCTATAACGTAATAACGTTAAGAATAACACTAAGGTTAAGAGTCGAGGATAAACTCAGAATATATGATTCATAATTGAAGTACACCTATGAGCAATGAAGTGATATAGTTTGGAAATTGGAAATGTAAGATAATAATAATTATCTTAAAATAATCACATGAAATCATAAGGAAACCCTAAGTGGGAACTTTAAGTCGTAGTTTGTAGACGACATTCGATCGATAGAAAGAATCTAAGAAACACTATTTTCTTATGAAGGATTTGATCGTGCGTGGTCGGCGAGGAAGAACAACCACGCCACCTTCGTTTAGACTTACTAGCCTTGGATTAGCGGTGGGCTTTTCTTGAAACAAAATGATTATGCATAACTCAAAGCATGATTTACAAAAGCTTTATGAAATATTATCGCATGAGCATTATTGTTGCCAAATATTTATGTTTTGTTGTGTCCATATCGAGGTTGATTTGTCGAATGTGAGGCGAGAATTGATTGGTATATGTGAATGAGTTGGTCCATAGCGTTAAAAAGTGTACGATCGGATCCGACTTAGTTGAGGACTAACTTCGGATTGTGTACACGTGTGTTGTGTGTTAGGTTAGCTACCTCGACCGGTCACGGCGACTATGTGTAGGTGGCCACCCATAATGAATGCGAATGAATGAATGATCGGATATGGAAACAACGTGAATGAAATAGTCGAACTGTGACGCTGAGAAATGATAAAATGTTTGATAGGCGTGAGTCTTTCAACTAAAATCCTCATGTGCTATTGTGGGCGATTCAATAACTTTTGATAAAGAAAATGTTTTCGTGATGAGTCCACCGAGTACTTTTGTACTTAGCCTGCATCTCGTTTTGATGTGCGGGTTGAGCGAGATCGATGATGGGTGCGGGTGGTGCGAGTGCAGATTGTTTTGATGCTTTATTAGAAAAGTTTCTAGAACCTTGGGCATGCATCGTCACATGCATGTCCACACATTTATTCTTTGCCTAACTCATATATTATTTTGATGTTTTGATTATAACGCTTTCATCTGGTATTGAACTTGAGGTCGTAACTCGTTTCTTAAATTGTGCTGATTAGGTTATATTTGAACCTCGAACCTTTTGACGAGTCCTTACGGGACTCGAGTTGGTATGAATAGCTTATCCCTTTTTAGTCTATGCGTTATTGAGTAGTTAAATGGTTAATTGCATTGATTAGTTGTGTTTATATCCATTGCTTTATCATACGGTGACGATCCGTATGATCCGTACTTCCTTGGAAGTCGGATCGTCACAAATGGTATCGAGCTCTTGTTTGCTCTGAACCTGAAACCCATTCCTTGAATCCTAAGTTGAAAGTCGAGTCTAGAAATTATTTGTGTTTGATCACTCTTTGCACTCCATCGTCGTCACCTTTCGGCGAGGAAGAAGGTAACTATCTCAACTAAAAGTTGTTTTGAAATGATGGAAATATATGAAATGTGAATTGGAATTTCAATATTGCCTTATTGGGAAGTTGAAAATATTTTGGAAAGTGGAAATTTTGAAATTGAAAAGTTGTTTCAATTGATTGGTCATTAGTTTGAAAGAAAGTTCTGAGGTTTAGGAGCTTGGTAAATGAGTAAATGAGAATGCTTGATTATCGCACAATAATGTCGCGATCTGTGTTTCTTGTTGTATGCAAAGCATGATAGAAGCATGATGTAAATGAGTATGTTTCCCATGAGAACATAGACTCTTAAGGCGCATGATCCTTTTTGCGAGAACTTAGTATGAGAACATAAACATCCCAATTGAGCGAAATACTAAGAAGGAGCGAGAACATAGAAATCTTAGGAATCACAATCGAGCGGATTCGATGATGAGCAGCGACGAGTCTACGATGATGAAGCATTGCTTAACGGAGGTTCGCACCGTTATGGGTCCCAACCTCTCGGCGTGAAGGAATTCGAACACCGGCGTGTTGCCTCTATCGTGGCATAAGTGAAAAGAATAAAAGTATAACGTTATGAAGGTATAAAAGAAATGATGAATCGTAAGTGCATAATGAGAACGATATGATGTGATACTATAATGTGAGTAGAAGTAAGGAATCCGATGCAGATAAGATGGGGTGATCACTTAGCCTTTACTCGAATGCTGGGCATCGAGCGTTTGTTACCCTAAGGAACCATGCGTCTCTTCCCAAAGACCAAACCATGAAAGTAGTTTCATAAGAACTTAGGAATATAAGATGGTTGGACGATTTTTACGACTAGGCTCACTTTATCTTCTAGAGCCACACAGGAGGTGGTATGCTCTACCGTTCCACCGGATGTGCCGGTAAAAGACATCGGTGAGTTCCTTGCTCATTTTATGCGTCGTTGGGCTCTGCACATGCCCGTGGTGCGTCATATTATGACGGTGTGCTTGATTGATCGCAAGACTTCCATCCAGTGGCGAGGATATGCCCGTGAGATATCGGTGAATTACATCTATCGTCGCCGAGAGAGCTTCGATCTTGGCGCACTTCGCCCCATTTTGTCGGTCCCTTAGCTACATATTCATGATATCTGAGCTACGCCACATGGACCATATCTCCCGGCGGTGTACACCTTGCATGATGAGATTTCGGTGGCTTCACCCGGAGGTGTCTCGTTTGGCATCGATGGGCGAATTCTTGCTGGCTGTGGTAAGAACATGTTCGAGGATGGACTTTCTCATCCCCGATAGTTCACCTTTCGGTCACTACCACCATAGGATTGAAGCCCGTCATTGCCCGCCTGACCATCGCCGCAAATCATTCCATGCCAACTTCCATCTCTACCCTTGCTTTTCCCGGTTCGATCGCCGCCCCACACGGACCCGCGTGCCGCGATAATATAGAGATTGACGATTCATGTGGCTAACGCATTCGATCGCGAGAGAAACATGTGCTCGTCTTCGCTTCTCCATTTCCGACCACTTGCCTATGAGGAGATCATGGTGAGATCCGCGAGACCTAGGCGGGAAGAAGCCGAGTCATTAAATTCGAGAGACCGTGACTCCCACACTCGATCTGAGAGGTTGAGGAGGAGGATCGAGAAGAAAATTCGGAGGAGGACCCGGAGGAGGATCACGAGGAGGACACACTGCGGCGATGATATGGAGGAAGTTGATAGTACCCATACTTTCAGTTCTAAATCCAACACGTTGAGCCCTATTTTACACTCCGGGAGATTATGGATGTAGTTCTTAGGACTAGTGTTTTGTCTACATACTTTTGTATATGTTTCGATGCGTCTTGGAAACAATAGGTCGTCGATATGAACCCTTATTTTGATGACCACGGTGGCGTTTAGATTTTGTATGCACCGTGACTAGGTACACTAAGTGATCTTGATATTAATTTTGGAGTATCATACTCCGTGCACAGCCTTTGTGGATCGTAAAAGTGATGATGAAAGTCCTCGTATAGACATTTGATTTGATATGATGATAGCTCCCGAGAGCTTTGGTTTTGAGGTTGCGATATATGGTGTTCGATGGCGTGCTAGATTTATATTTATGATTATATATACATACCGTGCTAAGATATCTATGATCTGACGGATGGTATAAGAAGATATATGATTACATATATTTATGAAAGATAGAATGCCACCGAGAAGAAGAAACCGTGAGGTAACACCGAAAGAGATGACACCCTCTACCACCACCACCGAGAAGGCAGTTGATGAACTATTCCTCGAGACGAGAACCCGCCCACTTTCAGCGGATTGGGAATCCCATGGATCTTTGAACTTTGTATTCGCTATTTGGGCGAATCTTTAACTTCCTTCATTGCACCTCTCAAGAACGCTTGTCATGCGTTGCCTTTCAAATATTTGGTGCCGCGACTTTTGGTGGGAGGTGAAGAGAAGACTCTATCGAAGAAGAGCTGGAAAATTTCTCACGGGAGGAATTTAAGGAGGAAGTGTCTTGAGAAGTACATTCCCAAGAGCTACCGAAAAGAAGGAACATGAGTTCTACAACTCACGCCAAGGAAGGCACGCGGTCACAGTTACGACCGTGCGTTACGTGAGATGTCGCGGTATGCGCCACGCTTGGTCGACAAGCGAAAGAGGATCGAAAGTTTGGGCGGGACTCGCCATGAGATCGGTGTGTCATTCTGGTCACGGAATCGACTTCTGGTGAGGCCCTCGATCGGGCATAGGACATCGAGGCTGCTATGCCCGAAGGCAGATTGTCATTGCGCGTCCCCGAATCATCAAGGGGATCGTGGGAAGAGAAGTGGGAAGGACCCCACCAGGACAAGGGTCGGCCTTCGCCGAGGCCGACGGAGGCCATGGCAGAAATAACGTGCCATCAGGCACGGGCGAGGGAATGGACGCCCATGATACCCGCGTCTGGCGGAAACCAAAATTCGTGAAGCTCCCATGTGCCCCGGTGCCATAGGAGTCATAAGGGGCATCGCGTTCACAAATGACGGATGCTTGAAGTGTGGCGGAAGGGCCACTACTCGAGGCCGCCTGCAGGACACGCCCAGGAGAAATGGCCGTCCGAATGTGCCCACCAAGTCCAGCCGGTCAGGCTATCCAAGCTCAACCGATCCAACAACAGCCGCCCAACTAGCGAGGGCCTCACGCCTCAACCGGGAAAGGAGTTTCATGAGCCGCCAAGGAACCAAAGAAACTTGGCGGTATGGGAATCTCCTCCAATTACTGTTATCCTCTTGTTTGATCTTTGCACTCGCTCTCTTTTATTTACAAGCATGCGTAGAGAACTTAGGATTAGATCCTAGCGTGCTGAACAAATCATGAGAATTTCTTCCCGATAGAAGGCGTAAGAACGGTAACCCACATATGCTCGAACCTAGAACTTGGACTAGGCTCACTTAAGGTCATGACGGATAACCTTCACGTCGTACATGGCGGATGTGGACATAATCCTAGGAATGGATTGGTTAACGAGAACATAGTGCGACCATCACGTGCAATGAAAGGAAAATTTCTTTTCAACATCCGGGAGAGAAACCTACCGACCTTCACGGGATCAGCATAGGGAGAAGAGTCCCAATCATATCCGCGCTACAAGCAAGGGCGTTCTTGAAAAAGACAGAGAACCATGCCTACCTCGTCTATCTCAAAGAGGAAGGCGAGAATGAGAGAAGGATACAAGATGTCCCGATTGTGAAGGGTATCGACGTATTTCAGACGAACTACGGGATTACCGCCAAACCGATAGATCGAGTTCACGATCGACCTCGAACCGAGTTACGCCCGTGTTGAAAGCTCCATACCGAATGGCACCAAAGGAACTTGAGGAATTGAAAATCCGACTACAAGAACTCTTGGAGTTAGGTTTTATTAGACCAGTGTGTCTCCATGGGAGCACACATCCTTTCGTAAGGAAGAAGGATGGCACTTTGAGAATGTGCATAGACTATCGAGAGTTAAACAAGATAACTCTTAAGAATAAGTATCCTTTGTCCCGAATTGACGATCTGTTTGATCAACTTAAGGGGCGAGTCTTTTCAAAGATAGATCTAAAGTGGGATACCACCAACTAAGAATTAGACCGGAGGGTGTACCTAAAGCGACTTTCCGTACAAGTGCGGTCATTTCAATTCATCGTTATGCCCTTTGGACTTACAAATGCCCAGTGTTTATGGATATCATGAATAAGGTATTTCACCCATAGTTAGACAAATTTGTCTTAGTATTCATAGACGATATCCTAATATACTCGAAGAATAACCAAGAACACAAAGAGCACTTGAGGCGTACTACAAACATTGAGGCAAGAGCAACTCTTTGCCAAGTTTAGCAAGTGCGAGTGCGTTAAGCAGTGACATTCTTAGGTCACATCGTGTCCTAGAGGAATCAGTAGACCCTCGAAGATCGACACCGTTAAGTGAATGGGAGTCGTAGAAGAACCCAAATGAAATTCGGAGTTTCTTAGGACTTGCGGGCTACTATCGAAGATTTATCGAAGGATTCTCAACGATAGCCCGACCCATGACCCATTTGTTGAGAAAGGGATCAGTACACATGGACCGCCGAGGTGTGAGGCTAGTTTCCAAAGGCGAAGGAGTTCTTGACGACACTGTACTAGCGATACTCTAAGCGGATAAAGAATACACAATCTACGGATGCTTCAAAGAATGGACTAGGATGTGTACCGATGCGAGAAGGCAAGGTTATTGCTTATGCTTGAGGTAGTTACGCTACATGAGTTGAACTATCCTACATACGACACAGGAATTAGCGTGATCGTACATGCCTTAAAGATTTGGAGGCATCACCTTTATGGAGTTAGATGTGAGATCTATCTTGACCATAAAAGCACGAAGTATTTCTTTGAGCGAAAGATCTTAACATGAGGCGTAGATGGTTAGAACTAGTGAAAAATTACGGTGTGGTATCGATTACCACCCGGCGAGGCTAATGTTGTAGCCGATGCCTTAAGTCGTAAATCCCACTAGTTTGGGATGTCTCCTCGGTCATGAGGAAATACTTATAAAGGAATTTGGGAGGATGAGCATCGAAGTCATAGACCCGTCTTTGTGACAATAGGGTTGTATTGCAGCGTTGATTGCAATCCAGAGACTTAAGAGCCGAATCTTAGAAGCTCGAAGGAAGAGCAAGAAACTAGAAATACGAACTAAGATCAAGGACAACAACCACAAGAATTTCAAAGCAGCAACGAGATAACATGTTGTTGTATGGCGGAGAGTGTGTGTTCCGAGGCGAAGAACTTAGGGCGAGATCTTGAAGGAAGCCCATGAGACTTCTTACACACCCCGGAAGCACCAAAATGTACCAAGATCTCAAAGAAAAATTTTGGTGGGATGGAATGAAGCAAGATGTAGCTTCATTCGTGAGAACGTTGTTTGACGTGCCAACAAGTGAAAGCACTCCACCAACCACCGTATGGAACCTTACAACCGCTAGACATGCCGGAATGGAAATGGGATGATAGAGCCGTGGATTTTGTTCACGGCTACCCAAATCACAAAGAGAAAATACCGCTATTTGGGTCATCATCGATCGCTTGACCAAGGCGCATTTTCTACCCATTCCGATAACACATGGAAGCGAACAGACTAAATACGGTTATGCGTTCGAGAGGTCATCGTCTACATGGAGTTACGAAGACTATTACGTCGATAGAGATTGAAGTTTACATCCAGTTACGGATGAGTTTATAAAAAGGAATTGAGAACTTCGACTACATTTCGATTACGTGTTCCACCCACGAGCGGATGAGCAGTCGAAAGGACCATTCAAGCGGGGAAGACATGTTGAGAATCGTTGTCCTCGATAGAGGAGAAAGTTGGGAACAAGTGTTGCCACTTGTGGAATTCGCCTACAATATGACTACCGAGCGACTATTGGAATGGCCCGTCGAAGCGCTTTACGGAAGGAAATGTCGATCACCACTTTCTTGGGATGAAGTGGGAGAAAGGAGAGTGTTAGGACGACTCGTGGGAGAAATGATTGAGATCGTGCGACGGATCCGCCAACGGATCGAGGAGGCCGGGGCCGACAAGTCGTGCAGCGAAACAAGCGTCGCCTGAGCTACATTTTGAAGAGGAGACAAGGTCTTCTTGAAAATTTCTCCATCTAAAGGGATCGTGAGATTGGAATCGAAGGAAGTTGCGACCACGTTTCATGGGACCTATGAAATTACGGAAGAATAGGACCGGTGACTTCTGAGACTTGCATTGCCGCCAAGTTTTGGAAGCGTGCACAATGTGTTCCACGTTTCACAACTAAGAAAGTACATACATGATCCCAACCATGTGATACCGTCGACGGATATTATCCTCGATGACAATATGGGTTACGTAGAGCTGCTACGAAATCTTGGACCGACGTATCAATTTGAGAACAAAGAAATACCGCTAGTGAAAGTTCTATGGAACACCATGGACAAGAAGAAGCAACCTAGGAGCTAGAATCAGCCATGAGGAGAAATACGGATCTTTTCAAGGTTAGCAAATTTCGGACGAAATTTTTTAAGAGGATGGTATGTAATAACTTGAAAAATTTAAAAACTTTAATTGGTGATGCTTAGACCAATTATTGGTAGTATTTAGTCATTAATTATTATTAAGGAGACCAATGAAATGAATTAGAATCGATTCGGAGATCAAATACTAAAGAAATCAAAAGCGGTAACTAGTCCTCTGGGATTAGGGTTTTCGAGTAACTTTGAACATAGAATGAAAGATCGAAATTAATCTCCATGAGCAGTTTCATTTTAGAATCCTCGCACGAAAACATGTGAGAATGCAAAGAATGAGAATTTTCGGGCATACTTGCGGTCGATCTCAAAAGTCTTGTTCTGAGCGGAACAACTTCGGTCCGTGCTAATCGTAAAAATGGTGATAACAACCAAAATCATGAAGGAATAATTTATTATGAATTTAGAAATTATAAGAATCAATTTAAGAGGAATTCTGAAGAACTTAGCAAGAAGCAAGGGTAAAATATCACAGGAAAATCCTAAATTGATCGAACGACCCGAAACTCGAACCAAGGGTCTAAATCAATAAAATATGATTTATAAGACTCAAATTAATTATGAAATCTCAAGATTTCAATAGAATTTTGAATGAGCATTTTTAATCGCGACAGCAGTTTTCGCGATAACTCGGAATTGACTCATCGGACGACGTCGAACCGTGAAATTTTATGAACATTAAAATAAGTCTTTTAAAGGCTATTTAATAAGATAGAACCTTAAAATTCCGAGAAATCGATCGAAAGTGCGTTAAAACTTAAAGTCGGTATTAACATACGAAAACGGGTAATTTGACCAATCCACCTCTCAACTACCACCAAGACCATAACAAAATGGGAAATGACAGCCCTAGGGTCTGAATAACAAGGGAAAGACGTTCAAGGTCAGATTCATTCTCCCTGCATTTCCTTTCATTTTTCAAACTTTCTCTATACACTTTTCAAACTTTCAACCCCAAATCCTCCCTCCCCAACCTCTCCCACTCTCAAATAATCCTTCTAAGACCATAAGAAGGTATTATTCACAATCCTCTTCCATCCTAATGGGTGGAATTTTATTTTGAATTTTGGGTTTAAAAACCTAGTTTGCTCCTCATTTATTTTCGTGAGTTTAGAGCCTTCAAATGCTCTTAAGTCATGAATGAAAAATGCTTAGAATAATGTTCTAAGGCTACTGTAAAAATTTCAGAATTTTTGGAGCATGTTTGACTTTTTTCTTATTTATGCTTTATTTCTTTTAAATATGATAAAGCATGATTTTGTGAATGTTATTTGGTATTGTTACTTGCTAATGTGTTATAAGCATGTATAATAAATATCATAATTTTCAGAAATTTTGCTATTTATTTTGAAAAATAGCCGTGAGCTTCCTAGAGTTTTAGGCTTTGATTTTGATTTTCTTTTTTTGAAATAGTTGAGATATGGTGTTTAATATATGATGTGAACATCATATATAAATCTTAGGATTTTGAAACACATCTCCTATTTATTTTGGAAATGACCGAATACTATATATATATATATATATATATATATATATATATATTTATTGTTTGATTTTGGTTGAGGAAAATAGTTGAGATATGGTGTTTAGGGTATGATATGAACATCATACATTAACCTTGAATTTATTCAAAAACCTCTCCTATTTTTTTTAAGAAACCGTGGCTTATATATATATATATGTAGTTATTTATTTGATTTTATTGTTGAAAATAATAGGATGTGTGATATTATGAATATTGGTTGATGATTAATGCTAATATTACATGTTATTGCATATTGTGAAAGATTGAAATTTTTGAAAATGTATATACATGTTCATGAGATTACGAAATGTTTTAAGGATCTGAAAGCATGGTTTTAAAATTTTAATGCATGATATGAAGTGATATTCCATGTTTAGTATATAGTATGAGCATGATATAATTTTTGGGGGATTTATTGAACACTAAGGCTTACTAAAACATGATGACCGAAAGCTTTAAGCAATATAAACTATGGTTTAAAAAAAAATTATATGATGCTTTTGAGTTGGTAATTAAATCCTATAGTATGATAGGAGTATGATGTGATTTTATTGGAATTTATTGGATGCACATACTAATTATTGCTAATTATCGAAAACGTAATAAAAATGGCTAAGTATGGGTTTAATCTTGTTGATAGATGATGCTATGATATTAATATGAAACTTTGGACAAATGGTTGTGAATAGGAGAAATGAATGGAACAACTTATGCACACTTACACAATGATTGTGTATTACATTAGAAATTAGGGTTTTTAATGCTTTAGTATAGTTGATGTTGTGTATGGTTTTGTTATTGATGAATGTTTATATTTATGATTTTGCCGACAAACCAAAACCCAGGGCGTAAACAACCAACAACATATGTATGAGAATCGAAGAAATCGACCAATTCCGATAACTTAAGGCGGAGTAGCGAGAATCGAGTTAGACACGAATTAGGGTTTTCCATTTATAAAAGGATACTCAAGCGTGAGTTCCTAAGTTAGAAAAACCAAAAGTCGAGCTACAGCGTTAATATTCGATAACGACCACTCAATCTGATAATTGGTTGGGCGTTAACATAACTCGATAACGAATAACGATTATCGACATATGTAATCACCGGCGAGTTAAGTTAAATAAGCGATGTTGTAATGAGTGGCGAAGACTCGAACATAAGATGTCGATCCTTATGTCTCAAACATCGAGTTAATATCCCGAAGTACTTCGTTTATTCTTAAGTACTTAGCTATATGATAACATATGCTCACTTGAATCATAAATCAAGACTTATCTTTTAATTGTCGTGCGAATACGGTGAAGTCGTCGAGCATAACCTACTAGGACATAACCATAATCGTCAAGTCAGTTGGTGGTTTGCGAAAATCTAAACTATCGACCATAATTGATTCTGAGCAATCTATAGCGTAATAACGTTAAGAATAACACTAAGGTTAAGAGTGAGGATAGACTCGAAATATATGATTCATAATTAAAGTACACTATGAGCAATGAAGTGATATAGTTTGGAAATTGGAAATGTAAGATAATAATAATTATCTTAAAATAATCACATGAAATCATAAGGAAACCCTAAGTGGGAACTTTAAGTCGTAGTTTATAGCGACCTTGATCGATAGAAAGAATCTAAGCGCTATTTTCTTTTGAAGGATTTGATCGTGCGTGGTCGTGAGGAAGAACAACCACACCTGCTTTCATTTAGACTTACTAGCCTTGGATTAGCGGTGGGCTTTCTTGAAACAAAATGATTATCATAACTTCAAGCATGATTTACAAAAGCTTTATGAAATATTATCGCATGAGCTGTTATTGGTGCGAATATTTATGTTTTATTGTGTCCATATCCGAGGTTGATTTGTCGAATGTGGGGCGAGTGATTGGAATATGTGAATGAGTTGGTCCATAGCGTTAAAAAGTAACGATCGGATCCGACTTAGTTGAGGACTAACTCGGATTGTGTACGTGTGTTGTGTGTTTAGGTTAGCTACCTCGGCGGTCACGGCGACTATGTGTGGTGGCCACCTCCATAGTGCTGTGAATGAATGAATGATCGAGATATGGAAACAACGTGAATGAAATAGTCGGTCGGCGCTTTTGAGAAATGATAAAATGTTTGATAGGCATGAGTCTTTCAACTAAAATCCTCGTATGCTATTGTGGGCGGTTCGATAACTTTTGATAAAGAAAATGTTTTCGTGATGAGTCCACCGAGTACTTTTGTACTAGCCTGCGTCTCGTTTTGATGTGCGGGTTGAGCAGAGATCGATGATGGGTGCGAGGTGGTGCGAGTAGCGATTGATCGATCTTAATTTCGTAAGGAAATAAATGTTAAGAACACCAAAGATTTCGTGGTTCGATCGTGAATAAGATCTCGTCCACGGGCGAGAGAGCGTATGTATATTGAGGTGTAAGTGATTACAAAGAGTGAATGATCTATATCGTCTAATCTAGCCTCTATTTATACACATGTATTGACCTAGATCTCGAATCAAAGTCTTCTCTAACTAGGATTCGAGATCTATCCTCTTGAATTAGGATTCTTTTAGATATGGTGAGCTTTCTGCGTTCCCACGACTTTAGGAGTCTTCATGGGCGAACTTGTCGGCCGAGCTTGATGTCGGGGTTACTCGTGTTGGGCACGATGCTTGGGCACAGTAGTTGGGCGTATCCTATCATAACCCTCCCCAAAAAGCCTTGACGAGGTCATCTTTGGATTGGGGTTGTTGTGACAGCGGGGTTTGGGCGATCTTTGACATTCTTTTCATTGTCGACTTTGTGTGTCAATGCTTCTAACGTAGTATATAAATCTGTTGTGCTTTCATGAGGCGTCTGCGAGTCTTATTTGTTGTTTGTATCTCGGCGAGTGTCACGGTCTCTCGCTACGAGGCGTTATGCAGGTCTTATGGTAACCGCTAACGAGGCGTTAAGTCGAGGTCTCTGGCTTCACCCGACGAGGCGTTTAGCGAGTCTTGGATCGATTTCACTTGGCGGCGTTAAGCGAGGTCTCTGGCCGCTTCACTCGGCAGGCGTTAAGCGAGTGTTGGCCCAGCTTCACTCGGCGGGCGTTAAGCGAGGTGTTACGACAGCTCGCTGTCGAGCATTAAGTTGATGTCTTTGGGCGGCTTGACTGTCGAGCGTTAAGCGAAGTCTTATGGTAGCCGCTTCACCTAACGAGCGTTAAGCGAGGTCTCTGGCCAACTTCACCCGGCAGGCGTTTAGCGAGTCTTGGCGATTTCACTTGGCGGCGTTAAGCGAGGTCTCGGTAAGCTTCACTCAGCGGGCGTTAAGCGAGGTGTTCGGCAGCTTCGCTCGGCGGGCGTTAGCGGGGTGTTCGGCCTCTCGCGCTGTCGGCGTTAAGTTGATGTCTTTGGGGGGCTTGACTGTCGGCGTTAAGCGAAGTCTTGGCGATCTCACTTGTCGGCGTTATGCGGGGTCTTACGAATGACTTTGCACGGCGTTATGCGAGGTCTTGGCCAACTTCACGGACGAGTCGTTAAGCGAGGCGAGCGGGATTTTCTGCCTTCTTGAGTCTTGGGCCAGGGATACGCATTGTCACGCGCATTAAATTGGCGGTTGGATTCCCGATAAAGTGCATATTAGGGAATGTCTTCCTTGATCGCAATATCTCTTATCACTTTGCCTTCTACATTTCTCGATTTTCAAAAACTCCTTGCCTTACTGAAACAGGTTATTCTGCGCCATTGTGACTTGAAGCTTCTTGTCTTCTTCATCGATAAACAAAAGTAAGTAATGGCTACTTCTTCTTATAACGAGTCGCTTTGGCGTCAAATCTTGTCATTCCCCGTCGATTAGTTAGTGTCTCTGCTGTTTTTACCGTATTCATATGCCTCTTCGAGTGTGTCTGCGATTCCCCGGTGGGGGATTGCGGCAAAGTGTCTTCTTTTTCTTGATCTTAGGTATTTATGATATTAGGGATATCTGTTTTCAATATAGTATTCCTTCTAGTATTGAGTTCGTTGCCCCGTCCAGGAGGACAGAACTGCGCCTCCAGGATGGTTTTATTGCCGTGTATGAGGGCGGCCTCAAGGCTGGTCTTCGTCTTCCTTATCCTTATGTATCGTTGAGTTCCAAGATATGTTTGGCATATCTCTTGCCCAACTCTCGCCGAACTCATTCCGGCATATGACGCCTAGGTGTCTATGCCTATGGCATAATTTTCCTTTGACCTTGGGGCTTGTCCTTGCTTTTTTGCAAGCGAAGGCGGCTCGGGGTGGTATTATCTATCACCCGTAGGAAATTCAAAGCAAAGATTAAATCGAAGATCTCAATGGCGGAAGAAGTTCTTCTTCAGCCGGTTTCAGAGACATATGGAGTTTCCATGGCGATCGATAAGATCGCCGATGTGTTTGTCGACAAGGGCTTGGTGACTGGAGGCTGGACAAAATTGACCTTGTTGACGAGGTCTTCTCGAGTAGAGCTTGCGGTGGCAGGACTTAGCCTTATGATCCTACCTCCGGGGTGGAGTCGGTGAAGGTGAGGCCCTTTTTTTTTTTCTTTATTCCATGATTATACGTGTTGATCTTGACCTATGTATTTGTAATATCCGTAATTTTAATCTAGATTACGTTAATTAATTACGTAATTAGCATTATTAATTCAATAATTAAAATCTTAATTAGTCGACTCTTGACTTTGACCAAGCATAATTGGATAATTTCTGTATGATTCACCGAGCCTTAGTGAATTAAGGAATATAATTTTCAATATTCCTTGAGCGTAATTTTCAACGTTGAATGAATTCGGCGTTCGTCTTCTGATATTATTAAGCGATTAAGCAATTTTAAAATTCCTATTATTATAGGAATAAATAAAGTTGTAACAAACTTTATTTTGAACATTTTGGAGATAATTAAGCTATGAGAATTTAGAGGCGTTTCAAGCGTCTCGTTTAGAATAATCGATAACTTTAGCATATGATCTAGGAATTATAAAATTCAAATTCTATGATTATATTATTATATAAGGACATTATTTATCATTAAATAATGCTAGAAAATTCAAAGAATGCAATGTACATTATTTAATGGGTTTCGAAAACCCTAAGTATTTAAATTAGGGTTTTTAAGACCTAAATTGTTTTAAATACTTTCCTATGATTAAAATTATTATCTAAGGCATATAATATGTCATATAAATGTGTAGTAGCTATTTTATACAAGAAAATAAAATATTTGAATTACCATAGTAATTTTGAAAATGTGAAGTTCTTAAGTATGAATTAATATTTTATTCTTATCTAATTAATAATATATGATAAATATTATATTATTATGATGTCATTAAGGACCAAATGTGAGGTAATACAAGTTGCACAAGTGTGAGAACACACTTGCACATATGTGGCGAAAACTTAGCCAATTTTTAGTATGATTTTATGTAATATTATTATCTTATAATTAATAATTAAATATGATTTGGATCTATCATATTATGAGTTGTAAAGTAGCATTAATTAGCAAGTTGATCAACAAGTCCATGCTCATTAATGTGTTGGCGAGTATGGAAAATATAGGTTGAAAAATTCTTAATTTCACACTATATATTAATGCCATTTGTATAGTTGAAATATTTGACTTTTCTAAAGCAACTTTATACTATATTAATAATATGATAATAATATAGCATATAATATAAAAATAATAGAAATTCATCCTATTTATTGGAGCATGGCCGAGAATGTCACATAGGTGACATTATGTGTTTAATTCTTTTAATATTTGATAATGTTGATATAAATTATTAATTTAAATTATAATGTAACATAATAAAGTATATAATATAAAAACAAAATAAAAACTTAGCCTAATGTACTAAATGGGCGACACACACACAACATTAGTACAAAGTGTTGAATTTAATTAAAATAAGATACAATGTATTTAATTAGGATAAGATGACTTGGTGATGAGTTGTATATGATAAGGATTTAATTTTTGTCTCATAGTATAGAGGAGGTGGCCGATTATTTTGACTTCAATTAGCAAGTTGTAGTAGATATTTTTCATGTAATAATTAAGCTACAACTTGCCTAAGTCTATAAATATAACATGAGCTCTCCATTAATTCATTTTGCTTCCCTTAATTTCGAAACATAGAGAAGAGAGAAAGGTGAGAGTTCTTCAATTCCCATTTCAAACCTAGATCATATAAGCCTTCAACAATAAAATCGAAACCGATTAAAAGGTTAGAAATTTCTGAGCTTAGTATCTGAGCTTAAATTTTGAATTTAGTCAGATTAAATTTTAAGATATGATCTTAGTATATATATGTTATTTTCGAAAATTTTGAATCATATGCTAAAATGTTTAGATATCATGTTTATATGATGTTATTAAGCATGTATATTAATTATATCATGAAATTAAACATCTTATTAAATTTAAAGTTTGGACCGAAAACTTAGGGTTAGTATATGTTGATGATTTTGATTTTTAATTGTTGATTTAAGCATGGAATCATGATCTATAGTATTAATTATGCTTATATGAATTTATGTAGAATTTTTGGAAAACTATAGCTATTATTTTTATGAATACCGAAAATTATAGCATATGTTATGATGATATGATATAATTCATGTTTAAGTGTTATAATAGCATATTAAGTGTGTAGATTCATAATATATGGTTGTGAGAATTTATTGAAATTTATAAATATTATTTTGACCTAAGTCGAAAATTTAAGAAGTGACTTAGGTAAAATTTTATTCAATAAGTCACTGATAAATAACAATTATGTTGTAGTAAGCATAATTGAGGTAATTAATTAAGATATGATTTTATTGGAATTTTTAAAAATCATTTGATGGGTTAATTATGGATCAAAAACTATAGGTTAAAATACTAAGGTGTATAAATTTTATTTGACTAAGGTAATTACATATTATTAATCACATGATAAAATAATGTAACATGTGAATTTATAAAATTTTTGCACAAGTCTAAGTTATTTAATTTGTAATTACGAAAACTTTATATTATGTGCATTAATGTTATAAATTTATTTTATCAAGTATAATTACATAATATGATCTAAAATAATGTTTTAGACATAGTATGATTTTATAAAATTTTGGAACAAAATTGCACATAAAATGATAAAATTTCATAAATAGTTGAAAAAGTCAAAATGTTGACTTTTCGTTGACCAAAGTCAAAATTGTTGACTTTTGGTTGACTTGGTCAAAATAGTTGACCAAAATCGTTGACCAAGGTCAGCAGACGCATAATCGATAATCGTGATCAATGTGACGTGTCGTTTAGTAACAATCGACTTACGTTACGTAAGTACATTAAAACGTCATTATATCTAAAAGATAGAATATCTCTTATAAGTTAAGAAATTTCATAATCGACATCAATCGATTAAGAAGCGTCGAAATAAGTCCGGCGTTAGCCTTATTTGATCGTGAGAACGTTATAGACTAAGTTCGTCTCTATCGAGCGTGACCAACGTCTTAAAATAATTCTTACGTTAAGGTGATACGTGGGCGGAGCGTTGGCGTAGGAAAGGACCATAGTTAAGAGACCTACACGTTATCACGAGGTGGGCTTTACTAAAAACCCTTTTATTCTGACGCTTTCTTGAAAAGTATTTATTACAAGCTTTCGGTTGAAAATGATTATGAGCATTATTGATTACATGCCCAAAATATTTATGTTTTAACGTATGGATCTATCATGTTGTTGGGCGAGCGGCGATGTATGTGAATCGATTATTGGGTCGCTCCCAATTTATTTTAAATCGATATCGGATCTTAAGTCGGGGCGAATTCACAGCTAAGATTAACGTGTACACCGATTTTGTATTTGTGAGCCGTTAGCAACATCATCGGCGATCGTGGATCTGATCGGATCAGAAATCACGACTATGTGATTGGGAGCCGTTAGCAACATCTTGGCCGATCACGTCGGTAGAAGGAGCTACTTACGGGCGTGAGATCGGTTTATGAGATGAGTTATGAATTATTATGTGGATGATACGGATCATACGTAGCGGAAAAATACTGCTGTGAGAAATCTTTGAGAAATGATAAAGTATTTTAGTATTCACGAGTTATCTCGACTAAAATCCTCGTGTTATACTTATGGGCGGTGTAATTTTATGAAATGATTTTGGCGTGAGTCCACTAAGTGCAATCTTGTACTTAGCCTGCATGTTTGTTTTAAATGTGCGGAGTTGGCTGTGATAGGATGGACAAGTGTTGAGCGATCGGAGTTTTGTTGCTAATTGTTCACCTTGGATGTATATCGTCATATATGCATTCACATGCTTTCCATTGTTGAAACACTTTATTATATTTTGGTTATTACTTATGTTACCTCGGATCGGTTGAATTCTTTTGTTAATGAGTGCATTGGTCAGGTTGTATGAAACCGTTGTGTGTTTATCTATAAAAGTTTGACGTCTTGAAGGTTTCTTTGGTCATTATGTTCTTAATCCACCTTAGTTGATGACAGTCCGTTTAATCCGTACTTTGGAAAGGCGGTACATCGCGATTTCTGTAGTGAACCTTCTAAGGGAAAAAAAAGAAGAAAGGAAGGGCCGATCTACGTGGCGAGCCGATCTCTGCGGTTGAGCCGTCTCGACCTTGAAGGATATCGAGGACATGCAGAAATGGGTGCGAGCCGAGATCCCTTCACCGCAGCCACTCAGCGCTTGAAGGCGGAAGCATGTAATCCACAGTCTCGGTTCTTTGCCGGTGAGTCTGAATCATTGGTTCCAAGTCGTATGCCTCTCTCTCCGGGGTTTGTACACATCCTTATACCTTGTGTAGTAGTATAAAATTGTGTTCTTGACTGATGTATATATTGTATAGAAATTCGAGGGCGTGGCGGCGAGTGTAAGTATCCGATCTTATATCGGATTACTTGAAGGCGCCGTTCTGTGATTTGAGGTGGCCGGTATGCTCGGGAGGTGGAGGCGGAGAATACCCTCCTCGCTCGAAAATATCGAGGCGAGGCTAAGATCAGGGACCTCGTCGAGCGAGCGGCGGATCGGCGGCCATTGAGGCAGCGGCAAGTGGTCGGTCGAGGCAATGGCGGAGGAGGCGGCAGGCGGCGGCCGAGTTGCCTGATGGTGAGGGTGGAACAGGTTCGCCGTCGGGAGGCGGACATGGCGATCTCGCGAGGAGAGCAGCCGTGCCTTTGCGGAGAGGCTGTTCATGTCGTGACTTCTCGGGATGGTTTGAGACGGCCGAGGTGCTTAATAAGCAGTCTCGGATGCTGTCGAAGAGGTCGCCGAGGACTACCCAGACACTGGACAAAGCCAAGTATGGAGTGCGAGGAGACCGAGGATAATGTCTGAGGCAGGCTATTTTGATGTGCTCGTCCGCGGCACGAAGGAGCTTCCGTCTTGCGAACGCACCTCCTCCTCGGTTCTTTTGTCGCAGTGTCATTCGCTTTGTCCGTGGATCGGGATCCACGACCGACGCTTTATTATCGATCATGCAAAGGGGTCGGGGAGGCGATGATGCTTGAAGGCGTCGAGACTCGGTGGTTCCCGAGAGGCGGGCGAGCGGGCGAAAATAGGGCGGAAGAGGTGAGGCTATCCGAGGCCGGAGGCGGCGAATGTGACATGGCGAAGCTTGGAGGGTCGATTGATCCCCATCTTTTCACTCCTTTTTTTTTTTTTTTTTTTGAATGTAAATGTATATTGATTTTGCCTAAGGGCATGTTAATAAAATCACAAGTTTATGTTAAAAACTTATCTTTTTATTGATTGTCTCTGAAATGCTTGATCTTTCCTTGGTTGAACCGAATCGAAGACCTATCGGCTCTTGAGTTGAAAGAGATCGAACTCCTCCATATAAAGGGACGACTTGGTCGTATGCGGTAGTCGATGTTAAGCATAGAGCCGCGGAGAGGCATGACGACTCAAGCTCGCTTTTGGAATTGGAGGCGTTCGAGGTCGCCAAGGAGGCCAGGTGATAGGCGAGGAGCATGCAGAGTGCGAGGAGGTTATCCACGAAATGGTGGGATGGCGATCCGGAAGTTGAAGCGAGTTGTCGAGGCGCCACCCGTTGTGCGAGAATGCCGCGCGTGAATATGGTGGGACCTCACGGCAATTCACGGGCGATCTGTTGAATTGAAAAGGCTCGGGAGCATATACAAAGCGTAATCGCTCGACAACCTGACTCGGCGAAATGCTTGACGGGATCGAGGCTTCTTCTTCAGGGAGCTTCTCGATCTAGAATAAATGAACCAAATTATGACGATCCGGAGTGGCGCGCACAAGGGCGTGCTATTGCCCTTGAACGTCGTGGACCCTCAAGGCGCCGAGACGGGCGTCGTCAAGTGGCGAGGCCGAGCTCGCAGAGTCTGCATCGTCAGTGACCGGTCGCTTGGCGGGCCCGTAATATGACCGGGACGAGGTAGAGGTAGGATTAGTATAGATGAGTTTCTTGATTAGATTTTTCTGGGATTGGCTCGACTTTTCGATCCGCTCCGTCCTCGTAAATGTAACTGTCATCTTTTATTTAATAAGAATGATTTCTTATTGACTTTGTATTGAACAAGAGTAATATCTGAGAAAGTAGTTAGTCCTCGTGAAATTCCGCTTGAAATGAGCGAAGAAATCGTTCTCGTCTGAAGGTAAGGGTTCTGTTTTTGCCGAGGTCGTCGGGAGGGTGGTCCTTCATCTACATAGAGAGAGCGGCTTGAAATAGGCGAAGTAACTGATCTCGTATGTAGGAATGGTTCTGTTTTTTCTGAGGTTATCGGGAGGGTGGTCCCTTCATCTACATAGAAGACTGCTTGAAATAAGCAGATATGTCGATCTCGTATGTAGGAATGGTTCTGTTTTTTGCGAGGTTATCGGGAGGGTGGTCCCTTCATCTACATAGAAAGCGCTTGAAATAAGCGAAGGTGTCGATCTCGTATGTAGGAATGGTTCTGTTTTTGCCGAGGTTATCGGGAGGGTGGTCCCTTCATCTACATAGAGAGCTGCTTCAAATAAGCGAGGTGTCGATCTCGTATGTAGGTATCTTAGCGTTTAAATCTACATTCGTATGAAACGAATGTAATCGACCTCCGTCGAGGGAATTTGTCCTCCGTAGAGGGTAAATAATAATGTGAAGATTAATTATACATTAGTGATGAGTAGAACTTGCAAAAATAATATTTTATTGATAAAAGATGACGCGACCACCAAATAAGACTCGGACTCAAACGGGACTTTAAAGACACGACCGAACAAGACCCGACCCTCGACACTTATGCATAATATCTCTTGGATGAATGATGTGCCATGCGTTGGGTAATTGCTCACGACAATTGAGCGAGCTTATAGGCCCTTTGCCGGGACTTCGTCGACCGGTGAGTCCTTCCCATGTGGCTTCCGACTTGCCGAGCTGCTGTGACTTCTTGACTTCATTATTCGAGATCTGGTCGCCCACTTGGGTGTCGAGTTTTAACACGCTGGTTGTAATACCGAGCTACTTGTTGCTTGTCCGAGCTTCCTGATGTGGCGAGGTCTCTTTTCTTCGAGTAGGTCTAGATCAGCTCGTAGATTTTCCCCATTTGCTTGGCGAGAGAAGTCAATTGTGCGGGGACTCGGTACTCCGATCTCTGCGAGGATCATCGCCGGTTCCATACACCAAGCGTAGGGTGTTTCTCGTTCGAGGTCCAGGTGTTGTTGATGCGACCATAAGACACTGTGGTAAATTTTCCACCCGAGGCCTTTAGCTCGGTCGAGGCGAGTTTTAGACCCTTCACGATGGTCTGTTGGTAACCGGTCGACCATTTGCTTGAGGATGGGCCACCGGGTGAACTTTGTTGGATCCAAGCTCTGACACCAATCATGAATGTCTTATCCGTGAATTTTGTTCAGATTATCCGAAAGGAGGATATGAGGATGCTTAGAGCGACACACTATGTTCTTCCAGACGAAGTTGAGGCGTTCTTGCTTGTGATTTTCGCGAGGGCTCGCTTCCACCCACTTCGTGAAGTAGTCGATCGCATAACAATTAAAAATTGGGCGTCACGGTGCTTTACAAAGGGCCCACAATGTCGATCCCCATTGCATAAGCGGCGAGGGCTTTGTATGGTGGTGAGGTCGGTCGAAGGCGACCTTGATACGTTCCCATGGATTTGACACTTTTACACTTTTTACGAGGTCCATTGAGTCTTGGAACATTGTTGTGATAGTATCCTCATCGCACGACTTTCTTTGACAAGGCTCGGGGTCGATGTGGCTTCATACGATCCCGTGTATTTCTCGTGAAACGTAATTTGCTCGGTTGGACCCAAGCACTTTAGGAGAGGTTGGAGATATGACTTTACGTATAGGACCCTGCTCAATTGTATATCGCGAGACTTGTTCGGATCCTCCTAGCCTCCAGAACATCATGGGGCGATTCGCCTTCTCTGGTACTCTCGAATGGGAGTCGTCAATTGGGTTCTTCATCCGAGACTACGTTGACCTCGGCTCCGTCTTGGCATCGTCTATGCTTCGCTTTGGACTTCCTCTCGGGCGGGCTCGTTGATGGCGAGGCCAATTTACTAAGATGTCATTTCGGCTATTTTTTGCCCTCGGGATGCGAACTATCCGGAAGTGTGAGAAAGTCCGTTCTGTGCTTTTGCTTTTCAAGATACTTCTTCATTCCATCGCTTTTTGCCTCGTATTTTCCCAACATTTGGCTTCTGACGACTTGAGAATCGTTGTGAACTTGCGGCTCGTGTCAGGAGACTTTGGCGGCGCGAAGTCCCGCGATCGGTGCCTCATACTCACTTCGTTGTTCGTATTTTTGAATGTGAACCGAAGTGAGTAAGCGATCTCTTGGTTGTCCGGGCCTAGGAGTAAGATACCTCTCATTGCTGTTTTCGAAGCCCGTCAGCGTAGAGTTGCCGGACTCCCTGGTGTTTCAACCATGGGTTCGGCTTTGGCATCGTCGTCACGGACTCGATGGGCTTTGGTTTTTCGACGGTTAGCCTCGGCAGGAAATCCGCTAGGGCTCGACCTTTGATGGCTGGCGGGGACGAAGGATATATCGTGCTCGCCCGATTCGATTGCCCATTTCGTGATTCTCCACGATGCTTGGGCCGTCAATACTTGCCGAAGTGGGTAGTTAGTGAGGACTTGTATGCGATGTGCATGGAAGTATGGGCGTAGTCTCCTCGCGGCATTTACCAACGCTAAGGCAAGCTTCTCGGTGATACCTCGTTTAGGCCTTTTAGTGCTCGGTGATAAAATATACCGAGTTGACGTCCTTCTTCCGTGCAGGACGCACTTATAGACTCGTCCGAGGCGGCAAGGTAGAAAAAGGACCTCTCCTCTTTCGGGACGGATAGAGTGGGAGTTTGGCGGTAGCTCTTGAGATCTTCAAGCGGACTTATGTACATCATCCCATGAGAATTTGGGGCTTTTGAGTATCTTGAAGAAGGGTAGCCTTATCCGACTTTTGAAAGAAAGCGGCTCGGTCTTGACTATCTGACTGTTAGCTTGTGTACGTCATGGATGGTCTTTGGCATCTTCATTTCCAAAATGGTTTGGACCTTGGACGGGTTTGCTTTTAGCCCTTCTTGTGAAACCCAACACCCTAAGAACTTTCCAGACCGGACTGCAAACGTGCATTTAGGGATTGACTTTAGGTTGATTTTCCGAAGAAGACCGAGACGATCCGGAGGTCGCCACACATCTTGCTTCTTCCTTGCTCTTGACGACGATGTCGTCTACGTATACCTCCACATTCTGACCTATGTAGGGCTGAAATATTTTGTCCACCATCCTTTGATAGGTAGCCCCTGCATTTTTAAGGCCGAATGGCATCTTTTTATACGCAAAGACTCCGAAGTCGGTAATGAAGGCTGTCTTGGCCGCGTCTTCGTCGTCCATCAGGACTTGGTGATATCCTTTGTATAAGTCCAAGAAACTGAAGACTTCGTATCCGACCAGCGCGTCGACCTTCTTGTCAATGTTGGGAAGGGGATAGCAATCCTTTGGGCAATGTTTATTGAGGTCGGTGTAGTCAATACATTCGCCATCCCTTCCTCCTTTCTTCACCATCACCGGTTGGTTATCCAGTCGGATATTTGACCTCGAGCAAGATGTCGTGCTTTTAATAGTGGTTCACCTCGTCATGAATGACTTGGTTCCGTTAATTGCGAAGATTCTTTCGCTCACGAACCGGCTTTATGTTCGGTCGATGTTGAGCGGTGGTGATGATACTCGGCGAGACTCGGTCATGTCGGGGAGACCAACAAACACGTCCGGAATTCCTTAGGAGTTGGATGATCGATCCTTCACTTCGGTGCCGTGGTGAAACCAACCGGGCGACCTTCAATGGCTCATCTTTGTACAATCGACCTCTTCCACCGATCGCCGGGGTGGCGATGTCTTCGACTCAACTCCTCGGGTTTCCTTAATTGCTATGCACATGGGTGCTTTGGACCGAGGTCCCGGCACCTAAAGGCAACTTGCATACATTCCTCGCTTCTTACGATCACCTCGGATCACGGCTGTTCCCGTGGTGGGTATTTTATCGTCGGTGGTACGTTGAGCATACAGCCCTTACAACGTTCACCAATCTCGCCCTAGTATGATGTTATACGGCGAGTGGGCCTTCACTTCTGAACGCACCACCTTGGTCGAGGTCGTTGGTGCTTTCCCACCGTGACGGGTAGCTCGATTATTCCTTCCGGCGTCTCTTCTGGGCGAAGCTTGAGTGGCGGCGAGGCTTCGCGGCGCTTCTTCTACTCCTAGCTTGTCAAGGCATTCCTTGAAAGGATGCTCACCGACGCCATTGTCGATGTAGCGATTTCACCAACTTATTTGCGACCATTTGCACGGATCACCAACGCATCTGGTGGGGTCTTATCGCCGCGTGCGGGTCGTCTTCGGAGAAGGTGATCGCCTCGTCCTTCTGAACCTCTTATTGGTAGGTTCGCGGTTCTAGGACTTGAACGCATCGGCCTTGGGAGGACTTACGTGACTCCACGGGGAGCCCGTAATAGTGGAGATCACCCGTCATATTGGGGCTCGTCATCTCCTTCCTCGTCGGTCTTGCGCTTCGTTTTTTGTAGGGGCACAATTTCCCTCTTCCTCCGCTTTTCTTCTTTTGACTTTGGTCGGCTTGGCGACTGTCCTCGTATTTCTTGAGGATCCGTCCCGAACTAGCATCTCTATTTCACCCATGAGCTCTTTGCACTCTTGATGTCGTGCCGTAGTCCTCATGGAATGAGCGATGATTATCCATAGGTCGGCACCTCTTCCTCCGCCATCGGTCGAGGCTTCTAACAGTTCATATGGAGTCGTAGATTTACGCCCTCGGCCGTCAACGGGGTGTATTGAGGTCGCTCCGGGCGTCGCGGGATCGAGCCTGGACCTTATCGGGCGATGTAATCTTTCCGCGCGCCACCGCCTTGTTCCGATCTTCCTTCCTTCGTCTCTTCTTCCTTTTCCGGGGTCTGTCTTGTCGCTTGGCGCTTTCTCTTGTCGGCCTCGTCCGCTTTGGCGAACCGGTTGGCTATCTTGTGACTACATTGCGATCGGGGTTCGTGCCACGATCTCTCGGTATAAGGCCCCGGCAAGATGCCGTTTTGAAGGCCGAGATGACCAAGAGGTCGTTCACGTCTTCGACCTTCAAACACTCCTTGTTAAACCTTGTCGTGAAGTCATCGATGGACTCATTACGGCTTTGCCTTATGGTGAGGAGGTGTGCGATGGCGTTTTTGACTCGGCCTTTTGGAAGAACCTTCGATGGAAGGCGCCATCGGTCGCGATAGGGCCGATGCTTCTGTGGGTAGGCGTCGAACCACTGCGGGCGTTGTCGACGAGTAACTCGGGAAGAGTTTACATATGAACCGAGCCGAGACGTTGGTTGATCATGTTGTATTGGAGCTGCGAGAGGAAGTTCGTGGATCCTCACCCGTCATGGGGCGATGCTTGGTACCGGTATTTATCCGGGAGAAGTGTTGAGTATTCTATTTGAGAACGGGTGACTATCTTCCGTAGCCATCGAAGCCGTCCTCTGAGAGGCGGGACGGAGTTCGCGATCGAACTCGTTTAGGTGACTCGGACCGACTTGGGCGGCCTCGATGCCTTTCTGCTGCTTTCGTCCCACGGAGATCGGGCGGAGTTCGTTGGATGGATTTATTCGGCGATCGAGGTCGGCTTGGCGGCGATCACGACGTCCCTCTCCGCGTTGCTCGTTCGCATGCGGTCGGTTTGGGCCCCGACCTCGTTGTGATGCCTCGTATCTAGATGAGGCTTGGTGTTCCGTTCTTCGGGGCGTGGCGACCACATTCACCGAGGTAATCGAGAAAGCTCTCCTTATTTTTCTCGAAATCCTTGACGGCGTCGTCGAGGTTTACTTATGAGCCGGATGTTCCCACGGATTATTGCTACGATTTCTTCGCTATGATAACCGCCTCGCAGGCGGGGTGTCCGTGCTCGTCGAGACTTTGGATATGTCCTTCGGGGTTTCTTCTCGATTGGGCTCTTCCCGAGCTGAGCTCGGCGTTCCTTCGCCGTCGGCGTTGTTGTTCGGCGACGATCCCGGATGCATGGCTTCGGTGTACTGGTCATGATTATTTCCAGAACGGTGGTTGATCGAAAACACAAAATTTCGTTTCCCACGATCGCGCCATGATCGATCTTAATTTCGTAAGGGAAATAAATCGCAAGAACACCAAAGATTTACGTGGTTCGATCTCGTGAATAAGATCTACGTCCCACGGGCGAGAGAGAGCGTATTTATATTGAGAGTGTAAGTGATTACAAAGAGAGTGAATGATCTATGTCGTCTAATCTAGCCTCTATTTATACACGATGTATTGACTGAGATCTCGAATCAAAGTCTTCTAACTAGGATTCGAGATCCTATCCTCTTGAATTAGGATTCTTTTAGATATGGTGAGCTTTCTGCGTTCCCACCGACTTTAGGAGTCTTCATGGGCGAACTTGTCGGCCGAGCTTGATGTCAGGGTTACTCGTATTGGGCCTGATGCTTGGGCCTGGTAGTTGGGCCGTATCCTATCAGCAGTTGTTTTGATGCTTTATTAGAAAGGTTTCTAGAACCTTGGGCATGCATCGTCACATGCATGTCCACACGTTTATTCTTTTCGCCTAACTCGATATTATTTTGATGTTTTGATTATAACTGCTTTCATACCGTATTGAACTTGAGGTCGTAACTCGTTTCTTAAATTGTGCCCTGATTAGGTTATATTTGAACCTCGAACCTTTTGACGAGTCCTTCTGGGACTCGAGTTGGTATTGAATAGCCTATCCCTTTTTAGTCTATGCGTTATTGAGTAGTTAAATGGTTAATTGCATTGATTATTTGTGTTTATATCCGCTGCTTTATCATACCAGTGACGATCCATATGATCCGTACTTCCTTGGGAAGTCGGGTTTTCACACGCACAGTGAGGCACATAGACGTGTTCAACAAGTTATTAGTAAATCTGACTCTTTTTCATCAGCATCCGTCTATGATGTTCAACTGAGTCAACGTCTGATTTTGTTCTGAGTCCTTCGAACTTCTTCTGACTTCATCTTTAGGTAATCTGATTTGCTATAAGACTGCATCTGACTTTAGATTCTTTGAGTCCTTTAAATTCTCTGATTTTCTAATGCATGTCTGACTCAGACTATCTGATCCCCTTGGATCCTTTCACTTAATTCAGTCATTATGATGTCAGACTTTCAACAATGAGCTCTTTCACGCTAATGCTTTGACAAACTTGTCTTTAAACACATTGTGTTGGTCCTGACTATATCGATTAAATCCTGACTGAACGTCTTCAATTTGATTCTCTCTCATACTAAGACATGTCAAAGTTAAGTTCAACTCCTTAACAGAAAATATATAAGAATGACTACAATCATAAAGATATAATTTTATATATGTTTTCAGTTAGTTTTGTAATCTAATCAATACATACATCGATCCAAAAAAAAAAACCAACAATTATCATTATCATTATTATTATTATTATTATTATTATTATTATTATTATTATTATTATTATTATTATTATTATTTTTAAATAGAGGATTTCAGTGAGGAAAAATGGGTTATGTACAAAATCACGTTTTCCTTGGGCCCAAATTTTATTTAATTTCTTTGACCCAAAGCTAACTCTCTCTCTCTCTCTCGCTTTGTTTCACGGCAGAACAGCGCCGCTTCTCTCTCTATTCATCCTCCACTTCTCCGGCTATCAAACCACCGTCGTCCGCCCTCCAGTTTCTTTCACCCTCTTCTTCTCCTCTTCAAATTCTTAAACAGCAAAACACTTTAACCCCAAGATCAAATTTCCCCCATAATCTCTTCTCCCTTCCTCTGGGAAATTTCGCCGCCTTCCAGCCCACGGTAGTCCCGCCGCCGCCTGGACAAGTCAGCCGCTGACGTGGCCTCCCTGTATGCGCCTCCACCGTCTCCAGCAGAAGCTGCGCTGCCATCGTCGTCGCCGGCTCCCCTCTTCTCCAATCTCCATTTTGGATTTCCTCCTCTTCTCAACCGAACAACACCACAAGTACAGACAATTCTTTTCTTATTCAGTATTTTAGTTTCATAAAATTCAAATGTGGTTTTTGTTGTCGACTAGTAATGCAATATTTGGGAACTTGAATTGGAGTTTCCGTTGATCATATGATGCCCTTATAGCTGCTAGAATTAGAAGACTATGGTACTTGTATAGAGGAACCTCCTTTTATTGCAGTACCATTTTTGCATAATTAGCATATTTCTTCATATTTTATTTTTCTCGAAAGTAATGTTGGACATTTCAGTATCTATTTGCTTTCACTTGCGTTTCCATGATAACTTATCCTCTATGGTTAAAAGATATTTCCACTGTCAATCTCAGGGATAGAATTTTCTTATGGGTTGCAGGGCTGGTGCTCGAGAGTTTTTCAATCACATTTGATGAGTCTCCATGAACAAGGTAATATGTTTACAGAGACGACATTTGGAGAAGATATATGTGGGATCAAGAACGAGTCGTTCATGATTGATTTTGATCTGGACATTGGAAAATTGTCTGTTTCTCCTCGACCTTATCAGTCCTCTTCTGCGGCAGCTGATAAATCATCTTTGAGCAAGGTTGAATCAGAAGTTTTAGGTTCTGATCTTCTTTCAGCTTTTGATTCTATCTGTGTTCATGAGTCTCTTGAGCAAAAGGACTGTGTAGCACCTGATGTCAAAGCTGATACTTTTGATTCAGTTGGCCAAGCTTACTTGCCTATGAAATGTCCAGCCGATGGAAATGATACTAGTGACTTCGGTTCTTCTGACTTAGCTGTTTTTGCTGAGCCATCCGTACATGGGGATGGTGATGCTAAGGCTTTGGTTGGTATTGACAAAACTTGCATGCATAGTCATTCTTTAATTGTATATACTTCTTCTCATAGGAGGAGCGCACGCAATACTAAATCAAGTCAGATAAACGAGTCCCCAAATTCATCAAAATGTAGAAGAGCAGTCAGCAAAAGCTCAGACTTGGATCTAAGTTCCTTGCCAATAATAAGAAGAAGTAGAAGTTTATCTGCCAACCGGGCTCGATCTTCTGTTTGGGGAGATCTGGGGAACATCTTGCCAGATATTGATCAAAGCAGCTTACTTGACAAAAAAATAGGTAATGAGAGAAAACTAAGACGTGAGAGAGGTGCGAAAGGAAAAAGGAAGGGTATCAGGGATCAGATAGGTAAAAAATCAATAGGGAAAGGGTTGGTTCCCACTGGTCGTATTTCATTGAAGGTTAAGATTGGAAATATATTCTGTACCCTTGGTAATGCTACTGAAAATTTTAGTGCGACAGGAAAAGATATTTCTGGATTAATTGATAAAAAGGAAAACAAGTTGGGGGAGGAAGTCCCAAGAGACATGTCAGCGCCATGCGAAAGGAAGGAGAAGGTGATGTCATCTGATGGTTCTGCTTTAAGCACACATCTTCAGGTCAGGGGCACTTTGTATAACCAATCCTTTGATACTTCAAGTAACTTCCGTGAGATCAGAAGCTTGGAGGAGGGCGATAACTCTAAAACTTTGACTGACATCCAGTGTTCTGATGTTGGAACCTCGCCTGATTCAGAAGTTATAAATTCAATTCCCGATGTTTCACTTTGTGAAAAAGGTTTACCTGATCTACAAGATGGTCCAATTTTGTCTAAAGCATGTGTCTCTATGGACATCTCCAATTTGATTTTATCACCCAAGCATTCTAAGAAAGGAAAGAAGAAGGTTAAGCACCATCAGGTAGACAATTTTGTGCTGGGAAGCAAGTTAAGTAGTGCAGGCACCAGAAATAGTGCTACAGAACCTGCTCCTGTAAAAGATGTTTCTAGTTCGAGTCCGTCACGAGCTAAATCTAAGAAAGGAAGGAAGAAAGATAAGCTCCGTGAGGGAGACAATTCTGGGGTGGAAACCAATCCGACGGTTATAGAAACCTCAAATAAGGTGAAAGAACATGCAGATCTTGGAGTGAGTGATATCTATGATTGTAGTGATGCTTATATGAGAACTGCAAAACCATTTTTAATTGGTGAGGACATGAAGCCCTGTTCAGGGCATGCTGTGGGAAGTATGGTGTCAAACTCACCAGTCTGCAACACATTGATACCTTGCAGCAATGGTATAAAATTTCCCAAATGCTCTAGTGCTAAGGGAAGGAGCAGTGGCAGTTCTAGAAATTTTCCCTGTGAGAAAGAAGCAGCCTCTAAAAAGAAGGGAGATAAAAATAGTTTAGATGGTTAGTACCTTTTGATGATTGTATGTATAGACTTCAGCCCCCTTCTCATATTTTACTTATTTATCATCTGGAGACTGTTAAAATGAGCGTTTTGATATCCTATAAACTTTACAGGAAATGAAACACCATTGGATTGTGGGGGAACTCAAGCATTTAGCAACGGTGTAACTGGACCAATTAACAGAATGCAATTTTCAATCGACGGGGCGAGAGAGCAATATGGTCCACCTAGGAATGCATGGGTGCTTTGTGATGAGTGCCAAAAATGGCGGCGGATACAAGCGGCACTTGCTGATCAAATTGAAGATACTAACTCTGGATGGTAGGTGATCAAGAATATTGCAGTTTGGGCACTGCCTTTATGGCTGTATGGATGATCATATATGATAACAATTTGACCTTGCAATAAAGTATAGAGATATTTGATTCCTTGTTTAAGGGATTAATAGGGAGATTTACGTACATAATGCACCACTTTCTGTTAATTGTGCTTAATTTGTTTGGATCTAGGTGCAGGATATATTTTTCTTTGACAAAAATATGTATCGGGATAGTGTGGTTTTAGAAATATCAAACTACCCGCTTAACATTTAAAAGACCTGGCCTACAGTTGCTACTGTACGTTTTCTATGCAATTGTGTTCCACCTGAAATTATATGTCAAAAGACACATTCTTGATTTAGTATTGAGTTATACTTTACCAGCAATCTTTTCTTGGTTAATCACAATCTCTTGCTTGAATGTTGTATGCATATGCTATACTAATGGATTCCAAATAATCATTTCTTGGTGGTCTTTTCTTTTTGCCTTTTGCTTTTCCTTCCTTTTGGGTTGTAGTGCAAATATTATATTGTGAATGTCAAATCCAACTTTCAGCAGGTTCGGCAAACTTAACACTTCATGAAAGGTTCTCGTGCTTGCTTTAATTTATATTTAATTTTGGAAATATGATTTGTATTTTTTCAGAAGTGCAACAAAGCTAAAGTTTCCTTTCCATGTCATACTCCGAGAAAATCTTTTAATTTGTTTATCAAATTTCCCTCTAGTTTGGGAGCTCAGCAGAGTTAAATTTCTTTTTAGCAAGAGGCTAAAGTCCTGTCATCAGCCGCCCTGCCTATGTTTGGGGAAAGTTAAGCTAAATCTGTTACACATCACCATTGGTCAAAAGTTAAAAATAATTAAGTTAACAAAAACATAGATAAAGTTAATCATGTATGTAGTGAAAGTTATGAGATACTGCCATCCTTAATATCAAACATGAATTGAAGCACAGATTGAGCATGACTGACATACTGCTTACTTTTGCTTTAAGATGTTGATGCATTCTTTTGTTTGGAAGAGTGATTGATGGGTTTGATATATGCATTTTTAAGGACTTGCCAAGATAACACTGATAAAGACTTTGCTGACTGCTCAATTCCTCAAGAGAAGTCAAATTCAGAAATTAATGAAGAACTGGAAATATCTGATGGTTCTTGTGAGGAAGATGCTTGTGGAACTTTCCTGAAGCTTAATCAAGACAGATCAAAGGGTTTGTAATTTCTATAATGATGTCACAATAGTGGCTATGTGCCCCTTGAATTTTGGGTTCTATATGAGACCATATGCCTCTCCCCTTCTCTGAATGTTCAGTTGATTTTGTTTATTAAACAGTCGCTCAGCAGTCATCGTGGACACTTATTAAGTCGAACTTGTTTCTACATCGAAGCCGCAAAACTCAAACCATTGATGAGGTAAGCTTAACTTCCCTCTTTTACTATTATATACTGTTTAATCTCTGCATCAAGGTTTATATTATTTGATTTAAAATGTTTATTGCAGTGTACTTCATGTTGGAAAAGTGCTATTGTTTTTACATGTCAAAATTTTGTTTATTTTCGCTAATCACTGGCAAAGCATTTAGGTACTTCTACAGGCGCCGCTTTATATGTATGCATATCTGCTACTGTTGAGACTTGTCAAGATCTCATGAATGTTTTGCTAATGGAAGGCAGAAATATGATGATTTTGGCTAGTCAACAGTCCCAAACCTGGGATATTGACATGAAATTGCTGCTCTAAAGAATGAAAATTTTCACTAATGGGTATAATTTCGGAAAAAGCTTTGGTTATAAATTGATGTCCTGTTTCAGCAATGGATTTTTTCCCCCTTCTGTGTATTTGAGCAGAGCTTGGGTTCTCAGATTGTTTCTTTATTGCTTCTTTTGTAAATGCATGAGCTCTGCTCTTTGTCCAAGAGGATTCCATAAGAAAAAGAGTTTTTTATGCCCCAAAGAAGATTAACTTCAAAGTTGTTTGGTAGTTACATCTAAAATAACACCAATTCACATGGTTTATCTCCCACTCCTTTGTTTTCCAGATACATCTATGAATCATAGCCTCTTTTGAGTGCAAGAAGGATTTTTAAGGGTAATGTAACTTTATATGCTTTGGGCCTGTCTAATTCTAAATTAAGGTTAAGTTTCTCTTCTAGTTTTTGCAACTTATATAGATGGTTTGTTAAGTGTAAGACTTGAGTGTTTCTGGGGGGTCGTAATGAGTGGTGCCACGAAAGCCTATGACACTTGAATATCGTATTATGCATATTTTTTTCTTTTTAAATTCCCATTATGTTCTAGGGCATTCAGTGGTCTGAACATATGAAGTTAACCAGTTAATATAGTTCTTGTATTTTTTCCAAACCTGCTGAGGATGCTAGGTATATCATGATACCCTAAATGTGAATGATCCCATCCAGTGCTGCAATTGTTGTTCGTAGTGCTCAGGCTTTTGTGACTCTCTTGGTAGTTGGTACTTTACAAGTGTAGCCAATGGGTACCTGTGGCATCATATCTCCTTGAAACCATGGCATTTATACTCTGCTTGTACGCATGCATTCTGATGGTTTCTATGTTCAATAACGATATTTTTTTTTTTTACTTTTTGTATATAACAGGTAATGGTTTGCCATTGTAAACCTCCATCAGATGGAAGAATGGGTTGTGGAGCTAAATGTTTGAACCGGATGCTTAACATTGAGTGTGTTCAGGGAACTTGTCCATGTGGTGAACTTTGTTCAAATCAACAGGTGCAGAAAGCTCTCTGTTTTTACTTATATGTAGGTCTCATTTGCAGCCATTTCATTATTGAAATTCTAATGCATATTGGATTGCAGTTTCAAAGGCGCAAGTATTCCAAACTGAAGTGGTTCAGGTGTGGAAAGAAAGGCTATGGTCTTCAGGCGCTTGAAGACATGCCTCAAGGACAGTTCCTGATAGAATATGTTGGAGAGGTGATGCATTATCATTTACCTAAGATTAAAGCCTTCTGGTATTTAAGGGCTTCATATGAAATAATTGTTTTAATCTTGGTAGCCTGAAAAAGTAAGCAATACTTATCAGTAATAAAGGTGCCATGACAAAATGGTTTTATGTTTATTTCTTAAATCAATCTCCACAATTGTGTGCGGTTTTTCTTGTTTATATTTCCATAAAAGCTACTCGCATTCCATTAATTCCATCGACAGCCAATTGATGGAACTCTGTTATTGGATGGAATATGTACAGACTGTATCTTGCATGATGCACCTTATAGGGCGTTGCAAGCTATATATTCATCGTGATCTTAGTTTTTTCAGATGTAACTGGGAAGTTCCATTTTGAGATAAAAAAAGAGTTGAAAGATGACTTGGGTCTTAATATTACAATATATTTGAATGTTGTAGGTACTTGATGTGCATGCATATGAAGCAAGACAAAGAGAGTATGGCATGAAGGGTCATAGACATTTCTATTTCATGACATTGAATGGGAGTGAGGTTCGTGGTAATCTCTTTACTACATGCATAAAGTTGGTGAACGTTTCTGTATCATTAAATAAGTCTGCAGCACTGGGTCAAATCTCATCATACTCAGGCTTTCTAATCTTTTGTTTTCTGACCTGTTAACCTTAGGATCACTAAGCTAGTTCTGATTGTTGTTGCTTTTTCGTGTCAATATATGAACCCGAGTGTCTGTTTTCATGACATTCTAAGGAGATTGGAGTAGTTGTTGCATTGTTGTAATTTTACTTGAAAAATCTTTTCATGTTTTCAAATTTGAGGTTGGAAACCAAATGATGTTCTGATATAGAACAGCATATGAAAATTATCTTGAAGATCTTCAACTTAAGGTGGTGTCTGTCTTCTCTGTCCTTATCTCTGGAGAAGGCATCATATACTGTTATGTGTATGCTTTCACATCCTTTATTCTAGCAATATGTTGAATTATACTGAATAAATCGTTTCAACATCATTGTTGTGATTATAATTTCCACGTATCAGAATTCTCGAAGTTCCGCTGTAGGTTCAAATAATTGGATAAAGGAACCTCATATTATTGCTTCTGTTTTCAATTCTGGGAACAAGAAACTGACATCTCTAGTATTCTCGCTTTTACTGCTTTTGCAGTAATTTCATACTGTAGCAGCAGAATGATGCAATATTAAAGTTCGAGTAATCAAATATTAGATCCTGCAGTTACAAAATATTTTAGTGCGACTTGAATGTTGCGAGCTGGTTTTAATATGTCATACAATCATAATAAAAAAAGCACTACTATCTTATTTCTCTCTAGCTCATTGAGTTCCCCTTGTCCTTGCCCTTCCTATTTCCGTTTAATCTCAAGTTTCTATAATTGATATCATTGTATTAACTTATGTGGAATTCACATCCTTAAGATGTTCATGCTTCCTGCTCCAGGTAATCGATGCTTGTGCTAGAGGGAATCTGGGTCGGTTTATAAATCACAGCTGCGACCCTAATTGTCGCACAGAAAAGGTATTATTGCGGAGAATCTCTCACACAGTGTGCTCTTTGATATAGTTTGATATTCTGTAAATTTTTACTACTGATTTTGCAGCTTTTCTATCAATGTGAAATTCTTGTTGAACTAATTGTGTCTGAAGTTTGCAGAACCTTCTGACCATTACACGATTCTTGTTTTATACCCTATGTTATAACACAAGAAAATATTGCATTTGCTTTCTTTTGTCTTCCCATTTATGTGTTTTTCCCCACTTTTTAATCAAATATTATCTTTCTAGTTACATGTGGTTTGTCAGGCATGGCTAATCTATGCTCTTTTTCAGCTGTCTTACATTAGCTGCCTGCTTGGTTGATGAAGTGCAATCACTCGTTCATTGTCAGCATTTTGTTTTGTTCACATATATGTGTATAACTGGAAAGATCTTGGTGAACTGGTTGTTGGCTCTTGAGCCTGCTATTTTCTTAAGAGAAAACTTGGCACCTGGTATAAATAGAAGATCTTGGTGAACTAGTTGTTGGATCTTTAGCCTACTCTTTTCTCAAAGAAAAAACTTCTCATCTGGTTCAAAGGGCAGAGCATTTGACTAATCTGATTGAATGTTAAATTACTACCTGCATGATTTTTGGTCTGGAAAACTTACTGTCTTGTTGCTATACAATTCTATCTTGAAAGATAAATTTTCCCTATTTATTCATTTAACCAATCAGAATTACACTTCTATGGGCTTTTACTTATGTCATCGTCTGCATCTTCAAATAAATAAAAATTTGATTTTTGGGTTGTCATGAATTAACTGAAGACTTTGATTGGCAGTGGATGGTGAATGGGGAAGTTTGCATTGGATTATTTGCTTTGAGAGATATTAAGAAGGTAAATTACCATTGGTCGATTCATGTAAAATTTATTATTGTTCATTTATGCGTTTATGGCTACCACCTTTTCTTTCTGGGGAAGCATTTCTGGGGTGGGGAAGAAGTGAGACATGGTATAGCTGCTGCCTCTTGGATTGCTTCCTAAGTACATCTTGGGATAGAATCTTAGTATTAGCTCAGTATCCGATTCCAGGATCACAATTTATGTTCTGATTCAGAGCAATTTTCTATGTGCCGGATTGTTAACAAGTTTCTCGGACTTTTACATGGCAGGGGGAAGAGGTTACATTTGATTACAACTTTGTACGTGTTTTCGGGGCTGCCGCCAAAAAATGTAAATGTGGTTCAGCTAATTGTCGGGGCTATATTGGTGGTGATCTAACAAACTCGGAAGTAATTGCTCAGGATGATTCAGATGATGAATACACAGAACCAGTTATGATATGTGACGAAGGAGATATGAATGAAGATTGGAATGATATACTATTACACAACTCAAATAATGATCATGAAGATGAAATTGCTAATGAACCATATGAAAACATCTGTAGCATAGAGAAACTTATTGGTACTGTTGATGAGAGCATAATAACATCTCACACTTCTAAAACTCCGCCTCAAATAGCTGAAGGTGTTGACTCAGCACTGGTTATAGAAAGCAGGGCTGCAGATGGAGTTGGTGTTTATGATTCTATTGACAACAATTCTACTGCTAATGTTGTTGAGAAGTTGAATAACAATAAAACTATTGGCAAGTTCTTGAAAGGATCTTTGCCAGCAGGTCTTAAGGTTGAATGTGAGGGCATAGTGTCCCAGATACATGAGTCTTCCCAAGTCATGGATATAACCTCAGAATCGGATGGTATTGTGAACAAATCCATGTCTTCCGCTCACAAATCAGCGATTAGTGTATTACATAGCAAACCACTGTCTGATAAAGTTGAGTGTAAGAGAAATCTAAAGTATGCTACAGTGGAAAGAAGGGATGAACTAGCAAAGTCCAATTCTCTCACCAAGACTAAACGCTTGTCTTCAATTAAGAAAGGGAAACCTAAATTGAATGCTTTGAAGGACAAAGTATCTGAGGAAGTGGATAACTTAAGTGCAGAACTGTACAAATCCAAAAAGTTACCAAAAATTTCTTTAAGCCATCATCTTGAAGCAGGTATGCAGAGTTTTAGCAGACAATGTATTATGTTAAATCATTCCTGATTTTAAGTTAACAAGTCATGTAACTGCTTGCAGTAGAAGGGACACTGAACGAACTACTTGACCCTGAAGGAGGAATAAGCAAGCGAAAAGTAAGTTCTTCCTCCGTTCCTCTTGTACTTGGACTTCTCTCGTAATTTTTATGCTTTATTTTTGAGGATCTGTACATTCTTCTCCATTCAAGTGACAAGATCTAGTCAGTTCTTTCATTCCATAGTTTTTCTTAGAAATAATTGTTGATTGCTGATTTGTTAAAAAAAATCAGTTGTATTTAAGTCTAAACTTATGTGTATGACCCTCTTTAATGTGCATATAGATAGTTTTTTGTCTGTTTCCTAAATTCTTTTGATTTTTAGGATGCATCAAGAGGTTACTTGAAGCTTCTTTTTCTAACTGCTGCAACTGGGAACAATGGCCACGGCGAAGCTATTCAGAGGTACTCAGAAAATACTACTTCATGCTATTTGTTCTTGTAACCTCACATGTCATCATTTGTAGATGAAATATAACTGTTTTAGTGCAAGTCAACAGTTTACTTGGAGATGCTTTAATTCCTTCTTCCTCTCATGCAGCAATCGAGATCTTTCAATGATTTTGGATGCACTCTTGAAGACAAAATCTCGGAGAGTTCTGGTTGATATTATAAATAAAAATGGTAGTTATTTTTGTTGCTTTGTTACCAGAATAAATCTATATTGAAACCTTTCTGAAAGTGTCATAGTAAAAAGTTTTTGCTGGGAGTGAGTCGTTGCGCTTTTAGGTTTGCAGATGTTGCACAACATACTGAAGCGATATAGGAAAGAGTTCATAAAAACTCCAATTCTGCGCAAGCTTCTTAAGGTAAACTTTCCTGGTTCAGAAAATTTTACCTAACCAGATCCGTGAATGATTTTTTTTATGCATTGTGAATGCCTTAACCGCATGATGAACAATTCCTTAGATGTGAATGATATCTAAGTCATTCAATCAACATATCATGGCAGTATTTTGTTCACGTGTCATTAATTTGGGTAGAGTTTTGAACATGAATTGCCTATAACATTGCTAATTTAATAATGGTGTTTAAGTTTTCTCATCAACATGCTTATATATGCCTCATTGCTAGCTTATATCAATATGTGGACATTTATGCATGATTATATGGGATCGTAAGTGATTAAAGCTATTCTGAATTTGAGCTGCAACTGAATTCTATGGACAACGCTGAAAAGAGAAGAAACAGTGGTGGGGTGGATTGTGAGAAGATAGTCAAGCACATTTTCATGGGCTGATATGAATATTCAAGATCCAGAGGATAAGTGTGAAAAGCTTCAACAGATGAGGCAGGATGCTCATGGAAGAGGAGGAAATTAGATACTCCATATAATCATAAAAGACCTCTCAAAATATTGATATGCTAATGCAATGCTTGAACATGTCACTTATGTAGACCATTCAGCGCAGGAATCTGACTAAAAATGGTATTATAGTTTATTCAAGAAAAACAACTCCTAGAAATTAGAACTTAAAATCTCGCTCAAACACAAATGCTAGAGAGAATTAAGAAAATGTCAAATAACACAATATGAAGGTAAATGATGTGACTCAATAGCTCAAATCTATAATGCATTAAATACTCATTAAAGTTTCCCTGCCAGAACCCAGACTAAACTACTATGCCATTTTTGGACTGCTGCTTAAGATCCACATTCCCAAGCCTGTGATGGCTCAATGGTGTACCTGTAGGAACATACTGACTCGTGGCACAGCATTATCTTGGCTGCAATTGGCTGGAGAAAAGGTAGATAATGAGAACAGGGACCTACAGAAACAATTTTAAGTCGGCTTGCATTAAGGACAGAGGCAGATACATTATTGAGTTTGTTGAGTGAAAGAATAAATTGGTTGCTTGTCCCTAAAGTTATGCATTCAAAGGAAATAACTACTAAGAGAATTCTTAAAGATGCTTTCTCTTATGATATCAAGTACTTTTTGGTTAGCTTCATAGCAAGCAACACATCAATTTGTTTTTGGACGAGATGACATCTTGCTGATACAGGGAAGCATTTGCATTATTGTTAAATCTTTTTAGATCATTGTAAACTATTTGGATTAAATATATTAATAGTTACTGACAGTTGTTACACTATTCTTCCATAGGTACTGGAGTATTTAGCAGCACGGGAGATTCTTACATTGGAGCACATAACTGGAGGTCCAGCTTGTCCAGGAGTGGAGAGGTGAAGAAAACTCGTCTGCCATTTTCATGTTTTATTGCTATCCTATGATTTATTGAGCTCTGGTGATTTGAGTGGATAGATATAAGATCACAAGACTGAGGTTTAAGGCCCACAGTGCGTCAGCCCACTAAACCCCTTGAAACCTGTCAAGGTTTAAATATACGTTTTAAGCATCGAGGCGTTTTCCAATAGCCTCACAAGGCGTAAGCCTCGAGGCGGTCCAAGGCGTAAAACCGAGACGTAAATCTTAAAAATATACAAAATTTATAACTAATATAGTAAAAACATATAAAAGCATAACAACTAACAAGTATATTAAAACACAAAATAAAAGCATAAGTTCATGTTTATTTGAAAAAACAATTAACAGATAGTTAAATATAATGTGATGTTCATGTTTATTTGAAGAAACAATAACAGATAATTACCTCTGTTGTAAAAAGCGACAGAGGCGGCCGCCTCGAGGAAGTTGGAAAACGCCCCGGGGAGACCGCCTCTTTCTGTAAATATCACGTGTGAGCTTCTCCGGCCTGAAGCGGTACAGAGGCAGCTGCGAGACGGTTAGCTTAGGTTAGGGTTTAATAGGTGATTTAGGGTTTTATTAGGTGTTTTAGGCCTAAAATTTTTGAGCCCAAACAAAATTAATAATAGCCTAATATAATTAAACCCTAAGACTAAGTTCTAATTATTAAAGTTTAAGGGGAAAAGAGGCGCCATCGTTCTCTCTGCCATTTCTCTCCTCCCTCATCCCCTCACCGCTGCCCACGACCGCTGATAACCGCCAGCCGCCTGTGACAGCCACTAGCCTCATCAAGATCAGTTTTTTCCTTCTTCTTTTTTTCTTTCTTTCTAGGTCAGTTTTTTTGATCAAGTCAAGATCGTTCTTTTTTTTCTTTCTAGGTTAGTTCTTTCTTTCTAGGTCAGTTTATAAGTTTATGATTTTTTTTGTTTTTTATTGTTGAGGCTTACGCCTCGGACCGCCTCGCCTCGTAGAGGTAAAAAGCCTCATTTCCGCCTTAAGCTTTTTACAACATTGATAATTACAAATATATAATTACAACATAGAAAATAAATATATAATAATAACATCCAACAATACGGCAATACCAAATAAGCTGCTGGCTGCTGCTGGTCTACTGCTCGTCTGCTGTTGCTGCTGCCGAATTGCTGCTTCCGGATGGCGTCGCTGGGTCGCCGGAGAGGGAGGAAGAGGGAGAGGCAGGGCGGTGGAGAGACAGAGCTCATGAGAGGGAGAGCGAGTGTGAGGGAATACCGATCAGGGATTAGGTTAATTTTATAGACTTAATTCTTTAATTTGGGCTGATTTACCAATTAAACCAAATTAAAGAAGTCCATGATAAAAATCAGCCAAAAACCATGAAATTCTTGCCGCCTCGGACCACCTGAGGCGTACGTATTGGGCACTGCAAGTGAGGCGGCACCTCGAAGGCGATATCCGGCGCCTTGCACCGAGGCGCGCCTCATGACCAATTTTTTTTTAAACCATGAAACCTGTGCAGCACTTCATTAAGGTACATACCTAGGATTTAAGAGGCACACCTTAATCTCTCGCTCAAAGTGCACAAAAGGCATGCCTTTGTCAAGTTGGGACTCTTGAATGCTAATCTTATAAATTAAGTAGGGTATATACAAATGAAAAAAAGGACAAAAAAGAAATAGCTCGGAGGCTGAGCTGCTGAGGTCTCTCTCAAGCAGTGATCTCTCGCTCTTGTATTCTTTCTATAATGAATGTAATAATATGATGGTAAAGTCTATGTTTGCTATTGGTGGATGTATTTGTCTTAGACTTGAAAATATTGGCATCCAATATTATTTTATGCATGCTTATGTTAAAAGCGTCATTCATTGTATTTGTGGTATATGTGTAAATTTAATGACTTTTTTTGCTAAAGCTCAGTGCTATCTGTTCTGCGATTTCACAATAATGTGTAATACCTTCATACCCATAAATGATTCTCGTTCTTAGTTCCATTTAAAGGTCTCTCCTAGTCTTATGTCATAAGCATTTCCTGTTCTGAAATATTGAAGTGAGTTCTCCTTACTGCCATTATGCACCCCAGACTTCACAAAGGCTGTTGTTCAGAGCTTTGAAGAAAAATGACAGAGAATACAATGACAAAAACTTTGCATCTCAGTCATAAATAACAGATAAATGATTCAAATAATATAATTTTGCATGAGAAGACATATTTGTGCATTACTGTATCTGTGTGCAGAAATATGCTACTAAAGAGGATTATAAGAACTCTGTTTCTGATAGTGCAAACTTGCAACCTGGACTATAGTGATTGTTCACAAAACCGTTCATGTCCTATATTTGGTGAGGCTGAGACTCAGGCTTCTGTGGAATGTTAACAGAACGAACTCAAAATGCTTGTGTTCAGTACCTTTTCACCCTCTTTTTATATTTAATTTGTGTTTTTATGATTGCAGTTGTAAACTGGTTGGGACTTTTCTGAGACATGATTTTCTAGAATAATTTATCTCAGCGAGACAATGGATATTTTTGCCCCACAAGAATACTAATTGATTTTGCAATGCAAGATTTTTTGTAGTATTTCTTGCTCCTTCCAAGTCATTCTGGTTTAAATAAACATCCCAGCATATTCTCTTCTGGCTAAATCTGCTACATTTTGCCCTTATATGCTTGAAAGAAAATCTCTTTCTATAATCTTCCTTTCATTTGTTTTTCATAGATACTTGTCCCATGGTGAAAAAATGAAATATTATTCTAAAATGTATTCCACATTGAAGACACGAAGACATTTCATGGATAAAGTTTTTTTACTCTTATGCCGTACTATGAAATATTCCTGCCTTCAATATATGTTTGTATCGATGATTGCTTCTACTTTATCTTTCATGGTTATCTTTTCCTGACTTGCATCTTATTCTGTGTTTTGCAGCTTTAAAGATTCAGTATTGACTCTAACGGAGCATGTTGACAAACAGGTAACATATACAACAAACCTGTCTTGAAACTATTAATCATGTGACTTGCAATTCCAATTTTAATGACTTGGGCTGTTGTTACCAATTGTATAAGACATAAATGTGATCAATTTTGTATTGCCTTCAAAGTTGTTGGTTGAAGACAGCTAATGTCCTGACTAGAGAATACAACTTGAAAATACAAAAGAAACTGTACTAGTAGCAGATACTTGTTTGACCCACTCATATGCAAATACTCTTTCCCTTTGCCCTACTTTAGTTCAGTCATACTCTGATTCTTTTGGTCTTTTATCCAAATATTTAGTTTAGGTTTCTAATGAAAATAGTGGTTGCCCTATTGTTTTCTATTATGTCACTTGCTGATTGTGATTAATGTTACTGGGTTGATAAAAGTATTCTGTTCTGTTCCAGATGATTCTCTTTTACTAATTACTGTAATGCGAAAGATGATTACAAATATACCTCTGAGGTTTTGCATACACAATGACTTTCAAGGTTTTGTGAATACCCCCCTGAAACTGTGGAAAACTTCAAACAAGTCCCTTGGAGGTCTAATTTTTTCTTACAATTCGTCAGTTGCCCTTGTTTGTGGTAATTTGCACTGTTTTGAAAGAAACCGTGTTCAAGTAAAAAAAGAAAAGAAAAGAAAAAGATTGTAACTGTATATTTCTGTAGATAAGTCAAACCGCAGAGGGTTTTTGGTTTTATACCTAATGCTAAACTACACACTATTGTTAGAATTGTATGCATGATGGAATCTCAATCTGTTATACACCAGATACCTTGTTTTGCCTTTTAAGTTGTTTCCATCTCAAACAGATAGAAGATGCATTATTAAGTTGATGAATGTCCCATACCTCTCAGGTCCATCAAATTGCACGGAACTTCAGGGATAAGTGGATCCCTAGATCCTTCAGGAGAACTTGCTGCAGAGATGATGGGGTGTTTGAATATCATCAACCTACAAGCCAAGGAGGGTCATCAGTATCATTTGATCATTTGGGTGATAGAGGGGGAAAACCAACAGAAACAACAAACTCTATTGAAACACAGCCAGTTGCTGCTTCTGGCACAGCAGAGACTTCTACCCTAGAGCTCTCAGCTTCAGGTAGTAGCTGCAGAACCTGTGAGCCAAAAACACGCAAGCGCAAGAGTCGGTGGGATAACCCTGCAGAGCACCCACACTCAAGATGTAGGAACACCTTGGTAGATGATGACAAGCATAATGTTGATGAGGATATCCCTCCTGGGTTTGGAACTCCTTGCAAAGGCCCTGTGATTCCATCTGATGCTTCTTCAACTGCTCCTGATCACCAAGAAAGAGAGATGCAGATGAAGCAGCGTTCCCTTAACATTATATTGGGTGAACCACAGTTGAGGTTCAGTGCACGTATGCCTGTGACCTATGGAGTTCCTTATTCTGTCACGCAGCAGTTTGAAGTCCCACAAGCAGAAATATCTGATGGTTGGACTACTGCTCCAGGTGTACTGTTCCATCCATTTCCTCCTCTGCCGCCATGTGCCCCCGTTGAGCTTGATCGATCAACTTCTGCTAGATTTGCATCATCAAGTGCACCTATAGAAATGGCCGGACAAAATGATACTCGTTTTACCTATCAAACTTACCAACAAAAGACAAAGACATGCAGCATGGACTCATCAGAAAAGAATGTCTCGGTTGCAATTGGCCACCCAGATTTCCAGCAAGGAGGTTCTTGTAGCTTGGGACGGAAATTCTTCAAGCAGCAAAAGTTTATTCAATCGAAGCTCCCACCATGGGTTCGAATGAGAAATGGCTGGGGATCTGCTGGGAAAAATGCCAGAATTGGGTTGCCGGGCAATATAGCAAACGATTTTAGAAACTCAGACGAGGATTATAGGAAAGATTTTTTGATGTGAAATTCATTGGTATTGGTTGTGGAAAATCAGCTTTAATTATAGGATACTTGAAGGAGCTGTTGAACAACTTTCTGATTCTCCTTTTTTGATGTACTACAATTCTTTACATCACATTCTTACAAATTGCAATATTCTTTTGTTGCTAGAGTTTTTCTTCTGTTATGGGTAACGGTGGCTCGTGTGATGCCCTCTTCTGCAAACCATACCCTTATGACCTCCAAGAAGGTAAACATCCTTCATTCTTCCTTTCATTCTTATCTTTTCCAAAAATGTTTCTAATTTAGATATAGCATACCATATCTGGCCTGAATCCATCACTAATGTGAAAAATATGGCACCATGTTTTTCTCGAGTCTTGACAAAACCTGCCACCTTTACTCCACAATCTTATACTTTAGACATAGCTTACAACATTCACAATTGCATACACAGTTCATGTAACAATACACATGTTCCAAATAGCACATAGGTAACTAGTCTTTTTAACAATTGCTGTAAAGGCTCTCCTTTTTCTTTTAGTGGTGCAACAATAGATTCATCGAAATCGCTATTTACAATTGTTGTATCAAAATCGATGTCAGCTCTCTAATATTGTTTAAGTAAGCTTCTGATCCGCACAAAGCACCAGGTTTTAAACAGTGTATTGTGCCGTTTCCATCCATCAAAATATTTCCCAATTACCTTTATGTAGCTGGGCCTTTTCTGTACCAGATTCCAATACTCGGCCAAGTTCGGTCTCGTAGCAACGTATTTCTCTTTCAAATCAAGCAGGACAAGTCGACTCAGGAGAGGCACGAAGACAACATCTGCAAGAGTGAACTCCTCACCTAGTAAATATGTCATTTCACTTAGTTTATTCTCAGCTTCATCAAGAATCCTCTCAAGATGTTCCTCGCTTCGTCTTAGGGTTTCCGGGTCTTTGAGCTTGTCTTCTGTATCATACGCCTCTTTCAGCTTACGATGGTATGCACTTGCCAGTTCAGGGCATTCGACCATCCTTGCGATGATGACGCGCCTAAGGAATTTAGAAACGGTGAGATGATACTTGGATGGGATATGGGAGAGGGTGAAGAGCTTCGGATTCCATTGCTGTATCTTGTATATCCATTCCACAACTTCCCCACTGCTCAGGCTGGATTCATCTCCTCCACAAGAGACCATGGCGATTCTTTCGATGTACCTATATTTTAGTGAAGATGAAACATAAACTCTTAGAATATAAGAAATATAACAAAATGTGAGATTACGGATGTAATAACAAGTCATGTCTAAGAGGGCACTGAAAAACTTTACAGCATGTTTTAGCTTTAAGACTGCAGGAAATAAGTTGAACTATGGTTACTCAGACTTTGCTTTTGATCATCTAATTCTTCAAATATTGTATCATATGTTTTATCTATCTATTATATCACACAAAGTAAATGTCCCCTCGAGATATAAAGTTGATGGTCAATGCCCAAGAAACTAAAGGACGTACTGGATGATTTCAATAGTGTCGAATAAGATGTGGGAACCATTCTGGAAAACGGGAAGTTTTGCAGAGGGGTTCTTCCTGAAGAAACTAGAATCGAAATTTTTGCCCGTGATAGGATTGACATGGAATGATGTATAATCAATGTTCTTCTCCTCCAACACAAGCCTCACTTTCTGGCTGTCCAAGGAATATGGATGATGATATAGCTGCATTATGCTCCCAACATCTGCTTTCAACAACAAAAACCTGCACTCATCACTTATATCGAACATTTTCCTTGATTTTTAGCACAACAAGTTTCTATGTTCTTGATAGTAAGACAGCATTTTCCTTGATTTATAGCAACACTCTTCATTCAAATTATACTATATTCTTTCCATCCGATGTGTGCAAGTACATGTTAGTTATATGCATAATCACCAAGACCTTTATTGTGCTTGGAATTACAAAACTATATTGGGAGAGTATTTCCCAATACTAAAGACGAGCTGCAATAGTTAAGAGTTGAAATCAAATTCGATTAATGCACAATAAATTTCCACTATCTACAACCATAAGCAAATTTAGAAAATATAGAGTGATCATCAAAATGAGAAGAAATCAACCATCGTTTGTGCAAAAGACAGAGCAGCCAGCCTCAATCTCAAAGATTCTCATAATATTTTGTTTTATAAATCTATCACTGTGTGCTTAAACCCCAAAACCAATCTAGAAACTTCCACTGAATTCCTCTTTCAAGACTTGGGGCTCAAACGAGGATAAGATTTTGATAATCTATATAGTTGGTTTGACAGAGTCGTCCAAAAGTTTCAACCATATTCCTCTGTTTTTGCTGCAAAAACATTAGAAAAGAAATAATAACATAAAACATAGCACAAAAACTAAACTTTGCCCAAACAAGACATCGAATTCCATGATCAAAACTAATAATTCACAACATACAAATATCACAAACCATCAAACACTATCACAGTGATCAAGAAAACAACCGCAAAGCACGATCAACAACCGTGTGAACTAAGAAGAGAAAACCAACAATACTTACAAAGAAAATTGAGGGGAAGGGCGTGGAAGAAAGAGGGAATTCAGAGATTTTATGGGTTTTGGAGTGATCGGGGCACACGTGAAATTAGAATAAAAAGATACCCTTTTTTTTTATCAAAAGTTCAAAGGGTCTCTCCCTCTGTCCTTTTACAGAGTAAGAAACAGAAAAGAAAGTGTGGAAAAAGGTTTTGGAAGAATTATGCCAGCCCAGACGCAGAGACTAGAAGAGTTTGGGTGTTGTAGCTGAGAATCTCTCAAATTCATGAAAAAGGACATGATAATAAATAATTACTATATTGATTGATTCTAGATATTTTAAATAGCTAACTTCCACCACCCATCTCATTTTTAAATCGGCATTGATGGATGGGTCAACTATCCTTTGCCCAACCCCGCCCGCTTGATACATGAATCAATGCATCCTCTCTCTCTAGTCGTACAATTCACTTAAATACTCTCTTTCCAACAATAGCAACTTATTTCTATATAAATATTAGAAATAATTGCAAAATAAATTACAAAACTTACTTCTGTTTGCCCATTTTGACCTTATTTTTATACCTTTCGAAAGAGATATAAAATCTTTTTAATTTTTGCAATTGAAGCTTCCCCAATTTTTCAAGCGATCATAAAGATGATATGGGCGTCAATATTGACTAAAATCCAGAACGACAATATAGAGGCCAAAATGTAATTAAACTTAAAAGTGAACTTGAAGTCTTGAACTATAAAATTGAAGCATGTGTAATTACATAGTGAACGATGTCATTTTAGTCCAAGTTAACATTAATGTCATATTTCTAATTTATTTTAGTCTATGTTGGAGTCTTTGTCATTTTCTCGGTCTTCGAGAAAAATGGGGAAGTCCCAATTATAAAAATGATAAAGATTTCGTATTTATTTTAAAATATTTGAAAATGATGTCAAATTTACAAAATTGATATACGTTCATGGTTCATTTTACAATTAACCTTAAATATTACACATATATATACGTATGTCCTGTAGTTCATGAATTTAATGAGATGTAGCAAGATTCTAGATTCTTTGCCAAACTAGGTATTTCACCTTTAGCCGTTAAATTATTTTGTGAAGCCAACCCATTAGAAAGATTGGAGTTTATATAATAGGTCCTTTTTGTTTGTATCATGGGGAACTCGCAGTCGCTACCTACGTTGCATACCTGATAAATCCTATGTTCATGTACAATAGCCTATAAATTACAAATGACAAGTAAATCACATTTAGAAAATCAGGTATAACAGATTCAAACTATAGAGATGTTTGGTGGAGGTTCAAACCCATATAAACACGTATTTTCTTCTACAAATAAAAAATATAAACGTATCATAAATAATTTTGAAACACTAATGCGTTATAATTATTAAAGAATAGTATTTTGATTTCTTGTCCGAAATTGGAGTAGTATATTGTAAGAATTAGTTTACTCGTCAATTATAGGAAAGTGCACCTTTTGCAATTTTGTAGTTCAATTTTATTTATTTGTTTTGAATTGAGAGAGGAGCATGTAGTTTTCATTTGTCAAAATTGGATCATTGTGTTTTCATTTATATTAAGAGTGGATCATCGTATAAACTTTAGGTTCACATACTTCGATAGGATGAAGTGGATAGCAAAAGTAAAGATCAAAATTCTTAAGACAATTGAAAGTTAAGAAACTCCAAATCTGCAAATAAAATATAAAGACTCAATCAAGAAAATTTTAAAGTATAGCTGCAGGCACTAAATAAGCTTTTTTTTTTATATGGTTGAAATAAGCATTTTTTAATTTAGAGACCAACTACACTTTTATGGAGAGTCATAGTTGGGCCTCTTAAGATCATATATATTTACAAAACCCCAAATAATATCATTATTGGGCCTCCTATTATTTAGTTTAACCTATATTATTATTCATTTTGGGCTCAGAAATTGCTCTGCATAATTTGTGTAACAAAATCATCACTGCCCAGAACTATAATTTCAGAGTGGACTTTACAAAGGTGTCAATGTCATTAGTTTTGGGATAAAATAATTATGGCTTTGCAAATTTAAATCTTAATAGGATGGAAAAACAACAAAATAAAATCAGAGATTTTGCAGGTTTTTATTTGGTGTTTTTTTTCTAATCACTTTTGCGGTTCAAGAAATAGGATTATCTTTCATCTTAACTAAAAAACCGTTGTCCACCAATCACATGCAGCATAACTATTATCATTCATATCACGAATAATTTATAATTAAATAAATGTCTAATCATTTCACACCATAATTACACTTTTCATATAATTTGTTATTCCTCCATGTTTCCTTTTATTTTTCTATTATATGAACAAATAAATTCTATCGGGGCCAATCAACTAATATATGAAATATACACATCAAGTGCCATTGAGCATTATTTAAATTAATTGTATCTCCTATCTCTTTCAAAGCCTCATACAGCTTTAAAGTTTCTGGAAAAAATATATAAACAATTCGAAAGGCGATAATTAAAGTTTCTGAAAAAATATCATTTAATTCCCAGGCATGGAGAGAAATAACTTAGACGCACCAAACCATTGGACCTAAAACTAAATGTTTGTGATTGGAATGTGAATTATGGTTCAATTTTACAAGAATGTCAACTTCTATAAAAAACTTTCATATCATATTTCCCCCCAAAAAAAGTATCGAGAAATGAGCCACGTAACAAATATTGGCCACATGAAATTAGACATAGGTAGTTGACATTTAATGTAGGTTCGATATTTATTTTTGCGGTGTATAATTATTCAAAATTAGTTAGTAAAAAAACTATATTTTGTGGGGGAGCTAGCAACCCTTAAAATACAGCTATTTTGTATTTAATTGAAAAGAAATTATTCGAATATTGTTTTCTGATTTCTAAATTTGTTAAAATCAACTTCAAAAATTAGAAATTGAGATGATACAAACCTTTGCTTTTTTGCTCCAATGAGCTATATCAAGTTGATTCGAACTTGTACAAGTTTAAGTTGTTTTACATTTATTATTAAAAGCTATTATCAATCAATTAGATAGGATAATGTGTTCAAGCTAATTATAATCAATGATCATTTGGAGATCATAAGGGGATTAACTAGAGTTTAATAATTCATAAATAAGGTTTATAATTAATTTAATTAGAGTTTATATAAAACTTCAACATTATTAGTTTTCCAGAGATAAAGGAACATATTATATGAAAGTCCCCAATTCCAATCAATATCCAGACTCAATCATCGAATTTAATTTTCAAATGTGTAATACATGTAAATAAATTTGTTGTTATTATGTTTTTTTCAGTTGATGTGTCATTTTTGGTGGTCCAAACAACTTGTTAGAGACCAAATACCTTAAGTGATATTAATAAGCAATTATAAGTACTTTAACAGCACTAAATCAACTTCTCAACTAACTTGACCGTGAATTTTCCACCGAATTAGTTTCAGCTTAGCTTTCCAACTCGTGACATAAAGTTAGGACCAAATTTTTATTTTATTGGCATAATCATATTCTCCAAAAAGTTGTCATTTGTTTTACCAAATGAGAATAATTTATGCACAAACTAATTTTTTGGACTCAATTAGATATCGTGATTTTACTGATTATATGGCCCTACAATATTCCCTATGATCGTTTACTAACTTTTTTCGGTTCACTATTAGATTACACTAAAAAAATACTATAGAATATCAGATTCGTAGACATCGGATATCAATGAAATAAAAATAATATTATTGCTCAGCATCAATAATTATTATAGGAGACATGTATTTTTCATGTTAATCAACGCTATTACAAATAATATTATAAAAGGTTATAATAATTAAATATTGTGCACGCATTTATTTCATATGTTAGTCGTAACGTACGAAATAAGAAGTGGGGGTTGAAAAGCAAATAGAGTATTTAAAGTTTTAATTCATATAAACATTTAAATTTTAACATAAACCATACGCTTATATATAAGATTTAAAATAAAATAAAAATACAAATGAATCACTTTATTTTGGTATTCGATTTGATAAAACGGTCTTATATAGTTTGGCTAGCTGCGAGTTATTAAATGCCTTAATTTAAAAAAATCCAAAACATATTGATTTAAATAAGATATTGTAGATTATTATAGGTTCGAAATCTTGAAATAATGCAAGTGAGATTACAATGGGTATTTATGTTACCTACCTTGCACGTGAAAAAGACTAAATTGAACCGACATAATACATCAAAGGGCCACATTTAAATCATGAAAACTTGATGTACGCAAAAAAAAATCTCAAATTAAATAAAATTCACATGCAAATCAATCTTTAAGAAGGTCCCACAAACTTTGGAATACATAATCTCATGCAAGATTTTGGATATCGCTATAATCTTGGTATTCTTTATTTTATTCCATTATGTTTTCACAAAGTTCTAATGTCCCGTCTAGGGTTTTTTTTTTGGATATGTAAATTTTAAAAGATTGTGCGATAGTAAACTCGATTTTGAGTCATTCGATCTCAGATATTAACTACTCTATCATTAAATATGTACATTTTTAAATTATGTATCTCTCCCTAATAAAAGTTATAAGAATAAAAAAAATACTTATTTTCTTGCAATTTAATGATATAAATGTGTAGATATGTCGAACACTATTTAAGAGTATCTATTATAAGCATGGGTAATGTGTAGTCCAATTTATTGTGGTTCTTTTTCATTTTTTGTAGTATTTGTTTTTTTATATTTCATAAACTGCAATGATTGTAATCAAATTTACAAATTATGTCAAAGTTGTCAAAACCTAATTTATCTCCCCCCCCCCCCCTTTTAATTCAGTGAGATGAATGAAATTCATAAGTTTAGCTTTATAATTTTTATAATACTGGTTGTAGTTTTTGATATATAAAAAAATTGAAAAAGAAAAAATACTAAAATAGACTACGATGTCTCATGGGAGGTGCTTGTTACAAATGGTGTCCGGCATTAATCCTTCGTGTGTGTGTATATATGTGTTACATATATACTGGAGAACCTCTATAAATTAATACTGTTGGGATAGTAAAATTTATTATTTTAAAGAGGTATTAATATATAGATAAATTAATCTCTTTGTTTTTTTGTGATGTATTCAATCGCTCAAGTCGATCAAAGAAAATTATTATCTCGGATAAATTATTAATTTATTAAAGTTGTGACAATCACAATTATAGGAACTAATTAATGTATGACATCAATTGAGATATAAATTTTGGACAACACAACATAATTCGTTTCCATGGAGTCAAATATGAATAAATGGAATAACGGAGATAGGATAAACCATATCAATAGGTTTTTGTCCGAAAATGAGTTTTCCTATCATAATTACAATAATTTCATAACAATAATTGAGCATGAATTCGGTCGAGTGTGGCGTCTTAGAAAATGATGGAAGTTGAGTTATATGTATGAGGACATATGACTGGGCATTTACTTACAACAACAAACATAACATTTTCAATCAACAAGAAACTAGATAGGCATTAACATAAGTTTACAATAAACTCTCAACAACATAATATTACTGGACATAGACCATGCATATGCATATTTTATGATGATCCTACGAAATGAAAGCAAGTAAGTGTTTATTTATGAAAAGCATGCGAGTTATTTCACTAAAACCTCGGTGCATTGCAAATGTTATGGCAAGTCGATCATATAGCCCTAGGCAATGTTTCAAATGTTTTGGCTTATACCCACCGGGTGCATTTTTGTACCACGCCGCATGTATTTCTAAACGTGCAGTTGAGCTTGAGATCTTTGGAATCGAATCTTGTGCAAGAGCTTCTCTAGATAAATTGACTCATGATGAAAATGTTTCAATTATTAAGGTTGATTAATTGATGTTAATATGTTTGTTGCTATAAATTAATCTTGTTGGGATAGTAAAATTTATTATTTTAAAGAGGTATTAATATATAGATAAATTAATCTATGTATTCAGCTCAAGTCAGGATCAAAGAAAATTATTATCTCAGATAAATTATTAATTTATTAAAGTTGTGACAATCACAATTATAGGAACTAATTAATGTATGACATCAATTGAGATATAAATTTTTGGACAACACAACATAATTCGTTTCCATGGAGTCAAATATGAATAAATGGAATAACGGAGATAGGATAAACCATATCAATAGGTTTTTGTCCGAAAAATGAGTTTTCCTATCATAATTACAATAATTTCATAACAATAATTCGGGTCAGAGTGTGGCAACAGAAATGGAAGTTGAGTTATATGTATGAGGACATATGACTCTGGGCATTTACTTACAACAACAAACATAACATTTTCAATCAACAAGAAACTAGATAGGCATTAACATAAGTTTACAATAAACTCTCAACAACATAATATTACAACAAGTTAGACTCCAAATCACAATTTCAAACCAATATCCAAAATAACTTCTAATATCGCATGATTTCAAGGAGTTAAATTCCAACAATCACAACCAAACATAAGCAACAACGAAGTAATTATGATAAATATTTCTACAATATACGACGGAAACATAGACCATAATAACCACAGTGTTCTTCAAATCCCATCTCCACGATCTCAGCTCAACATGGGCGTGAGTACATAAGCACTCAGTGGACATGTGCCGAAAACATTTAAAACTTTGCTCTTAGAGCTATAAGATTGACTTGCCATAATTTTGTCATACACAAGGGTTTTAGTGAAAAACCTGTGCATTCTTTTCGTAATAATGTAATACCCCGAAGATTTAAAGCCTAATTACGATGATTAAAATTCGTAAATTAGGGTTTCGTCTCGATAATCAAATAATAACTATTCGAATATGGATTTCGATTATTTATGATAATTAATTATTATATTATATTCACTAATGATTAGTGAATCAAGGAAAATATTTATAAAATTCTTTCGGAAGTAATATTTTAACATCGATTGAATATCGAAGGTTAATATTACGTGAATTTTTCTATGTGACGAAGCTTAGAATTAAATTCCCTTATTAATTAAATGAATTAATAAAGTGATTACGACTTTATTACGACCATTTTGAGATGGGTCGATTATGGACGTTTCAAACGTCAACGTTTAGAGACGATTAGAAAATTTAGTCTAATGATCAAGGAATTATAATATTTAAATTCCTATGATTATTTTATGTAATAAGAGTATTATTTAGCATTAAAATAATGCTAGAGAATTAAGGAATAGTTATGGAATAAAATGTACAATTTTCGAAAACCCTAATTTCGAAAATTAGGGTTTTGACGCATGAATCTTTTTAATTATTTTTCCTATGATATAATTTATCATCTAAGACATATATTATGTCATATAGCTATTAAATGAAATAAAATTTAATATTTAGCTTTGGGAAGCAAATTGCCGTGAGCTTATATTATATAGGTTCAATGATTTGAGTTTTTTTCATGTTGCGTCAATGATGTACAAAAATGAAGTAGTAGGATATATATATTACACACACAAACCAAGAGAATCAAGTGGATGTCTCATGAATAAGTCATGACCGTGTAAAGTGAGAAGAGTTGAGGTGAGAAGGATTTTTGGAACTCTTAAGCTTGACTTTAGTTGTATTTGGCAATGTGTAGACATTAGATTTGTAGTATAAGACAAAAATTAAAAGAGCTTCTCCTTGTGAAAAAGGTGATGGCCGACGTCCACTTGTGATACAAAGTGTAGGATTCATTTTGTTTTGTTCAAAATGTGTAAGTGCTTTTACTAGGGTGATGTATTAAAATGATGTGTCAAGAATAAAAAAAAAATGTGTCTTGCTTTTATGGTGGTGTGTGACCGAGAGTGAGTAGAAGAAAATGTGTGAAGACTTTTAATTCATTTACTTTAGTACTTAAGTAATTTTAGATAGAACAAAACAACACTTCTCTTCCCGAACCCCTCAACTGCCGTAGCTTTTGAGAAAAGAAACAAGTGTGTTCTTCGATTGTCCTTCACCAAAAACCTTGATATAAATCCTTGACATCAAAAATCAAAGCCGGTAAAGAGGTTAGGAATCGAATAAACTTCGTTTATACGTTAAGATTTTCGATTTCTAACGGTTAGATTTATATATATATGCTTAGGTTCATAATGTGAAAAATTATGAAAAATTATGCTATCATGCTAAGTTGTTCATTAATAATGTTTAGTATAGTGTATATGCTTCATTTATGATGAATTAATTGCAAGTTAAGCATATTATGAAATTATATGATGATGATCGAAAATTTCTAGAACAATATAAGGTTGGATTAATGATATATGATGTTATAGGAGTTCATAGTGATTTTTGGGAATTTTAAAAAAAAAATCCTATTCTATATGTTTGTAAACTACCGAAAATGAACCAAAAATGTGAAGTTGGTGTACAATTTTTATTTAAGTAATGTTATAACCTAATGTTGATCTAGGACCTTAGTTATGTACTATATGATTTTATTAAGAATTTTGGGAATTATTTGCTCCATTTTTCTCAATATGACCGTGAGCTTTCATAGCTTGATACATGCATGATTTAGTTGTTTTGGTAAATGTTATGATGTAATGTTGTTATATTATAGTATATAAGCATTGTGAAATTTTGTGGAAATTTTATAAAAATGTTTAGTGTATAGTTGATAAAAACCGAGACCTTGAACATGTGTACCTTGATGTAGAAATTGAAAATGTTGGACTATATGTTATAATCATGTTATAAATTAATGTTGGGGCCTTGTGTAATTTTATTAGAATTTTAGAAAATTATTTGGTTATATTTTGGAAAAAGTCGAGAGCTATAGGGCATGGATAGGTGATGTCCAAATCTTCTATAGCTAATGTTAATACATATTATTGATACTATGATAATATAGTATATTACATGAATTTAGAAGAATTTTTGAAAGATGTTTGAGAATTTTAGTGAAGAAGGCCGAGAGCTTTGAATGAGTATATTAAGGATTTTAATTCCTTAATATCAAGAAAAATAATACATTATATGTCTAGAAATTATTTTAGACATATTAAGAATTTATAAAATTTTATAAACATAATATACTATGTTTACGGCGAAACGTTATATTAAATAACGTTAGAAATGAAAAATAATGTAAAATGAATAAGTTAATTAATATTAAAGAAAAATATTAATAAAGTTTATCGATTTACGTGAAAAATCGAGAATTAGGGTTTTATGAAAAGAAATCGATTGAAAATCGATTTATATGGAAATTAGATATTAAATATATGAATTATTGAAGAATTTATAAAGAAAAGTCAAAATTGTTGACTTTTAAAATTAACGTATGAAATACGTTCGATAAATACACTAATACGTGTAAAACGTATTAATTTTATAAGAAAGTCTCTTTGGTGAGAAAAGATTTCATAATTGAAATCTTTATATCGAAAAACGTTAGAATACGTTGAATGTTTAACCTAAATGGTTAAAATGAAATAGTTGATCATATCTCGTCTTTATCGAAGTACGAAAAATGTTTAGTTAAGATACGCGATTGGACGACGTATTGAATTCGATAAGGAATTCGAATTATTCATAGTATAAGTTATCAAAGTTTATTTCTAAACTTTGAAAATCTCGAAAAACGTGACCTACGAACTGAAATAGTTTTTACGTAAAGGTTTGGATGCGGACATAACAAATTGACGTTGAAGGAAAATCGAAGTTAAAACGATCAACAGTCCATGTGGGCTTTACTATACTCAAAATGATAAATGCTTATCAAATGATTTATTTACGATGCTTATTTTGCAAGAAATGATGAGGAAATGATTATTTAATTACCTGCCCAAAATGTTTATGTTTTATGTATGTATCCTATCCATGATCGAATGATGAATGTTGTTGGGTCGCTCCCAACTTATGAAATGATTGAATTCGTATCCTTGTTAGTACCCGCAAGGATGATTGAGAATTCGTATCCTGTGCCGGAGTGGCAAGAATTTTGTGCACTATTTTGTGACTGTGTGCTGAAAGGATGCTCGGCCGGTCACGGCATCCGTGGGAGGAGGCCTCCTTCTACGGCGCGAGATGATTTTATGAGATGGAATTTATGAGATGAGTTTATGGAAATGTTGTGATGAAAGGAAATGGATATGGATCATACATACAAGAAAAATGCTTGGCCAAGCAACGTTTATGGAAAATGATAGAAAATATTTAGTAAGCACGAGCATTTAAATTAAAACCTCGTGTGTTACTGTGATGGGCAGTGTGATTTAAACTGATAAATGTTTTGGCATGAGTCCACTGAGTGCATTCTTGTACTCGACCGCATGTTGTTTTAAATGTGCGAGTTGAGCAGATGATGGATGGAGACGTGTTGAGCAGTCGAACCCCTTTTGATAATGATATGTTAGAAACCTTGACTACACATCGTCATATGTGTATTCACATGCTTTTCCGCTGCGATAGAATATTAAGTTTATCTTTTGATGTTGACAGTTGAATTCCTTCTATCATTTGAATCTTTTGTTAAGGATTTGTAGATCTCTCTTCACATGTAAATTATGTAGTCTTGAATATAAAGGATAAAGATTCTTAGTTTACTTGAATTTAGTCCCAAAATTCTATGATTAATTGTCTTCCCTATTCCTTGATTATTGTTCCAAGTATTAGTCCTCGGTAATCCGTACTTAGGATTTAGGGCTGTTACAAATAATCATGTATTCACTTTCATTTTCAAAATTTTAAAACAATTACACATGCATGATCTTTGTCTGCAGACATAATTTCCTTCCCATATCCACGTACTTTCTTTATGTTGAGAAGTATGTCTCCCTCTCAAACACCCTTGAACCGAAGGTCCATACCCGACGTCGGTAACTTTCTTTCTTTCTTTTCTTTTCCGTTGATAGGTAATGAATTATGCTCATGCTCAAACATTTGGCAAGTCAATAATTTTGAATGTCATGCAATAAATAATGAAATAATATAAATTAACACGTGCTATAAGTTTTTAGAAAGCCAACCTGTTACTTTTACTCGATAAGCTTACTAAACTTTCATTTTTCTTCTTTCTCTTCCTCCTTAATCGTCTTCCCTTTTCTCGATGTACCTTTAATTATTTGATAATATTAGTATTCATATAAACAACATTTCTTGTCCATTAACTTCTATAAATTCCTCTTATTCCTTCTTTTTCATTTCTTATGTTTTGTTTAGACATTTTTGTCTAAACTCTTATCTATAAGAATTTAAATCTTTTCGGGTCATTGCATCCTTTATTCTTTCAACTTTCTTTACATTTTATCTTATTCGACTTTCACGAATCTATTTAATATTCAATGAACAACTAATCATTATTAGTAACTTCAATTCACTTTCTTATCTTTCTTTAAGCATTATATTCATTCCTTTAGTTATTTAAGCATAACGTTTTTATTTAATCACCTACTTCAAACTTTTCACATAACTAAGTCATAAGCTATCAACTTTCTTCAATACTAATAATTTTCTTACTATTAGAATACTTTAGGTATAAAAACCATTACTAATCACTTAATATCCTATAACATAACCTATTTGTCATCAAAATTCCATTTCAACATAATATGTTCATAAACTTCAAATTTTCACATTTTTAGTTCTAACATCCTCAATTAGGCTTCATTCAGTCCTTATTTACATAATCGTTCACAATTCATAAGATCTATAAAGAATAACATTAAAATCAACTTCCATTTTCTCTAAGTTTTTCGAAAATTTCACAATTATATACATAAATTATAATTTCCTTCAACTTCTTTTCAATTTCTCATTTAAGTATCATATGTTAGCGTAAATCATCAATATTAATACCATATATTAACTTTAGCATACATATAGCAACTAAACACCTAAACTAAAATTTTGATTTTCAACATATAAACTTCTCGGCTATTCGGCCACCTGTGGCTTCACCCATATTGACATCCCTACTTTTACTTGGTCACCAAGTATATTAATTATACATGCTTAGTCATTCTTATCTAGAACATTCTTTATTTTATGCTTAATATTTAATATTTATTCTTTGTAATACTAATAATATAGTATGTATAGATATTCCATTTAATGTGGCTAATCATATATATATATATATAACTTATGTTCTTAATTTCTTACTTTAGGACATATTATAATTACACATTCATATAATTATGTTTACTATATAACATGAAAATATAACACTCAAAATAGCAAAATTTAAAATTTCCTAACATTAAGATCAAATAATCAATCAAAATATTATTTTAAATTCTAAACAAAATCTTTCATTCAAAAATTTTATAATTCAATTGTCCATTCATAAGCAAGATAATATCCACATCTAAGATAATATCGTCCGAAATTTAGTACCTTAGATAAATAGTTCGGGATATTTCGTTTCATTTGTTTTTCTAGTTCCCATGTCGCTTCTTCTCGAGCCATGATGCTTCCATCGCACTTTAACTAAAGGAATAGATTTATTCCTTAGTCATTTGTTCTTCCGATCCAAAATACACTCGTCTTTCTTCATAACTTAGATTTGGCTCAGGAACTATTTCTTCTTGGTGAATGATGTGTTTCGGATCAAACACATATTTTTGTAATTGCGACACATGAAATACGTTGTGTACATTGCCAAAATTTGGTGGCAATGCAATCCTGTATGCTACAGGTCCGATTCTTTCCAAAATTTTGTATGGTCCTATGAATCTTGGTTTCAATTTCCCTTTTATTCCAAATCGATGTACGCCTTTGGTTGGAGAAACTTTGAGGAAAACTTTGTCTCCAATCTCGAAATTGAGTTCTGTACGGCGAACATCTACGTACGACTTTTGACGATCTTGAGCTTCTTGAATCCTTCTCTTTATTTATCGAACAATTTCGATCATTTCTTCGATTGCTTCTGGTGCCAGTACTTTTCTTTCTCCGACTTCGTCCCAACATAGAGGCGATCGACATTTCTTACCGTAGAGAGCTTCATATGGCGCCATGTTGATGGTCGCTTGATAACTATTGTTATAAGCAAATTCAACTAACGGTAAGGCTTGTTCCCATTGTTCGCCTCGATCTAGTACTACAGTTCGGAGCATATCCTCGAGCGTTTGAATAATTCTTTCCATTTGACCGTCCGTTTGAGGATGGAAGGCTGTACTAAAATTCAATCATGTCCCTAATTCCTCTTGGAAACTTGACCAAAATCACGAGGTAAATTTGGAACCTCGATCAGAAGTAATGGACACAGGTACTCCGTGTAGCCGCACTATTTCGCGAACATATATTTAGGCTAATTTGTTAGCTCCATAAGTAACAGGAATTGGAATAAAATATGCGCATTTGGTGAGACGATCCATAATTACCCATATAGCAGTGTTTCCATGCTTCGATTTGGGTAGTCCTGTTACAAAATCCATAGCTGTGTGGTCCTATTTTCATTCAGGAATCTCTAGGGGTTGCAGCTTCCCATATGGTCGTTGATGTAGAGCTTTGACTTGTTGACATGCTAGACACCGTTCCACGAAAAATGCTATCTCCTGCTTCATTCCCGTCCACACGAACTGTCGTTTGAGATCTTGATACATCTTTGTGCTTCCCGGATGCGATGTATCCCACATTGATATTACTCTTAAAATTCTTGCTTTCAACTTAAGGGTTCCTAACTCAAATTCTAAGTTGGAACATACGTGGGAAACTATTGTGGATTTACCTAAAGGAGTCATCACTTTCAAATCCTGATCACTTCGCTCTAAGTTCAGTTTAAAAACATCTACACATGTCGTAGAAATAAAAGAATGCGAAGCTCCGGTATCAAAGAGAATTACTATAGGTAAGCCATTTGAAGTTCCCATACCTGCCAGATTCTCAGCATTCTGTTCTTGTCGCCTTGGGTTTAAGGCGAATGCCCTCTGATATTGGGATTGAGTTTGATGAGGTTGAGGTGGTAAAATCAATTGATGTTGTGGCACCGATGTCAACCGGGCTTGCTGTTGTGAGCTACCACCTATAGCCTTCATTTGTGGCATTTGTTTAGCGGATGTTGACTTTCTTCCATTTTCCAATGGTCTTTGTCTGGTTGGACAATTATTAGCATAATGACCTATTTGGCCACAATGGTAACAACTATTAGTACCCCATCTACAAACTCCAGAATGAGCTTTATTACATCTTGGGCACAAAGGCATTCTAGGAGGATTTGGAAGTGTTTGTGGTTGATTTTGAAAGGGTGGTCGGAAAGAACTTGAAACAAGTTGGTTTGATCTTTGCCAAGGTTTCTTATTTGGAAAATCTCTTGGTTCCCATCTTTGTTTTCTTTTGAACCTTTGATTTTGAAGCATTATCTTTTGTGGGGTTTGAATTTGGGATGAAGTTGGATTTGCCTCGAGGCCATCTTTTCCGACTGCATTTCTAATTCCATGTCTAAAGCCCTATTCAACGTCTCAGCATATGATAGGGTAGGTTGGCTTGACAAAATGACTTATCATGAAGATTAGGACTAATGATGATATTAAAAAGTCAACAAAGTTGTGACAATCACAACTATAGGAACTAATTAATGTATGACATCAATTGAGATATAAATTTTTGGACAACACAACATAATTCGTTTCCATGGAGTCAAATATGAATAAATGGAATAACGGAGATAGGATAAACCATATCAATAGGTTTTTGTCCGAAAAAGGAGTTTTCCTATCATAATTACAATAATTTCATAACAATAATTCGGGTCAGAGTGTGGCAGCAGAAATGGAAGTTGAGTTATATGTATGAGGACATATGACTCTGGGCATTTACTTACAACAACAAACATAACATTTTCAATCAACAAGAAACTAGATAGGCATTAACATAAGTTTACAATAAACTCTCAACAACATAATATTACAACAAGTTAGACTCCAAATCACAATTTCAAACCAATATCCAAAATAACTTCTAATATCGCATGATTTCAAGGAGTTAAATCCCAACAATCACAACCAAACATAAGCAACAACGAAGTTATGATAAATATTTCTAACATATACGACGGAAACATAGACCATAACAACCACAGTGTTCTTCAAATCTCATCTCCACGATCTCAGCTCAACCTGCATGTTTAGAAATACATGCAGGGCGTGAGTACATAAGCACTCAGTGGACATGTGCCGAAAACATTTAAAACTTTGCTCTTAGAGCTATAAGATTGACTTGTCATAATTTTGTCATACACAGGGGTTTAAGTGAAAAACCTGTGCATGCTTTTCGTAATAATCATGTATTCACTTTCATTTTCAAAATTTTAAAACAATTACACATGCATGATCTTTGTCTGCAGACATAATTTCCTTCCCATATCCACGTACTTTCTTTGTGTTGAGAAGTATGCCTCCCTCTCAAACACCCTTGACCCGAAGGTCCATACCCGGCGTCGGTAACTTTCTTTCATTCTTTCTTTCTTTCTTTTCTTTTCCGTGGATAGGTAATGCATTATGCTCATGCTCAAACATTCGACAAGTCAATAATTTTGAATGTCATGCAATAAATAATAAAATAATATAAATTAGCACGTGCTATAAGTTTTTAGAAAGTCCACCTATTACTTTTACTCACGAAGCTTACTAAACTTTCCTTTTTCTTCTTCATCTTCCTCCTTAATCGCATTCCCCTTTTCTCGATGTACCTTTAATTATTTGATAATATTAGTATTCATATAAACAACATTTCTTGTCCATTAACTTCTATAAATTCCTCTTATTCCTTCTTTTTCATTTCTTATGTTTTGTTTAGACATTTTTGTCTAAACTCTTATCTATAAGAATTTAAATCTTTTCGGGTCATTGCATCCTTTATTCTTTAAACTTTCTTTACATTTTATCTTATTCGACTTTCACGAATCTATTTAATATTCAATGAACAACTAATCATTATTAGTAACTTCAATTCACTTTCTTATCTTTCTTTAAGCATTATATTCATTCCTTTAGTTATTTAAGCATAATGTTTTTATTTAATCACCTACTTCAAACTTTTCACATAACTAAGTCATAAGCTATCAACTTTCTTCAATACTAATATTTTTCTTACTATTAGTATACTTTAGGTATACAAACCATTACTAATCACTTAATATCCTATAACATAACCTATTTGTCATCAAAATTCCATTTCAACATAATATGTTCATAAACTTCAACTTTTCACATTTTTAGTTCTAACATCCTCAATTAGGCTTCATTAGTCATTATTTACATAATACGTTCACAATTCATAAGATCTATAAAGAATAACATTAAAAATCAACTTTCCATTTTTCTCTAAGTTTTCGAAAATTTCACAATTATATACATAAATTATAATTTCCATCAACTTCTTTTCAATTTCTCATTTAAGTATCATATGTTAGCGTAAATCATCAATATTAATACCATATATTAACTTTAGCATACATATAGCAACTAAACACCTAAACTAAATTTTTTGATTTTCAACATATAAACTTGGAAAATTCTAATAAATTCATATAATACTTAAATCATCATATTAAACTCATATATCAAGTTAATTGAAGAAAATAAAATCAATACATCACTTTCTCAATTTTTTTGAAAATTTTGAAATTATATATACATATTCTAAATTTATTTTTGTTATCTTTTCTTTCAATTTATTAACCTAAGCATGCTTTAAACACATAATCATAAATTATTTCTAACATAACATCAATAATTCATCACTTTAGCCTAAAGCATATAAACTAAGGTTTTTCAATCTCAACACAAATCTTACTCTAAACCATCAATATTTCATCGATTCCACATTAATCCATCAATTTCATGCTATAATATCAATATTCATCCATAATCCCCACATAATACATAAAATCCTTCAACTAACATATTCATTAATTTTACAAATATACAAAAATAATTCATGCTTAAAGATGGAAGAAATGTTAGAAATATACCTTGTAAATCATTGAAATCAAGATTAGAAAGGAATTTATGGAAGAAATTAGCTTAGGAAATTTTTTATCTCAAGTGTGTGTTGTGTGTGTGTAGCCGTGAGTTTAGGAAGAATTTAGGAGAATTTTTGATAAAGTGTGTAATAGTGTAGGTATGTTATATTTATAGCAAAAATTATTTTAATTTTCATTTAATTAAAAACATGATTATTCACCAAACTCATTTATTACTTTTACTTGGTCACCAAGTATATTAATTATACATGCTTAGTCATTCTTATCTAGAACATTCTTTATTTTATGCTTAATATTTAATATTTATTCTATGTAATACTAATAATATAGTATGTATAGATATTCCATTTAATGTGACTAATCATATATATATATATATATATATATATATATATATATAACTTATGTTCTTAATTTCCTACTTTAGGACATATTATAATTACACATTCATATAATTATGTTTACTATATAACATGAAAATATAACACTCAAAATAGCAAAATTTAAACTTTCCTAAAATTATAGAATTTATTTGATCATTAAGATCAAATAATCAATCAAAATATTATTTTAAATTCTAAACAAAATCTTTCATTCAAAAATTTTATAATTCAATTGTTAATCATATTTCATTTTTCTAAGTGACATTATATATTTTAAATCATAAGCATATCTAATTTCTTTCTTATTAAGGATGCAATGCCTTGTTTAACCTTTAATCGCTAACTATTTATTAATTAAAATTTGGAGTATTACATTCCCTCCCCCTTAAAGAAATTCCGTCCCGAAATTTAGTACCTTAGATAATAGTTTGGGATATTTCTGTTTCATTTGTTTTTCTAGTTCCCATGTCGCTTCTTCCGAGCCATGATGCTTCCACTGCACTTTAACTAAAGGAATAGATTTATTCCTTAGTCGCTGTTCTTTCTGATCCAAAATACACTCTGATCTTTCTTCATAACTTAGATTTATTCCTTAACTTGGATGGCTATATATATGAATTTCCACTATTTTAAATCATAAGCATATCTAATTTCTTTCTTATTAAGGATGCAATGCCTTATTTAACCTTTAATCGCTAATTAATTACTAATTAAAAATTTGGGGTATTACAGATACGGACGGATGTACAGGAGTTTTCGTATCCTCACAAATGTATGGCAACAAATTCAAAAGTATTAGTTTAATGTATAACAATAAAATGATTGCGTATAAGACCCAAATGTATACGTAAATACATTGGAGTTAAGGACAGAAGAAGGAAAAGGAAAAGAAAAATAGATTTGTTGCTTTAGAATTAGGACTTAAGACGTAGCTAATCAATTAAAGATTTGAAAAATAGATACTATTAATTTGAAACATGGATGAATGAACATTTCAGCTAGCTATCAGAAATCATATATTTCATAAATTTAATTATTTTGTAATAGGTAATTAATTATATTTTTATTAATTAAATATAAAATTTTAAAAACTATATGATGATGAACTCGAATATAAAACTCGAATATAAAATATTTGATATCGTTGTCAACCCACACAATTTCATTTAGTTTTAGTTTTGGGACTGTAGAAGGTAGTTGTCGTGTGAGGATGGCAATGCCACGCGTGTGTATTTGGTTGGTGCGTCACATGAGGAGTATGGGATGGTCGGTGTGCTCATTTATCTTCCTTGGTCCACATTTTTATGTATTGTTATTGTATGCAAGAGATATTTCTTTCTTTTAATGACAAAACTTCATTTTTATTTTTCCAGTTGAGAAATTGGAGATTATGAATCATGTGGTGCCCTTATTTATTATTCTTATAAATAGAAGAAATAGTACTAACTAAAATTATTGAAGTCATTTTTTATATTTTGAAGGGTTAATTATTGTAGAAATTGACAATTTTATACCCGATTTCAGTTTAAAAACTTTTTATAAATTGTTGTAATTATAATCACTAATTTTCAATTTTTAGCAAAATAAGCATGTCCAATTTTTATTTTTTTACCTTGACATTAAATATGACGTATACTCATCACACATCACTCACAAAAAGATGCTACATGAGTATTGAGATCAAAATAATGTTATTTTAAATAGCAATATTACGAAGAATTTCCAATTACCAAATGATGTTAGAACTCAATACTTAAATGGTGTGTCATTCCATAGTGATATGTGATAACGAGGAGTCAAATCAACTGCCAGTGGAAATAATAATTATGTCACGCCTTTTTTGGATCACTGAAAAGAATTGGGTGTATATGCTTTACTATGAATTGCAAGGTGGTATTAATACTGCAACAATTTATATAACATAGTCTTAAGAAAAGATATATATCATCTTGTGAATATGAATATGTATTTATAAGATTAAGATATCATGTTTGAATCTCACTGAAAACCTCGTTCCATCTACAATATATAAGAAGTAAGAGTCTAGTGTGATTATCTTGTCTCCTTAATATTACGGCATCTCTTGTGAATTGTTAATAATACAGCAGAACTTCCTTCAATTATTTTCTTCTTCTAAGTTGAAGTTTAGCATTAAAGGGTTACTATACATTTTTCCATCAGCATAAATGTATTCTTTGCCCTAAATTGATAAAATATTGGTTATTAATTAGTTGTTTTATCCGTGAAATTTAATTCTATAAATTTTTCAAATTAGAAATTCACCCACATCATTTTAGACGCTCCACAGAGTTGGGCTATTGATTTCTCGTTTCATTTTAGGTTATCGAGTGTTGGTGAGGATTTGATATATGATACTCCCTTCATCCATGAAATATATCATATCTTTCACCGACATACGTATTAAGAAAATAGTTGGTAGATATCTTTTCAGTGGATAAAATGAAGACTTTAAAAGTAAAATAGAAGAAGATAAAATAAAATGATGTACTAAAATGAAAAGTGAAATATTTTTATGGACATTCAAAACAGAAATTGTATGATACTTTTCTTGGACGAATGAAATAATATTGAGGGATTTAATTAATCCAAGTTAGATGCAAAGTGAATAATGCTGGAGGTGGTCAAACAATATAAAATTTGATCAAAATGAAACTCTCCATGAGATTTAATAGCCACTCGACTTTCGTGTCAAACAATATAAAATTTGATCAAAATGCAGCTCTCCATGAGATTTAATAGCCACTTGATTTTCGTGTCGTATAGCGTATATCAATGAAGAGCCCCATCTCTGATCTCGAATTTAATTTTTATTTTATTTTTTCTGAAAAATCAAATAAAATAAAAATATGTGAATATAAAGGGTACTCAAAATTCTTATAGAAAAATTAAAAAAATAATTCTCTATGCAATATAAATATCTAAAATCTATTAATTTAAGAAATAAATACATCAATCATTTAAAAAATAGTAAAAAGATGGAGGGAACTGCACCCGGATCAGAGGAATTTTCGGATGATTTTTGTTTAATTAAATCCTACTCATGTCCGCATCGGCTGCTGAATTGCATATTTTGTAGTATTAATTTTTTCTTCATTTGATCAAGTTTGCCTTTGGTTTTTATTAGTATTTTATTTCGCTTTCATGTAGTTTCCATTGCTACTTGATAATACATATATTATTTATAGTTTCATTACTCTATACTTAGATTCTATGACTTAAAATACATATATTTTTGTTTACTTCCACGAATTAATGTAAGATGTTTTGTAGTGTAGTGCATTAGTTAATACTTGAACTTCGTTTATAATATTTTATGGCATGTTTAATATGGAATATTGAGGATATAAATGCTTGAGCAATAAATCATTCAACAATAAATATCCTTCCATCTTTGTTCGAGGGCTCACCATGCCTTGTACAGTTGTACGGGCAGTTAATGCATCGAAATCATATTTCCTTAAATTTATAAAAATAAATGTAACATATAGCTAGTATCTAAAACTATTTTGATTTTTTTCAATTCTATTTAGATCTATCGATTTTGATTATATTAAGATTTACTATATATAATTCAACCAGTTTCATCCTTACTCAAGCCATATAAATTTAGATTACGTATAAGATAAAACTATTATCTTCCATTATTCCACTGAGTTGACATTGAGTAATTAACATATCTTGATTGGACTTTCAACAAGCAACATCCCTTACTCATACAAATACTTAGATCATTTCACACAAAATCAGACTTTTTCAAACATGAATTTGACTACCCATCAACCACAAATATTATTAGAAAATAATGTGAATCTTCATTTGCTTTTATGGGTTTAGTTCAGTTGGTTAAGAGTTATTAGATTTGGAACAATGATCAATGATAGAATTCTAGCAATAGCAATGTGAGAGTTTTCACCATCTTTAGGGTGATTCTCATGAGACTAGGTAAAGTCATCATGAAACCTTGCTTAACCGCTGAACATCATGATTTACCCTCACATTATCATAGAATTGGGATGTGAGGACTCCTAGGGAGATAACTTCTCCTTTTTGAAACAAAGAAAATAATGTGAATAATGATGTAACTATCTTTTAAAATTTATTATGGGATGAAAACCATCATTAATTTTGTAGGACGGATGTTGTGTTCCATGCGTGCGTGTGTTATTAGGTGAGCGAGAGCGGTGATCATAACAAAATTAACTTGTTATGGATGGGAAATTAAAGTAGTATAACACAAATTAAATTATTACATTATGAATTGATTATTAAATTACTTTGAATTGTTTTTGAATTATTACACTCATTGCGTCACAACTTATTAATAAATAACTATTGTTAACTGTATTCTGTTATAAATTATATAAAGATGAATGATCATCTAAAAAACGGGTCAATAGTCTAAATTGATACCCAATTAACTCATTAGATTTATTGGATTGATTAAAGATTGAACTCAGAGTGATGACTGAATTTATATATATATATATATATATATATAGGGGTTGGTTATAGGAGAAATCATATTTAATATAAAAAAATAAGAACTTAACCCAATCCTTAATAATAGTAGATCAAATGGTCTATAATTTTTATTGTACAAAATAAAAAATTCCCCTAAAATTGTAGATTTCATTCGTTTATTTAAGTATGGGATATTATAGTAAATGAAAAAAAAAATCTTACCCCAAATCGCAGTTTTCTCGCCATCCTCAATACTTACATCGAAAATATCGCATAAGAAAGTTATTTAAGTATGGGTTATTTGTATGCATAAGAACAATAATCTGTTTGCACATAGACTTTGTTTGTGTGCACAAGGATAATAATATATGTATGTCTTTCAATTTTGTATATTTGCCTTTGCATAATACATCCGTTTGTTTGTAAAAGAACTTTATTTATATGCACAAGGATGATCGATTTTTGTAGATCCTATTGGATATGAATCATGATTATGCAAATAAAAAAATATCATAAATAAATTAGAGAATCCCTTAATTATAGACAATAATCGGTTACATATAAAGTCAAAATTATTACAATAGCCCCCGATTAAAAGCTGTAAAAATAATTTCTAAAATAACTATAAATCCTAATTAACCATCAGATTAAGCAAAACCTATATACATGATTAGTTATTATTTCTCAAAAAATAGTTCTCATTTGATATATATATATATATATATATATATATATATATATATATAGAGAGAGAGAGAGAGAGAGAGATATTTATCTTCAAATGAGAACAATTTTTATCTTAAAAACTAAGAAATACATGAATTCTCAATGAACCAAATGATAAAATTATTGAATTCAAAAATTCAAAAAGAATTCATCCGAGTTCGAATCCTATGAAGGGTGAAAATTCTATTTTTTGAATTCAGTAACTATCTTGATGAATTCACCAACTTTCAAAGCAAATTTATCACTTTTTAATTCTCACGTTCTCACTATAAAAACAATTTTTACGTTAATCTTCCATATATCATTATTTTGTAATCCAACTCCATACGAAATAGGGAAAATGTGTAGAAGCTTTTATTTATACTATGACGCGTAGATTTATTATTTTCTTTTTGTGGTAACGGCACGTGGAGTGTTATTATGTAATTATAATTTCTTATTTTGTCTCGAATCTACTAATTTTTAATTAATTGAGCTTGTGAATAATTTTGATTTGTAATTCAACCGAATCCTTATTACAAGAGTTATAGTAATAATGTGCATCTGTCGAAAAAATTCAAACCTATAATTAACCCACGCGGAACCTATCAAACTGAAATTAATTATGGTAATTACTTACGTACTTTGACTTTAAATCGCTAGCATTATTTCTAAAAACAGTAATTGAGTCACAATTAAGATGTCAACAAGCAAAGAAATCGTATTCTTGTAATGTATAATATTATAAGCAGCAATAAATAATCTGATGGATCATGTTGGATACGTACTGATGTATATAGGAATACACTAGTTATGAAAATTTAAAACTTTTTCTTAAGATAAGACTGACGGCTAATAACAGTTAGTCGGATAACTGATAGTCCAGTAGTGGTGTCAGTTGTGATAGTCAATTCGGATAAGGGATGTCTTGTACTGAGTGATATCAGTTAGCAAACCTACTGATAACAAAGGTAGCAAGTCAGTTTGACTATAACTGATGTACGTGTGAAATGTGGTGGTTATTGTATTTGTCTTATAGAAAACAGAGACTCGATTTAAACCACTTAGTCATATATTAATTAGTTAGTTTTCAGTTTAGATCTCTTTCGTATCAAACGAATAATGATAGAGGGTTTCAAGATTATGCTTTACTGATGTGCGCTACTGATAACAGTTCAATAATATGTAATATTAAAGCAATGCTGAAAGTAAACAACACGTTGATTTTACGTGGTTGGAGAGATCAACTCATACGTCGATAGACTGATTGCTCAGTCAGTCCAATAACTTCGGATTGGTCTTGTTTATGAGTACAAGAGTAAAATTAGATATTGAGGCCACCTTACAGTATCCCGCCTAAATTGACGTTCCTCCTACAATTGCTGGTGTTAGGAAACCACTAACTGCTTTCAGGACGCAGTCGACTTAACCTCTAGCTTGCGGGTGCTAGAAACCAAGCTTTCAGCAACTGACACTTTCTTGCTAACTTGCCCAAACTTCTACAATTATGGAGGATTTTGTAGAAGGTTTTTCCAACTAAGGATCTGAGTTATCACAGACGATAAATTCAGGATGCCCAGGCTTAAGATATATAAGATGAATATCCTAGAAGTAAAGAAGTGTATGTTGAAATCTCGAGCTGATAAGTATATGTGAGCTCTTGAGATTTACTGATACAATAATTACTTCATTCTTTGAAATCGCTGCTTGATTGACTTGAGTTTTGAGCTTGAATACTTTGAGGTTTCAATTGTGTAACGTTTCGGTAACCCTCAAATGTTGGATTCTGCAAATAAATATCGAGAGAGGAATAATAATAGAGTCGTTGGAGGGACTACCATTCAAATTCTTCTATTTGCCGTCTGAATTCTTCCAGTTGAGAATCCTCGTACGTCTTCTAACAAATGTCGCATTATCGTATACTGTAGTTCTACAACTCTGAAAATATGGTATGATATGTTAAGATCTTCTACAGATACGCTATCAACATGGCGAGCCAAACACTCAATGCTTAAATCCTTCGGTGTTTTTTCAATTGATTTGATTCCGTGTTTTGTCAACATTAACTTCATGTTGGGTCAGTCGAGGCTGCTTCTCATTTTTATCAGTAATCTAGACTCAGTCTTTTGTCAACTTCGAACTCTTGAGTCTGTATGATGCATTCATTTAGACGTAGATAGATAGTTAGTTTTGATTTTTCATCTGTCAGCTTTGACTTGATATAGCCCACACTGACTATTTGTCTCCAACTTTGACTCCTGGTAGTCAGCTTTGACTTCTGATACCCAACTTTGACTACTGGTATCCAGCTTTGACTACCCATCTATCAATGCTGAGTCTCAGTTTTCGTTCTTCAGGCTTCAGTCTTCCGACGTCAGTCTTCAGTCTTTGACATACTCCAGTAGCTTTGATCATCAACATCACTTGTGCTTCCGTCTTCAGACACCAATTGGTTTTCTGTCAATTTTCAATCTTCAGTACGCGATCCTTTAGTTGAGTGTCATCGATTATCGATCGATACTCTTATTAGTATGGTGGCTCTCGATCTTGTTTGAACTCCTTTAGTCTTGGATCTGTCCAAGCTAGTAGTTCTCATGCTGAAACATGTATCAAAAACACATAACTCCAAAACAAGTCAATAGCATTAGTTACTTCAGTAAGACAATCATCAGAGGTTTTATGATATAATCAAAACACACAGTTAAGATAGATTAATTCCTGATATACAAAAAAAAAATCATCATTCCCGATACTTAGGAATTTTCCCAACGTAGTCTCACAACACAAATATATTATTTTTCCGAACAACCTAATTATCTCAATAGCCAACACATGAACACTTTCTCACGTGGGCAAAATGAGTAATTTTGTGTATCTTTCAAATATGTTATATATTTGTTGGCTATGTACATTTTGTACACATAAAATTTATCCATACAATATATTAAACTCAAAATTTATCTAAAATAGAAGTCAAATGAATATATATATATATATATATATATATATATATATATAATATCCATTTTGAAATAAATATAATATATATTAATAAATAGAATATTTGTTTAAGATAATTAATAATGTGTATTATTTATTGATGTAATATTTTCATTCAATTACTTTGGAACCCTAAAAATCATCAACTAAGGGAAAAATTGTTAGAAAAATTCCTAAGTATCGAAAATGTTGGAAAAAATCATGTGTATCATGAATTAATCTATCTTAACTGTATATTTTGATTAGATCCTAAAACCTCTAATGATTGTCATGCTGAAGTAACTAATGCTTCTCACTTATTTTGGAATTAAGTGTTTATGTTATAGGTTTCAACAGCGGAACTACCAGTTTGGACAAACCCAAGTTTAAAGAACTTCAAATAATACTGAGAGTCAGTCATAGTGATATTAATATCAGTATCAGCGAAACTGATGATAACTCAACTGAAAGATCACGTACTGAAGACTGACGGAAAGTCAACTGATGTCTGAAGACGGAAGTACAAGCGATGCTGATGATCAAAGCTATTGGAGTAAAGTCAAAAACTGAAGACTGCGTCGGAAGACTAAAGCCTGAAGATCTTAGACTGAGACTCAACGGTGATGGACGAGAAAGAGTCAGAATATGACTAAGTGTCATATCAGATAGCAGACTACCTTTACAAAACTCAAAGCTAGGTACCAGAAGTCAAAGCTGATGTCTGGGAGTCGAAGCTACATATAGATAGTCAAAGCTGGAGACAAGTAATCAATGTTGGCTATATCAAGTCAAAGCTGGCAAATGAAAGGTCAAAGCCGACTATCAGTATCTACGTCTAATTGAATGCATCATACTGACTCAAGAGTCCGAAGCTGGTAAATGACGGAGTCCAGACTGCTGATAAAAAGGATAAGCAACCTTGACTGCCCCAACCTGAAGTTAATGCTGACAAAATACGAAGTTAAACCAACTGAAGAAACACGGAAGAATTTAAGCCTTGAGGTGCTGGCTGGTATGCAGGAATGGAATGAGAATGAAATGGTGATTCCTGCGTCCATACTCATTCCGATGGCTGGTAAGATTTTTACGTCAGGAATCACCATTCCCGAAGGAATGCTTATTCCATGAACATGGGATTAGTCATTTCTCCCCTACCCCATGGTATTAACTATTCTCATGAATATTGGATTAACTAAATTTATTTATTTTTTCTGAAAAATTATTTTTATTTATTTTTTATCTAGTAAAATTAATAATAATAAAATAATAATAATATTTATGATAATAAATAAATAGTAGTTATTAATAATAAATAATTTAATATAATAATAGTGATAAAAAATAAAGTTATTAATAATATTAACATAATAAATAACAATAAATACAATAAATAATTATATTAAAATAGTAATATTATTAATAAACATAAAATAATAATAATAATGGTAAATACTATTAGAAATTAATAATAATATTGACATAAAAAATAATTAATACCAATAAACATTATATTAAATTATTATTATTAATTAATTAATTAATTATGATAATAAATAAATAGAAGTTATTAATAATAAATGATTATAATATAATAATAGTGCTAAAAATTATAGTTATTAATAATATGAACATAATAAATAACAATTAATAAAATTAATAATTATATTAAAATAATAATAATACAATTAATAATTATATTAAAATAATAATAATACTATAATAATATAAAAAATAATAATAATAATAAAATAATAATAATAATAATAATAATAATAATAATAAATTCTAGTCATATAATATTCCTAGGTAATTATATTAAAATATAGTAGTATTAATTAATTAATAATAACAGTAATAATATTCCTTACTAATAATAATAATTATTATTAATTGATAATAATAATTAATTATTATTATTGATATTATTATTATTAAATAGTATTAATAATATTTCTAAATATTAACACTAATTATTATTATTATTATTATTATTATTATTATTATGTAAATAATAACATAAATTATAAAATCATAATTATTTTATTTGTTTTATTTCATTCATATTCATTCATTCCTTGTACATACCAACCATATGAATCACATATTTCATTTTATTCCATTCTTATCATCATTCCATTCCAAAGTTCATTCCATTCCTATCCAATTTCATTCGTGCGTACCAGCCGTCACCTGAGTATTATCGAAACGCTACATAATTGAAATCTCAATGTATTCAAGCTCAAAGCTCAAGCCAATCAAACAACAATTTCGAAGAAGAAAGTATTCAACTGTATTAGTAAATCTCAAGGGCTCCCATATACTTATCAACTCGAGATTTCATCATACATTTCCTTACGTCTAGGATATTCATCTTATATATTTTAAGCATATACATCCTGAGTTTATCGTCAGTGTTAACTCAGATTCCTAGTTTAAAAACCCCTGTACAAAACCTCTCATAGTTGAGTAGAAGTTTGGACAAGTAAGCAACAATCAGATCGCGTACTGAAGACATCTCTTATCTGAATTGACCAGCAGTACTGACACCAATACTGGACTACCAATTACCCGACTAGCTGCTGTCAGCAACCAATCAATCTTGTCTTAAGAAAAATTTTAAATTACCTAACTGATATCCCCTCCATACACCAGTACATACTCAATGGGACCCATTAGACATGTCTTTATTATATATCTAAAAGTCACCTTTTATAAATAATAAAATATAAAATACACTAGGAGTTCATAAACAAAATTTAATTTTTTCTAATCACTAAATTGTCAATATTGTTACTCATCTAATTTCTTTTTATTACAAATGTGTATGCATGCTCATTCCTCTACATGTAAATTTGTACTTATATTTTTTGTAATCCTAATGTTTTTTACATTTAAAATGCTAATATATTTTTTATTTTTATATGGATTTTTAAATTAATTAAAATATTTTATTATGTTTAGTTATGTCCATAGGTTGATTGTACACAATAATATTACTTTTATATTATGTCAATAATATTTACCACTGACTTTTTTATAAAATTAGTTAATTGTGATTGTTTTGAATTTTAATACATTCTTCTTTTGTTTAAGGTAATGGCAGTGATATAATTATTTATTAGTTACGAATGAATTTTTATTCGCGGAGGATACTTACTAAAATTTTGTGTTTATTGAATTACTTATTATTATTTCAAATTTGGTGGATATTAAAATCACTAATGTGCATCACATGAGATCGTTAACTCATGGAGAATTTTTAATTTATTCTCTGTCCTATATATATGGATTTATTAACTAAATGCATATCAAATAAATGAAAACTAACATCATATCTATATATATATATATATATATATATATATACAGCTTAATATTCATTTTGATGGTAAATTGATTTAAATGACTTTTATTTTTGATATTTACACATCAACTTTCACCGTGAATTCACCACTTTGAATGTAGTTAAAAATAAATTTCTAAATCAATAATATATCTTACAATTTTTCCTTTTGATATTTATAATTTATAATTTATTTATTTATTTTCCTTAATGATTGCTAGTGAAAGAAAGTACATGTATATTTATAAAGTTAATCGAATACATGTGAGACAACATCCAATATATATGACTTTAGTTTAATAATTCAAACTGTATAACATGTGAAAAAATATATCTTGTTGGCTACTTTTCATAGTATATAATAACTTGGGATTTAGCTTCTCCGTTTTCATGCATCGCAATTCACTATTCCACATTTCAAATTGCCTCTAACTTTTCGAAATCCCTCTAATTTCTTTCTATTTTATTTATTTATTTATTCGTTCTCCACTTTTTTCTCATATTAATATAATATGTTCAAAATCTACGCCCGCCATGGCGTTTGCTATACAATTTCAAAAGTGTCTATATCACGTATATATGTAATGTTAGACAAATATAATCATCCTGATTGTACATAGTAATATAGTATCAGATTATTCAGATTTCACCTCTTTGAACACGTCCCTTTTCCAATATAAATCCATGATTTTTCTTTCTGTAAAACCGTGTGGAGATTAAAATTCATAACTTAGTCTCTCACCTTATAAAATGGAGAAATATCATTAGACGACACAATAGAGCCTCCGATAAAAAAGAATCATTTTCTAGTTTTATAGAAATATCAAATTATCGGTATTTTATGCCATCACCAAATTGAATCGTATAGAATTATCTTCTCAAAATTTATAAAATACGGAACTTTTTCAGCTTGAACTTTTTTAATATACAGTAAATATTATGGGCACCATACTCATATTCCACTTGTTCCCAGTCATACTCATTACTCCTACCACGGTAGCCGGTACCATCCCAAAAGCAAAAAAGAAGGGAGAGAGAGGTTGGCCCATTTGAAGGCCGAAAAGCAAAGTATACCTCATGAACTTAACCAAAGCACTGCACCAATTGTCTCCAAACTAATTTCCTTCTGTTGGGGCAGAAGCATGTGAGCTCCTGACATCTAACATCTGCTGAATTCTTGAAAAACAAACCAAAAAACTACTCCAAATTTCAGTTACAAACAATTAACCACCGCAAGAACCCACCTTTCTCATATATATAAGTCACTTCTCTCTTTACATGAGCCTTAGGTGGCTGAGCGATAAATTCTAGCCTCTTTCAGAAATTACTCAGATGGTGGTTGCCGGCGGCGAAGATATCTCGGGCGGGCGGGCGGTGGTGGTGGGGGTGAAGCTGGACTCCTACAGCAGAGAGCTCCTCACGTGGGCTCTCGTTAAAGTTGCTCACGCTGGTGATCGTGTCATCGCGCTTCATGTTCTCAAGAACAATGGTCAGCACACACAAATTCGCGCTCTTGTTTGTGTTTTCTGAATTTTTAATGTTGTATTGTTGTTGATGTTTGCCGCAACCATGTTTGTGTGAGGTCGTTTTGTCTGAAAAATCTTGCTTTCTGTTTTAACTTTTTTGCTCTTTTTTTGTGGGATCATTATTTATTGAATAATATGTGAATTGGGAGATCAAAGGCATTCTTGAATTGAAGTCTGCTAAAATTAAGCAAAATATATGTATCCCCTTTTATTGTAGTTTAACTTCCTCCTGTCTTAATTCCCTTTTTTGTAGTTTGTAAAATTTTATTGATTTGGCGAAATGGGATTGTGCAGAAATTGTTGATCGCGATGGAAAATCATCCCTTCTCACCCTGGTTAAAGCTTTTGATTCAATTCTTGAAGTTTACGAAGGATTCTGTAATTTAAAGCAGGTAAACCGTGTGTCAATTTTTTTTATTTATATTTTGTAAATTCTTGAAATGCCGTACTTCATTATTACACACTTGTTTGGTAAAAAGTTTACTGAAATTCATGGTACGAACTGACTACAGTTATATCAAAATAGGTAGAATAATATGTCAAAAACTCTGTCGGTGGATCTAGCTGCTAGCCTCAAGAATTTACTACCCTTTCATTTATGACAACTATGACTTCCATAAACTTCTGTGGCCATTCTTATTCTATTTTGAGACAATCAGAACTAACTTTTAGTTTAGTTCCACTGATGTTTTGTCTGATGACGAAAGGAGAAATTTGTTCAAAGAAATTACTATTTCCCCTTGCATTGTTTGAACTAAAAGTTGGTAAATTTGTCGCTAATAATGTAGGTTGATCTCAAACTAAAGATCTGTAGAGGCTCATCGGTTCAAAAAATCCTCGTTCGTGAGGCTAAATCTTACTACGCATCAGAGGTTATTGTAGGAACAGCTCAAACTCATCACACAATTCGTTCCTCAGCATCCGTTGCTAAGTATTGTGCAAAGAAACTGTCAAAGGAATGCTCTGTGTTGGCTGTTAATAATGGGAAGATTGTGTTTCACCGCGAATCCAATTTGGCGTCTCGTGTTAGTGTCGAAGGTAGTTTTTCATGTTCATGATTGTATTGAAATATTGTAAGAAAATTCGATCAGAAACCTTTGCTTATGTTGCCTTTGGTTTTGGCTTGACCAGAACTCGAACATAAACATAGGAATGGCTTACTTACTGCTCTCCAAAGATCATTCAGCAAGAACATCAAAGTGCTCAACGATGGTGATCCGATTAAGCCAATGCTGACATGGGACAAAGGTGGTTGTGGCAAATCAGACTTGGTTGAGCAAAAATGCTCGATTTGCACGCCAGACTCGGTGATGTGGCATAAGTCATGCAGGGGGGCAGCTGAGGAGGAGCCTTCAAAAGATGAAAATGAAAGGGATTCTTCGATGGCGATTGTTCCGATGCAGAAGGTGGAGGTCGCATCCAGTTCCGTTTCACTGTTGCTGAGGGAGTTGTGCGAAGTGAAGCCCGGTTGGCCGCTTCTTCGTAGTGCCATGGTTTCTAACACGAGTGCTTCACAGATTCAGCAAGTGAGGCAGATCTCTGTGGTTCAATGGGCAATGAGGCTACCAAGTAGATATTGTTTGTATATGGAGAATTCGACTAGGAAAGACTATGACTCCTCAAATCATGACCAAGATCATCAACTAGATGGAGAAAGTGGTGCAATTGTTCCTGTTGGGAATGAGGCCTCCGTTCCATCGAGCCCCGACTCAAGATCCTTGCCAGAGGAACTGGTGGGCCTTCACGAGAAGTACTCCGCCACGTGCAGACTGTTCAAATTTAAAGAACTTGAACTAGCCACCTCCAACTTTAGACAAGGTTTTTAGCTGAATCTTTCTAAATAAGTCCTTTTATTACAGTATTTGCTACTCCTATTTGACTGCATTGTTATATATCTGTCAAATTCTAGGGAATATGATAGGTAAAGGAGGCAGTAGTCAGGTCTATCGAGGTTGTCTCCCCGACGGAAAGGAACTTGCCGTGAAGATTCTAAAGCCATCTGAGAATGCTCTGAAGGAGTTTGTCCTTGAAATCGAGATAATCAACGCAATACATCACAAAAACATCATCTCACTCTTTGGATTCTGTTTTGAGGATAGTAATCTTCTTTTGGTGTATGATTTTCTATCAAGAGGAAGCCTAGAAGAGAATCTTCATGGTAAACAATTATCTTATCTATATATGAATCTTGGTTTCTTGTTGCCACTTTTGTTACCTAATAGAATCGTCTATTTCTAAACTAGGCGATAAGAAGGATCCACATTCATTCAGGTGGAACGAGAGATATAGGGTCGCCATAGGCGTAGCTGAGGCTTTGGATTATCTTCACAACAGAGAAGGGCAGCCTGTGATCCATAGGGATGTTAAGTCATCAAACATACTTCTATTCGATGATTTCGAGCCTCAGGTAAAAAATTATGGTGATTAGCTACACATTTAATTTCATTTCCTAGTTATGGATTCAACACTCATAAATTATATTTGATTATGTCATTCAGCTTTCAGATTTTGGGCTTGCTAAATGGGCATCGCCAAATTCGACTCACATAACTTGCACTGACGTTGCTGGCACTTTCGGGTTAGTAACTTTCTGCTCAAAAACATTCTTGGATTAGGAGACAGTGTGACTAAAACATATTGTTTCTGCTCAGATATTTGGCTCCTGAGTATTTCATGTACGGGAAAGTAAACGAGAAGATAGACGTTTATGCCTATGGAGTGGTTCTTCTTGAGCTTCTCTCGGGGAGGAAACCGATAAGCAGCAACTGTCTGAAAGGACAAGAGAGCCTTGTTATGTGGGTATGTGTGTTGTTTGTGCTTGTTTGGATGTGATATACAGTCTTATTTAACTTTGACAGCAAATGTAAAGATTCATTCTTCTTGATGATCGACAGGCGAAGCCAATTCTAATTTCGAACAAGTATACTACGTTGCTTGATCCGAACCTAGGAAGAAACTATGATCATGATCAAGTGGAGAGGATGCTTCTAGCTGCATCGCTTTGTATCAGACGGGCACCACGAGCTCGACCCCAAATGAGCCATGTGAGTCATTCTACATCACACTTTGTTGAGTTACGGAGGCTGAAAGTACTGAGCATTTCTTTTGTTAGTAAGGGCATTTTAGTTAGTTTCGACATAATTCTAATTAGGACTGGATAAGTGCTATTTCTCCCATTATAAATATCCTCCTTATTCCTTGTAATTTTTATCCGAAAAAACATTGTGAAAAATCCATGGCTTGGCAACGAGTCCCGATTTAGTCATGTAGTGGCGAATTGGGTAACCAATTCTCTTGTCTTTTTTTTTTAGAAAATAGCAAATGTATGAAGAGACTCTTGTTAACAGGTTTTGAAGCTTCTCCGAGGCGATCCTGAGGTCGTGAAGTGGGCAAGATTGCAAGTAAATGCTTCTGAGGGGTCTGTCCATTTGGAAGGCCCCGATGCAATAGATGAAGAGATCACCTCACAATCTAATCTGCAATCCCATCTCAACCTTGCAATGCTCGGCGTGGAGGAAGACTCGCTCTCCATAAGCAGCATCGAGCAGAGCGTCTCCTTGGAAGATTATCTACGAGGTAGGTGGAGCCGCTCTTCTAGCTTCGACTAACCATGTTTGCTTGCAAAATGCAACCAGAAAAGGGAGGAACTTCTAATAGGTGTGTGTTTGTTAGTCATGGTGAATGTGGGCTTGGATGTGAGGTTTGTTTGTAGGTCTGTCCTCCTCCTTCCCTTGGTAGTTTTGCGAGTGAAGCCATTCTTTTTGCCTGGTTGGTTTTCATAATTTTTAGGATTTCATTCAGAAAAATGATGTATTTTGGTTGTTTAAGCCTCCCATCAAAGTGTACTTGTATAGTGATTACATTAAACATAATAATGTTGTCATTTTCATCATTTAAGTCTTCCTTGCCTCCTTTTTTTTTATCTTTTTTATTTAATGTATTATTTTGTTTCTTGATGTATTGATAAATTTATGTTTGTATTTCATGCAATTGTCAATGATTGTAACATATCATGATGCTCATGTTATGGTGATGGTGGCCAAAACTTTTAAGCTTTAGATGTTAAAACTCCACCTCACATTCTATATTTAGATAAACTGAATTGTGTAATTGTCTCTTGGAAATCCATGTGCTTTGTTTTTAAGTCCCATTAAAAGAAATATTACAAAAAAATTATGCCAGATCGCTTAAGATGACTAAACCACCAAATAGTTGCTCGCAGTTACGAGATTATTTTTTGTCACTATTTTATTTATTAACGTCGTTAACAAAGTGCATGCACCGTATCAAAAAACATATGCTCTGTTTTTTTGCTAGTCCAATGCAATGTTATCATATGTGCAACCTTAAACTAATATTGATAATTACGAATATCACACAATTACACTGTGACAAAATATCATAGTTTGACTACTGTTCCAAAATAGAATAAAATTCGGACGAAAAAGTAATTTTGATAATCTTATATGAAAATGTATGTTGAGACTTAGAGGGTGTTTGGCTAAGCTTATTTTAAAGAGCTTACAAGCTTCAAAAACTTATAAGATGTTTCATGTAATAATCCGTTTTTCTCGATAGAATTTTACGAATTTTTTTGAAATTTAGCATTTATTTTAGGTCGATTTTCGCATGGAGAAAAATTGTGAACGTATTGTAATTCCAACAAAGGGGACTTATCAAAACTTTTCGATTATCTTCAAGCTATTTCTACTCTTCGTATTAAATTAACATATTATTATTATGTGAAAATGTGAATTAATCTTATATTAATATTGATTTTTACATAAGATTAAATCAATGATTATATTATTAAAGACTTATTGGATTTAAATCAATTGGGCCGGGCCTTTTATGTAATGGGAGCCCAATTACAAATTAAAGATATTTTTATCATTAATGGTAATGATAGATTAATTATCATAAGTGAGCTTAGGATATACAATCATTTTTCTTCCACACTTCCTCCATATTTTATTCAAGACTGTCTCCTATAAAAATGACATCTTCTGCCCAAGTCCTCACCCCATGATCAATTCCCCCATCGGTAACCCATTTCTTCCATTTCTTCCATCTGCTAAATGTTACCAAGCTACTTCTTCTTCTTCTTCTCACACTGCTCCTAATCCTCCCGTATTTTTTTTTCTTTGTAGAACAACAAAGAGCTTGAGAAGCTTGCATAGAAACCAAACATCAACAAATCCACTTGGCAAAGATTTATCTTTTAACTCAATACAAAGTTTCTGTATACCCAAATAACATGATGATGATGAAGCATTTTGTTTTACAGAAATCCACTCCAAATCATGATCCACCTCACAAATAAATTTTCTGTTTTCTAGTTCTCTGCCAATTTAAAGGAAAAACAACAACAAGAACACTTACAAATGTGCCTTTTGAACAGAGATGTCACCACAACATACCTTCACGATTAGAAAATGATGAGCATACACACAATCATTTAACAATATAATTGGTTATATATGTTTAACTATAGATTAAAGAAACATTAAAACTCGGTTATGAAAACTGAACAAAAAAAAACATAGACTTGAACTATGTGTGTGTGTGTGTGTGTATGTTGTTGCTATGGACAAACAGGAGGGGGGGTTGTCGACGGCAGCAGCAGCAGGGCTACTGTCCATTCGCGACGAGAGTCGAGCGAGAGAGGCTGGTGATAGTGCAGAGATGGGGGTCATAAGGGAGTCAAAATTGAGTTTTAATTATTTGGTGATGGGCTTGACTAATTAATAAGAGAGTTGGGCTAAAGGTTTGAGCTTAAGCTTATTTTGTTCTATGGACCCAATTTAATCTAATGTGTTGGGCTCAAATTAATTATGGGCTTGAATGAATTAAAGTAACATGCTTGTTTAATTACTTATGTTGGGCTTAGTTAATCTAGAATTATTTAATTATGGTAAGTTGTTAACTTGAACCTTAAATTTTTGGTTTAATTAACTTTGAAATTATATTAAAGTGGTTATATTATTTGTTGACTAATGAGGTTAAATTTATTTGGGTTAATTATTTTAAAAATTAATAGACTCTTGATGAATAAAATTTCATGATTTATGATTTGCATAATAAGTATTATTAAGTTTATGTATTACTTATATGTTTACGGAATGAGAGTAGTTTATTTGAAATAAACTAAAGTCTATATACTTTTGCAATAAAAGTATTTTGGTAATTTGATTTTCAAAAATCAAATTAAGTTTTCAAATAAAAGACGAACAAGGATATTGTTGGTGCCTTTAGTCGAGAAATTGGTTTCCAGAATTAATTTGGAATTTTGAAAACCTCGACTAGTGATCAAAAAATAATAGCCTTACGTTACCTTAGACTTAAGGTTAGACTTATGAGACCTATTAAGATTAGTTTATCTTATAGGTTTTGTTGACCAAGGAGATTAGCGTTGTTTTCCTCAAACGAGTTCGCAAGTTTAATTATTCAGGCTTTGGCCTATCAAGGTGGGCTTACTTTACAAAAGTATTTTGAGTTATATGCTCTGATATTTCTATAATGTGAATTGTTTATCCAATATAAATATTTTTGTTATGCCCTGCTCTTGTATAACAATTGTGGCTCTTAGTTGGTCAACACACTTACTAAGGGTTGTGCGCACGGGCTCGAATCGCGGTGGTTTGATCTCCACTTGCGAAACGGCCAAATGAATGGCTTCACCAAGTGAATGGTTTCACTGAATGAATGGTTTCACCCAGGATCCGATGATGGCTATGTTCCCAGGATCGAGATTCTTTAAAGGCGTTACCCCGGAATCGAAAAGGAATGTATAATGATAAGAGTAACAACAGAGAGCGTGACACTGGCGCCATAAGAAAATTTGATTTGTTTTTACATAACTTGGAAGTGGTTTTTAGTTTTGAAACCTTCTAAGTTATGTCGAGATATTGGATAAACTGTTTTGATCTTGCAAAATGTTTTAAAAGTTGTATGTCCACTGAGTACATTAGTACTCAACCCAAAAATATTTTAAAATGTTTTTCGGGTTTACTGGCTGATGCTGACGGGGCAGAGCTGAGGCGAATGTTCTACTCCACAATCTTGACTTCCACTGAATGACTAGCCATTATCTAGTCTTCTAAATCTTTCAAAACATAAGACTATGTTATACTACATAATATCATTCTATGTCGAGCTTGAACTCATAATTCTTCTTTTATGTTTATCTTGATGTCATTTGTTGTTGTTATCAGAGTACGAAACTAAACTTTTGATCTTGTGAACTAGCTTTATGTTATTATTTGAAATGACATTACCTATTATTTCCCTTTCTCGAAACTAGGGTTTTTCCAAATTTTGTGATTTATTTTCCATAATTCTCCTGAATAAGTAAGGTTTCACGTCATTTCCTCATTTTCTATTTATTTGAATTCTGGGGTGTGACAGAATGGTATCAGAGCACATGTTTTCTTTTGTGCCTCTGATAATCCTCAATTCTTGACACTGAGTCTAGAAAAGTCCCTCTAGACCCCTGAAGTATTTCATTGACCCTCAACTCTCCATCACACTGCCTCAATAAAGGTACTTTTAAAGTTTTCAAAAGATTCTTAAAAATATGTATGCAAAAGATTGGTATATAAACAGTTTATTGACTTTTACATATGTCAAATGTTTATTGTTTGTGCTTATGAAGAAGAATATCATTTTGGGCCAGAGGAGCCCTTATGTCAAGCAAAGTATTTTGTCATGATAAATCTCTCCAAGCTTATATGACCAGTTTCAAAGAAGAAATTATGATGAATCTCTCTGAGCTCACATAACTGAGTTTTAAAAAGAAGAAATAAAGAGAAAAGATTTGTCATATTTATGACTTATGAGCCTATGTGTCAGCATTTAAATTATTTGTCATTTTGAGTTTTGACTCTATGACTTGTTTTAATGTTAAAAGATACCTTTTGAGTTTTAACTCTTTGGTAAGAAGTATGTTACACATAAAGAATATTTGTCATATTAGGTTTCTCACGACCTTCATGACACAGTTATCAGCTCAGAATAGTGTAGTTTCATGGTTAGCGAGATGCACTAGTTTATGCGATAATAGGATTGCGATCCTTAGGAGATAGACTCTTGGTCTACATTAGAAGGCTTTAACAATAAAAGAAATATAGAAGAATGGAACATAGAAGAACGTAAGAATGATCTTGAAGAATAAGAACTTAGAATGCTTATGGAAGTTAGAACTTTAGTCAGATTTAAACATGCGTTAAATGTAACTGATTAAGATGCTTCTTTTACATGGATAGAAAAGACGAGACACTCAGTAAGTTTTGAACAAGAACTTTATGTCGAGAGGTTCTTATGAGAATTTATGACTCGTTGGAAGAACGCATGCAATGGAAAAAGTGAAGGATATCGAAGCATCGATGAGGCTCATGCAACATCTTCTGAATGAGTGGAAAGCATGGAAATTCGACCAAAGGACTGTGATAGTAGGTGCGGTTTCAATAACTAACGTCTTTTCGTAAGGAGACCAATCACATTTGGAATCGCTGAAGCACGTTTGGGACACCGCCAATGGTAACCTCAAATCTTGAACGACTCTAATTCAATCCACTCAAGTTAAAGCTGCACGCTGAAGGAAAGGAAATACAAAAGCGCAAGTGGAAAGACTTGAATTAAGAACGACAAAGTAAAGAAGCCATTACAGAGCGCCTACCCAATGAGATAACACGGAGAGTCAGGGACGTATGAGAATGCACTGTAACCCGCCCGAACCAATGTCACGTGATGAAGACCATGATGATGATCTCGAGGAAGCTATCAAAGGAGATTTAGAAAAATACGACTATATGACCTTTTTATTTATTTATTTATTAATATTGTAGCATAGTGAATCAAGATGGATATGTCAGAATTTTATGATCTTGGATGATTAGAAAGAGCTCATCTTTTTTGTCAGATCCATCCAACTCTTTTAGTTGTAGTCATGCTCTTTTGTATATAGCCTAGACTACTTTTGAGCATCCCAATCCTTATGTCAACTCTTGTATTATACTTATGTATTCAAGAATCCTATTGGAAAGAAACTCTGCATTTTGAAATTATGAAGGTTCTCTTTTGAGGCATTTGCTTAAATCTTGATGCGTGTTATTTATGCCATCTCCAAAAAAACAAGCCTAGTTATTATCGTTGAAATGCTTACATTGTAAAAAAAAAATTACGAATTGAAACCTTGTATTATAGAATGGAGGGCGAAGGTAAGGGACATGGACGAGGAAGAAGACGTGAACGTGGTCGAGGAAGAAGATTTATCCCTGAAGAGCCTATGCAACAAGTACCACAAGAAAGATCGGCATAATAATAATAATTATTATATAAAAAAACGCAAGGAGAAACCACTGGCATTTGATGGAATATGTGATCCAACGGATGCAAAAAAATAAAATAAAATGATGAATACGAGTAGTGGAGCGGATATTTAATTATATATGTTGCGAAGATATAGAGAAAGTGACACGCGCCACATTTGGTGGACATTGAGGAGAAATGCGTAGAGAAATTTAGAAACGGACTACGCCATGAGATATCGATTTCCCTAGCAAGTCAAGGAGACCCTCACCTCTGCACAGACGCTGAGCAAAGCTTTCACCATCGAGTTGCTACTTTCGAAAGAGAAAGGAAAATCTCCCATGTAGTTTGGATATGCACTATCTTGGGATAGTGGAAAATGAAATAGAAAGTGGAATGAAGGAAACAATGGAAACTCCGAAAATGGGAAGAAACCTTGATTTGAGAATCAAAATCAAAACAAACCACAACGACATCAGCATCGACAACCTCCAACTAAAACTAAACCCCTATGTTTGAAGTGCCAAAAACCACACTCAGAGGAATACATGAAGGGATTGAACGTTTGTTACAACTGCGAATAATTTGGGCACTTTGCCATGGCATGCTCAAAACCGAGGAAGAACGAAAGAACAAAGCAACAACATAACCAGAGACAGACAGCCAATCACGGGCGTCGTACCAAGCCAGGGCTTATGCCCTAAACCAACAAGAGGTTGCTCGAGACCACGGTGACATGGCAGGTATGACTACATGTCTATCTTACCTTTTTATAGCATCACGATATGGGAACATCTCACTCCCTTATTTCAAATATAGCACGAAAAAGTTGAAGTCAATGCCCTCGGTGGCAGAGTGTTTTAGAAATAAGTAATGTCTCGAGAAACGTAAAAACAAGCATAATGATGTAGCCTTAAGTTAAGACTTAGGCTATGAGAAGAGATTGATGAGGATATTCGACCTAAGATCATGATTTTAGAACAAATAGATTGTTCTAAATTAAGGTTATCCGAAATTTTCTGTAGAACAAGAAAAAGTGGAATCATTATAGGATGGAAGAGACCACATAGAAACTGAATGATAGTGTAAATATCTAGTACCCCGAGTTAGAGATCAAAGTACCTAAATTTCGAGGACGAAATTTTTATAAGGAGGGAGGGATGTAATACCCCGTTTTTCTCAATAGAATTTTACGAAAAATTTTGAACTTTTGAATTTATTTTAGGTCGATTTTCGCACGGAGAAAAATTGTGAACGTATTGTAATTCAAACAAAGGGGACTTATCAAAAACTTTTCGATTATCTTCAAGTTATTTCTACTCTTCGTATTAAATTAACATATTATTATGTGAAAATGTGAATTAATCTTATATTAATATTGATTTTTACATAAGATTAAATCAATGATTATATTATTAAAGACTTATTGGATTTAAATCAATTGGGCCGGGCCTTTTATGTAATGGGAGCCCAATTACAAATTAAAGATATTTTTATCATTAATGGTAATGACAGATTAATTATCATAAGTGAGCTTAGGATATACATCCTTTTTCTTCCACACTTCCTCCATATTTTATTCAAGACTGTCTCCTATAAAAATGACATCTTCTGCCCAAGTTCTCACCCCATGATCAATTCTCCCATCGGTAACCCATTTCTTCCATCTGCTAAATGTTACCAAGCTTCTTCTTCTTCTTCTTCTTCTTCTTCTTCTTCTTCTTCTTCTTCTTCTTCTTCTTCTTCTCACACTGCTCCTAATCCTCCCGTATTTTTTTTTCTTTGCAGAACAACAAAGAGCTTGAGAAGCTTGCATAGAAACCAAACATTAACAAATACACTTGGCAAAGGTTTATCTTTTAACTCAATACCAAAATTTATGTATACCCAAATATAAGTGATGAAGCATTTTGTTTTACAGAAATCCAGTCCATATCATGATCCACCTCACAAATAAATTTTCTGTTTTCTAGTTCTCTGCCAATTTAAAGGAAAAACAACAACAAGAACACTTACAAATGTGCCTTTTGAACAGAGATGTCACAACATCATACCTTCACGATTAGAAAATGATGAGCATACACACAATCATTTAACAATATAATTGGTTATATATGTTTAACTATAGATTAAAGAAATATTAAAACTAGGTTATGAAAACTGAAAAAAAAAATATAGACTTGAACTATGTGTGTGTGTTTTCTTGAGGCTGTTGTTGCTATGGACAAACAGGAGGGGGGGTTATCGACGACAGTAGCAGCAGGGCTACTGTCCATTCGTGACGAGAGTCGAGCGGGAGAGGCTGGTGATAGTGTAGAGATGGGGGTCATAAGAGAGTCAAAATTGGGTTTTAATTATTTGGTGATGGGCTTGACTAATTAATAAGAGAGTTGGGCTAAAGGTTTGAGATTAAGCTTATTTTGTTCTATGGACCCAATTTAATCTAATGTGTTGGGCTCAAATTAATTAACTATGGGCTTGAATGAATTAAATTAACATGATTGTTTAATTACTTATGTTAGGCTTAGTTAATCTAGAATTATTTAATTATGATAAGTTGTTAACTTGAACCTTTAATTTTTGGTTTGATTAACTTTGAAATTATATTAAAGTGATTATATTATTTGTTGACTAATGAGGATGTTAAATTCATTTGGGTTAATAATTTTAAAAATTAATAGACTCTCGATGAATAAAATTTCATGATTTATGATTTGCATAATAAGTATTGTTAAGTTTATGTATTACTTATATGTTTACGGTATGAGGGTAGTTTATTTGAAATAAACTAAAGTCTATATACTTTTGCAATAAAAGTATTTTTGGTAATTTGATTTTCAAAATCAAATTATGTTTTCAAATAAAAGACGAGTAAGGATATTGTTGGTGCCTTTAGTCGAGAAATTGGTTTTTCTGAATTAATTTGGAATTTTGAAAACCCGGCCTAGTGATCAAGAAATAGAAGCCTTACGTTACCTTAGACTTAAGGTTTGACTTATGAGACCTATTAAGATTAGCTTATCTTGTATGTTTTATTGACCAATGAGATTAGCGTTGCTTTTCCTAAGACGAGTTTGCAAGTTTAATTCTTCAGGCTTTGGCCTATCAAGGTGGGCTTACTTTACAAAAGTATTTTGAGTTATATGCTTTTATATTTCTATAATGTGAATTGTTTATCCAATATAAATATTTTTGTTATGGTCTGCTCTGTTTAATGCTCTTGTATAACAATTGTGGCTCTTAGTCGGTCTAACACACTTACTAAGGGTTTGTGCGCACGGGCTCGAATCGCGGTGGTTTGATTTCCACTTGTAAAACGGCCAAATGAATGGCTTCACCAAGTGAATGGTTTCACTGAATGAATGGTTTCACCAGGATCCGACAGTGGCTATGTTCCCGGGATTGAGATTCGTTAAGGGCGCTACCCCGGATCGAAAAGGAATGTATAATGATAAGAGTAACAGCAGAGAGCGTGACACTGGCGCCATAAGAAAATTTGATTTGTTTTTACATAACTTGGAAGTGGTTTTTAGTTTTGAAACCTTCTAGGTTATGTCGAGATATTTGATAAACTGTTTTGATCTTACGAAATATTTTAAAAGTTGTTTGTCCACTGAGTACATTAGTACTCAACCCAAAATAATTTTCAAATATTTTTCGTGTTTCTTGGGCCGATCTTGTGAGCGGCCGAGGCGAATGTTCTACTCCACGATCTTGACTTCCGCTGAATGACTAGCCATTATCTAATCTTCTAAATCTTTCAAAACATAAGACTATGTTATACTACCGAATGTCATTCTATGTCGAGCTTGAACTCATAATTCTTCTTTTCTATTTATGTTGATGTCCTTTGTTGTTGTTATCAGAGTACGAAACTAAACTTTTGATCTTGGGAATTAGCTTTATGTTATTATCTGAAATGACATTATCTATTATTTTATTTTCTCGAAACTAGGGTTTTGCCAAATTTTGAGATTTATTTTCCATAATTCTCCTGAATAAGTAAGGTTTCACGCCATTTCCCCATTTTCTATTTATTTGAGTTTTGGGTTGTGACATTTTAAGAGCTTATAAGATATAATATTGAAGAGCTTTTAAGTTGTCAAATTGTTTGGATAATTGACCTTATAAGCTAGAGAAGGAATCGTGAGTTAGAGAGAGAAAATTGATTAGAGGTGAAGTCGATAGTGTATATGTAAAACATAACGAACCATAGTAATGTTTATTTTGGTAAATTCACTATTACTTATAAGCTTATAAAAAAAATAAGTTGTGGTTGAGCTACTTATTTTTGGGGGAGCTTATAAGTAGAGCCGGCAAAATTGGCCCAACCCGGTGGGCCGGCTCGGGGTACCCGGAATTGGGGTCGGGTTGGGCTCGTAAAAATAGTGGCCCGAAAAAAATCGGGCCTAAAAAGCCCGCCCACATAGCCCGGCGGGCCTACCGAGCTTTGGGGCTAAAAAGCCCGCCCACACATTTAAAGTTTTAATATTTTATATTAGTAGTAAATACTAAATAGTAAATATAGAAAATAAAATGAATGACTATTAAAAACTCCTCCTTTCGTCCATCCCTCTCTCTATTACATTTTTTTAAGGTCGATGTTTGATGTTTGATGATATTTGTAACTTTAAGTTTATCTTATTTACGTTGAAATTGATATTAGACTTGTTAGTAGATTTAATTTTATTTATTTATTTTGGAATTGATGTTAGTAGACGTAATTTATCTTATTTACTTTGAAATTGATGTTAGTAGATTTAATTTATTTATTGTTATTTTTTGAAATTAAAAATAATATCTTATTAAATTAAATATTAGGCGGGTTTGGCCGTGGCCCGAGATGTATCGGGTGGCTACCACATTTTCACCGATAGCATTTGGACGGCCACCAACCCGATAAAACCACAAGCCATTGGGCGGGTCAGGGCTAGCTAGCCGACCCGCCTTTTGCCGACTCTACTTATAAACTGTTGGAGCTTATTTTCACAGCTTCTATGCTGTTTAGGAGATTATTTTATCAAATACTTTGCATGAGCTTAGAAGCTTCTAAACAACTTATAAACTATTTTAAAGAGCTTATAAACTTAGCCAAACACCATCTTAGTCATCAATCTAGCAATTTGTGGGTTGGCCACTAATTTGACAACTTGTATTTTTTAGTGGCATCCATTGAAACTTAGGTCTAAGTCTATTTTTTTTAATCAAAACAACCCAAAGGATGAGAGATTTAAGGTCTCAAGCCTATATATGAATCAACCAAAAAAGGAAGAAAATATGTATATTGTCTGTAGGGCAGGAACAACCAAAAGTACCAACTCCCAAATAACTCCTAACTTAAGGCAATTATATTGAGTATTAATGGAGAGAATTACCCCAAATCTTAACATACATACTTAATTTAACTCATATACTAAAATTATACTCTTTTTACCCATTTTAATTCAAATTACAAAAATATCCTTCATGACAATGAAAAAGACAGATGGAAGAGTTGTGTCAGCCGACAATTTGATTTACTCTTTTTGACTAAGAATATATTGCACTTGAATGGGTTGGTTGTCGGAAATTAAAACAAAATGGGTTGATCGCCGAAAATTGAAAAGAAAATTGTTGGCCGTTGGAAAATAAAAAGAAAATGGGTTGGCTGTCGGAAATTGCAAAGAAAATGGTTGGCTGCCGAAAAATAAAAAAGAAAATGGGTTGGCCGTCGAGAAAAAAAGAAATGAGTTTGGCTGCCGGAAAATAAAAAGAAAATGAGTTGGCCATCGTAAATTTTAAATGGTTGGCCGCCGGAAAATCTAATACATTGAGGTTGGTTGTGGGAAAAAAAATTTATTTTTATTTATTTATTTTGAATTTAATCTAAATAAATTTATATTAAAATTCATGTGAATATGTTATCACATCATATTTCAGTGATCAGTGCATTCACTTCTGATCATATTCCAGTGCATTCACTTGATGCTATACAATAATTTAATGATGTATAGTATAAAAAATTGAATAAAAATTCAAACCGAAAGAGAACACAAATACAAACACAAACTCAACACTAAATAGAGAGAATCTTTTTGAGAGAGATGCAAATTAGAAAGAATTTTTTGATTATTTGAGAATGAGGGAAGCCATTTTTCTCGAGGAAGTCAGAAAAAGGTAAATAAATTATTGATTTAACGTGCTTATTAGTAATTAGTTAGATTTTTATTTGTCACTAGGAATTTTCTTTTGTACAAAATTTCTCCGAGATTAATATTATATTTTAGTAATTATTTGTCATCATAGCAATTTATCATTATGTTTTAATAATTTAATTTGTGATTGAATTATGTAAAAAATATTAATAATTTATTTTAACATTTTTAAAAAAGAAAAAATCAAAATCAAGCATAAAATGACAGCGGCTTTCAGAAAAATAGGTTAGCCATCGTCGAAGCACTGCCTGAGAGGTTAGCCGCCGTTGAGCACACAACGACGTCTAACCTTTCCGGCTGCACTTCGACGACTGCTGTAATACCCCGAGAAATTTTCTTAAAGAAGTATGAAATATATATTTATATATATATATATATATATATATATATATATATTTAAGAGTGAATTATTTTTCTTTAAATTGTGAACTAATGAAAATTTGAGTTTTGAACGTTTTTACAGGTTGTTTTGCCAAGAGCGAGGATGCGCCCTAGCGAAAATGTAAAGTTTGATATTATAAGTTTTAATCTCTTAGTAATTTATAATTATGAGTTTAGCATGAAAGTTTAATTTTTTTGCATTGGTGATTAATTGATGATATTAAGTGATTTGGATATAAGAATCGATTAAAACGTTTATTTGTTATGCATTAGAATAAAAATTTGTGAAGAAGTAATAAAATGGATATACATGTACATATATGTAAATATACATATTTTATGCTTTAAATGTGAAGAAGTGTGTAGAGAAAGTTAGAATTCTCTAGAAATGATGATTAATCACCTTATTAAATAAATTAAAAAATAAAAGAAAAATTTGTGGATTAGATTATAAATAGCTACTATTCATCATTTTCATCATTTTTCTTCCCCAATTTCGTGCTTCACACACTACACACACTAAAATTTTGAAAATTTCATGCTCCAAATTTCACGATCTAACCGTTAAATTTTCGATCGGTCTTCGAATTAAGGTATAATTCAATCTCTAGAACATATCTACGGTTTGAAAAATTGAAAAATATGAACTTATGAACTTGATGAATTTTCGGTCCTTTCATGAATTGTGAAGAGGATGTGTTTTTGTCTGATGATTGCTTGATATTATGTTGGATTAATTGCCGACAAGTAGTTTAAAGTTGAAACTTTGAACATATGTAATTCTTTGGAATTGTTGTGTGAATTTCAAAAATTATGAAGGGTCTTGAACTTGAATTATGTTGTTTATATGCTTGATATTTGTTCATGTATGTGTTGTTGGATTGAAATAAATATATTTTGAACAAGAAAAACGTTTGAAATCGTTGAAAACCCCCTTTTTGGCCGAAAACCCTAGACCATGTAATGTTGAATTTTTGATTTTATTTGATCATTTTAACTTCATATTTGGATTCTATGCTATGAATAAAGCTTAAAATGATTTATTCGGATTTTTCGGCCGACATATTCAAAATTTGAAAAACTTTAGTTTGACGTCGAATTAGGGCTTTCAATGCTAAAGCTTTGATCTTTTGATTTTGATGATTGATTTGTGATCTTTGATGATAGTTAAGCATATATAAAGGTTCATCCAAGATAGACAACGTCTTGTGCAAATTTTCACGTTAGACATATGTTATGTACATAAGCTAATGTTGATTTTTAGTTAAGATTAGACCATTTGTACATGTTGATGAGTCTTATATAATTAATTGGACATATGAAACTTAGTTAAGAGTAATGTTAAAGTGCTAGGTGGTGCGACATCCGAACTCAAGGACGAACAACCAAGCAAGAGCTAAAGAGTCTTTTGAAACGTCTACATGAGGTGGGGTTTACTCGATCTGTAAGTACGTTGTATGGTTATAATCATTGTTGTGTTTTATGCATGCATGTGAGCTAGAATGTTAAAGAAGTACCCTCGAGGAGACCCACAAGGGGTCTAGTGTAGCGATCTACACTCGGGGAGGCCCAAGGGCTCAATGTTAAAGAATTACCTCGAGGAGGCCCACAGGGGCTAACCAATGAGATAAATAATGAGTACCCGCAAGGGTAACTGCCAATGAGATAAATAATGAGTACCCGCAAGGGTAACGGTTAAAGAAGAGTTCATTATGTTGTGTGCATTACGCAATTGGTTATAACTGCTTGCAGTGTATTCCCCACTGAGTATGTTTACATGCTCACATCCCCTATTTTCATATATGTTTTGCAGGCTGAGAGGTTGACGATTGATGACGACGGGAATGAGCTCCACGCATACATTCTCTCAGGATCATGATTTATGTAAATATGTTTCAAACTATGTTAGTACTCAAGTGTGTTTAAGAACAAAAATTAACTGGTTTTTGACGAAAAACTATGTTGAAATGCAATAACATTTAATAGATATGTATATATTTTGTTGAGGGCTGTGTCCCTAGTTGCTGTTGCGCTGTTGGTATTGTTGTTTCAGATTGGTATATACGTATTTACAGAGTATATGCAGTCCGTACGTCGAATTTTACTCCGCTGCTTATATATAATATTTACCAATATTATTATTATTGTTATTATTATTCTATAATTGTTAAAGAAATAAAGATTTTAGTAATGTCTCTGTTACAAGAATGGGGGCGTTACAACTGCTAGCCTATTTTTCTAAAAGCCACCGTCATTTTATTCTTGATTGTGATTTTTACTTTTTTTTTATGAATATATGATTTATTATTAATTAATTATGATTTTGTTAAATATTAATTACTGAGTATGCTTAAGAATATGATTTTTTTATGTAGATGAAAAACCTTCGATACATCACTTGAGATATAAAGGTAATTTTGATGGATCTGACTGCATTGGAGGGACTTCACGTGTTTTGTCCGTTCATGACGAGTCCATTTTTAGCTTGATCTACAAAATTAACCATATCATGTTGGCTGATTCATTGACCTTAAGTTATCGATCATGATATTTATCGAAAACTGCACGTGGTAGAATATTAAAGTATTCATTGACGTGTCAAGAAGAATTTGATCGTTTGTTCGTGGCGGAAGCATGTCCTACCCTATACGAAGATACAGTTTACCGTCTTCACCATCAATCGGACGGTCTATATCAAAGAATCTCACACCTAGATTTTCTATACTAGTTCCTCCGCTACCAACAAATCTTTGGTAAACCTCAACATGTCGAGGATCGTACTCAGCTGTAGGATCGAAAGATGACGTCCCAAAACTCAAACCTATCACGAGCACAAAATCCAAAAAGAAAAAACAATTTTTCCTTCAATTGATGAAAAACCATAGCTCCTGATTTTCAGCATTGGGGGGGCTTAATCTGTCGGGAGACCACATGGTGCAAACTCATGTTAGACTTGGATCTAGGTTCCCAACCAACTAAGTGACCAAAACACCATTGCCTAAACATATCCACCAATTGTTCACCACCCATATCTTTCAATTTCAAAATGACTCTTTTGAAATAATTGAGCTTGAAGTATGTGCTGATTGTGGACGAACAATTTATAGTCGCGTGCTTTAAGAACTCGATCATTTCCTATTTATTAAAAAAAATGATAACAAATATGCTTAATTATAACAAATTTATGAATATACTCAACAAATATACAATAATAATAATCCATATTCGAATATCTAAACAGTTTAAAATTTACGACACTACGCATATCGACAATAATAAACTGATTAATCGTTCATTTTGATTACTTCTTTCAAAGGCAATACTTTAAAAACCTAATTTTTTACATATTAAAAGTAAGAATCACATACAAAATTCATTAAAAATATCGCAACAATTGATTCAAAAGTCCAATTTAAAACATATCTACAGTACAGAATAAATAAATTATCAACTAAACTTATCAATTGAAACAATTCAAATTATTCCTAATTTTAAAACATATTTTATTGCTGAAACTATGAAATTTTATTGTTGGCCGATGATACTGTAATTTTTATTTGGTAAAATATGGTGATGTATATATACTACAATAAAATTAGATATGAAGCAAAATAATTTTTTTTCAACTCTATTCAATAATTTATTCTAAAAAACTCGACCTAAACTTGAAATTATAATTTAATATTTCATAGCTAAATCAACTTGCCGTTTCATATTTTATCTTGGCTCAAACCAATTTACATAAATAAATATAATTTATAACTTGCTACTCTATACATACTTATATCAGTGCATGTGAACATATTACAATTATTACACTACACCCAAATTATCTAAAACTTATCTTTCCTAAACTATGAATACCATCAAATATAAATTTTTAATTCGAATATAACATGCAATCAAACTACTATTAAAGTTACTTTATTGAATTTAAATGGGTGGAAAATCTAAAGCCCTCAATTATTTTGGTTTTGGGTGATTAAATTAAGGATATATCCCATCCAAAGAGGAAGGATATGATTTATTCTTCTCTTTCTTCACAATATATCAAAGTATACAAATGATAGAAGAATTATTTTTATTATATTTTATCATCTGTACACTAAACTATAAATCCACCAAAATATATATCCATCAAAGTAAACTAGGTGACCAAAAAAGGATCAACGTGAATGACATATTTGGATAAAGAACAAGCTTTTCAGGAAGTTGACCAGGTCTAACGCCGGGAACTTTTAAAAATAACTTATTTTCGAGTTTCACCCAACACATTAGCTATTATTTCGTAGATATTGACAGAACAAAGTGTAACTATATCTCTAATCTCAACCGACCAAACAAAGTATAAGATGTAATTAAACTACTATTAAAGTTACAATAAGTTACTTTTTAATTCGAATATAACATTGATATGCAATTACTATTAAATTTACTTACAATTAAACTAACATGCAATTAAACTAAACTAAATTTGAATTAACTAAAACAAACTAAATCCAACTAAAATAATTCAAATTGACATAATTATTTTTTATTAATTCATATTAAATCTAGATTATAAAGTATAAACAAATAAAAAAACCACAAAAATATACAAATAAGAATATAAACAATTAAAAAACCACAAAAATGTACATGTGAAGAAAAAGAAGCCATAACTTTGTGGCCGCCGTCGTCGCCGCCGGGGGAGAGAGGATTGGCTGTCGTCATCGCCGGGAAGATAGTGTCAGCCGCGAGAAAGATAGATGGTTAGCCGCCGGAAACAGAGGGGAAGTGAGGGAGGGTTGGCCGCCAGGAAACAAAGAGGAATAGAGGGCGGGTTGGCCATCGGGAAAAGGGAGAGGGTGTGAGGCTGGCTGCCAGGAAACCGATGGGAAGGGATGGAGGTTGTCTGCCGGGAAACAGATGGAAAGGGAAGGAGGATTAGCCGTCGGGAAATAGATGGGAAGGGGGAGGAAGGGTTGGCTACAGGGAAAAGGGAGAGGGAGGGAGGTTGGTCGCCGACAGAGGGGAGGGATGGATGGTTGGTCGTCGGAAAACAGAGAGGAAGGAAGAGAGAGTTAGCCGGCCAGGGAAAGGGAGAGAGGTTGGTCGCCGGCAGAGAAGAGAGAGAGATTGTTGGCCGTTGGGAAACAAGGGGAAGAGAGAGAGGGTTGGCTGCTGGGAGAGGTTGGTTGGCCGAGAGAGAGAGAGAGAGAGTAGTTTTGAATATAATTCGAATTAAAGTAAAAATATCATTGAAATTTAAAAAAAAAACATATAACAATATTGTGATTGTGTCAGTGTGCATGTGTATTAGTGTGTTTTTGTATGCTTTAGAGGATATTATTGTACATTTGGTTAAAAAGAGTAACAAACTTAATACATGGGTTAAGAAGTATCAAAGTTAATATATGGGTTATAAAAAAATTTATCCCTTGTATTGATACCCTACAATTTCCCTTTCCCTTTTCTTATTGCAAGATGCAGTAATAATCGAATTCGAGTTGAGAATAATGAAAGTGAAGAACATATAGATTTTTGAAAGAGGTTAACAATCATATAACATTATTTCTAATACATATTATTTTACTCTCTCCCTGTAAATATATTTTCGATATATCGATTTAATTGTCAGAAACCTGAAATCATACATGAACTCTTGTATTATCCATATTCTACTTGTAAGATCACTTAACGAGGAATTTTAGATGCATACATTATTTGCTGTAAAAGAGTTTAAGAATAAGTTATTTTCGATTGAAAGTGAAGATTTATATATTAAGTCCACGTCTACCTCATTTTTTAAAGTTCAAATTACCCAACAAAAGTCCGTCCAAAAATACTAACCATTAAAGTTAATAAATTATTTTGAACTCTAGGGCCAAATTATATAAGCCCAACTTTATTTTGGTCCAAGAGTTAGGTCTGTAATATTATTTCACAATTTTAGTCTAATAAACTGATGAGATAGAATGTTTAAAAGTATTATTAATTTATTAGGTTAATATTAAAAAATTGTATATTTTTCCAAAATATATTTCCATAAAAAGTTTTATGTTTGTTGTTTTTCTGGATACAACAAATAGAAACGTCGGGATCGAGTTTGAATTAACACCAATCCAACTTTGGTTTTTATTTCTTCTTATGACATTTTAATTTAGTTTCAAAGATATTTTGGTTGCAATTAGGGTTGTGTTGATACTGTAATTATGACCTCATGCTGACTCCACAGTCCACACCTAAAACAAATTAAGTGGATATGCACAAAAAATAAACTATTTCTTTCTGCCGGCTATTTGGAAAGACTCGACAAAGAAAAGAAAAGGCATAATTCTAGCTCACGCAAAATCCGACGAATAGCCGACGCGCAATGGATCTCCCGCCGCCGCCGCGTAGCTTCCTCCGACGCGCAATGGATCTTCCCCATCTCAGGTATGAAAATGTTCTCCGCCCTCCCGATTTCCTTCCCCCACCCTTTCCCCACCACCTCCCCCCACCACCGCCTCCATCACAAACCCGTCCGTTGAATATTCATTTTCCACCACCACCGTCGCCGCCGCCTCCTCCCCCTCCCCTACCAATGCGTCACATGTCGCCAATCCCTCATCATTCGCGCTTTGCTTTCTCCCCGCCGCGTTACCCTATTATTGAGCGATCCCATCGTTACGAATTCGATCCACCACCAAAACCCTATTTCCCCCCCACCCTTCTTCCGCCTCCACCACCCCCACCCCGAGAGAAAACGTACCCTTGCGAATTGTTCATGATTATCCCAAGAGAAATCTTGTCTTCGAAAATGAAAATTATTCTCGTTGTCGTATTGATAATATGCATGAATCACCTGAAAATTGGGACCGAGATATGCATTGGGGAGTTCATGGCAGGGTTCCTGAGACTGATAGAGGGGGTCGTGATAGATACCGTGATGTAAGTTCTGAGAGTTTTGAGTTGTACAGAAAGAGGGAGGATGGCTGGAGATGGGATAGTGGACTTACTGATTGGGGCTCTGACTTGGACAGAAGGAGGGACTACGATGATAGGAGATGGAATAGCCGTAGGAATGACCCGGTTCGTGACTTGTACAGGGAGTGTGATTATGATGAGAGGAGATGGGATAGTGGTATGAATAACCGGATCCCTGACTTGTACAGGGAGCCTAGTTTTGATGAGAGGAGATGGGATATTGGTATAAACAATCAGGGTCGCAAGTTGTATATTCAGGTGGATGATGATGAGAGGAGACGGGACTCTAGCAGGTCTGCTGGAGTTTTGTCTCGACTGGGAAACAGGCAACCAGAACTTTCTGAAGATGATTTAAGGTTAGGTGGGGTTTTGTCTCGACTTAGAAACAGGCAAACGGAATTTGCTGAGGATGATCTGAGTTCGGGTGGAGTTTTGTCTCGATTGAGAAACAGGCAACAAGAATTTGCTGACGATGATCCGAGTTTGGGTAGATTTAGTGGTAGGTTAGGGACTGGGATTAGTAAGGGGGAGTTTATCTGGCCTGATAAGAAGAAGAGATTGCAGAAAAAGAATACATCACTTAGGAATCAATTTGGAAAAGTTCGCAGCAGGCACAGTGGAGGTTTTAAGCCTCAATACTTTGCAAACGACTCTAGTAGAGGTAGTTTCAAGGTCAAGGAAAGAGGACCTGCGAAGATGCAGACCAGAATGGAAGTTAAGAGAAAGAGGGAGCAGAGTCCTATGGACCTTGCTATTTCATTTAAGTCAAATGCACTTGTGGCAAAGGCTATTCAGGTGCCATCTCATCCAGCTACTGAATTAAGTGTAAGGTCAAACTCAGTGAAAGAAGGAATGGGGTGTAATTTGTCTGCTCTGCCTGCAGCCAAACAGGATGTTTCAGATTTCCAATTTGATTCACAGGAAACTACAAAAGAGGATAAAGGAGGAACAAAGCAGCATTTTCTTGGAGCCAATCTGCATATGGAAAGAGATAATCATGGCATCAAAGTTGATGCTTATAAACCCTTGGTTCCTAAGCTGAAGAGGAAAAGGAGCAATTTGAACAGAAGACCTGCTCTGTCACATGTGGCCCATAATGTAATTACCAAGTGTTCCGGTCGTGGAGAGGGATTGGTAACTACTACTGATGATGCTGATTGTTTGCACCAGTTGAGAGCTGATGGGGTCGCACATTATGCACATGAGAATTTGTTACCCAAAGAGAATGCTGGTTACGGAGACAGTTTGGGCTTCAATCAGGGTGTGATCATTTCCAACAAATATGGACATGATAAAGCTTCTGTATGTGATGCAGATACAGGTCCAATTAAGCCTGTTAGCCAGTATATTAGATTGGATAGCAATACAGAAGATGATGTTAGCAAACAACCTAATCTGGGCAAGACAATGAAAATGAAAGAGGATGCTATCGTCTCTGATGTTGGAATTAAAGATGCTAACTCAGAGAACTTTTTCCAAAACCAGGCGGATATGCCCCAAGTTATGTTAGATGCTAAGCATTTCAGAAGTTTAGAAGGTGCTGCTGTTACAGAATGTCCAAATGTTGCTTTTGACATTCCAGTCAGTTCCTGTGTTCTTTCGGCAAATAAGAAGGAGACTTTCCCTGAGTTTGAAGCATCTTTTTCTGATAATTTGGGAAGTGATCTCTCACATAATGTTTACTCTGTTGAAGGATCTCCCGAGATGATGAGTGGCAGAGAAACTTGCTTATCTCTTCATAATTCATTCCCCAAGGTGATAAATGACAAAGAAACTTGCGTATCTGTTGGCCATTTATCCAAGGTTATTCGGAAGAGGAAACATAGAGGTGCTCAAATGGGTCTTTCTAGTAAAAAGACCAACGGGAATTTCGAAACAGTTAGTTTCATTGATGGTGGAGTTACATGGTGTTTAGCCAAGGATATTGTTCCTGCAATGGATGGTGACTTTGTTGGTGAGAAAGATAGATGCAAGGAGGTTACCTGCTTAGAAGAACGCCCCTCTGGAGTTGAAGATTCAGTACTGGACGTTCATTTTACTGCAAGTGGCTCATTCCCAGGCTACCGGAAGAAACAGAAACTTTCCAGCCCAAGATCGAGTCTCTCATCTCTTTCCGAAGATGATACAATTGCAGATGGGTTTAGTAATCCCCTAATTCTTGAGCAGCAGTCCACCAGGCCATCTGAATTGGGAGCTGAGCGAAGTGGAAATACTTCATCAGCATCGATAACCATCACAAAATGTCGAACCACTGATATGCGAGGTGAAGTTGGTATTAATGACTTAACTGTTGCGAAGTTGGATGAGAATCTGGTAGATGGCGACATATCACTAGGGAGTGAGGATCTGGCTTTAATTGCTAGAGGTATAACGTGTTCTGACAGAAATGCTCCCAGTGCTGCTGATTCTGGAGATGAATTGTTAGCATCTAGCTTTGACATGCGATCTTGCATGTCTTCTCCTGAAGGGCTCCATTTTTACTCGGATTCATGTTTTCTGGAAAACACCAAGACATCAGCCTGCCTATCAGATACTGAAATGATTTGTCGGAGTGACAAAATATCCAACAAAAAGCATGTGTTTGCTGATCCAAATACCAGTTCTTTTGGGAGATGTTTAGAGGCAGCTGTAAACAAATCACAAACTAATCCTGGCATTCCTCAATCACTACTTAAGGATACCAGTCAAGTGGTCAAGAAACTTTATCCAGTACATAGTAAACTAACTTGGAGTAAGGACCAGGTTCCTTCTGCTGTTACTAAAGCTTTTCCTGTGCAGCATCCTGTAAAATTTAATAATACGGGGAAATCATATTCTTCTCATGCTACAAAATCAAGGACATGGTGTCGAACTGTTGACTCCACTGCTGCAGTTGCGGAACCTAAAGTAAATTCTCTCATTCCTCAGAGTAATGCAACAAAGGCAGCCAGAACTATACAGAGTTCATATATACGAAAAGGTAATAGTCTATTGAGGAAACATTCCCTGTCAGATGACACTTCGCATGGATTCCCTGGTTCAAGTTGCTCAGTTTATCGGCTAAGTCCTTGCACCAATACTATAAAGAATGACCTGGCATCTGACTGCAAGACTGGTAATGCTGATGCACCAACTCTGAAGAGAACAGAGCAGGTAAACACGTCTGAAGTGACAAAAGCACTGACCCAAAATCGTAGTGGGAACTCATTAAGTTGCAGTCCTTGCAACTTGGAGGAGCCTTTGTCCGTCAGTAATCCTCAAAGCAATGATTGTCCTTTTAAAACTTTAGATGTCATGGAGGAAAGTGTAAAGTCTTCTCTGGTCCCTGAATGCCGAACTGATTCAGTCATCAACTCAGATAGCCAGAGTACAGCCGCAGAAGGGAATTCAGAGAAGAAGATAATCTATGTCAAGAAGAGATCTTATCAATTGGTTGCGACTTCGAATTCTGATGATATGGTGGATAATACCCAATCGCAATTATCTGATGGTTACTACAAGAGTAGGGAAAACCAGCTTTTAAGAGCATCACCAGAAAATCATGTCAAAAGAGGGAATGAAAATACTACTGCATCTGGACTTGTGCCTCACTCAATTATTCCTAAAACTTCTACCAGGAGGCAATCTGGTTTTGCCAAGACTTTTAGGTATTCCAAATTTTCATTTGTGTGGAAATTACATGATACACAGTCTCCAGAAAAGCATAAGAATTCTTTGGGACCTCGGAAAGTCTGGCCGCATTTGCTTTCCCCTAAAAGAGCTGTTTATTGGAGAAATCTTGTACTGGGTATAAAACCGTCCCTTTCCAGCATCAGGTATGTGGTTATTTTCTGCATCTCTCTTGTTCATTGCTGCAATTGCATACCTTTTTCCTCATTTCTGAGCTGGTTGGAGCTAAACTAATGATGCGTTTGTTGCATGTCTCTCTCTCTTTGTCTGAGTTGTGTAGCCAAAAACTGCTGTTGTCAAGAAAAAGAGGTGCTATGTACACTAGATCAAGTCATGGATATTCTCTCAGGATGTCGAAGGTCTTAAGCGTTGGTGGCTCTAGTTTAAAGTGGTCGAAATCAATTGAAAAGAGCTCGAGGAAAGCCAATGAGGTTTGTTGAGCTTAAGTACTCATGAATATATAGCTTAAATCATTTAAGTGAGTATGTTATATATGCTTCATTAATAGGAAGCTACAAGAGCTGTTGCTGCTGCTGAGAAGAGGAAAAAGGAAGAAAAAGGCGCTGTTTACATTGCTTCAAAGAGCAGAAACCATGTTTCTCGCAAGTGGGTTCTTAGTGTAAAGCTGCGTCCAGGTATTCCGCTCTGCAATCCTGGTGTGGCATTTCAAATGTGCAGTATGTTGCAAAATACGTTTTTAGATAATTAAGATATACAAGATGTAAAATGCTTGTTAATTGTTGTGAATGATAATTTTATATTGGTTCAGTTTTAAATTCCCTCAATGTATATATCACTGTGTGTGCATTTTTGGATCACATAAACAGGAGAACGAATATTTCGTGTTGGTTCAGAGCGCTACAGAATGGATCCAACGAGGAGGACACTTCAGAGGATCACAGGTGGCTTTGTATGCCCTTTTATTTGCTTCTGTGTCATTTGTGTTGGCCAATTTGTCATTTACTTCTAGATTGTGTAGATTAACCAGCCCATGTTTTCCATTCTTGCAAATATATCTACAGTTATGTCATGAAAGTATTTATTTTTATGTGTGTGTGTGTTGTACAGGCATCTTCCTATGTGATTTTTTTTTTAATGGAGTTCTATTCCTCTACGTTGAATGACAATTTCATCCTGATTTGTCTGACTTCTCTACCTGCCAAGTTTAGTGGGTAATGCTGTTGATGAATGGTATTTTGTATGAGCGCTTCCATAGTTTGAATGCTATGTATAATTCACTGGAACCTGAAGAAACTATTTCTGATCAATTGCCTTTAGGCATTCATATATCTGTGGTTTTTGGTTCTTTTGCCACTGAATATAAGGAATTTGCGTCAGTTTTTTGTGTTACAATAATAGGATCATCTTTTGTTGCCATTATTTATAGAAAATCTAATCATCTGATCTCGCCTCTTCATGCAATGCAGCAGAGAAAGAATCATCATCATCATCATCATCATCGGTTGCTCTTCAATCTAAAAAGAATGTTAAGAGATCTTATATTCCCAGGAGATTATTGATTGGCAATGAAGAGTAAGTACTCTTACATGGCTCTGCTTCAGGAATCTTGTGCGATTTATTGAAGAATCTATACAAATGAAACAAACTTTTAATTCTAGCAATGGAGATACAATTTCTGAGACAGTCTGTTTGATACCTTGCATTTTGTCTAGATATGTTCGAATTGGAAATGGTAACCAGCTGATTAGAGATCCAAAGAAACGTGTTCGGGTCCTTGCAAGCGAGAAAGTTCGCTGGAGTTTGCGAACTGCCCGATTGCGATTGGCTAGAAAGAGAAAATATTGTCAGTTCTTCACTAGATTTGGAAAATGCAACAAGCATGATGGGAAGTGTCCGTACATCCATGATCCCTCTAAAATCGTAGTCTGTACGAAATTCTTGACTGGTTCATGCACCAATATCAACTGCAAATTGACCCACAAGGTAATAAGTGATTTTTGTATTATTGTTCTCAGTTTATGATATCTCTGTGGATTTATGCAATGACACTATTTGTGGTGTAGGTCATCCCTGAGAGGATGCAAGATTGTTCATATTTTCTGAAAGGTACTGAGTGGTGCATATTTTTGTTGTTGGGCTATAATCAACGACCTAGTATCTCATTCTTGTTTATACAGGTTCATGCTCCAATGAAAATTGTCCTTATAGACATGTACATGTCAATCCTGATTCAAGTGTTTGTGAAAGTTTCCTGAGAGGTTACTGTGCTGATGGCAATGAGGTATTATGGCTTGTCTTGGCTTTTGATGTTCTCAAGTTTTAACTGATATCAATTTCTTTTGGGTTTTGCTATTCTACAAGGGGTGTTCTTTTCAGAAAACACGGAAATAACAACCTTAGCTTATTGCACCAGTTTCAGATTTAGGATCTATTTCATCCTTTCCTCTCCTTGATGAGTTCTCAAACTATTTTTGAAATTTGAAGAATAACTTATTGCCTGTTCAAAAAGTTCCCCCTCCCCCCCTCTTATGTTGCACGTACATCCTCAAGCTGGAGAGCTGGATTTTGAAGCACAGCGAGAGAGACCAACATATCCATTCATGGGCACATGATATTTTAAGATGCAATACCCCTCACGTGCTAGTGATCATGTATCTGAACTTGCAGTGCCAGAAGAAACACACCTATGTCTGTCCTGCTTTTGAAGCAACCGGAGTATGTGCTCAAGCATCGACTTGCAAGCTACACCATCCGAAAAAGAAGACAGAAAAGAAACCAACAGTTGAGCAAAAGATTGTAAGAGGCCGCTACTTTGATGGTGGATTAGTTGGAGTTGATGACTGGAGCACAGCAGCAGCACCACCACCACCCGTAGAGAAGCTCTCCTCAAAAGGTAAGGATGACATAGTTGAAGGACAATTTCCTGATTATATTAGCTTAGAAGTCAGCGATGATGAAGCGGACCAAGCACTGGTCTTGGAAAAAGTAGGTGATGAAATTCTGCCAGACGCACACAGAGAAAGATCATGATGTTGAATAGATATAGATCGTACATATATATATATACTCGTCTCCAGCCACGGCAGCCGGGAGATGAACGTCATAGTTGTAGAGGTAAAGGCAATGTTTGTGATTTCTGATCTATACTTGTAGATTTTACTGTATCTAGGCATAGTATAGTATTTTGTAAGAACAAATTATGAAATAAAATTTGAATTTAGTTGAAGCTTTTTGTCTTTTCGAAGTTGTTGTTTAGGTTTTTTTGCCACGTAATCTGATAAATGGCAAAATGAGGCTAAACCGAAATTTACTCGGCTCTAACTTATGCATTCACCTCTCTGAAGGTAAATTTTATGGAGATATTAGTGATAGAATTGTATTTTGATATTCTTCTAACGCAAGAAAACAAAAATCATTATCCACAAACAACAAAATGAGGACAGAAATCCATCACAAAGTTGAGAAAAGCATGTGAGAGAGAGAGAAGCATCCACAAAATTAAACAGCAAGTGAGAGAGAGAGAGAGAGAGAGAGAGAGCAGAAGCATCCACAATATTAAACATGGCAGCCACCACGTCAGCCTACGCCAGCTTCTCGATGCTGCCATGGAGAAGCAGCAGCAGCCAGAAACTACGAAAGAGCAGCAGTGCATTCTCAATTTCAGCCCAACAAGCAGAAGTCGAACAAGAGACGACAAAAGTAGAAACAGAGACGATGAAGCAGCCGGGCATGACTAAGCCACGACCAGTAGAGCCTCAGTTGAACGTGCAGAGCAAAAACATGGGGAAGGAATACGGAGGGCAGTGGCTGAGCAGCACCACCAGACATGTCAGAATCTTCGCAGCCTACATCGACCCGGTGACGTGCGAATTCGACCAGACGCAGATGGATAAGCTCACCCTCATCCTCGATCCGACTGATGAGTTCGTGTGGACAGATGAGACTTGCACCATGGTCTACTCCTACTTCCAGGAGCTCGTCGATCACTACGAGGTATCTATCTTCTTAATTAACTTGTTGTTTTTGCATTATATTTAAGGTATAAGCAGAGATTGTATTGAGTTTGTGGTGTACGGTGGGTTCGGAACAGGGAGCTCCGTTAACGGAATATACGCTGCGTTTGATTGGTTCAGACATAGAACACTACATAAGGAAGCTGCTGTTTCAAGGAGAGATCAAATACAACATGGATGCAAGAGTCTTGAACTTCAGCATGGGGAAACCGCGCGTCGGATTCAGTTATGATGGCGAAGTTCCAGATGCATATTGATACTTCTTTTCATCTCGATCATATCCGATAAATATTATCATGTGAGAGGTAGATGTAATACACTTACATATTTCGATAGAATTTCTCTGTAATGATCAGGTGATGCGTCTAAATTAGTTCAATGTGAATATTTAATACTCAACATATGATTAGCCTTCCACTGTTATATATGTATGTTGATGTGTAAATAATCTCTTTTAGGCACAGCAACTGATTTTTTCTTGGGATTGTACTATGAGCGAACATCACACACACACACACACACACACATATATATATATACACATATATAGGGAGTGGATCAAATGAGAACCATATCTTTTTTGCGAACTCTGCGAACCATGCATAAAACGTTAAAGATTATGCACAAAACGGTATAAAGTTGTGCAAAACAAAAACTTTCTAAAATTATTTTGTTATGCAATAATTTTAGAATGTTTTCGTTATGCACAACGTTATAGATTTTATTCATCAACTTTATACGTCTATGCATAGTTCTCAAGTTCTCAAAAAAGATGAATTCTCATTGGATTCAACCTCTATATATATATATATAGAGAGAGAGAGAGAGAGAGAATTAGGTTCAAATGAGAACCACTTTTATCCTAAAAACTAAGAACCAAATGAATTTGCTATGAAAGTTGATGAATTCATTGAAAAAGTTACTGAATTTTAAAATTCAAAAATTTTCACCCATGTTCGAATCCCATGAGAAGCGAAAATTCTATTTTTTGGATTCAGTAACTTTTCCTACGGATTCATTAATGAAATTATCATTTTTTAGTTCTCACGTTCTTACAATAAAAATAGCTCTTACGTTAAACTCCCCCTATATATATAGGGAGTGATTATTGTAAAAACCATCATTAACCTATAAACTACGAACTTCTGAAATCATCGGAATTCGCCGTGAAAACGTCTGAATTCATCGTGTAAGTGTATGAATTCAGAAAATTAAAAATTCGTCCCTCATGGGATTCGAACCCATGTGTTTGAAACTATCAAATAAGGTGATGAATTCATCGTAGATCTTCATGAATCAAGGGCTGAAAATGGTTCTTATTATATACTTTAAGATTGATTTGTATTTGATTTCATTCATATATATATAGGGAGTTGATCAAATGAGAACTATATTTATTTTGCGAACCCTGCGAACTATGTAAAAGACGTGGAAAGATGATGGACAACGAAAACTTTCTAAAATTGTTTTCTTGTGAAATATTTTTAGAATGTTTTCGTTATGTACAACTTTATAGATTTTGTTTATCGACTTTAAACATCTGTGTATAGTTCTTAAGTTTTCAAAAAAGATGAATTCTCACTGGATCTAACCCTTATATATATATATATATATATATATATATATATATATATATAGGAGTGAATCAAATGAGAACTACATCTTTTTTGCGAACTCTGCGAACCATGCATAAGAAGTTGAAGATGATGCACAAGACGGTATAAAGTTATGCATAACGAAAACTTTCTAAAATTATTTTGTTGGGTAACAATTTTAGAATGTTTTCGTTATGCACAACTTTATAGGTTTTATTCATCAATTTTATACGTTTGTGCATAGTTCTCAAGTTCTCAAAAAAGATAAGTTCTAACTGGATCCAACCTATATATATATATATATATATATATCGGTAACATCATTTATTATGTTGGACTGAAATAAAAATGAAAATTTATGATATCTAATCCATGTGTTGAAAGAGAAGAAGAAAGACTAATATAGAATATGCTCCATCACTTATGCAACTTTATGCATGACTATTATTAAGACCAAATAATAACACAAATGCACGAATGCAGTATGTCAAGTTTCGAATAAAAAAGGAGGCCGAAAAGTGAGCCAAGATCACAACATCAAAGAAATAAGATTACAACAAGGTCTTACAAACTCATAGATTGTCGTAAGCATGTAGTTGTAGGATCTATAAATTAAAGTATTAAACCTGTCATAAATAACCCATTAAAAGGGGCTCAAACTTGATAGTCTTGATTCAAAGCTTTAGCGAGATGGTAGCTCCAGCGCAAGGCATTGCTCGTCTTTCCAAGGCTGAAATACTCCTTCGTGGCTCAAATTCTGAAGATATGTACCAAGTCAAATTCAGACTACCATATGCTCAAAATGGAGTAAAAACCAACTCCCACAACGATGAAACTATATAAAACACAAAGAAAAATACACATTGATTCAGAAATTTTCATAGTCATAGCAATCAATTGATCCTTCTGTTTTCTAATCTGGAAATGAGCATACATCTGAACCTCTAATTAGGTACGAAGAACAAAAAGCACAAAGCTAATTCGAGCAGCACCAAAACCATAGAACCAAACAAGGAGTCTCAGAACCATTTTAACAGAGGCCAGACCAGCACTCCTTTCTCCCTTCATAAAATCTCAACTTCACTAACTACCACTTTAGTTTTTCTCTCATAAAATCAGCTCCCCACAATTTCTACATATTCAATTTAGACAAAAGTTTCTTTACATGGATGTAATCCAGATTAAATTATGCCTGTCAGATGTCAGGTTTTTTCAGGTCTCCCTAATTAATAAATCAACTGTTTACTGAGTCAAAATAATTAAATAAACTTGATTAATAAATATATTATCCATCAAACTAATAACCATATTTTAGTCAGTAACAATATATCAAATTAAGGATATAATGAAAGCAAGAGGACACAAAAAAAAGAAAGTTTTGATAATTATACATTAAAAATTAAAGAAGAAATCCAAGAAGGGCGGGAATAAGATATCGCTATATTAATAAAGCTGGGTGTATGTTAATAGTAACAGCATGGTCTATGTATACATGCAACTTATATGCATATCGCCATTTTGTCCGCAAATATTGGTTAATAGTAAGCAACAAGCAATAAAGGCTTTTGTATTTACCTTCATGTATATTTATTTATGTTTTACAAAGATTACCTGTGACTTTAATATGAACTAAAATGGCAATCACATTTATGTAAAGTATAGCATGTTAAAGTAAGCCACGGAGCTTAAATATCATTAATCTAACAAAATATAAAAATTATGTGAGACTATCACAGTTTAACAAAAAATATATTCACCAACCTGAAGCCAAAACAGAAATCCACGAAGGATAATCAAACATTTTTCCCGATTATAACGGTATTTTGTGAGTTTTCTTTGCACATCTGCATTCAATGAAGTATACATTAGATAAGGCTAGCACAAAATGATGTACACAAACGGGTAAAATTTTACATCCAAATGAGTTAAGAAATAATGTCATCCAATAATAAAATGGTTGCTGTAAAGGATAATCTTGTTCTTGATATAGTTGGGACACTATGGAAAGATGAATATTATGCACAAATGATTTTATGGAAAGATAAACAGAATATCGCGGAACATTATTCAAAAAGTGAGTAGTTAAGGCTTACTTATCAGAGCATACAGAATCTTTAACTGACCTGGATGGTAGTCGACGTAGGATCCAGCCCGGAAAGTCTCCCGAGACCTTTGGAGCTCCTCCTTGTCAAATGGTTTTCCGAGAACCTTTAAAAGCTCCTTCCTAAATTCGTTATCAATTGCTCTAGGAAGACCAAAGTTCATAGACTCTTGATTGGCCATCTGTTTACACGTCAAAAGGCAGAACGTTTGATTGATACCAATTGAGAACACAAAATACAAAAACAGAAATACAAACTCAATCAAAAGGGATGGAGCTGTGTTAACAAGAGACATACGCTGCTATGATATCTCTTTGAAGAAACAAAAGGGGTGACGATTTCTTTCTTAACAACCTTATCACTGTCCAAGATTATCACTTCTGGAACAGATTTACTACTGCCTTCTCCTTCCAAATATTTTTCATCACTATTATATGCAAACGAGCATTTAGCACGCTTGATATTTCTAATTTGGCTATGGATTCGTTTTATAGGCAGATGAGTTTCCACATAATGATCAGGCTCCTTCTTCACAGCACAACCGCCAAAAGAAGTCTTCTTACTTGAAAACCTATTATCTCTTCGAACTACTATCATCGATTCTGTTTGGCTACGTCCCACATGTTTCTCACGTATGCGAACTCGACCAACATCTTGACAATGATCTCTTGGCCCCGAATTTTTCTTTGAGCCACGATCGTGATAAATCTTCTCATTTTCTTTTTTCACCATTATCTTCTTGTTGGCTTCATACCCTTCTTTCACCATCCCCTTGATTTTTCCATCTTCTTGTCGCCTATGTATCTTAACCAGTTGAGCTCGAGCAACATGGTCACTTTGAAATTGTTTCAGCCGGTCATATTGTTTAATGTTTCTCTGATGCAAACGATCATTATCTAATGAGACCAATGCCTTGTTTGCCTCCCTAATTTGAGCTTTACCACGATCATCATGTTGGTCTACGACAGTGTATTTTTTTTTCCTATTGTTAAGTGCCATGGGCCTCTTCCTCAGTTCAACGACATCATCTCTATCAATCTTCACCATGCATGGATCAGGCTTTACATCCATGGTTAAAAGGCTTAATAACAAGTTCTTGTAGACCTCATCTATGGTACCTTTTCCCTCCAAGAGTCTTAACCACTTCACTCCATCGGGTTCACTCCCTACTTTCGCTCTAGCACGTCTTAACTTGGAAGTAGCATCAATGGGAACTAAATGTTGATGTCTGGCATAGCATTTAGGTGCCATGTTCTCTCACAATTCTAACAACAATAACTAAGCAACCAACCTTATTAGATGTGGAATACCTCTTTCAGAATTAACAACATCTGGAACACACATACAAGGAAAAAACACAAAAATGTTGAATTCGTTAACAAGAAAGCAATAGGAAGTACAATGCCTACCAAGTAAGTACCAATACCAAACATAAGCTGCAAAAATTCCCTCCTTTGAAATTGAGCAGAATAAGATAAAGCAGCTACAATTGATAGAATAAACACACATCTTGCCATGTATACAAATTACACAGCTCAAACAAAAGCTCAATTAACATAGAATAAGCAATATAGCATAGCAATGTTAGGGCTTTAAAGTTAAAAATTAGCGCCCTAATTGAAGCCTTGAAGGAGTGGTCAATGAAATGACTGACCGGGGTTGAGAGACGAGGCTGCTGCGGCGCTGTCGGAGGCCCGAGAGGCGGATCCTTAGGGCCTGCAGCTGGAATGCTGCAGCGCAGCTCACGTGTGGATTTCGGCGGCCGGGCGACCGGAGAAGGCGAGGTTGAGGCAGCGACGCCGACTACCAAGCTGCGAGCTCGAGCGGAGGAGAATATAGCGTGGACTTGAGAGTGAGTTCCTGTAATGTTTTTTGTTTAATTAACGTCTTCTAATCTTTGAGCAATTCAAGAATGGCTGAAGTTTTTTCATTTGTTGAATTTGTCTGAGAGATTGCAATTTGCAAATTGCAAGGTTGTAGAGACTCGAGAACGGTTCAGTGTAACAATCTCAGCATCTGTCGTAAATACAAATGTGAATATTTTTATTTTATTAAATGTAAGTCTCTCTCTGTTTTTTTTCCCAACAACTATCACTGAATATTATTTTATGCAATTTTTATAGTCATTATATATTATATTATCTAGAAAGTAAAATAAAACTAGAAAATTATGTATTTTATATGTTGTAACTTGTAAATAGATTAATTTAATTAATATTTTTATTTATAACCTGATGGCTATTTTTCGTAGTTTCTATTATATTGCATCTATATTATGCTTTCGATCCAATAAGTGGTACATTTTACTAGTTAATCTATTTCCATTACTTTTGATTTTTAAATTATTAAGTTAATTTTATTAACTAATAAAGAATCAAATAGCATAAGATGTTTTTATTTTGATTATATGACTAAATTTGTTACTAATATTAAAATCTGTTGAACTAAAAACTTTAATGATATTATAATGAAAGAGAGAGTGGCTATTTGGTTCTTTGCTAATACAAGAACATTCTTAATGGGATATATTGAAAATGTATCTTTAATATTTACTATTTGAGGAGATAGGAGATGAGATGTGGTTCACTTATTGAGAAGCACCTAAAAATGGGTCTCGATTGTAATTTTTTACAATTTTTTATATATACAAGTTTATGTTGTGTGTTGTATTTTAATTTTTTTGAATTTAAGTTGTCTTTTATATTGTAAGATTATTTTTTAATATCTATATTATTTGTCAATTTTATTGTAGAATATTTACAAAATAATTAATTTATTTTATATTAATTGAAAATAACTATCAAATTAATTTAGAGTAAGTTAAAAATAATAAATATACAATTTAAATAAAATATGAATAAATATCAAATGATTTGAAAGTGATTGGAAAATAGAAAATACCGAACATAACCAATGTCCATCGGGATTGTCCGATGCCCAATATTTTCCAAAATTGGATTGGTATATGATAGAAAATTCAGATTATTTTCGTATCGAATAATCAACAGATATGTCTGATTAAACCCTATATATTAATTTTGTTGAAATTATATCCCGCGGTCACCGCCCTCACACATTGCACACCCCTCTTCAGACGAGAGAGAAGGGCCCAGAGATAGAGAGAGCGAGAAAGAGAGAGGGTTCAAGATCTATGCTCTTCCCCCCTTTTCATCCTTCTGCCACCGCCGCGAAAGGGAGGCAATGTCGGGGGGCTTCCAATAGATCCGGATAAGTGATGGTACTTGGTAGAGAGAAGGGTATTGTTTAGTGGTTTTGCTGTGGCATATGAAATTGTTGTTTTCTGATTTCTTTTATCTTTTAGTTTGAGTTTTTTGGTTGGTTGATCGGATACGAATATCCAATCAGTTCAAGTAGTGATTGTAGAATTTCATATATTTCGAGTACGATTAACTTTATTCGAATCGATTACCACCTTTTTTTTTTTTTTTTTTTTTTATCATGGGAACCCGCACCGCCACCTTGGGTGCGCGTTGGATAAACCCCACTGGCCATGCGCGATAGCGCAAACCACACAGAGACAGTAAACCACACTTGAAAACCAGTGTGTGCGCCAAACCCATTTGGTGAGGTTTGAACTTGTGATCTCTCCACGCGAACCCACCTTAACTATCGGTGTCCTTGGGACTCGATTACCACCCTTAAGTTCTATTGGGGTGGTTTTTACACATTTTCCTTTTTCTTTGTGGTTGAAAACTAATCATCCATCTGTTTCATTTTTTTAGGTTGTCCTATTACAAATATATCTCATCCATTACAAATGTGGATCCTACTCATTTTTTAATACTTTAATTATTTTATATATTTTTTTTAAATACACGTGACCAAAAGAAATGAGATATTTAAATGGGAAAGGAGGGAATACAAAATATAAATTGAAGTACAACTACAACTATTGAATCGAGATTCTATTAAAATAAATAAAACAATAACTCAAACGTTTAAAATTTCGTTTGCATAACATTGTATGGGTATTCATTTTAGGTGCGTTTTCTTTGGTTGGTTGCAAATTTGTTATAAGAAAAGAATAGATAAGAAAAATAGAAAAAAATTATAATATTTCTGTGGCCCAAGCCCAACCTTTTCCTTTCATGTTCTAGGGTGGAAAAAATCTAAATATGAAAAAATATTATATAATATTATTATGACTTGGAATGAAAATGAGGACAAATTGGTTGTTCAATTTTTTTTTCATCTTTCCTGGAAAAAATTATCATATTCAGTAACATGTGAAAAGAGTAGAAAATGGTGTAAGTATATGATTTATACCATTTTTCCATTAAAGAGAAAGCAGCCTTAAGAGTTAACAACATCAATTTCAAAGTCGGACAAAACTCCGCCATCAAAATCAAACACAACTACATATGACACTAATGGGGTGTTTGGTAAAACTTTATTTTAGAGAACATAAGTTCCAAGAAACATAAGATGTTTCAAGAAATTTTATAAGAGGTAATGTCTCAAGTGCTTATAAGTTATTAAAGTGTTTGGATAATTGATCTTATAAGCTAGAAAAAGAATCGTGAGTTAGAGAGAGAAAATCATAGTTAGAAAGATAAAACTGACGAGATGTGAAGTTGATAGTGTATGTGTAGGAAATAACGAACTATAATAAGGTTATTTTGGTGAATTCATGATTGCTTATAAGTTTATGAAAAAATAAATTAGGGTTGACCAACTTATTTTTAGGGGAGCTTATAAGTTGTTGGAGCTTATTTTCATAGCTTATAAGCTGTTTAGAAGCTTATTTTGTCAAACACTTTACAACAACTTATAATATGTTTTAAAGAGCTTATAAGCTCAGCCAAACACCCTCTAAAGAAGGGTTATAATGTCCTTTTGGACCGTCCTAGTGGCAAAGTGTGTATTGTAGCCAAAATATTACGGTTTGAATTCCACTAACGTTTCTGTAGGTTTGAATCCATCACATCTGGTTTTTTAAGTATGATTTATTTATTTTTATAAGATTTGCAGGCTATTGTATAGGAACATGAATTTCACCCAATACGTACTGATAGTAATAGCTACAAGTTTCCCATAAACACACAAAAAGAAGAAGAGTTCTAATTAAATTTTAGAGCTTAGGTGTATTAATGAATACAAGCTTTTAGGAGTTAGTTGAGTTAGTTGTTCAGCTGTTAAGAGTTAGCTGCAAGATTAGTTATTCGATTTTACTGATGTGGCAGCCGTTAGTTTTAAAGTATTTTATGTTTCTGTAATCTCCATAAATGGAGCTCACATGGAAGAAATGAAATTCATTCTTTTTCTCAAACCTCCTATCATTTGGTGTGATAACAGTCGTATTAATGTGATGGCTTCTAACCCAGTTTTGCATGCACGCACAAAACACATCGAGATTGACGTTCATTTTGTTCGAGATAAAGTGCTGCAGAAAGAATTGGAAATTCGACATATTTATCAAACGACAGATATTCTCACGAAGCATGTTGCCACTTCAAGATTCCAATCATTAGTGAACAAACTTCCGTTTGAAAAAGGATAGATCATGTTGAGTGGAGGTTGTACTAATGAATACAAGCTGTTAGGAGTTAGTTGAGTTAGTTGTTAAGCTGTTAAGAGTTAGCTGTAAAATTAGTTATTCGATTTTGCTGATGTGGCAGCCGTTAATTTTAAACTATTTTCTGTTTCTGTAATCTCCATAAATGGAGCTCACATGGAAGAAACGAAATTCATTCTTTTTCACCATATTCTTGTGCATGGTTGTAGCATTTCAAACAAGGTGATATCAATCGCTCATTCACATCACAATATAGCTAAATAAATTATTCAAGATTACAATAATTAATAATGGTAGCTATGAGAATACAATATTGAAGACTTTTGATGTAGTTGCCTAAATAAATAAATACTAAAATGGTATGTTGATGATTGCTAAATGTTCAAGAACATTATTTTGTATCCCATAAAATTTTGGAAGATTTCGTGTTTTGGATTGTTTTGGGTTTTGCATATATATGAACTTAAAATTTTGCCCACAAAATATGAAGTTTACTATTTTTGAATATTCTTACGATTCTCAAATCGAAACTAATATATCAGCCACATGAAAAATCAAAATTAAATTATCGTTCGGATTTGAGGTTTGTGATTTTTTTTCCAAACTAAGTAAAGTTCGTGTATCTTAGGATCAATTCCATGAATGTTGTATGGATATGTTACCAACACACGGAGTGAAAAACAATAGAATTAATTAAAAGAACATTGAAGATACTTTTTCTACAGATTATAAATATAACCCACAGATGTCAATATGGATAAATTTATTCACTGTATGTATGTGAGGATAACTTAATAAAAAATCACTACAATATCTAAGAAAAAGTCGGACAATTGAGTGAAACATACCATGAAAACTTATTAAAAGATTTCCTCACACAACTCATAACTAAAACTCTCATACTTCTAAAACTATAGAGGATGAACACAAGTGTTGAAAGGAAATGCTATGAAAAAAAACTCAGTAATAGACCTGAATTTTCAGTGTATATCTTCAAGATTACGTGAATGACTCCACGTGATCTTCCTCTTATTTATAGCAGATAAGAGGCCTTCTCCATTACGTCTTGGGCCACGTTTTTATCCACTAAAGTCGTGGTTGAGAAGAGGAGTTAGTTCCTTGAATTTAGGAACTAATTTTAGCTTCCCTCATCATTCTCTCTCCTCATCTAAATCGTGTTTCTTCTCTGAGATCTGGATTCTATATTTGTAGGAGTGTTGGATTCACATCTCTCTTCAACAAACACATCATGCACACAACACCATAAAGATAGAAAAAATCCTCATAACTACTGCCCCCAAAATAAAGAAAGTTCTTTAAAGTTAAAATAACTCCAAAATCTACTTACTAAAAGGTAACTACTACTAAGATTGTTGAAACTATAAATATTGCTATTTAATTAGCCTCTTGCTACAGTAAGCTAGCTGTACGTATGATTGTTGAAATTAAAAACTCTGCTGATTTCATACGATGTAGGAAATTGCAACACTAAATGTGTCGCACAAAAATGTTCATGTTAAATGTCAAACGAAGTCGATATATGTTATACATTCACGTGGAACTAAGATGTTATTCGTATCCATTAACCCAAAAAAACAAATACGAAAAAATGGAAAGGTAGTTTTAATTAGTTAACATGCATATATACTAAAAAATTCAGAAATGCTATTGGGGAAAGAGATTATAAATTTAAACTCTACTAAAACGGACATATATTGCACAATGTGTGGGCTGTGGATAGATATGGCAATGGATCCAGGATCCGATCCAGATCCGTGGATCCAGATCCATTTTTCAGGATCTGGATCTTCAAAAATTTGGATCCTATGGATCTGGATCCTACCCCATATTTCGGATCTGGACCTGGGATTTTGTTTTGAGATCCGGATTCGGTCCAGATCCGATCTTCAGATCCGTTAGTATTATATATATATATATATATATATATATAATTTTATTATAATTAAATATATAACCCCAACTTAAAACTCTTTAATTTCCTTTTTCAAATTCTCCCAAAACAAATCTGTTCCCAATTTCATTTCAAATTCTCCCAATTATGTATCAGTCGGCTTTCACGATCGGTCGCATCACTTACACCACCGACAATCGAGTTGTTTGTTGTTTCATACCTTGTAGTAAATTTATAACTAACATATTCCAATATAGTGATAATTATAGAAATTCTAAATAATTGTTATAGTATTATTGTGTATTTATATTATTATGGCGTCACTGTGAATTATAGTTGATTTAGAATTTATTTTAGAAACGAAAATATATGGATCCGGGTCAAGACCCTGGAACCTACAGATCATATGGATCTGGAATCTAATTTTTGGACCCATTGAATCTGGATCAGATCCGAACCCAAGAAAAAAAATCGAATCTGGATCTGAACCTAACTAGATCCAGTCCAAATCCGACACATTGCCATTCATAACTGTGGATATATAGTGCGACTACATGTTTGCACAAAGTTGATAAACTTGACTCAAAAAGATTTAAATATAAAGTTTTGCACAAACTCTTGAATTTCGATGCATAAAAAAGAAATTAATAACTATACATAAAACTTTCTCATACCTCGCGGAGATGTAGGGAACGGTTCGGGTTCTGTTAATCGAATCGATTTTTTCGATGAATGGATCAAAAATTTTCATAAGTTCTAAAATCGAAACCGGACCGTTTTATTAAATTCGGTTAGCCGAAAATAGCATCGGTTAGTGCGGTTCGATTTTCGGTTAACCAAAAAATCGAAAAAGAACCTATAACTTTTTTTTTATTACTCAACTATATTAAACAGTCTAAATATTAGATAGTTACAATTAAACTAAATTTATGATAAATTAATTATTGCTTTATTTTTAATTCTTATACGGTTGACTACAAATAATTTATTTAATTACTTTCATATATTAATTAATTACTCAATCTATCATACACATGATTTAAAGTTTTGATACTCTACGACTGTAACACCCCAAATTTTAGAAGGTCAAATCAATAATAATAATAATAATAATAATAATAATAATAATCTTAGGGATAATCATGATATATATATATATATATATATATTGATATGTATTCTATTTCTAATCAAACTCTATGTACTTATCAAACTCTAATATTTTTTTAAAAAATTTGTTTGAGCCCTAGATTTATTTTATAGGATTAAGATTTAATTAACAAGAGTTCTAATAGAATTAGGACTTAATTAGGATTATATATATATAACATACACACACACTGCACACGCACATAGCACACACACTGCACCCAAACACACACTCCACACACACACACGGCGCACACACACAAACACACATTGCACCCAAACACATACTGCACACACACTCCACACACACACGGCGCAACTAGGATCCTCGTCTCAAAATTGATTGATTTTGCTTTGTTGTGTTCAACAAAATGAGGTGGGGAAATTTATGCATGTGATTATCTTATCCCTATTGTTTTATATGTTTTTATATTCATATTGATTATATGACTACATATTTTTATTTTAAAGACTACATGTTGTTTATGTTAATATATATATTCTCATGTTATACTATATATTCTATATATATTTTAAGACCTCACAGTATATTAAGGTCTCATGTTATTATTATATTTAAGGTCTCACAGTATATTAATGTCTCATGTTATTATTATATTTAAGGTCTCACAGTATATTAAGGTCTCTCATATTTAAGACCTCACAGTATATTAAGGTCTCACGGTTATATATATATATTTCATGATATTAAATTCTATTTATGTGGCAATATGAAAGATTAACATGTATTACATATGTGGATAATTGCATTGTTCCTCACTGAGTATATTTATGATATGCTCACCCCTATCTACTTTCAGTTTTGCAGTTGAGGAGCCGTAGCAGCCATGGAAGTCGAGAATGACTAGTACAAGAAAAAGTCATTTATTTATTTTAATTCAAGTTATGATTTTTCGATATTGATTAAAATCATAAGTTTAGTTTTCTTTAGTTAAGTCTTTTTCAAATTAATATATATATATATATATATATATATATATAGACACGTCTTTTAGTTTATTATTTTGTTTAACATGATCACTTGTGAAGACAAGATTGATACAACCCTTTTATAAGAAAGTCAAAAATTAACTTTATACTTATCTGTTGGGTTTAAAAGAGTTTCATTTGTTGTTCAAGTTCAAATTACATAGCAATATTAATTATTTTTGAAAAGTAGGGCGTTACATAGTGGTATCAGAGCAGGCCTACGTTCCTGTAGACTCGTGTTAAGTATAAAACTAAATATGTTTATGAAAAAGAATTTTTTTTTTAACATAGTCATTTGAGACTCCTGCGCTGCATCGACTCTAAGGTATGTGTTTTAGTTTTATGCAAGTCTATTGAATATTATTGATGAAATTTGAGTATTTTTGTTTTATGCAAGTCTATTGAAGGTTATTGATAAAATTTGAGTTATGTTTTTGATGCTTTCATGATTCAAGTGTTAACTTACATATTCTTAGTACGCTAGGAAAATCAGAAATTATTTAACTTGTGATAAGTTACATTATTTAACTTGTGATAAGTTACATAGATGGTAAAAACATTATAGCCGATAAGCGGTGTTTTTTTTTATGAAATATAGTATGCAAGAAAATGTTACATCTAAAGAGATTTTTTTTACTCAACGATAAAATCTTATTTTGGATAATTAGAATTTCGAGGACGAAATTATTTTTAAGTGGGTAAGGTTGTAACACCCCAGATTTTAGAAGGTCAAATCAATAATAATAATAATAATAATAATAATAATCTTAGGGATAATCATGATATATATATTGATATGTATTCTATTTCTAATCAAACTCTAATATTTTTAAAAAAAAACTTATTTGAGCTCTAGATTTATTTTATAGGATTAAGATTTAATTAATAAGAGTTCTAATAAAATCATGACTTAATTAGAATTTTATTTATATATATATTTATACATATAACATACACACACACGGCACATGCAACACACACACATACACATAAAAACACACACTGCACACACACTCCACACACACTCCACACATACACACGGCGCACACACACTGCACACACACTGCACGCACACTGCACACGCACTCGACACACACACGGCGCAACTAGGATCCTCGTCTCAGAATTAATTGATTTTGCTTTGTTGTGCTCAACAAAATAAGGTGAAAAATTTATGCATGTGGTTATGTTATCCCTATTGTTTTATATGTTTTTATATTCATATTGATTATATGACTACATGTTTTTATTTTAAAGACTACATGATGTTTATGTTAATATATATATTCTCATGTTATACTATATATTCTATATATGTATATCAAGGTCTTACAGTTATATATATATATATATATATATATCATGATATTAAATTCTATTTATGTGGCAATATGAAAGATTAACATGTATTACATATGTGGATAATTGCATTGTTCATCACTGAGTATATTTATGATATGCTCACCCCTATCTACTTTTAGTTTTGCAGTTGAGAAGTCGAAGCAGCATGGAAGTCGAGAATGACTAGTACAAGAAAAAGTCATTTATTTATTTTAATTCAAGTTATGATTTTTCGATATTGATTAAAATCATAAGTTTAGTTTTCTTTAGTTAAGTCATTTTCAAATTAATATATATATATATATATATATATATATATATATATACCACTAAAATAATGCCTATCTATCAACTAAGGCGTAACACCTGTTATCAATTAATTAATACATTACACGTTATATCCTATACGTAAAAGAAAAACAGAAAAGAAGAAAATTACAAAAGAAGAACAGCTACAATTTAATAATTGTTGCCCATCTGTCTAATCTTTAGAAATCTCTATGAGTTTACGGAATTGTGTCATGACTTTGAGAATCTTCAATGTCTTCTTCTTCTTTATCCGTATTGATGATAGTAATTTCTTCATCTGCAAGACTATCACCTTCTCACGAAAGGAAGGAACATATTCCAATTTGGGGTAACCCATATTTGTAAATAATGTCCTTCACCGCAAGTTTATACTTCATCCATAATTCAAGTTTAGGGATGTTTTCGGACTTCAAATATGTTAATTTGTTCTTCGAAATCGAAATGTAAAATGATCCGTTCCCTTTTTACATCTCGGTTTGAAGATATCGTCCGAATATTCAATGTCATCACAATAAATTCTTTTCTAGTCGGGCGATAATCAGTGAGATGTGGCTTCGGAAGAGAAGCTAGGATTTTGCAAGAGACCTTTGATTTGGAAGATAAGGATGAAATATTGCCACCGTCAATAAAAATTTTCTCCAAATTTGTTCATTAGGTCTTCGTTTTTCTCAGATAATCAATTCCATGAAATCAATCATACCATTGTGGTAAAATTGATTGTCATTTCATCCGCATGTCATCTTGTTTAAATCAATCAGTAAAAGTAGAAGGCCGTGAATTCGATCTGCTCATCAATTAGTATCCTTCTTTCGTAGATAATTTTATAAACATCGGCCTTTGTATGATTTTTACGCCTTGAATTTTGATTCATTGAAATAAATTTCAACAATTTTCTTTTGTAAATCAACAAGGTTTTGAGGAAACCTTGTAAAACTTTTGTAGAAATAATTTCCTCAAGGTCGGGAACAATTTCGGGATCGGTTCCATTGTTTCTCTCAAGGAATATCAAGAATTCTAGTTTTAAAATTTTCAAAACTTCTTGGAGGTGGAACATACTGGTTTTTGTTTTCAAAAATCAATTTTTGATTTAACTTTGTAATGGTTGATTCCATGACCGAGATCGTCGATCTTTGTAATTACAATCATTTTGTAAACTTTTCAATTGATTGTTTAGATCGAAATTTTCTTTCAAAATCCACAAGTTGTGATTCATAATTTTTAGCAAAGAAGACGATGTTGAATCACATTACTGGGTTTTCTTGTCAATCTGAGCAAAACTTTTGACTTCCTCGGTTCAATAAAAATTCTTGTATACCAAAGGCTTCTCGGCATTTGACAATGCTTCAAAAATCAGTAGTAACCTTTCCAAAGAGGTTTAGGACAATTAATATATTTTCAACAAGATTAAAGTTATGAAAACTCCAATTTTGTTCCTCCGAAAATAACATAATGTGTAAACTTTTTTGGGGTTGCTCGTTTTTGATTTTGGTCGAAAATAAAATGCCGAGCATTTAAAACTTGAACTTTGAAGGTCGTAGCTTTTGGCAATGTTTGAATATGCCATAGATTATCAAGGATAACTGTTGTCTCTGTGTAACTTTTGTAATTGCTCTAAATCGCGTGGCGTGATTTGAGCATTTTGTAAAGTTACTTGCTCCAAATTGAATTTCATCTTTGTAATCTTTAGATTCTCTTAGTCCGGAGAACTGTAACACTTTTAGTTTCCTCGTCGAAGAGATATCCATTGGATAATGTCTCTCGAACACTCGAATCAGATAATTTTTCTTCCTTCGGTCTTAGAGACTTGGTCCGTAACTTTCTTTCCTTTTGAAGGCTTTATAATTTTTCTATCCATTTCGCATAAAAAGACGATTTATCTTTCTAGATAAGAGGTCGACAATATTATTATCTTTACCTTTTATATGTTCAAATTTTACTCTATAATTATTTCCTTGAATTATTTGTTGTAAATTTATCCATCTTGTCTTATTAACTTTTTACTATTAGCATTATTAATAAATTTTACAATAGCTTCACAATCTGTTCTAACAAAGAATTCATTTTTAGCCATATTTTAAATTTTTCTAAAGAATTTATTAATGCTTGTATTTCATAATCTAAAGATGTCCAATTTAAACTGTTTTATTAAAGTTTCCACTAGCATAAGCGACTATTCTTTCTTCATTTTTGACTGAATTTATGGGGTTTACAAATTAATATTGCTCCCATCCTTCTTTACATCCATCACATTGAATAATTATATAACTATTACTTGTAGGTAATTCTAAAGGTTTAATATTTTTATTTCATTTTAATTTTTGAATAAGTTTTCATCTTCTATATTAAAATGTCGTTGACCATTTTAGTAGTTTTACTATATAATGGACCCACTAATTTACTAAGATTTGGAACAAATTTCCTAGCATAATTTACTAATCCTAAAATGATTGTATTTGTTTTAAATTTGTTAATTTATTTGGAAATTCTAAAATTTTAGTAGCAATATGAGGTTGTAATTTATTTTTCCATTTCAATCTCTAATCCTAAAATGAAATTTTTCTTTTAAATAATTCCATTTTCCTTTTACTAATTACTATACCATTCTTTTCGATTTCCTTAAATATGATGTTTAAATGTTCTTCATGTTCTTTTAAATTATTACTTGCTACAAGAATATCATCAATATATACTAGACAAAATTTATATTTTAAAATATATTATCCATAAATCTTTGAAAGATAGCGGTAGCATTTTTAACCCAAAACTTAATACATTCCATTCAAATTGTCATACGGACAAGTAAAAGCGATCCATGGTTTAAACCATTCTTCTAATTTTAACTGATTATATCCACTTTTAAATCAAATTTACTAAATATCTTTTTATTTTGTATAAGTGCTATTAAAGTTTCTTTATTTGGTATGTTATAACCATCATCTTCACAATTATCATTTAATCTTTTATAATTGTATACTATCCTAGGTTTTCCTCTTTTATTTCGAATGATTTCTTACTATAAAAGTCGTAGATCTATGAGGACTTTCTCGAATGTCTAATTAATCCTGTTTTAACATTTCCTTAACTGCTTTCTAAATTCTTCTACATCTTCTCGCACTATACTCTCCATTTTTGTTCTAATTGTAATTTCAGGTAATTTTATTTTTATTTTACAAACATAATTCACTTTTGCTTTTGTAATATCGTCTCCTATTAATCCTAGTTTTTCTAATCTTAATATTATAGGATAGTTTTTACTTGTTGTAATATCAGGCCCTTTTTCTAATTCTTGTGAAATAAATTGTGAGAATAATTTTATAGCTTCATTTTCAATGAAATTATTTTGTTTGTTTTGTACTTGTTTTAAAAAATCTAATTCTCCTAGTCCACCACGCTTTCGGGCAAACTCTGATGTATGTGTATATCTATGTGTTGGAAAACTATAAACTTGTTTACTTAGTGTAATAAAATTTTTAGCAATTGTTAAATTACCATTTAAACTAGTAATAAAATTTAAACCTAATAAGAAATCTTTAGAATTAGTTTCTTTTGGGTTTATTATTACACGAGGTAAATCATATTTTAAACTATAATTACCAAGAAAATTTAAAATTGTATTCCAGTTGGTTCTAAACGATTGTAATTTTCATAATTCTATTTTCAACTGCTCGGTTTCCATTTTATAGTTTAATAATTTATGGAACTTAGGATCTACTAAACTATATCCTATTAAACTTTTAGTACTTCCAGTATCTAATATAGCATTTAAATCAACATGATTTTCATTGTCTATCCATAATCTACATTGAATATTTATTAAAGTTGCTTTATTTGGATTTTTGTATTATTACTATTATTTATTAATATTTTTTCTTCTTCCTCTATTTGTTCTGCCATTTGATTTAGTTCAATATTTTCAAATTTTTTATAATCATTTAATGTATATTCTATAACTTCTATTCTTTTTTGAAGTTCATTGTATTTATTTTCTAATTTTAAATATTTATGATTATATAGTTCAAACATTATTTCATGTTTTTCCAATTTTCTTTATAAATATCAGTATTTTATTTTCTTCAATTTTAGCCTTTCCTTTTAATTCGCTTTTATTCCAAATAATTTTCTAAACATAAGAAGCATATTTCTTCAAAACATTTATTACATTGATATCTTCTTGTAATTTCGGGATATAATTTACAATTAATGCATGGAATATGGTTATTTCCTTTTCTTTAATCCAATAATGTAAACAATTATTTAATGTATTCATATATGTATATGTTACTACTTGTAGGATCTATTTCTTTTCATTTTCATATTCGTATAAATACTATAGATTGATTCATTATCGAATCTTCCGAGTTTATAACTTCTATATTATATTCTCCTATTTCTTCTATTAAATTTGTTCTTTCATAATTTTATTTTTATTGGGACATTTTTTAGCTAAGTGTTTTTCGAATCACATATAAAACATCTACACTTTCTTTTGTAAGGTTTCTTAACATATCTATTTCTATCTTTATTCTTGTTATGTTTATAAGTAGTACTTTTCTAATACCTTTTTATATGGTTTTTATAATATCCATAAGCTTGAGGTGTATAAATAGCAGCTTTACAAAATGCCCATGCTTGTCTTTTATTTGTTCTTTTATTCTGCATCTTTACATCTATCTTCTAAATATTTAAATGTAAAAGTTATTCTTGGTCCTATTCCTAAATTAGGAGTAGTCACTTCCCAGGCTTCATGTATTTGTTTTCCTAAATCTCCTGGAAGTTTTATAAAATATTTATTACATAATTCATCGTCCATTGCTCTACCAGTTTGTGATAATAATCTAACAAAGTCATTTGTAAATTCTCTTATATATTTAAAATCTGAAATACTTAATTGTTCTAAATTTCTTATTGCTGTATCTTGCAAAAATGTATTATCTTTTGCTGGATCAACACCTATTATTAATAATCTTATTGCACTTGTAAAGTTATAAGGATTATCTCCTAATGCTTTTAATTGATTTATTTCATCAGGAGCTTGAGATTTTTACTTTGCCATAATTCTAAAATTTGTTGGACCTAAGGTTGTTTCTAAATAAGAAAACATATCCATATCTCCTCTTTTTCTTTTTCCCAATTTCTTACTACCGTTTGTTCCCAAACTAAAACTTCATCTCCCATAATTGCGGCTTTGTTCTTCTATATATAACATATCTCCACTATATAATTTTCCTATTGGAGCTCTTTTTCCTTTCCAATTATTCGAGATTCTCCTTCATATTGGGCTTGGGCTGGTATCCAATTTTGTCTACCTTGTCCTGTTGTACTACCCTCTCCTTGTTGTATAAATTCTGGTTTAGGTCTTTTATTACTAGGAGTCATAGAAACGTCCATAAAATTAGTTTCTCTATTATTATTTTTATAGAAATCACTAATCATAATTTTTCCTTGTTCAATTTCTGAAACTAATGGTAGGTTAAAATATTTTTCTAATTCTTTATAAGCTTGATTAGAATCCATTCCTAACTCGTAATACATTCTATTAACATATCATCTACTTGATCTTGCAAATTTATTTCATAAATTTTTATTAATTATTTCATCTATCGTTGTTTTGTTTCTTCAAATTTGAATCTGTTTCTAATTCTATATCACTTTCTAAATTATTATTATAATCTTCGTTATTAAATTGACAATATCCTATCATTTACATTTGATTAATTCTAATGTGTCTATTTCTTCAGAATCTGTATCATAAATTGGTTCTGTATCATAATATTCATTCATTAAATTATAGTTTATTTCCATATCATCATCATCTTCACTTTCCTCATTTTTATTATTTCTTTTTATAAAATTTGTAAATCTTAAATTGGCTTGTCCATTATTATCATAAATAATACTTTTTTGTGGGACTAAAACTTCATTAGATTTCTTTTTTAAATCTTCTAAATTCCATTCTAATCCTGCTAATTCAGTAGGATCAATTTTTTGTGGTTCTATCATTTTAATTCCTTTTGAAGCAATAACTTTTATCATTTTTTCAATATTAACTTTATATTTCATACTTGAAGATGTACTCATTTTCCTAATACTCCAATACTTATTACTAAATTATTTCATTCATAATTTGTATATCCTTTAGTTTGTATTGCAATTTTATTTTACTTATATCTCTAGTATCCTTTAAAATATTAGGAGCACAATAAAATAATCTTTGAATTTTTGTTTAAATCTACTTCCATTCACGATATAATAGCTTTTTAACATCTTGTTGCCATGATTGATCAGTAATTAACACTAAAGCTTTTGTTCCTACCTCTTGTCTTCCAAATGCTTTTATTCCTATTATTATTAATCCTATATGTGAAAATAGTTTATTACTTTTAATTAGTTTCTTTATAGTTTCGATGATAGTAAATCTATAAATTACATTGTACCATCAACCACTCTAGTACTTACTTCTACTTCCTCTAATAAAACTTGTATTTATATTTATTATTCTGCTTGATATAAAACCCTTGGTTGTAAAATTTCAAAACTCGATTATTGTAAATTTCTAAATTTCTATCAACATCTATTTCTTCTTCTAATTGTATAGTCTGTTGAGAACTATTACTTCGGATCCTCTTCTAGAATTTAGCATCCTATGTAAAAATGTATCTGAAGTAACAATTTCATTTATATTACTTGTAGAATTTCTATTTTGCTGTATAGTTTGTGAATGTCCAGAAAATGGTCTAAAATTACTCATTTTTTAGGCTTCCAATAATTATATATTGTAGGAGTTATTTTTCTAGGTCTTTCTTGTGAACCTAAGCTTAAATTATTTATGGCTTGTGTAATATTATCTATATCTTGATCTATTGGTTTATTATTTATTTTTGTTTCTAATTTATTAAAAGTTTCACTGATTTGTAATTCAATTTCTCCTAATAGTTTTTTAGTTTCTAATTCAACTTTCTTTGGTTTTAAATTTTCTATTAAGTAACTTAACGATTAATATCATTTACTAGGTAAATTTTATTTAATTGTTTAATTTATGAGATTATTTGATTATTTTGTTCTTTAATATAATCAAAGTTTTCACTGACCTGTTTAATTAATTTATTCTTTTCTTGATTACTTTGTATTATTTCTTTAAGTAGATTATTACTATCGTTTTTATTCTTTTCAAAATTACGGCTTAAATTTATAATTAAATCTATAATACAGTTTAAATGACTATTTTCTGAATGTAATATATGTTTAAATTTTCGATCAAATTGACAAATAAAATTATAATTATCGCAAGATATTTTATGCTTATCTCTAAGATTCTCAAGATCTGAAAATCGATTGAACAAAAGAGTTTTGATCAATGATTAAAAATTTCTTACTCTAATACTTCTCATAAATTCAAATACCATCCTTATTCTTATGATTAAACATATCCCAGTTTTTATTTAAAAACAACATAATATACATATATATGGTTTAAGAGTTTCTCAAAAATCAACTCTACACGCCAATATAATATCATTACTAAAAAACATCTTAATCCTGCATCTAGGCGGGTTCTTAACAACAAAGAGGACTTACAACATCATGTTTGCCTAACAAGTTAAGCCTGTCCTAGTCTTTTAGGCCTCAGAAGTTTTGTAGCTCTGATACCAAATGGAGGGTAGGGTGTGTTTTTTCGGGTTACACATTAAACCACAAAGACAAGATAGAAAATATAAGAAAATATATACCAGATAGAGCTCACACAGAACTCTTATGATGAAGAAGCAGGGACGGAGCCTTCGTTTCCAGACAATATGTTCAGCGGAATTGAAGGATTTTTTTTTTTTTTTTTTTTTTTTTATTTTTATTTTTATTTTTTTTTTATGGAATGGGATATATTATGTAGCTCTAAGGATTGGTATAGAATTATGATCGGTAGAAGAGTAAGAAAACTGAAAACTTAACAACACATGTTTTTGTTTTCAGAAAGCTCAAAGGTTTATTGCTTCTCGGAGTACTTGGGATGATTTTTACAATGAACGAACTGCCTATTTATAGGCAAAAATTTTAGACAACAAATGGTGCGTACACCTATCAACTAATAATGCATCTAACTATTCATACCACTAAAATAATGCCTATTACTATTGATACCACTAAAATAATGCCTATACCACTAAAATAATGCCTATCTATCAACTAAGGCGTAACACCTGTTATCAATTAATTAAGACACGTCTTTTAGTTTATTATTTTGTTTAACATGATCACTTATGAAGACAAGATTGATACAATCCTTTTATAAGAAAGTCAAAAATTAACTTTATACTTATCTGTGGGTTTAAAAGAGTTTCATTTGTTATTCAAGTTCAAATTACATAGCAATATTAATTATTTTTGAAAATTAGGGCGTTATAACGACTAAGAATAATTACAAGTTTTTTAGTCACTAAAATAAAAATAACCACGTGTTCACTAGGCACAAACCTATTATTTTATTTTCTGATAATTCTATTGAATTTTACCTACAAATAAAGACTCGACTTTTATTTATTAATCTTTTATTATGAGAACATAATTATAAAAAGAAAAAGGTAAAATAAATTATTTGGTTTTTTGATTATTAGTCGTTTGGTTATCGGTTAATTGAAAACTGAAAAAAAATTATCCCAAATTGAATATATAGTGTTCAATTAACCGAACATGATACAGTTTCAATTCAATCTGGTATTAATCGAAAACCGTTTCTCCATCCCTACTTGCCGGAAAATTAAGAGTCAGGTGAAATAGTCGGCAAATGAAATCGCCTGAATAATCAAGAATCCTGCAAAATGCATGTGTAGAGGAAAAAGAATAGAAAAAAGAAAAGAAAGTGAAATGAGTTTGCAGCTTGGTAGTTTATCGCATGAAATTGCTTATGTGTTCATCTTATACGTGTCTCGCGTTCGTGTATTTGCAATTTGTTTATTTTATTTTATTCTTTTAGGAAAATTAAAATCATATTTGAACTTTAAAGTTATAGTAATGTTAAAAGTAAATTAAGAATACACTTGTCCAAAGAAACGTACAAATTATTTATCCGTGCACTTAACAAAAGCTTTATTCTTTCCAAAGTAAATTAATAACATATGCAAATCATACATTTCAGAGAAGAGATTTAGTGTTCTACAGTTTTTTGAGTGTTATTTATCTCATTATTTCATTAATTTATAAAATTAAAATTCATTATAATATTTTGAATCATATTTAATTTTCATTTCAAAAGATTAAAATTTTACAAAAATTTATACCCTAACTTTGAATTTATCAATTCGAATAAAGAATTATTAATTAATAAAAATTACATTAAATACTAAAAATTAATTATATATTGTAATTAGATGGAATAAATTATACTTAGTAATTTAAAAATTTAACTAAAACATATAAAATCAAAATGGAAGAAAAATGTGCAAACATAATCAAAAAATTAAGTGTAATACAAATTACGAATCTTACACTTTAAGTTTCATGATTTTGACATGGTGGAAGGAGCTTTTAATTGCGGTGAAACAAAACAATATTCATATATAATTTTTGTTGGAAACAAAATAAATTTGATATATAGGTCTTAAAAACCTTTTCTTAAACCGAAAAAGAAATGAAAAAGGGGAAAGTATCAAGAAAATGAATTCATCGAGAAGCGGCGCGGCCGAATTCAATTACTGTAGAGATATATATTATACTTTACTTTCACTCTCTGCTCTAATAATCGAGAGAGGCAAAAACCCTTGAAGAAATTTTGGTTCAAGATAGTGAAAGATGAAGATGACCTGGAAGAAAAACGTTAACGATAGCAGGATCAAGACCAGAAAACGCCCAATCTCTTCTAATCCAAACCTTCCGTTTGAAGATGTTAATTCCAGTTCCGACGCGAATTCTGCAGCACAGACGTTGAAAGAAGGCGATTTGCTCGGAAAAGGCGGCCTACCCGACAAAAAGGTCATGACTAGTGACGAGGAAGCAGAGGAAAGGAGGAATCTTGCTGGTGACTTTGAAGCGCAAGGAAATAATCTTGCTGAGGTAAGTCCATTTTCTTTGGGGAGGAGGTGGATATTTGTTTTATCTGTGAAAATTGGTTTTGTTATGGTATATGATGCTTCTGTGATGTTGGGATTGTTGAATTCAGTATTTTGATGTGTGGATGATGAAAAAAAGCTGATATTTGAGGAGGATTTGTGGTAAATTTGATTTAGATGTATAATTTATTGATGCTATGAAAATTCAATTGGTTGGTGTATGGAAATGGAATGAGTAATAATTTGATGTATATAACAAATTAGAGTTTTGAGGATGACTGGTGTCCGGTTGTGCTTTCAGAAAAATTCACAAAGAAGAATAGATTTTGGATTCAAATTCAGGATGATGATTACAAAGTGAAGTTCTCTTTTTATACACATACTGATGGCTTCTCTAACTGCTTCACTAACCCACTAACTAACAGAATCATAACAAAGAATCGAGGTCCTCCTCTGGACCTTGCAGACGGCAAATATGAGTGAATAGGTTAGATTATTGCGGGTGATCCGCTTAGTCCTTGTTGAAGAAGGAATTAAAAGGAAAAACTATTTGATTTTTTGCTTCTTAAACCCTACATGGAGCCGGGATCTTTATATTGAATAATTGGCGTCACGGTGTCACCTTCCTACTTTATTACGTATTGCCATCAATTGGCACCTGGTAGTACATTGCCTTTCAGTTTTGCCAAGTGTTTATTTATACGGTAGAAGATAAATGTATTACGATAGAATATTGTGCTTTCTCATTCGGACCCTTGAGTTCTACATTTCTGCTTATGTGGAGAGTTTAGCATAGTCTTTCAGGTTAGCCCCTAAAGGAGTTGGTGCCTTCATTAACATAGAAATTAGAAAGAGAACCATTTCTGATAATTTCACCTTGGTTGCCTCAATCCTGCCCCAAATGTCATTGAAATAGCCAGTGTGGTACTAAGAAGATTAGTTAAGAAGTCGGATGAGAGCAGGGTCTGCTGTGGTGGCTAGAGGAAGCCTCAGCTCATACACGGGCTAAGCTATGATTGGTAGAAAGCTGGCTCCCACTGAAAAAAGTCACTAGGAAGAGTTTATCTCTCAGGAAAAAATAAAAAAAGTGAGAAAGAGTTAATGTTGTTGTGACTGAATTCTCTATTCATTTACCTTTTCTTTTGGGTGTTCTTGGAAAAAGTTAATGATTTTTGAGTGGAAATGAGAAATTTCGTGGAAGTCCCAATTTGTTATTGCTTGAATGGGTTGATTCTGTCAACCATTTTATGGTTTTTTCACATGTTTGCAGTATGTTTTCGTACATCATGCTGCTTTTTTAACATCTGTAAGGTGTTTTTTTGGCTAAGTTGTTCACCGGATTCTGTTTACTCACTTTCCTTTTCTGAAGGAGGGAAAATACAGTGAAGCACTTGTGAAGTGGGAAGCTGCGATAACATTAATGCCTGAGAGAGCTATTTTGCACGAACAGAAAGCTCAGGTTCTACTTGAACTTGGAGAAGCATGGAATGCTTTGAAAGCTGCAACTCGTGCGTCCTCTTTTCCACCCTTGCGCATCTACATCTTCTTTTTGCTTCCATCATCAAGGCATATGACCATAGTCTAATATTCCCCGTCATAATAATATTTTAGCATCCTCATTTGGTCAAGTTAACTTGCTGTTATGCGATACATCGGTTAAAATCAGTTTCTCCTTTTATTTACAATCCTCTTGTACTAAATTCTTTCATGTCTCCACGTTTTAACTTGTGCTTTGCCCATGGTTCAAGGAGCTATGGAACTGGACCCAAGATGGGCTGAGGTAAGGTTTTCTGCTCTATGTATCTGAATTTGTATGTGTTTTGCTGTGATGGGTCTCGCCAAGACAATAAGGTAAGATAGGATGTGAGAACTTGTCAGCAAGTAACTTAGATTTTAAATGATGATTTAGCAAAAATGGGAACAAAAATTCTCTTAGTACCATATTAGTGAAGTTCGTCGAGATGTGGGATATAGGGTACTTGCTTGTGTTGTCTGTTTCAACTAGTCTAGTCTATTGGTGTGCTCATGCCCTTAAATGATAGATATATCCAACACTCAATTATACTCCCTCCATCCACAATAAGTGTATCACTTATGGACGGTACGGGTTTAATTAAAATTGTTGGTGAGTGTTGTTTTAGTGTAGAGAGGGTTCCACCATGTGTTAGATTGTGAGTGGTAGGAATGATTTTTGGTAAATAGTGAGTGGATGTGAGGTTAAATAATAAGGAGTTATGTTCTAAAAAGGAAAGTGATACACTTTTCGTGAAGCTGAATAAAGCAATTGTGATACATTTATTGTGGATGGAGGGAGTAGAGGAATACAGTTTGAAGCGAAGTTCGGAAAGTTGCTATATGAAGAATGTTGAGAATATCTATCATATTAAGTTGTGTAAAATGATGAAGTTGTGATATTTACCTATATGATATGGATAACTATCTGAGTTATACATTTGAACTTGGTCCGAATCATTTTCTATACTAAAATGATTAACTGAAGGGTTTTCGTTTTCTTTTTTCATTCTTTCCCTTCTTTTATTCTTGATAGGCATGGATTACTCTGGGAAGAGCCCAGTTAAATTTTGGAGAGCCTGATCTCGCCATTGAATCATTCGATAAAGCTTTGGCTATTAAGGTAGAACTTAAAAAGTTCGTATTACCACTTTATCTTCTTCATTATCTTAGTCTTAACATGATTCTTGATGATTTCAATGAAGTTTCATAACTTATTGGATTAAGTTACACACAGAAGAACAAATCACAGTTCCACCAAACCATTTCCTCAATTCTCTTTCTTGTTTGCCTAGTAAAGTTTTTGTCTGAAATGCAGCCCGATTCTGTGGAGGCTAAAGAGGATAGACAAGCTGCATCACATCATGTGCAGAAGAGAAAACAGCTTCAGTCAACAGGTTTGAGCTCAACTGAAAATCGTTTTGTCGTTGGAGATCAAGGCTGAAAGCCTTCAGCCTGCCTTAGTTGTACGTGTAAATGTGTTCGGTTTTGCTTTATGTCACTACACAGCGTTTTCTAGGATTATCGCAAAAGCCATGATTGGTTTCCTTGTATTTTACAAGTTCATTATATGGGCCTGTGTAACATTATTAGATTACACTAATTTCAAGTGATGTGAGCTCCTACCAAACGTGGGTAGTATGGGAAGGGGGTCTGTGACTTCGAATCCACACCCGGTGCACCAGGTGTAGGTTCGACTAGGGTTGCTCATGGTATGAGTTAAACGGTGACCTTATTTGGACCAAACTGTACTTATGTGCTGTTTGGTTTGATTTTAGGGTGTAAAAAATAGGGTTTGGTTAATGTCTTAAACAAATTATGGTTTACGGTTCAGGTAGTTAAGGTTTAGAGGCCATATTTATACAAATTAAACAATATCACTATTTTGAATTCTTTTTCAATCCAATCTTGTTTTTTTGAAATCTTGTAAGCAATGCATTTTATATTTATTGCTATCCAATGATTTTGGTGGAATTGAATTAATTCCCTTTGATTTTTATTAATTATGATGTGAAAACATGATAGTAGCTAGGGGTGAGATTCGGTTCGGTTTCGGTTAACTGAAACGAAGTTTCGATTAACCGAAACTGAAATCGACAAAATTAGCTAACCGAAACCGATACCGATCGGTTAACCAATTAGCCGATTCGGTTAGTCGGTTCGGTTAGTGGTTAATCAAAATTAATATTAAATTTAAAAAAAAATATGAAATACAAAAATTAACCGAAATTAATCGAAATTATTTCAAATATTGCTGAAAAATTATATTAAATTAAATATTTTTTACTTAATAATTAATTAATTAATTAATTAATTAATTAATTAATTTTGGTTAATGGGGTATAATCGTCGGTTAATAGGTTCTATCCGATAGTCGAAATATACTTGAAGTGGTTAATCGATACTCGAATCGAAACCGAAAAAATCGGTTATCGGTATAATCGATTTTTTCGGTTTCGGTTCCCGGTTAACCAAAAATCGATACTCGTTTAAGCACTCTTAATAGTAGCCCACATTAATACATATAATATTTATTTAAGCTCACTTTAATGTCGGGAGATCCAGGGTTTTTGTGAGACATTACAATAAATTTGAAGTATATTACTGATATTGCTAATATTAAAAAGGTATTACCTATAAAGTTCAAATCGACTTCGATATAGTCTCTAACAAAATGTTACGTTACAATATGTCCAATTAATAGAGGTTCGCATCGACACAAACCTTGGTATTTCCTTTAGATACCCTAAAATTCTATATTTTATTCGAGTTTCCCAACATTCTATTTTGACTACCCAAAAAAATGATATTTGGAATCTGCCTGAAGAAGATTCCGGAGTGTTTTCACAAAACACCCAAAAAATAATAATTGTAAACAAGTTTCAGAAACCAATATTTTATTATTTTCAACCATTTGTCGATGTAATTTTGTTAGAAATGAGCAAAATATATTCGATCCAAATTAAATTAAAATTTAAAATTCGAATCGATTTTTTTTTTTGAAATTTTGGATCTATTTGAACTGGTATATTTTAAAATCGAAAAAATCCAAAATTCGAATTATGTTATATATATATATATATATATATATATAGAGTTTGGTTCGAAAAATGAATTAGTTATGAAAGTTGATGAATTCCAATGAATTCAACAATTGAATTTTTCACAGGTTCGAATCCCATGAGGACGGAAATTTTATTTTTGGATTCGATAATTTTCCCAATGGATTCATCAACTTTCATTTTTGGTTCTCACGTTCTCATAAAATGGTTCTCACGTTAACCTTATGAAAAGAATTAAAAATAATAACAATTAAGATAATAAATATATTAATAATTTTTTCAAAATGGTTAAAATTGGGTATTGGCTTTTTGTAAATATTTGGATTTTCGGATCGATTCAAATTAGACAAAAATCCGATCCAAAGTCAGAATGTTTACCTTTAAATATTTTATGTATGATCGAGTTAATCACAAACGTGACTATCCTTATGTAATAGCCCGAGAAATTTTAAACTTCGATTTATTAATTTATTTGATTAAATCGATATTTGAGTTTAGAGAGATTATTAAAAATTTATAAATCGACGTTTCGACTATATTTCGAACGAGAAAATTTAAACGAATGTCGGTAAATGAATACAGTTATAAACCGAGCTAGATATTTTATACTAGATAAATTATCTAGTCAAACTACATCATTCCATATCCCCAAAAATCCTATACTTTATCCCTACATACTCATTCTTTCAAAACTCATCATTTCACCCTAAAGGAATCCTATGAAGACCTTGCAGCAACACAATTTTCCTACACTACTTCCTCTCATGTTTTACTCATCAAACCACATTTCTCCACTTTGAAACCTGTCGACAGCAGCCGAAGAGAACCAACCAAAAATGTAAGAACTTGTTTCTCTCTATTTTTCATCTTCTTACAACATCCAAACTAACAATTTATAATACTTTGTTTTTGCAAGAAATTGTTACTCCTCTGATCAAAACAACAAAGCAAACTCATACAGCCTACTTCATACAAGTTTTCTCTCTACTACAATTTTTATACATTCCAATTACATAATCAAAAACAGAAAGGCATAAACAATATTAGTTCACAACAATTTTCCAAATGCATAAGAACTGCTATCGCACATAGAACTATAGTGTTTGGGCCAAGCCACTAAGGCTCGACTGTCGGCTGTCGGCCGTCGCGGTGGCTGTGAAACTCGTCGACCGGTGATGCGTTCGTCGGAGACGAGGGGAATAAGGGCGGCAGCCCTGCAAACATGTGAGCGAAAGGAAAATGTTAGATAATTTTTGTTACAAACAAAATTAGGAAAGAAATGGGCAGATCCACCCAATGCGTGTGTGCGTGTGTGTGGATCTTGAGGATTAAATGACGTCGAGGACGATGCGATGGCGGGACGGCGGCGGGCGCTGCTGGAGCTGGGACGGCGGCACGTCGCCGGAGGAATCCACGCGATGATGGCGTCGACGTTTCACAGAGGAGAGGCAATGAGGCGCTCGGCCGGAAACTATGGCAACGACGCCAGATCTGGCGTGGCTGACCAACGAAGATGGCGCGACGACGTGCTGGCTGGAATCGGCAATGGCGATGGCAGATTCGTCGAGAGAGAAAGAGAGTATGTATGTGTTTGTGAGAAAACGGAGATGTATGTGTGTGTGCGTCGATTCGCACCGAGAGAGAGGGGAGATGTGGCTGAGATCACGGCGGCGACGGTGTGGTACGCCTACCGGCCCGATGGCTCGTCGGAGACGAGGAGACGGCGGCGGCAGAGAGAGGAGAGGATCCAGAGGTTAATGTTATGCGAGTATGTGAGTGAGTGAGTGAGAGAAAACCGAGAGGAGAGGAGGCCGAGGTCACGGCGACCGCGAAGCACGCCGACCGGCGACATGGCCGACCGGAGAGGAGACGACGGCAACGGTAATGTATGTGTGAGTGTGGACGAGAGAGAGAGAGAGAGAGTGAGTAAAAGGGGGTGGAGCGGCTAGGGTTCCTAGAGTAGTATTGTTTTATTTAAATTGTTTGGGCCTTATTCGTTTTGGGCCGAGTTTGGGCCTAAGAAAAAAACAAAGTATATGGGCCGATATTATTGGTTTGGGCCTTATGACATCTGGCCGAAAATATAAATGCTGGGCTTGGTTTTTGTTTAATTCATTGAGCTGAAAATTTTATATGTTAAGGTTAATGGGCCTTGATTATGGGCCGGAAAAAAAAAAGAAAAAAAGAAAAAAAAAATGGGCTATGTGATGTGGGCTGGTTTAAAATAAAATGGTATTGGGCCTATGTACGATGGGCTTCTGGAATTAAATGGAAGAATGGCTCTTGAATTAAATTGATATGGACTTTTAATTAAATTGAAGATGTGCTTAGACTTATTTTAAATGTTGGGCTAAGTATATAAATGGATAATGGACTTGAATTAATTACTTCTAGAATCCATTAAATTAAATTAAGGATTGAATTAATTCCATATTATTTAAATATGGGGTTTAATTCTAGTAATTAAATTTTGAGATTAATTCTTACTTACTTAATTAATAATCTATATATCAATTATTTAGAGTGAGTTAATTAAATTCATTTGATTGAATAAAGTCTAATTTTTAGAAATTGAATAACATAATTAATTAATTAATTAATTAATTAATTAATTATGTTAAGGGATAATTTGAGAATTATTCTTTTTAAGTGATTTATTTATGTAACGAGATGAACCTTATGTAATTTGTTACAAATGTGTGATTGGAAATAAATCCTAATTAATGGATATCTAAGATGAATTAAATTAATTTGATTGATTAATCAAATATTATTAAACTTTTTAATTGATCCATTTAATTAAGCTTTAATTATGGATCTATTTAATTAAATTGGAGATTTAATTAAATATTAATGAGTTGATTATGTCAAGTAGATGCTTGAGAAAATATTATTTAAGCAACTTTAATTTATAGAACGATTGTTAGAAGATGATTGATTTATAAGAAACCTTTATTGATTGTGTACTATAGATATGGGTTTCTCTGATAGAATATGTGGGACGTGTGAGGCGAGAAACACGGCGAGGAAATGTTAGTAACGAATGAGGTATTGGATCTCGAAATCGTTGATACGCGTTAACAAACGACGAAAATTAGTTATGAACTTAGGATTCATAAATTATACGAAACGACGTGGAGAAACATCGATGGAAGGGAAGAATGCAACGTCGAAGTGTCATTTATCGTCATGGCGAGATGAACCTAATAGACGATATATAGATTGTTAACTGAGTCGTATCGATAACGAAAATCCTAAAATCCAGAAACCCTAAGACTTAAAAGATATCGAGTTGTCGAATCTTAATGGTGCTTACCAAAAGAAACGAATGACGTATTAAATTATATTTCTTACGTTGACAAAGTCTAGCGTGGACGTAAACCAAAACAACAGAGGATCGCTAGCAGGTATTCCAAGAAGGACAATTCTTGAGGTGGGCTCTCTTGAAACAAAAATGACATGCATGTCTATCTCAAAGCATGATTTACAAAAGCTTTATGAAATATTATTCCATGAACTGTTATTGACTGCCAAATATTTATATTTTGTTGTGATCCTATCTGATGTTGGTATATCCAATGTGGTATGAGAATGTGTTGGTCCACCAACGTAAAAAAAAGGGTAACGATCGGATCCGACTTAGTTAAGGACTAACTCGGATTGTGTACACGCGTGATCGTGTGTTAAGGTTAGCTACCTCGACCGATCACGGTGACTATGTGTAGGTGGCCACCTCCATAGTGCGCAAATGAATGAATGATCAGATATGGGACAACGTGGATGAAATAGTCCGGCCAAACACTTTTGGAAAATGATAAAATATTTGATAGGCATGAGTCTTTCAACTAAAATCCTCATGTGCTATTTTGAGCAGTTCAATAACTTTTATAAAGAAAATGTTTTCAGCAATGAGTCCACTGAGTACTTTTGTACTTAGCCCTGCATCTCGTTTTTGATATGCAGGTTTAGCAAGGATTGATGATGGGTGCGAGGCGGTGCAGAGTGGTAGTAGTTTGTTGCTTTAATTGAAAGGATTTCTAGAACCTTGAGCATGTATCGTCATATACATGTTCACACGTTTATTTGCTGCCAAACTTTGATATTGTTTGGTATCTTTTGATTATGACTGCTTTTATATCGTATTGAACTTGAGGTCGTACCTCGTTCCTTGAATTGCGCCCTGATTGGGTTATATTTTGAACCTTGAACCTTTTTTGGCAAGTCCTTTTGTGACTTGAGGTGGTATCGACACAGCTTATTCCTTTCAGTCTATACATTTATTCGCAATTGATTGGTTAATCGTATTGGTTTAATTATATATATCCACTGCATTTATCATACCAATAACGATCCATATGATCCGTACTTCTTTGAGAAGTCGGGTCGTCACAAAGTTGTATCAGAGCTTTTGTTTGCTCTGAACCCTAGAAACCCTTTCCTTGAATCTTAAGTTGAAAGTTGAGTCTTGAAACTGTTGGTATTTGACTGCCACTACACTGCACTCCATCGTCGTCCTGCTCAACGAGGAAGAAGGTAACTATCTCAATTGGAAGTTGTTTAGAAATTGTGGAAGTTGCTTTGAAATGGTGAAAGTTGTTTGAAATGATGGAAGTTTATGAAATGTGGAATGGACTTACAAAAGTCGCATTGTTTTGAAAGTTGAAATTGTTTGAAAGGAGAAAAGTCTCAAAATTTTAAATGGAGTTGTTATTTCCAAGGATTTCGGAAAAATGAATGATTGACAGTGAAAAGTTATTTTCAAAATAACTGATTGTTAAGTTGAAAAGAGTTGAGAACTCTGGGAGATTGATAAAGGAATGATATGAGAATACTTGTTTATCGCAATATATGTTATGAGTTGTGTTTACTCCTATATGCGAAGCATGCTAGAAGCATAATGTAAATGAGTATGTTTCCCCATGAGAACATAGACTCTTAAGACGCATGATCCCTTTGTGCCGAACTTAGTATGAGAACATAAGGTATCCCCGATTGAACGGAATACTAAGGAAGAACGAGAACATAGAAATTATAAGAATCTCGATACGGACGGATCTGAGGATGACAACGCGACGAGTCTATGATGACGAAGCGATTGCTAAACTGGAGGTTCACACTGCTATGAATCACAACATCTCTATGTGAAGGAATTCCGAACACTATACGTGCTATTGCTATCGTGGCGATAACGAAGAATCAAAGCATAACGTTAAGAAAGTATGTATAAAATGAAAGATAGAATTTTGAGTATTGCGGGAACGCATATGATCGAATGTTATGATTCGAATGGAAATAAGGAATTCATAACCCAATGAGAAATTGTGACCACTTAGCCATTACCCGAAGGCTAGACATTGAAAGTCTGTTCTATCCTAAGAGACCATACAGTCTCTTTCCGAAGACCAAACTATGAAAATAGTTTCATAAGAACTTAGGAATATAGGATATAAGACTGTGGTTCAGACGATTTTTACGACTAGAAGTCTTTTATTTTATAAGAGTCACATCGAGAAGGTGGTACGTTCCTACCGTTCCTACCAGATGTACCGAAAAGACGACGTCGGTGAGTTCTTAACGCACTTCATGCGTCACTGGGCTGCTGCACATGCCCGTGGTACGTCAAACTACGACGGTGTACTCCGACTTATTGCAATACTGCCACCCAAGGCAGGGGTATACACGCGAGATATCATCTGAATACATATATCGTCGTCGAAAGAGCTTCGATCTTGAAGTGGACTTGCTCCATTCCGTCAGCCACCTGAACTATGTATTCATGGTATACGGAGCTGTATCTCACTGAGCGAGAATATACCTGGCATGATGAGAATTATGAGTGGCTTCACCTAGAGGCATTTTGTTTGGCATCTGATTGACCTGTATTCTTGTCGGGTGTGGCGGGGAGCATGTTCGAGGTGGACCTTCCGTCCCCGACACCACCTTTTCGGTCCTACCACCAAGATTCCATCCCCGTCATTGCTCGCCCAGACCATCGCTGTCGATCATTCCATGCCAGCACCCACCTCTACCTACCGGCATTTCCTAGTGCAACCGCCACCCGTACGGAACCATGTACCACGATACTGTAGAGATTGACGAATCACGTGGCTTAACTGCATGCGCCGTGAGAGAAGCTTGTGCCCATCTTGCTGCTTCTCCGTTTCCAGCCAATGCCTATGAGAAGATCATGGTTGAGATCCGTCGAGACTTAGCTACTATGGAAGAAGCTAGAGTCATTATAATCCGAGAGACCGTGATTTCCACATTCAATGCTGAGGTCAAAGAGGAGTAGGACCTAGAGGAGGATCCTGAGGAGGACCTGCCTGCTGACAATGAAATGGAGGAAATTGATAATACCCATACTTCCGGTCCTGACTCCGACACGCTGAGCCCTATTTATACCCTGGGCGATTATGGATCTAGTTCTTAAGACTAGATAGTATTTTGTTTATATACTTTTGTATATCTTGTGATGTATGCGGAAACGATAAGTCGTTTCGACATGAACCCTTATTTTGATGACTTTGGTAGCGTTTATATTTTTGTACGCACCGTGATTAGGTACGTGGAGGATGCTGATATTAGTTTTGGGAATATCATACTCCGTACCTGGCCCTATTTTGTAAATCTCAAAAACGCTTATGAAAATCCTCGTAGAGGCATTTGATTTGATATGATGATAGCTTATCGAGAGCCATTGGTTTTGATGTCGTATTATATGATGTTCGACGATGTGCTAGACTTACGCGTATGATTATATATATATATATATATATATATATATCGCTAATACATTTATGATCCTGATGGATGTCATAAGAAGATACTTGATTGCGTGTATTTAAGAAGTATAGAATGCCGACGAGAAGGAAACACCGCGAGGTTACGCCCGAAGGAGATGACACCCCTCTACCACCAATACAGGCAAGAAGGATTGAGGAGCTAATCCTTAGATAGAATCCGCCAACCTTCAATGGTACTGGGAATCCCGTGAATGTGGAACTATGGATTCGTGCGCTATAGCAAACCTTCAATTTCCTTCACTGCACCTCTCAAGAACGCTTGTCATGCGTTGCTTTGCAAATGACTGGTGTCGTCGATTTCTGGTGGGAGGTAAAGAGAAAGACCTTATATGAAGAGGAACTAGAAGCTTACACCTGGGAAGAGTTCAAGAAGGAAGTGTACGAGAAGTATATTCCTAAGAGTTACCGTAAGAAGAAAGAACATGAGTTCTACAATCTACGACAAGGAAAGACCACGGTCATAGATTACGACCATGCATTATGCGAGATGTCGCGGTATGCGTCTCAGCTGGTTTACATTGACGAGAATAGAGCTGAAAAGTTCTGAAATAGACTCCGTGATACGATCTTGCCAATCAGTTGGAAATTGACACGAATACGTAGCCCAGAATCAAATGCGAAAACGAACGATAAATAGATATGATGGATAATCCAATACATTGAAGTCGACCCTCTAAGAGCCGCAGGTAATACTTGACCTACGACCCAAAGAGCAATTCGCCTCAACAACACGGGAGCGATGAATGACACACGAACGAGGGATGAATGCCTCGTCGATAAGTCGATAATTGAATTTCTTGGCAAACCAGGCTGAAAATTGAACTGCTTTGCTCGAGCTCTTGTAATTGGTTCACTGGGAACACGAACCAAGTCGGGAATCAACGAACTTTAGTTTGCATCACTCTATCATGAGATCAGAGTGTCACTAGTCGGTCATGGAAATCTGACCTATCGTGAGGCCCTTAATAGAGCATTGGACATTGAGGCTACTTTACCTGAGGATAGGATTGTCCCTGTACATCCACCGAATCACCAAGGAGATCGTGGAAAGAGAAAGTGGGAAGAACCCCACTGAGGGCAAGATCCAACGCTGGCCAGGCCAATAGGAGGCCATGGCAAGGGAATAACGTGTCATCTGGGCACGGGCAAGGAAATGGACGCCCTATGGTGCCGCACCTGGCGGGGGAAACCAGAAATTCGCGAAACTACCCGTATGCCCTAAGTGCCATAGGAGTCACAAAGGAGTCTACATGTTCACAAATGATTAATGTTTCAAATGTGTCCAAAGGGTCACTACTCCAGGGACTGTCCAGGGATGCGCCAATGAGAGAATGGCCGTCCCAATGTACCGGATCAAGTCCAACAAATCCGCGCTATCCAAGCTCAATTGCTTCAGCAACAAACCCCGATCCAGTACTTCCAGTCGAATCAGCGACCATATCAACAATGGCAACAACCGCAGCAACAGGTTCGCCAACTCCAACAACAACAACAACAACAACCGCAACAATATCATCAACAACGGCAACCGCAACAATATCATCAACAACAGCAACCGCCCCAGCAAACTAGGGCCTACGTCCTCAACCAAGAAAGGGAATTCCCACAGGAACCGCCAAGGAACCCAGGAAACTTGGCAGCATACGTAGAGAACTTAGAATTAGATTCTAAATGCGCTGAAGAAATCATGAGAATTTCTTCTCTAGTAGGAGGCATAAGAACGGTAACCCATATATGCTCGAACCTAGAACTTGCACTAAGCTCACTTAAGGTCATGACAGATAAACTTCACGTCTTACCTATGACGGATATGGACATAATCCTAGGAATGGATTGATTAACCGAACATAGTGCAATCATCATGTGAAATGAAAGGAAAATTTCTTTCCAACGTTCCAGAGAGAAACCTATAGACTTTCACGGGATCAGCATGGGAAGAAGAGTCCCAATCATATCCGCGCTATAAGCAAGGACGTTGCTGAACAGGATAGAGAACCACGCCTACCTTGTCTATCTCCAGGAGGAAGACCAGAATGAGAGAAGGATAGAAGACATCCCGATCGTGAAGGAGTATCCCGATATGTTTCTAGACGAACTATCGGGATTATCGCCAAACCGATAGATCGAGTTCACTATCGACCTTGAACCAGGTTCTGTTCCTGTGTCGAAAGCCCCATACCGGATGACACCGAAGGAACTTGAGGAATTGATGATCCAACTACAAGAACTCTTGGAGTTAGGTTTCATTAGACCTAGTGTATCTCCATGGGGATCACCTGTCCTTTTTGTGAAGAAAAAAAGGATGGTACACTGAGAATGTGCATAGACTATCTAGAGTTAAACAAGATAACTCTTAAGAATAAGTATCATTTGCCCCGAATTAACGGTCTATTTGATCAGCTTAGGGGAGCAAGAGTCTTTCAAAGATAGATCTAAAGTCGGGATACCATCAACTAAGGATTAAACCCGAAGATGTATCTAAAACGGCTTTCCGTAGAAGGTATGGTCATTTCGAATTCATCGTTATGCCATTTGGACTTACAAATGCCCCGACAGTATTTATGGATGTCATGAATATGGTATTTCACCCATACTTAGACAAATTTGTCTTATTATTCATAGACGATATCCTAATATACTCAAAGAATAACCAAGAACACGAAGAGCACTTGAGGACTGTGCTGCAAACGTTGAGACAAGAGCAACTCTTCGCCAAGTTTAGCAAGTGTGAATTTTGGTTAGGCAAAGTGACATTCTTAGGTCACATTGTGTCCGCCGAGGAAATCAAAGTAGACCCATCGAAGATCAATACAGTTCGAGAATGGAAATCACCAAAGAACCCGAATGAAATTCAGAGCTTCTTAGGACTTGCCGGCTACTATCGAAGATTTATCGAAGAATTTTCATCGATAGCCCGACCTATGACCCAATTGTTGAGAAAATGAATCAAGTAGACTTGGACCGCCGAGTGTGAGGCTAGTTTCCAGATATTGAAGGAGTTGCTGACAACAGCACCTTTACTCGTAGTACCCGAAGTAGATAAGGAGTACACGATCTACACAGACGCTTCGAAGAATGGACTAGGATGTGTTCTGATGCAAGAAAGTAGAGTTATTGCCTATGCTTCAAGGCAGTTACGCCTACATGAGTTGAACTATCCTACGCAGGACCCAGAATTAGCAGCGGTCATACATGCCTTAAAGATTTGGAGACACCATCTCTATGGAGTTAGATGTGAGATCTATACTGACCATAAAAGCCTGAAGTATTTCTTCGAGCAGAAAGATCTTAACATGAGACAATGTAGATGGTTAGAACTAGTGAAAGATTACGATTGTGGTATCAATTATCACCCAGGCAAGGCCAATGTTGTAGCCGATGCCTTAAGTCGTAAATCTCACCCTAGTTTGGGATTCCTCCTCAGTCATGAGGAGATGCTTATAAATGAATTTCAGAGGATTAACATCGAAGTTATAGAGCCGCCTGAGACGATATAAGACTATATTGCAATGTTGATTGCAATCCTAGATTTAAGAGCTCGAATTTTGGATCCTCAGAAGAAGAGCAATAAGCTGGAGGAAGTACGAGCCAAAATCAAGAATAATGACCACAAGGATTTTAGAGTAGTAACATATGATGTTATATGATGGGAGAGGGTGTATTTGCTAAAAGACGAAGGGCTTAAGAGTGAGATCTTGAGAGAAGCCCATGAGACGTCTTACACCGCACATCCCGGAAGCACCAAAATGTACCAAGATCTCAAGGAGAAATTTTGGTGCGATGGAATGAAGCGAGACGTAGCTTCATTCGTAAAACGTTGTTTGACGTGTCAACAAGTGAAAACACTCCACCAGCGACCGTATGGAACCCTACAATCGCTGGACATACCAGAATAGAAATGAGAGGATATAGCCATGGATTTTTATACCGGGCTACCCAAATCACTAAAAGAAAATACCGCTAATTGGATTATCATCGATCGTTGACCAAGAGCACATATTTCTTACCGATCCTAATAACATATGGATCAGGTATATTAGCACAATTGTAAGTTCGAGGAATCATAAGTTTGCAAGGAGTTCTAAAGACTATCGCGTCTGATAGAGATTCAAAATTTACATCCAGATTCTGGATGAGCTTACAAAGGGAATTGAGAACTCAATTGCATTTCAGTACCGTGTTTCACCCAAAAACGGTTAGACAATCTGAGAGGACCATTCAAACGCTTGAAGACATATTGAGGATTGTTGTCCCGGATAGAGGAGAAAATTTGGAACAAGTGTTACCACTTGTAGAATTCGCCTACAATAACAGCTATCAAGCAACTATTGGAATGACCCCGTACGAAGCGCTTTACGGAAAGAAATGTCGATCACCACTTTATTGGGATGAAGTGGAGAAAGAAGAATATTAGGACCTGACTCTATAGGAGAAATGATCGAGATTGTGCGACAGATCCGCCAACGGATCAAAGAAGCCTAAAATCGACAAAAGTCGTACGCCGACAAACGTCGCATAGAGCTATATTTTGATGTGGGAAATAAAGTTTTCTTGAGGATTTCCCTGTTAAAAAGAAATCATGAAATCCAAAATAAAAAAATGAAATGGGACCACGTTTCGTAGGACCCTATGAAATATTGGAAATGATAGTACCAATAACGTACAGATTGGCATTGCCGCCAAGCTTTGGAAACGTGCACAATGTGTTCCACGTTTCACAACACATGGAGTACATACATGACCCCAGCCATTTGATACCACTCATATATATTATCTCGATGACAATATGAGTTATGTAGAATTGTCTACGAAAATTTTGGACCGACATATCCAAAAGCAAAAGAACAAGGAAATACCATTGATGATATTTCTATGGAAGGTATAGACAAGAAGAAGCAAGTTGAGAATTAGAATCTGTTATGAATGAGAAATACCCAGATCTTTTACAAAGTTAGCAAATTTTGGGGCGAAATTTATTTTAAGGGGGATGGTATGTAATAGCCCGAGAAATTTAAAACTTCGATTTATTAATTTATTTAGTTAAATCGATATTTGAGTTTAGAGAGATTATTAAAAATTTATAACGTCGACGTTTTGACTATATTTCGAACGAGAAAATTTAAACGAATGTCGGTAAATGAATACAGTTATAAACCGAGCTAGATATTTTATACTAGATAAATTATCTAGTCAAACTACATCATTCCATAACCCCAAAAATCCTATACTTTGTCCCTACATACTCATTCTTCAAAACTCATCATTTCACCCTAAAGGAATCCTATGAAGACCTTGCAGCAACACAATTTTCCTACACTACTTCCTCTCATGTTCTACTCATCAAACCACAATTCTCCACTTTGAAACCTGTCGACAGCAGCCGAAGAGAACCAACAAAAAATGTAAGAACTTGTTTCTCTCTATTTTTCAACTTCTTACAACATCCAAACTAACAATTTATAATACTTTGTTTTTGCAAGAAATTGTTACTCGTCTGATCAAAACAACAAAGCAAACTCATACAGCCTACTTCATACAGATTTTCTCTCTACTATAATTTTTATACATTCCAATTACATAATCAAAAACAGAAAAGCATAAACAATATTAGTTCACAACAATTTTCCAAATGCATAAGAATTGCTATCGCACATAGAACTATAGTGTTTGGGCCGAGCCACTAAGGCTCGGCTGTCGGCCGTCGCGGTGGCTGTGCAACTCGTCGATCGGTGATGCGTTCGCGAGGAGACGAGAGGAATAAGGGCGGAAGCCCTGCAAACCTGTGAGCGAAAGGAAAATGTTAGATAATTTTTGTTACAAACAAAATTAGGAAAGAAATGGGCAGATCCACCCAATGCGTGTGTGCGTGTGTGTGGATCTTGAGGATTAGACGACGCCGGGGCGATGCGATGGCGGGGCGGCGGTAGCCTATTTGGAGCTGGGGCGGCAAAGTCGTCGCGGAGAATCCACGCGATGGCATCGACGTTTCACGAGAGGAGGCGGTGAGGCGCTCGGCGAAAACTATGGCAACGACGCCAGATCCGCGCGGTGACCAACGAAGATGGCGCGACGACGTGCTGGCCGGAATCGGCAACGACGACGGCAGATTCGTCGAGAGAGAAAAAGGTATGTATGTGTTTGCGAGAAAATGGAGATGTATGTGTGTGTGCGTCGATTCGCACCGAAAGAGAGGGGAGATGTGGCTGAGATCACGGCGACGATGGTGTGGTACGCACTGCGCGCGATGGCTCATGGGAGACGAGCGAGGCGGCGAGAGAGAGAGAGAGATCCGAGGTTAATGTTATGCGAGTATGTGAGTGAGTGAGTGAGAGAAAACCGAGAGGAGAGGAGGCCGAGGTCGCGGCGCCGCGAAGCACGCCGACCGGCGACATGGCCGGCCGGAGAGGAGGCGGCGGCAGCGGTAATGTATGCGTGAGTGTGGACGAGAGAGAGAGAAAGTGAGTAAAAGGGGGTGGGGCGGCTAGGGTTCCTAGAGTAGTATTGTTTTATTTAAATTGTTTGGGCCTTATTCGTTTTGGGCTGAGTTTGGGCCTAAGAAAAAACAAAGTATATGGGCCGATATTATTGGTTTGGGCCTTATGACATTGGGCCGAAAATATAAATGCTGGGCTTGGTTTTTGTTTAATTCACTGAGCTGAAAATTTTATATGTTAAGGTTAATGGGCTTTGATTATGGGCGGAAAAAAAAAGAAAAAAGAATGGGCTATGTGATGTGGGCTGGTTTAAAATAAAATGGTATTGGGCCTATGTAAGATGGGCTTTTGGAATTAAATGGAAGAAGGGCTCTTGAATTAAATTGATATGGACTTTTAATTAAATTGAAGATGGACTTAGACTTATTTTAAATGTTGGGCTAAGTATATAAATGGATAATGGACTTGAATTAATTACTTCTAGAATCCATTAAATTAAATTAAGGATTGAATTAATTCCATATTATTTAAATATGAGGTTTAATTCTAGTAATTAAATTTTGAGATTAATTCTTAATTATTTAAATAATAATCTATATATCAATTATTTAGAGTGAGTTAATTAAATTCATTTGATTGAATAAAGTCTAATTTTTAGAATTGAATAACATAATTAATTAATTAATTAATTAATTATGTTAAGGGATAATTGAGTATTATTCTTTTAAGTGATTTATTTATGTAACGAGATGAACCTTATGTAATTTGTTACAAATGTGTGATTGTAAATAAATCCTAATTAATGGATATCTAAGATGAATTAAATTAATTTGATTGATTAATCAAATATTATTAAACTTTTTAATTGATTAATTTAATTAAGCTTTAATTATGTATCTATTTAATTAAATTAGAGATTTAATTAAATATTAATGAGTTGATTATGTCAAGTAGATGCTTGAGAAAATATTATTTAAGCAACTTTAATTTATAGAACGATTGTTAGAAGATGATTGATTTATAAGAAACCTTTATTGATTGTGTACTATAGATATGAGTTTCTCTGATAGAATATGTGGGACGTGTGAGGCGAGAAACACGGCGAGGAAATGTTAGTAACGAATGAGGTATTAGAGCTCGAAATCGTTGATACGCGTTAACAAACGACGAAGATTAGTTATGAACTTAGGATTCATAAATTATACGAAACGACGTGGAGAAACATCGATGGAAGGGAAGAATGCAATGTCGAAGTGTTATTTATCGTCATGGTGAGACGAACCTAATAGACGATATATAGATTGTTAACTGAGTCGTATCGATAACGAAAATCCTAAAATCCAGAAACCCTAAGACTTAAAAGATATCGAGTTGTCGAATCTTAATGATGCTTACCAAAAGAAACGAATGACGTATTAAATTATATTTCTTACGTTGACAAGGTCTAGCGTGGACGTAAACCAAAACAACAGAGGATCGCTAGCAGGTATTCCAAGAAGGACAATTCTTGAGGTGGACTCTCTTGAAACAAAAATGACATGCATGTCTATCTCAAAGCATGATTTACAAAAGCTTTATGAAATATTATTCCATGAACTGTTATTGACTGCCAAATGTTTATATTTTGTTGTGATCCTATCTGAGGTTGGTATATCCAATGTGGTATGAGAATGTGTTGGTCCACCAACGTAAAAAAGAGGATAACGATCGGATCCGACTTAGTTAAGGACTAACTCGGATTGTGTACACGTGTGACCGTGTGTTAAGGTTAGCTACCTCGACCGGTCACGGTGACTATGTGTAGGTGGCCACCTCCATAGTGCGCAAATGAATGAATCAATGAATGATCATATATGGGACAACGTGGATGAAATAGTCCGGCCGGACACTTTTGGAAAATGATAAAATATTTGATAGGCATGAGTCTTTCAACTAAAATCCCCATGTGCTATTGTGGGCAGTTCAATAACTTTTATAAAGAAAATATTTTCGGCAATGAGTCCACTGAGTACTTTTGTACTTAGCCCTGCATCTCGTTTTTGATGTGCAGGTTGAGCAAGGATTGATGATGGGTGCGAGGCGGTGCAGAGTGGTAGTAGTTTGTTGCTTTAATTGAAAGGATTTCTAGAACCTTGAGCATGTATCGTCATATACATGTTCACACGTTTATTTGCTGCCTAACTCTGATATTGTTTGGTATCTTTTGATTATGACTGCTTTTATATCGTATTGAACTTGAGGTCGTACCTCGTTCCTTGAATTGCGCCCTGATTGTGTTATATTTTGAACCTTGAACCTTTTTGGCAAGTTCTTTTGTGACTTAAGGTGGTATCGATACAGCTTATTCCTTTCAGTCTATGCATTTATTCGCAATTGATTGGTTAATCGTATTGGTTTAATTATATATATCCGTTACATTTATCATACCAGTAACGATCCATATGATCCGTACTTATTTGAGAAGTCGGGTCGTCACATTTTCCCATCATAAAAGAGGGTATTGTTTTTCTTAATTTTTTTTGCTAATTTTATAACTTCGTGTCTGTCATCTTTCAAGTAAATCAACATCAATTTACTCTTAATTGTTGTTAATTACAAGCATTCCTAAAATATATAACGAGCTACTTAAATTGAATATTCATTATTTAGAGTCAAATCTAAACTAACGATTAAATCGAACTCAAAGTACATAATATAAGGAGCTACTCAGATTGAATATTCATCATTTCAAGTCAAATATAAATTAATGATTAAATCGAACTCATAATACATAATATAAGGAGTAACACAAATGATTTTTAATCGTATTATATTCATACACAATAATAATTGATCGATTTGAGATTCCTAAAATCCAAAATATTGCGAGATATATTCTCTATAATTCCAACCAAAGTCGCATGAGCCTTTTCCAACCAAAAGCGTCTTTTCGCATCACCAATTTCAACCCCGCATATAAAAGGCCCACCAAAAGCACCAATAAAGGTAGTCTACTACTTCAGAGTAGGAAACTATTAATTAAAAAAAAAAAAAGAAACAAGAAACACACACACACAATGCGGCGGAACCACCAGCGCAGGCGGCAGTTCTCGTCCGATTCCGACGTGAATTTCGACGAGGAGGAGGACGAAGAAGAGGATGAGGATGACGCGTCGTCCACCGCGGCCGCGCGCCGGCGGGTGAGGATGAAGTGCCTGTCGTGCAAGGAGGAGTACGGCGATCGCAGCGCCGGCACGTGCCGCGAGTGCTACGAGGAGGCCGGTGAGACGGAGGAGGAGCTCAAGCGAGAGATCGAGGAACTCAAGTCCAAGGTCAATTTCCTTCGCCTCCTCTGCTCCAGCCCCACCTCCGTAACCAGGGCCAACACCCCCTGCTTCTCCGACGTCGTTTTAGTCGCCTGCGGCTCTCCGGATTCCCCGACATGCCCTGCAACTCCCCCTCCATCCCTGCCCATCGCGCCGTATTGGTACACTACTCTTCTTGCTCTAATCTTTCCTATATTCGTGTCTAAACCTGCATTTAGCCCAATGTTATAAACTTCAGCAAGTTCTCGTGCTTAATCAATGCTAATTAGGTTAATTAAATTCAATTTAGTATCCATTATCTCGATTAAAATCCACGCACACAATCAATTACTATTTCCCGATCAATCTGTCGTGTTACTGCAATTATTTAATTGTTAAGTATTTGATAGCTACTTATTCCTAGTATATGCTGTACAATATGCAGACGAGCCGATCACCGGTTTTTAGGGCAATGCTGGAGAACGAGATGGAGGAGAGCCTGAGCGGGACGATCAAGATGAACGACGTCTCGTACGATGCCCTCCGCGCATTCGTGAACTATCTCTACACTGCAGAAGCATGTCTCGATGAGCACATGGCCTGCGATCTGTTGGTGTTGGCTGAGAAATACCAAGTGAAGCATCTCAAGACCTACTGCGAGAAGTATCTCATGTCCAGACTCAATTGGGAGAATTCCCTCCCATACTACGCCTTTGCCCACCAGCACGACGCCAAGACGCTGCTGGACGCTGCCCTGTCCCTCATCCTCGACCACATGGACAAGGTCACCAAGCGGGAGGAGTACACCGAGCTAGTAGACAAGGATCCCCGCGTCGTTGTTGACATCTACGAGGCCTACCTCTCCAAGCAGGTCAACACTGCTGCAACTAAAGATTCAACCCCCAAGGGGCCTTCATAAGACTGGAGAGGTTTTTGATGCATTCTTGGCTGTGAGTTGCTCTTTTGCTTTCGATTGAATTGCAATAACAATATCATTCAACATGTTGGGAAATTTCTGTGTCTTTTGGTAGTATTTGTGTGAGACAAACTTAACATTGAGGTATATATGATATTATGCATATTCCCTTTTTTTGTAATGCCAAAAAGAATGTGTACATCTTACAATCGCTTCTCACAAGCTAAAAGCTTCCAGTTTGAATGAGGACCCTCTCCGGAGTCGAACACGAAGGGCACCCACCCGACTGCCTTCGCGATTTCTTCGAGTTGTTCAATTACAGCGGTAGTGTCGCGTATGTAGACGCGCCCGCCTGGTCTGAGGATTCGGTCCATCTCCAGCATTATGTTCGTTATGTTACATCTAATGGAGACGATATATGAATGATTTTAGAGCTATGAATTTAAGTGTGCGATGGTCTGTTTGAAAATTGCTTACCTCCTCTTTTCTACCGAGAAGAGGCCTGCTGCATTTAGCAGATCATATGTTCGTGGATAAGTGTCGAACGGCTCACACCTGTGGAGATGTTTGATATGAAAATCGTGTAATATGTTGATGAAATGCAGTCGATTTTTCACATGTATGTTGTGCATACCAGTCGTGCATCACTCCTATAAAACCCCGGTCGTATATCACAGGCAGCGTATTAGGGCCGCTAGCAGGGACAACGTTCATTACCCAGCTGTTAAACTGGAAGTCGAGCAAAGCTGCTGCGTATCTACACCACACAACAATGTCAAATCAAGTTCATCGTGTTGAAATGGAACCCTAAATGTTGAGAGAGAGAGGAAGAGATGATACCCTCCATATCCTGCTTTCATGTCCATCACATTTCGCAGATTCATCTGATTCAGGCGAAAAGCGCCAACATATCCTCTTACAATGTCGTTCCTATATCTTGAATCTGCTTTGTACAAATCCTTCCTAGATTTCTCCGCGTCCATTTGTATGGTGAATAGCCTGTCCGGTGGGCTGTGGAGGCGGGCTGGCCAGTCGGTAGTGTTAGTTCCGTAGCCATTTTCAGGCAAACGTGTGATGCAAGCCTTGACATCCGCATACCTGCAGAAAGAACAAATGTACAAACGTTTCCCTCTTTTGCTCCAGATAGATGATGGCTAGATAAACTACTTTGATTGTTTGATTATTTTCCATCATAATGCTAAATAGAAACATAATACCATATGTCTTCTGGGTTGTCTTCAGTGTTGCATAACGACGGCTGTACATCTGGATCGCGGCCGAGATAGCAACTATTATTTAGAGGCTTTTGCCAAATGGCAATGTACTCTTCCTTATTTACTAAATCCCAACAAATGTTGCTGGTGAGATCCTCCATTGCTGTGAAAAGATGAGATTAATCAAGAGAAGGCATAGTATCATTGTTACATTGGAACAGAATAATGATTGACAAATGAACAGAGAGGCTAGAGCCAAGATTGGCTACCTCTCCACTGTTCTCCAAGTTCATCCTCGTACTTGTAAATGGGCTCTGCTTCCCACACGAAGTATCCTCCACCTCTAAGCAGCCGATTCGCCTCAAGAAGCAAAATCCCACCTTAATCACACCAAAACATCATCAGATTCAGATCAAAACAAACATACAACATTGGCCACCTAGTTCACTTTTCACTCTTTTGCTCTAATCTCACCCAAGATTTTGTTGAATTACAGCAACGATATCAGAACAAGAGTCAGTCACCAAAGATAGAAGCATACCATCAACAGTCCAATTAACACCACATCTAGAACAATGAATCAGATCGAAGGCTTGGCTAGGGTAAGGCAACCGGCGCCTTCCGAATGCAGCTATCATGGCAGGTACACCTCTCTCCAAGGCAAGTTGGATCTGGTTCTGATGAACATCTTTTGGAGCTATTGACAGAGTTGTAACATTCCGTTCCAGTAGGTAGGCCCCAAAATCTGCTAGCCTGGAGCCGATATCTAGAGCAACTCGTGTATGTCGGCCAAATGAAATCTCAGGAACCATCTACATCACATGCTCCAGATATCAAACTAAACCAAATACAACCTAAATCCAAACAAAATAAAGACAAAGCAAACCTTGGATATCTGGTCCAAGTATTTATCCGTGCCATGGATAAATTGAGGTCCATCTCCTGGAAATACGAGTTTGTCATCTTTTCTTAACACTGCATTTTCGTTTCCCCTATCTAAGCGCGTTTGAGGTACATTATCGAACCAGATCTGCACTAACGTTACAATATCTTATCCAAATTAAATTGAATAAAATGAAAGGAAATCAACCCTCCAAATTAGAAACAAATCTACTTTCCAGCACAGTGCAGACTAAGCTATTCTTTGAAACTAGTAATTCAACATTTCTTGATTCTCGAACAGGATATATACTCAAAAATTCTATATTTCTTATGATTACTTCAAGAATTTGTTCTATGTATTAATCCTAATTGCGAATAATTCTTTGCCTATTCACAAGTAATTGAATCCAATTTAGTTAAATCTACTCATTGTAACCTTTACCCCTAATCTATATAAAACTAAAAACAAATTACACAAAACTAAAAACACATTGGTCCCATCTCAATAAGATTACTGGTGATCCTATGCATCAACAATTGTTATCACACAGTCGAATTCAAGGAACCAACTCAGAACCAAATCCCAAAATATTTGCTAAAAAGCAAAACCAACTTGATAAAAATCAAGAAAGTTGTACCTCATCCCTACTTTTCGGCCATGGAATGTGAAGCTTGTATCCTTTAGGCCTCGGCACCAAACAATCCAATCCTTTCCCCTTCTCTGACAGATTAAATCGAATATCACTATCCACATTGTCCAGAAAAGGAACATAATCACTCATATTCATTTCACAGATCCTAAATTTCTCAACTTTAATTACTTTTCTCTCTCCACTCTCCACACTTTCCCTCTCATCACTACTGTTGCCAACCAGCGCAATGCTCTCTATCAACCCTTCATCGAATTCGCCAACTACGAAATCCTCCGTCATAATTCCCAGCTCATTTATGATCCCTGTTCTCTCCAGCACCGGCCTCTCCTCGGCCTGCGGCAGCGGCGCAGACGGCGGTGGCGCTAAAAAGGTAGTTGCGTGAGTGGTGTTTAAGAAAGAAAGCTGTTGATTCTGGGCTGTGGGAGCGGTGTATGCGGAGAAATATTTGAATAAGAAGAAGAGAGAGAAGGAGAGGAGGGAGAAAGATACGATCTTTACGAATATTGGGGCGTTGGTGGAGTGGGGTGATGATGAGCTTGTGTTCATGGCTTTCATTTTTCAGTGTGTGCTTGTGATTTTGTTGATGCAGAGAAATGGCAGATTTGATTAGAGTGAAAAAGGGTTTTGAGATTCTTTGCTGAATTACACGTCACAGAAAAGCGACGATACCTAAACCCCAAACCATTTTCTTTGTCTGAAACCGTTCGCCAAAGTTATTTTTTATTACAAATGGTGTTCTGGTATTTATTAATTTTAGGACTTTATATTGGTATTACCGTATTAGTTATAGACTCAAATCAAAAGAAAATATAACTATTTATATTGTTTTTAGTACACTTTATGATTGGACTAATCATGTGTTATACTTTTCATGTACCCTCACAACAGTATATGATTATTGTTATTATTACATAATTGACGATACTGGGAACCTTCAAAAGCATTCATTTGTCATAAACAACGTACTATTATTTATATTTAATATAACTAAAGCGAAATTTAAATTAAAATGTAGATAGGTTTTTCTAGCAGCTTTTAGTGGCCAGAAATTAAGAAAAATTAAAACTTTGTTTGTCTGCGTAAACAGTATAAACAATGAATTGAGATTCGTGCATGAATTGTTTGCAGAAAAAGAAAAATTAGATCCTTGGCGGAGCCTACGGTTCTCTGCAGTTTCAATTACAAATCCACGGAAAACTTGGCTGATATAATAGTTTTTCGCGACTTTAGTATAGAAATGGAGTACTGGAGGAGCATTTGGTGGGTGGGCCGTTTACGTTACGACTTCATTGCAATAGTAATTGCATGGAAAATCTTATGTAATAATGAAGCAAGAGAATTAATTGAATTTCTTAATGGGGGAGAAAAAGAAATACTCGAGACACCAGCTAAGTCAATTATATTTAAATACTTAAATAAACTAGTAAGAGGATTGATAGAGTAAAAGTAACTTAATACTGCCAAATATTGCTCTTCTGTAACATTTTAAACTCAAGTCTATGAAAATCAAAGTTCTCTACTTAAAAAGTATATTGTTTATCTACTTATATAAAATTAAACCCTAATGCATGAGTATAGAAAATAAGTTATGATCCAACTATATTAGCCTCGATAATAATAAGTGATATTTCAATCCCTTAGCACTATACTATTCTTGAAAGTACAATGCAACAATATTTGATATTTGAGATTGTGAACTTCTGCATGTGCTTGGATTGATATTTTTCTTCAATACAAATGATACTTATTTAATGTAAATGATACTTGTTAATACAGAGTGAAAAATAAATGATATTTTTCTTTAATATAAATGATATTTTATTCGTCTACACCGTGCGTGCGGATGGATGTAAAAGAGTTTTTGTGTTGATATTTGGATCTCTACTAAGTACACATGATATTGATTATGTAACCAAATAAGAGACTGCAAATTTTAGATTTAATGGAATATTAAATGTGAATATCCTTTTGGCCTTACACCATATGATCGATCTTATTTTCGTAAGGGAATTAAATGCACAAGAACACCAAAGATTTACGTGGTTCGATCTATGAATAAGATCTACGTTCACGGAGAGAGAGAGAGTATTCGTGTATTGATAATGTGAGGAGCGATTACAAAAAGTGTAGATGATCTTTCTCGTCCAATCTAGCCTATATTATACACAAATATATTGACCTGATCCTCAATCCGAGATCTCCTATAGGATCGGATCTTCCTCTCTCTCTTCAAATTAAGATTCTTTATATATGGCCAAATCTTCCGCGTTCACACCGATTTAGAGTCTTCTTGGTAAACTTGCCCAGTAGAACTCGATGTCGAACTTACTTGTATTGGGTTTGTTCTTGGGCGATGGTTGGTAGTATCCTATCACCATACATATGTGAGTGTGAGACTATGCAAACATAGGTGGCAAAAATCATACCAGGTGTGTTGCATATGGCATGGCCTGAAGAATACATAACTAAACCCACAAAATTTTAAATTCCAATGCAAAACTTGTTTGCATCCGTAATTGCTGCTTTGACTACAAGCAATAGATTGAGATTCTGTTTGCCGAAATGGGGAAAGAAGAAAGATCACGGTTCCCGCGCTTCGGTTCTCTCCAGTTTCAACTATAAATACCCCAGGAAACTACAATGAGTTTTCTACGTAATTAGCGACTTTAGTTTAGAAGTAGGCACTGCAGATTAATGGAGGAGTCGTTTACGGCACGCTTTTGTTGAATAGAGGAGATTTATATAAAGTCAAAATGGAGCAAGTTCAAGAGGAAAAAAATTAAATAGCGGATATTTCTAAATTTTATTTATTTTTTAATTTCGTAGGGAGATGTTTAATATCAATAATATACTTTTATATTTATTTTGGACATTTCTATTTTTGATTTGATTTTTCGTCGCAAATTAATTTGGATCATGACTTAATATATTTTGGTTCGTAGGGATCCTAACATATTTTTAACATGCCCAGTTGGGTATTAATATGTTCTTAAGGTTAGGCATAAAACGCGTTTCACTATGTAGAATTAATAATTGAAAACAACCCACGTTCATAATTAATTAAACAATTAATAAGGGTTAAAAATGATTAGGCAACCCATTCATAGATGAGATGTGCCTAATTGTTTATTTCCAAAAATCAACACTTAGATAGTTAATTGCAATTTAAATCAACTAGAGATGTTAACTGATTAATGCAGTCAAATACTAAAAATGATTAAAAAAAAGAAAGGATGATATTTTTCGCAAGTAGTTGATAGCGGTAAGCTGCTGTATTTATGATAACCAAAGCTTAAATGTAATTAAAAAATATGCTAAATATCACTTTAAACTTCAAATTATACTAATTTTTATTAAAATATTTTGAACTTTTAGAAATATTACTTTAAATTCCCAACTATACTCATTTTATCAAAAATATTCTAAATTTTAAGAAATATCATTTTAAACCTCAAACTATTAATTTTTTTATTAAAAAAATCTCACATCCATTTTTTAGTTCCCAAAATTAAATGATGAATATCTTCTTTTCATCCGATGATCCGCATCAAAATTTCAAAAGTAGGAAAATGGATGGGGGATATTACTGATACAAATATAAGCATTTATCTTTTTATTGAATGATTTGTTTATTTGGAATTAAATTAAATATAATTTCAAATAAAATAAATATATATTTGTTATTTAATTATGTAAATTTATGGTATAATAAGAAGTTGTCATATATCAAAATCTGCATAAAAGGAAATAAATCAAGGAGATCATGTCACCTCAAACCTATGCCCATGATCTGCAGGCCTGAGTCTAAAAGCCCATTTCTAAACTTCCTAAACTAAATTTTCCTACAACTATAAATATGGGGTTTAGGAGGCTCATAATCATCACAAATTAATTGAAGAGCTCAAGAAATTGGAGGAGTTCTCTACAAAGTTTTCTCCAACATTTAAAGGTGTTTTTCAATATTCAAAGCATTTATTTCCTAATATTCTAAAGATGACATTCAATCCGGAAATAAGGTGAAAACCCCTCGCATTGGTATTCGAAGTTGAAGATCTTCAAGACGTTTTTCAAAATATCAAATCAAATCCAATAGTCAATCTGAAAATAAGACTAAGATCTTTCAGATCATCATCATGTCCATATACTCCGAAGAATATTCAAAGATCGTGAGTTCAAATTAAAGAGTAGAATCAGATGATACAATAGTGATCGAACTTGCACAATTGTACTTTGAACCAAAATATATCGATTTTGTATACAAATTCGTGTTTATCAAATTAAATACAAAAAATTGTGTAATAACAAAGTTAATAGTTTAAGGTTTAAAATGATATTTCTTACAGTTTATGATATTTTTTATAAAAAGGGTATAGTTTAGGGTTAGGTTTAAGAGTAATATTTCTTATTTGAGATTTAAATTGATGTTTACACTAAAATATACGTCAGAGTGGATGACATAAATTAAGCTCGTGTAAGTATTTCCAAGACATATTCATCTCGAATATGTTTTAAACAAAAATAATCATCTACTTATTCGTTAGGGGTGCTTATTGGATCGGTTTCGGTTAACCGAAATCGAAATTCTCCAAATCCAGTAACCGATATCGAAACCGATCGGTTAATCGGTTATTCAATTAACCGATCGGTAGTCGGTTCGGTTATTGGATAACCGAAATTATCAAATTAAATTTCTTTATTTACTTATTTGGCTAATTAAACTATTTTTTAATTTAATAATAATAATAATAATTATTATTTGAATCTACATAATAATAATAATAAATTAATAATTATTATAATTTCGGTTATTCGGGTATATCCATTCGGTTATCGGTATACACGATAACCGAAATTAATCTTAAACCACTAACCGATACCGATCCAATAACCGAATTAATCGGTTATTGGATACTGATAACCGATCGACATCAGTTCGATTCGGTAATAACCGATATCCAATACTCGTTTGATCACTCCTATTATTCGTAAATACGATATTTTATCAACATATTCATGTAATAATGGAACGATAACTATGAATATATTTATTATTAAGTTATAAATATCGTTCACATAAATAGCCATTATAACAATCCCACATAATCAATGAATGAGCACACTAAGTGCCACCATGTGATTATCCAAATAATGCATATACATAAACTAGGTCGATAATTTCTCAAAATAGTTCATTCTAAAAGATATATATAAACAACAGTTGAAAAGAAATGCACAATAACAAATACGAATATTAAGAGAATTCGTTTACTCATAAACTTGAATTGTCATTTTTCAGACAAGCACAATTTTTAATTTGGATTAAACAGTCATTCATCGACGACCACATACGTTGAGTCAGCCTCCAACCAAATGAAATCCCAACCACGATCTTTTGCAATTTCCATAGCAAAAACAACACCCAATTTAACATCTCCTCCTCCACCGCAACTAGGGGTGTAATCGAACCGAGCCGAGCTGAACACCATCGTGCTCAAGCTTGGTTTGTTTAGTATCGAGCCGAGTCTCGAGTTTTATTTATCGAATATTTCGAGCTCACGAGCTTATTCGAGCTTTAATCGAACCTAAACAAGCTTTCTAAATTTAGATATATGTCTAGAATATTGATTATTTTTATTTCAAAAATAAACTATTTTATCCATAATAACACAATATATTTATTGATTTCTTAGAACAAATAAAAATAGTTAGAGATTTAACACAATAATTACTAATTATAGAAAGAAAATAATTATATCTAGTTAATAATTTTTATTTTCAAAGTAAATCAGTTAACGAACTTGTTCACGAGCTAACGAGCCGAATACTATCATGCTCAAGCTTGGTTTGTTTAGCTAACGAGCTTTACTAAACGAACTCGAACGAACTTTTATCGAGCCGAGCTCCGAATAGCTCACGAATAGTTTGGCTCATTTACAGCCTTAACCGCAACTAATCAAACCCTGACTGCCTCGAACCGAACCTTCCGATCTTTCGGCGGCGGCCACCATTGAACCCTAAGAAATTGAGGGGGAGCAGCAAACCTCCTCGACACACCAAGATTGCGTAGACAAGAAAGATCCTCAAAAGTATTATGCATATATAGTACCCATCTCAGGAGAAGTCAGACAAGCTTCCTTGCAAGCAATCTTAACAAGAGGTTGAGGGTGACCGGATAGAAAAGAATGTGAGAAATGGAGGTCACTTCAATGGTGACATTAATGAATTCAAAAAGGTTGTTCATGGCCTGTAAAAGATACAAATATGAGAACGGATGAGGTTGATGTATGAAAGTGTTAATACCATTGTCTTGGTATATATTGTTGAGGAATAGTTGAATGCATAACGTCCACTAATCCGCATATATACTCGATGATATTGACTATGGAAGGTTCAAGGTTGTTGGATTTATATACTGAAAGTAGTTTATAGTTGAGTTTGTATATAATATTTTTTGTTACCACTCTAATCTCCTATATAAATTATTTATGATTGCATATGTTGTCACTTTATCTCATGCAAAAATTAGATCATAAAGTGTGTAGAAGATAACATAAGTCTGTATGATTGATAAATTTATTGAAGTATATTGTATTATAGATAACAAGTAACTTAACTTGATTGATTATCTATGCTGATACATCTTGACATATTGATGGATCACATTGAGATATGTTTTTCTTTCTGACAGTTGTAAAGAACCTAGATCTCAGTGACATAATGTTAATCTGAAGCTCGATAAGATTTCATATGAGTTTTGAGTTGCTGACTATCACTTTGACTTGTTATGAGTGATGGTTACATCAGATAACGCAATATTCTCCGCATCTTGGATTGTGATAATATTTATATGTCATGCTGGTTATCCGTATTCAGTATTCGTATTTCTTTAGAATGATGACGTTCCCTAAGGAGCTCAAAATGTTTATCGTACTAAACCCTGCAGGTTGAATTAACCCAGGTACAATAATAAGGACAAGTAATACTACTTAAGGAATTAATTAAGAGATCAATTATTTTAAGAAGTTAGAGTACTATAAGTAATTAATGGTCATTGGATAACTTAAATACAGAATTCATAAGTATAAGTACAAGCCTGACTCAACTTCGATAATAAAGGGGTGAAGTCACATTTATTCTCTAGTTAGATGAATTTATATTTATTAAATTAATTTATGTTGTGGACTGAATATAAAAAATTAATTTATTAATTTGAGATTCATCTTTATTCTTTGTATTTGATCATTGGACTGCCCATCAAGGCTTGTTGCCTGGGTAATTTTTGCCCCTTCCTAGGAGTCCTAATGGGATCAGACTCTGTTAATTATATTATTTATTTAATACATCTCTTATCTTGAGATAATTATCTAATATCAAAATATATCAAATGACAATTATTATATTTATTAGATATGTTGGAATTCTGATCTTCTGATCTGATTAAGATTTGGAGAGCATTATAAATACAAGAGATGTGAAAATCAGTACTATTCTAACTACTATAGTTTTTGACACCCAGCCCAGCCCTGGGCGGGTAGGCTAAGCTAACTTAATTTTTCTAATTTTTTAACCTACAAAATTATATATTTAATTATAAAAAAACAAATAACTATGTAAAATAACAATTTAAGTCTATAAACTAGTAACTTAACATCAATAATAACAAAATTAAAAGTTCAAAATTATATGCTACTATAATAAAAAAAATAGATTAAAATACCAGAGTCATAATCTAAAGTAGTAAATAATTCAAAATAAATCAATAAACAACTTAAAATAGAGTTAAAGAGAAAGAAAAGAAAAGAAAAAAATAATAATAAAGTGGAATAAACTATTAGTAGATAATAAAAATATATATTAGCGGGTGGACATTTTAGTCCGAAAACCTCGAGCTTTTCTGACCGAAGCCCGATCGCCCCTAGATATAGTTTTGAGCTTTTTAGCCTCTATTTTTTTCGGGTCTCTTATTTTGAAGCACAACCTAGCCTAAACCTCAGGTACCCCGGGCTGGCCCATCGGACCGGGCTCATTTTGCCGGCTCTATCTAATACTTTAACGTCTCTGGAGGACTGAGCTATGTGTATGTATACTTGCACTTGGCTATGTGGGGATTGATGGAAATCGGAAAGTGTATTTCAATATATATATATATATATAGAGAGAGTTAACGTGAGAGCCACTTTTATCGTGAGAACGTGAGAACCAAAAAATGATGAATTCATTGTGAAAGTTGATGAATCCGTTAGAAAAGTTATTGAATCCAAAAAATCGAATTTTCATCCCCCATGGGATTCAAACCTGGGTGAAATTTTCCGAATTTTTAAATTCAGTAACTTATCCAACGAATTCATCAACTTTCATAGTGAATTCATTTGGTTTTTAGTTTTTAGGATAAAAACGGTTCTCATTTGAACCTAACTATATATATATATAAAAGCAACAACTTAGTTTGACCGATTTTTCGTGTGAAAAAATGTTTAATTTTGTTGAATTGAATGACATTAGGGATGACAATAGGTCGGATTTGGATAGGATCTTGCTAGTTCCAGATCAAAATCCAATTTTTTTTTATTTGAGTTCAGATCCAATCCAAATGTATTAGGTCCAAAAAAATGAGATCCATGTCCAGATTCATAAGATCTGCATGATCCATGGATCTAGACATGGATCCATATTCTTTTGCTCTTTTAACCTTCTAGAGTTCAAGTCACTTATCAGTACGACGACGATGTACGAATCCGACAGTGCAACAACAATGTACATATTGAGATTTTGGGGTTTCAAGAGAGAAAATAGAGTTGAGTTGGCTTTGAATGTCTTTGAGTTTAAAGACTAGAACGGTGGATCTTGGTGAAAGCGCTAGCCAAAGGTTTAAGGTGTTGACAAGGTCATTGGAAATTTAAGGAAGAATGAATGAGCTTGGCGATTGGGGATACTGAGGAAATTAAAAGAATTCTGATTTCTTAATCTGGAATAGTCAATAAGAACCAAATCACATATAAAAATAAAAATAAAAGTAATATATATCATAAATAAAATGGATCCGTGGGCCAGATTTGGATCTCAAAACTCATAATCCAGTCCGAATTTGAAATTTAAAAGAGCGATTCAGATTCTGTCCAGATTCATCAAGTCCTATTTTTGGAAGACCAAGATCCTAAAAATATGGATCTAGATCTGCAGACTTAGACCGGGTCCAAGATCCACTGTCATACCTAAATGACATAGGATCGATCTAGTTTCTGAGTAGATGATCGTGGTATATTCACTTTCACAAATCCAATTTTCGGTGAGTGAGAAATAGTGGATTGTAGTTGTTTAGTTGATTGTGAGTTTTAGGATAAAGTGAATAAGCATGGATTATTTAATATTTATCCCATATTGATTAATTAGCATTAATTAATCAATTATATAAGTGGGTTCATTAACACTTATAATAATTATGTGCATAAGCGATGGATCGTGAAGTCCATGCGCGTGCTGTCGTTGTTGCCCGCCCGCTTCAACCTTGACTGAGTGCACGCGCTGCATCCTACGCATGTCACTCATCGTCTGGGTTCGGGTCCATGGGTCGTGATCAATGTCCGCTGACTTGGATCTTGGGGATTGATCTTTGGGCCTACCTTAAGCTTGGTTCGGGCTCGACGGGTATACTTTTGGACCACCCATCGCTCGAGGCCCAAAAGTCGTTGGGTCTGTTCGTGAACATGGGAACCGTAATCGTTTCCTCCCTACAGGAGACACGGGCACCATGTCGGGTAACGCTCAGGTGCCATCGCTACAGGAGACATGGGTGTCGACCAGGTGCATCCCGCAACTGTCGGGTCACGTCCCATCATGATAATGTTGCGGGAAATGTGGGGTAACAAGCTCTGTCCCTCTGAAACCGTTGGTAACCTCCCAGTCGACATAACCTAGACTTTAATTCCAACAGGCTCCTCATATAGTGGTTGTGCCTATAAATAGAACAAACTGCATCTGCATCAACATGTACTGAAAATTTTGCATACGAAAATACATTCTGCACCTTCATTGCCTACTCAATTCTCTACCTCGATCCAATTGCTAGAGCTCTTCGCTACCTACGAAACGAAGTTGTTTCATCTTTGAAGACGACATGTCAGATCTGAGAGCATTACCAACACATATCTCGTCTTATGGAAATATGAGTCTTTGACTCGGCTGTCTGCTTTAGTTCTACTGTTCTTAAAATTTTCTATCGTTTTAATTAATTTGTTTATTTGTTATCGGCAGACAGCTGCTCTACTGTTCTTATATTTTTCTATTGTTTTAATTTAATTTATTAATTTATTATCTCAATCTCTATATTTCTGTTTTCATATTATAATCACCTAAGCAAGCGTATTTATTTTCCAACAGAATGTTGCAAGAAATTTTGCGGCAAGAGAGTAGCAAACACATAATAAAAGTTACGAAGATTCTGGTACTATCTTGTTTTTGGTCTCATCCAAACAGAGGATATCTATGGGCTACCTCATACTTGATGAGATTAATTTTATTTTTGGAGTAAGATCTTTATATGTGTTGGATCAATGTTTGATCTATTTATTTTATTTTATTTTTCGAAGGATGCAAAGCCCACACACTAGATTTTCTATGGGTTTGTCATTTGTCTTTAAAGAGCTTTTTTTATTCATCTTCTGATTGTGGACGTGATGTAAGTAGAAGAATAATTTAAAACCCAGTGGAATTTTGAACCTAGAAAAACAACGATGAGATTGTAAGGGTCCTTGATTTCAAGATTTTTTACTTTGGATATTTATTTAATTTTGGTGATTGGGTGTTGGTTATAAAAATTTGAAATTTGAAATAGATCCCAAGTATAAGAAAAAGGAGATGAATGAAATTTAACATTTTTTTTTGACTAATCACTCAAATCCAAATAAATAAATGATGATTTTTGCGTTATTCAATATTTTAGAATCAAGAAATTGGATTATTTTTTGACTACACACCTTTATTAATACAGTAAACACGAGCTTAAAGAGCTAGCTCATGTAAGTTGTCATATTCGTGGTTACTTATTTGGGAAAAACTTGGAAAATCTCCTCTGAATTTTTTGGTTGGGTATACATTATTGTTTTTGTTTTTTTTGAGGTAATTTTGTTTTGTTAGGTATCATAGGAGTTATATATAGTTTATAAGTAACAAATTAATGTTGTTCTAGATAGTCCATTCAGCCCACCATTTCCTAAGCAATTAAATCATGTTTAATGAATTAAAAGTATGGATGTAATCCCAATCCACCAAAGAACAATTTGAAGGAGAATAAGAACACGAGGTGCTCCCAACGACTTATAATGATCAGACAGAGATCCAATTTATCTAGTATATTTTTGTATAATATTTACTCAATTTTCCACTGAGGAAGTATCCTTTCCACGGCGGCTTAAAACCAGAAGCAGTAAAAACTCCAACTTGTTCCGAGGAAGAGGAAGGTCCAAAGAAAAGCTGAAAAAGTTATTCGATCCGCTCCATCATCAGCCACTAGTTCTGGGTCAACGTATAATGTTGACCATTTTGCCGCCCATCTACTATTTTTCCTCATATCTAAAACTTCATTTCCCTACACTTTCTGTAGCACATATAAAATACAAACAATGCACATATTTAATAAATATGTGGCACACATTACATATCATGCAACATAATTTATTAAATATGTATTATGCTGCGTGATGTGTAATCTGTCTCATATATTTATTAAATATGTACTATAGAAAGACTAATTTGTGCAACATTATTTTGAGCAGATTATAAAATACCTATTTTTTCTGTAAGTAGCGGGATTATCGAGAAGTGACGAGATTTACGTCTGGAATGACAAAGAAAATATGTTTTTTAATACCAAAATTACCCTTATTCGAATTATTTAATAAAAAAATATGAAATCATTAACTAAATTCTCTTCAATCGGATAGTTGATATGGATTAGATGTGTGGATATGATATATTCTTATTTTGTGTGGATATGATATATTCTTATTTCTTACACTTATAGGCATTCTCACCATAACTATATATATATATATATATATATATATATATATATATATATATAATAATTGGGTTCTGTAGTATCCGGTCCCGGGTAGTATGTAGTCTCAATCTAGACCACACATTTTGATCACGTGGGCGCACCAAAATTTGATAAGTGGTAGCTGATAAACGCACTTTTTACTAGTTTAATAATGATATATTATGATGAATTTAAATCAGTTTAAGTGCGTTTATATATTGATATTATGTTTTTAGCCATTTTGAGAAGATCTTCGCTCTTGGGGTTCCATTTGGTGTTTTGTAGGCTTTTCGGTGATAATCGATGCATAAGGCAAAAAAGTAACTAAAGATGAAAAGGAACAGAAGGCTAGCGGCCACCCTAGCGGCCGCTAGCTTTGATCATGAGCTCATGCGAAAAGAACTATTTAAAAACGACGTTAAATATGATGAAATGGATATGACAAGTATGGATGTGAAAAATTTACAATATTAAAGAGTATCTTGATAGTAGTCCATAGCGCAAACGGATCGCAATTCGGAGTTCGGACCCGAGAGAACGGAGCGAAAACGAAGTCACGCACTCTGTTTTGAAACTAGCGACCACCCTAGCGGTTGCTAGCCATGGTCGCGAGTTCATCCCGAAAAGCTTCTGTCTCACAGCTAGCGGCCGACCTAACGACCGCTAGGCGCCGCGGCCTGACGAGAATTAGGGCTTCAGCCCATCAACTATAAATACCCCAGACCATCCATTGGTGCCTCACCTCCGTTTTTAGCAATTTTTGCACTCTTTTCATTCAATTTTCATTCTAGCTTTAGATATTACACATCTAGACTTTAGTTTTCATCAATTCTACTTTCCGTTAACGTATTGTAATCGTCATTGGAGCAATTCATCCGAAGAATTTCAGATTTTCAATTTTCTACTCGGGTTTGGATTCAAATCCAACAATTGTTCTTCCGACACTCCATTACGGGTTTTATCAATTCAATTCCTATTTTTATGTTAATTTCGTCTTTTATTTCAATTTATATGTCTAGCTATTTTTTGTTCTAATCCTAGGGTTTGTATGATTTTATCCTAAGTGTGGTGATTCCTGCTATTTGCTATTTACATTCCAGTCATTGATTTGTGATTCTTGGAGCTCAATCTTATGTGTTAATTTCTGATCAACTTCAAAATTAGAGTTTATTAATTTATAATTAGGGTTTATTAATTTCAGATAGGGTTTATTATTTCAAAATTAGAGTTTATTAATTTAAAATTAGGGTTTATTAATTTAAAATTAGGGTTATTAATTCACAATTAATACATATTAATTCAAAATTATGATTTATTAATTTACAATTAAAGTTTATTAAATTAATTAATTTTAATTATAATTAATTTAATTAATTAATTTTAATTATAATTAATTAATTAATTAGGGTGGGTCTCACTGTGCGCGCGCACACACATGAGACCACCCAAATATTTAGAGAGAGAATGGATCAAATAGTACTCAAGCCTGAGGTAATATGTAGTACTCAATCTCATCCACTCATCTCATAGATCTTATGGTGGAGATTTTTTCAGAATTTTTAAGCTTATTTTCATTGATTTCGCTACAGTAAGGGTGGATTAGTAATTTGATTTGTTATGTGATTTCGAAAACAAACCATGCATATAGTTGAACTGAACTATGCATTTAAATGAACGTAAAAATGCATTCACTTGAATACAAACATGCATATGAGTTTCGATTTTAATGCATGCTAGAAACGCACTTACAACGCTCGCTCGCGCGCACTCAACGCCGGTTGGGTGCGATTCAATGTTATGTTATTTTAAATGCAGTGTTATGTTATTTTATATGCATTATTTATGTTTTGTTGTGGCTCTTCCCAAACCCAGTGCCCCTACCCAGCGTCGGCGCACACCCAACGCTGGGTTGGGTGCGATGTAGTGTTATGTTATTTTGTATGCATTATCTGTGTTTGTTATGGCTCTTCCCAAATCCAGCGCCCGCGTATACCTTAACGCTCGCGGACTCTCCTACCCAGCGTCTGCTATGTGCCTTTCTATTTTGCCCCTGAGCGAAAAATGGGCTACTGATCAGCCTATTTTCTAACATGAAAACATGCTTGTAGATAGGTAAGTCGAGTATCGTATCCACATGGATTGTAACGCGAAAATATAGAAGTTAACTCAATAATTCTTTATTATTATCCAAGCAACAATTTGGTTTAAAAGAGTTTTGAGACTTCAAATATTGAATTCAAAGTCAAGAGAATCAAAGCGAATAAAGATAATGATAAAAATCAAATAGACGAAAAGACTAACCCTAGGGATGTAATAATCCTACCCACAGCGTGTGTTTATCCTGCTCCCTATTAACCAATTTTTAATCCAGTCAAAGATGAAAGATCACATAAGTAGCCATTAATTTCAGTTACGACAATTATGGTTGTAGATTACTAATTTAACTATTACTGTTACGTCTCAAGGTGAAAATTAGTAACTCCAAAAAGATCACAAAGAATATGCTTCCTACGGATGTTCCTATCTCAGCTACGATTCAAGGCTTACCTATATTGTGCATTCAAGATCGATTGACAATTAAAACTATTAAGTATTCAACTGGCAACTAGATATGCATCAATTTTAATAAACACTAATTTTAATTAATAAACCCTAATTGAAAATAATAAACACTAATTTTGAATAATAAACCCTAATTGTGAATTAATAAAACCTAATTATGAATTAATAAAACCTAATTATGAATTAATGAACCATAATTATGAATTAATAAATTGTAATTTTGAATTAAAAATTATAATTAAAAATTAATAAATAAATTAATAAAATCTAATTATCCTTAATTAATATATCATTATTTTAATAAAAAACAAGGATGAGCTCACGATGAGACGGAGCTCACCCAAGTTCTTGTCATATATATATATATATATATATATATATATATATATATATATATATATATATAGGGAGGGTTATCATAAAACTACTCTTAGTATAAAAACATAGAACTAATTATATCCATTGATTAAACATCCATCAACCGTCAAATCGATATTAAAACATATCACGGTATTTACCTCTTTGCATTCCATTAATATGGTGAAGGGTAATCAAGTAAATTTATAGTTACATGAAAATGAATCCCGGTATGCAAGATACACAAAATCAATTACAAATCTGTATCACTCACGGTTTATACGCAACATTTATTGCTGATTCAATTAATGAGTCTTTTTGAATTTATATTAGCGATTCTAAATGTTTTGATATTATGAAATGTTGTAAAACATGGCTTTCCATATGCAATTATGCTGCTTTTAAGTTTGCACCTACTTTATTATTATACCTAAATATAATATATGTTGATTATAAATGAATCCGATTGAAACTTAAATGCATAACACAATAACATGTGAACATAATTTATGGATATGTTTGTAATATGATCAAAATTTATATGCTGACACGATCCAGGTAATTTTGATGGTTTGAAATATTTGCAAATGGATTTGATGATTAAAATTGATATATTTTTAAGTTACATCTTACGTTTGTTAATTGTTTTTATGCACCTGATTAAATGAATATTTTTGCCTTTTTATCTGCATAAATACTGGTATTGAAATGAATAATATCATTTAATATATATATGTAAAATGTGTATATGTTGTCATGATCCAGGAGATTTCAGGTGGATGTAAAGATATTGTGCATCGCGATAATGTCCTAACAGTGAGTAAGGTGTGTAATATGTATGTTCTGATGTTTCAGTTTGTGTTTGTTCATTTTGTATGAATTACTCATCTTTAAATATATTCATTGTTCAAAATGCATCAGTGCCAAATGAATTATTACTATTTTTGAATATATTCATTTTTCTAAATGAATTATTACTGTTTTCAATTGAATATAACTGCGCATTGTGTAATCGTGTCAAATGATCATATGTTGCCGTTAACCATTAGATTGAAGGTGCACATATTAAATTTACAGATGTATCAATATTGATAATATTATGATTAATAATGTTTCATATGTTGACATGATCCAGGATGTATCCGGGGGAAGTAAAGATGTATCAATACCTGATTAAATGAATATTTTTGCCTTTTTATCTGCATAAATACTGGTATTGAAATGAATAATATCATTTAATATATATATGTAAAAACGTGTATATGTTGTCATGACATCATCCATAATCCCATAAATTATGCATCAAAAAACGGTAAGCAGTTACATGCGTGTACCAAAATTACTTTGTTAACCTTTAAGCCCAACTATTACTATGTATTAACGTATATTCTGTCCATAACTTACTATTAATCAGAACCGTTTATCTCTTGAAATCAACCATCATGATTGGTTCTATGTTTTTATGATAATTTTGGTTCTTATTTGAACCAAAGTCTATATATATATATATATATATATATATATATATATATATAGAGAGAGAGAGAGAGAGAGAGTTTGGTTCAAATAAGAACCAATTTTATCTTAAAAACGGAGAACTAATCTTGGCCGTTTCTTTTTCGAAATATGCGATTTTGATTGTTTTAATTTTCAGATTTTGGTTTGCTTTAATATAACCGTGAAGGTTACAAAAGTAATTGTACATTAGTTTTAATTATAGGATCCCTTAATTTACGTTAACCATCAATGTATGTATAAAACTGTTTGTTTTATGCAATATTTTAATATGTAATGCAAATCATGCTCCTTAATTTCCGTGATTCTTTGTTTTTAGTTTCTTCCATTCATTATTTATGTTTTCTCTTCACATAGTTTTTAAGATTCCCAGTTATGAATATTCAAGAAGGTTAATTTTCGTGAATTTTTTTTTGTTATTCGTTTCTTCCATTCATCATTACATTTTCTCTTCACATATTGTTCAAGATTGCTTTTAATGAATATTCAAGAAGGTTGGTGTTTTTTCAAAAATGCACATTTTTTTTAATCACGAATGTAACTTCATAGATTTTTATTTAACAATTCATTTGTTAATTCACGTGATTCATTATATACTTTATTATTGGGTTATTATTTTTTATCATGAATGTAAATTCATAAGATGGATTTCATATTGCATATTTTGTATATACACATACATAATATTACGTATGGAATACATTTAGGTATATATGTATATTAGATAATTGTTATTATTAATATAACACAGTCATGCTGATTATATTTATTGACATTGTTATTCATTTATATCGCTTGATTATGCATTGCGTTTAGTATCAAAATTCATTTATCATATTAAGAATTTGCTATTAATTTATATAATTAATTATTTTTGTTGGTACTTGTCTTGGGGCAAGATATCTCGTATAGTATATGGATCACATATGGTTGAAAAATTCGATTCGGTTTTAGGATATAATAACATAACACGATCAATAATTAATATAATGGATATACTTAAGTGCATAATTAAGTAATTACTTGGAATTATACAGATACTTGAATTTTTATTATTTTGAGAAAATAAAAAGAAAATATATAATACTACCATGATAAACGAGAATTGATTTGGTTAAACAATACTATTTGGTGGGTAAATAAGGATTGATGTTTTAGTAGTAACAATAAAATTCAGTTTAAAATTATCAATAATTCATTCAATAACAATATATGATTCATTAGTAGCAACAATAAATTTTAGTTTAAAATTATCCATAACTCATTCAACACTAATTTATGATTCGTTAGTAAAAGCAGTAAAACTAAGTTTAAAATTATCTATCATTCATTCATACCAAAATATGATTCATCAATAGCAACAGTAAAATCTAGTTTAACATGATTCATAGTTCATTCAATACCAATATATGATTCATTAGAAGAAACTGTAAATTCAGTTTAAAATTATCCATTGGATCATAATAAAATTTTATCTTTAGCAGAACACAAAGAAAAAAGTTTAATAAAATTTCATTTTGAAAATATTTGTAGATCTGGATTCACTTGGTTTAATTAGTTGTGCAACTCGTATAATATAATTGTTATGCAGAAAATGCGGTTGTTCAAGTTCATTTTTGCTGAACAAATGTTAATCCTAGATACATTGAGATTTTGAATCAATTTTATTGGAATTTCGAACGTTTTCACCGCCTTCATATTCGGGATTTACGACATCATCATGAGAGAGAAGATAGAAGTCATGATTTACCACCTTGGTTTGCGGGATTTATTATAGAAGGATTTTTCTTTTACAAATTTACCCTGCATTTATTAATTTTGTAGTTGAATTTGGAAAGCCATGCAGATCAAATCATAGTTTATATGCACTGTAGATTTCGACTAGATCAATGACTATAATTGGTTCTCTGTTTTTACACTAAGTATGGTTCTCGTTCTCATGTTAACCTCCCCTATATATATATAACATGGATTTCATATAGTCAACATTAGTCAACCCAATCAGAACACATGAAGTTATATTTCAAGAACGGCTGCCTAACCGAAATACCAAGAAATTACGTGCGTTGAATATTTCGTATATATAGGATGAAGCTTGCAAGAAATTATTAATCAAACTATACAAAATTTCATCTGTCCATCATTCAGTCTTTCTTGATATGTAAATACTTCCGAAAAGAAATATATAGACATGCAAGATTAGTTCACAATAAATATAATGTTTGAATTTTGAGGTCGGAGCTGCACACGTTTGTCCCTATTTTGTGGCAGAAATAGAAAGCCGGCATTTGCAGGTAGAGAGAGATGACTCTTTGCTCCTTCAAAGGTTAATATTTGCTTATATATAAAGACAGTCGAACTCTTAAGAGAATCAGCCCCATGTGGAACCAAGAATTAGATTTACACCACAACAAAAATTATTAAAAAATTACGAAATGATACATTAATTTAGTCTTATAATATCATGATTTTACTAGATTTTACCTCAATAGATCATTAATATATTACCCCAATAAATAGAAAATGTGTCAATTTTAGCTCGAAAATAGTTTTCAGCGTAAGAAAATATAATTGACAGCCCAAAACGACATGCGGCTGTCAAAATGGATGAAATGACGAGATTTGCGTCTTAGATGAATATATAAATTTAGTCTGGTATTGATAATATGTCTTTGTCCAATAATAGAAACATTATGCTTTCTGTCAACAATGTTTCAATGTAAATTAATATCCTATGTATACTATCAACAGTATTAGCATTAGGTTTCTAGAAACAAAAAATATTATGTTTTATGGTTCGTATAATTTTTACCAATACACAACTTCTGGAAAGACAACAATTCTTTTACACAAAAGGAGAACTGTCGGCACCTCCAAATACGGATCTGCCCCTACTTTTCGGCATCCTTAATATAAACCGACAAGTTGTACCAGTTATAAATGAAATTGTCATCTCCCATCTCTATTTGTTAGACCGTCATTATTGGATAATTGAGATTAATTAGTCCAAAATTTGGTTCTCATTTAATAATTTGCCACGGTCGAAAGAAACTGAAACAAACCTGAGAGACTCGAACAAACCAAACGGTTGACTTTTAAACTTATTTTAGAGAGCTTATAAGATGTTAAAGTTTTTGGATAATTGAGCTTATAAGCTAGAGAAAGAATCGTGAGTTAGAGAGATAAAATTAACTAGATGTGAAATTGATAGTATATATGTAGAAAATAACAAATCATAGTAAGGTTATTTTAATAAATTCATTGTTGCTTCTAAACTTATAAAAAAATAAATTGGGGATTATCAACTTATTTTTAAAGGTATTTATAAGTGTTTATGAACTTTTTGTATAACTTATTCGATGTTTTGAAGAACTGATAAGCTCGGTAAACACTCTCTTACTAATCTAAAAAATGCCAAAAAATAAGAAAATCCGCTGCGCAGTGCGTATTATAAAAGTAAGTATTAACTAATCAAACACAAATTTTTCTTTGTTGGCGCGCCAGCCCCTATCTTGTCAAATCGAACGTTCGCAATGCCTGTTCACGTCACTTGGAAACACACACGAAACGTGATTTACGCTCAAAATAATTAATTGTAAAAAACAAATACACACCTCCATAAATCCATCAATATACATCCTAACAATCCAAAACAAGGTTAGAAAAAAAAGAAGACAAAGGCTCTTCCTCACGCGTGATGACTACATTCAATTATAATTAATTAATCTTAATTAGGAATAATTAAATTCTAATTGGATGTGGAACTAATCGCACCTCATGTAAGGAAGTTCTCATAAGAGACGAGCTCAAAAAAGAATGTGTAGAAACATCTGCGTCCGTCCCCGACAACCAAAGAGAGAGAAGATCTAAATCTCGGAATCAGAAGCGGGAGGAGCAGACATCATATCCTTAAACTCGCCGAAATCCAAAACGCCGTCGGAGTTGTGGTCGTAAGCGCTGATCATATCCTTGCAATCCTCGCCGCTGCGCTTGTCGAGCAGCCCTAATCTCGAGAGAACGCTCTGCAGCTCCTCGCAGGAAATGTAGCCGTCGCGGTTCAAGTCGAAGACCTCAAACGCCTTGAGAAGATCCTTCTCTACACGATCATGATCGTGTTCGTGTTCGTGTTCGTGTTCTGGTTTTCTGGCCTTGACCATGGCCTCGTAGAAGAAGAAGAACTCGATGTAGTCGAGGCTCGTTCGCCCCACGAACTTCTCGAGCTCCTCCGGCGTCGTGCGAATGCCGATCTGGTCGAGGAGCTGGTGCAGCTCCTCAATGCCGACGAGCCCTTTGTTTTTCTTGTCTAAATTTTTGAAGATTCTGTGCAGATCGTCGGCGTTGATAGGAGACATGTATGCAGTCGAAACTCGAAAAAAGCAAATGAAGAAGAAGAATGAAGAAGTAGAAGTTTGATTGATTTAGTTTTGGAGTTGGCAGAGATTAATAAGAGATTGATGGTTATATAAGGGGAGGGGAGGGGAGGGGGCGTTGAAAATGGAAATGGCTTTTTTTTATGTGAAGAATTTGAATGCGTGTGGATTTAACGGTCATTTGACTAAATATATGTGGAGCAGCACTAATATTTGCAACTTTTTAATAGAAGAAAAGTTCTAAGATTCTATTCTTGTAGCCTTGCTTTTTTGATCAATCTTTATACCGTATGGGAGAAGATTAAGAGAAATTTCAATACTTGTTTCCTTCATTCTACTTTTTGTTTGTTACCATGTTTTTTCTACTTTGGAATAATCAAGTGTGTCATGTTCTTTCTTCCAATAATTTGTCTATTCTATTTTGTGTCGCTATTAAATTTATCATTTTTAATAATTATTATAAAAGAAATAAATTGTTGTTGTATAATAAACTCTAATTAATAGTTATTATCAAAAAAATGAAACTTGAAAAACTAAGTATCCGAACTATGGAATAATGAACTCTTGTAATCAATTTTTAACTCAAGAATAAATAAATACTAAATGCTAAGTAATATTATAAACCTTTTAATATTTGTACAATTAAAAAATACAAGAAATATAAAAGAAAATCTAAAAAAGAAAGAAGACACATTCCCGTGCATTCGTCTAATAAGTACTAATTATGATTGATAAATATTAATTGAAGATTAATCAATCTTAATTAAGATGGATGCACCATACATTCAGATGCATACAAGTTTTCGCCTAGTTTAATATGTCTAGCCAAAACATAATATTGATACTTTATATGGTGCAAGATATCACAATCAAACCTTATCATATACTATCAAACAAACGAGACAAATATATAATATCATCCAGTGTTTTGAGTGATGAACGATATTGACAATACATATAATTAAGTATTGAAGAATCATATGATCAAACAAATTCAAAAAATTCAATTCATTAAAATATGGTGGATTAGCATATATCATATTTATCTATTTAATCTATCATACATGGCAAACACCCCATGTATGTCATATAAAATGGATTGGCAATATAGAAAAGAGAAATTACAATATTATGGCGGGATGGATGAGTGCCAAATGCTACGAATTTGAATCTCCACTTGCATTTTTTAAGTCGTGTATGCATTTTATGTAAATATGCCAAAGTTAATAAAAATTTTACAAACACAACAAAATACAATATAACAAGTTTGGTAGTTTAGTGCCCTCTATATAAATCTCTGTCCCATCTCCTAAATCTGAAAAAAAAATAGAATAAAATATTATAAAACTAAGAGTACATAGAAAAAGAAAAAGGCTTTATCATCCCCTAATACATGTGTCAACTATTTATGTAAAATGTTAAATTAGGACTCCTTCCAAAAGAAAAGCTGTATTAAATTAGGCCCAATGATGGAAAAAGTCTTGTTAAGTGGGCGGCACGCCGTCAAATAAGTAATGAAAAAACAAGAGCACCAGAATCTACAAGATCCTATATTGCTAAAAATATATGCTATGGACTAATGGAAGGGGCTTATAAACTTCAGAAGTCTATGTGGTTATGTGAGGGGTTTTTTTGGCTGAGTTTATAAATTTTTTAAAATAACTTATAAATTATTTAGGAACTTAAAGTTCCTATAAAATATTTAGTAAAATAAGTTTTTAAACAGTTTAATTAAAAGTTGTGAAAATAAACACCAATAACTTATAAACTCCCATAAAAATAAGTTGTTTAACTCCAACTTATTTTTTCATAAGCTTATAAGTAAAAATGAATTTATCAAAAATAACTTTACTATGGTTCGTTATTTTGTACCTACACATTATCAATTTCACATCTCGTCAATTTTCTATCTCTAACTATGATTTTCTTTCTCGAACTCACGATTCTTTTTCTAGCTTATAAGCTCAATTATCCAAACACTTTGACACTTGAGACATTACATCTTATAAACTGTTGGAACTTATAAACTCTCAAATATAAGCTTAGCCAAACACCCTCTATGTCCCACATAAAGAGGAGTTCAAAACATTATAATTTACTAGCATTTCATCCCATGAGATGCATGAATATAATCTATATCAGTAATTTAAGTGAAATTAATGAAACGATAAATTGCGCTCATATTTTGTCATATGTCATATACATATTTGTCAAGTTTTCATACATGGTTAGAGCATGTATTGTTAATCAATTTATAATAGTGTCTCTTATTTTTATTTTAATATTTTTTCGTTAAAGTGTAACTCATAATTCATTTAACTTGTTTTAGTTCAATTCATATATGTCACATGTATTGTCAATTCGATATGAGTTAAAAATATAAAAATAAATATATTTTGCATTTTGTAAAATTAAAATATATGAAATTAGATAAGTATGATATGAACTTGTGAATTTTCGCGGGAAAATATACTCCCCAACGGATCATCAACTTCAATGTCCTTCCCGGAATCTTCAATGTCCTTCCCGGGAATCTTCGACACAAGTTTTAATAAAAAATATTGAGTGTATTGTGAATGGAGTAAGTGTCGACATTAATGTAGTGTTAGATTAGTTAGTGGTGAACCGTGTGTGGTAAAATATGTATATAAGTGGTGTTGTTGAGGATAAGAATGAGGGATAGTTGTAGGCCATGAGTGGTAAATATGTAAATAAATAGTATTGTTGATGGTAATAAGTAGTGAGTATTTTGTGTAATAGTTTCAATAAATAAAATATGAAGAAGTTTAGGGGACATACCAAAAAGAAAAACAATGAATAAATTTGAGGGAGGGAGAACGTATAAGATTTCAAATCTTTTAAAATAATTATAGTATATATTTTTTATATTCTATATGTATTTATAATATCCATTTATATATTTAGTTTAATTTGTGAAATTTATTTATTTTAGTTTGAGATTTGTTATGAAATAAATAATTAAATTTATTTTCATACTTAAAGTAAAATACACACACACACACATATATATGGGTTGTTTAAATAACTATATTATATTATTAGAAAAATTATGCCTTAACTTGGTGTTTTGATTATATCCAAAAGTGTAATATCCCGAAGAATTAAATGCCTAATTACGATAATTAAATTCGTAAATTAGGGTTTCGCCGAAATAATTGAATTAGTAATATATCGAATAATGATTTCGATTGATTACGAAGTAATGAATTCCTATTTTATATTCACTAAGGATGGTGAATTAAGGAATATAAATTTATAAAGTGTTTCGGCAGTAATATTTTAACGTCGATTGAATATCGATAGTTAAAATTTCGTAAAATTTTCTAAGTGTCGAAGCTTAGAATTAAATTCCATTATTAATGGAATAATTTAATAAAGTTATTACGACTTTATTACGAACTTTTTGAGATAGATCGATAATGAACGTTTTGAGACGTTTCAAACGTTAACGTTTAGAGATGAATAGAAAAATGAGTTTAATGATCAAGGAATTATAATATTTAAATTCCTATGATTATTTTATGTAATTAGAGTATTATTTAGCATTAAAACAATGCTAGAACATTAAGGGTTAATTATTGAACAAATATGAAATTTTCGAAAACCCTAATTCGAAAATTAGGGTTTTCACACATGAAATGATACTAATAATTTTTCCTATGATATAAATTATCATCTAAGATATATATTATATTATATATCTATTAATAGCAAGAAAAATCAAATTTTGAGCTTTTAATTCCAAAAATGCCGTGACTATGGGTGTGAGAAACAATATTTACGTGAGAAATTTTGCATTGTTTTGCTATGTTGTGATTTAATCATTCAAGTGGGATATAATTTGCACATTAACCAAGTAAATAAAAAGTGAATCAAGTGGATGCATGGTGTGAGGATAGGAACCGTGTATATTGTTCCAAATTGAGGTAAGAAGGATTTGTGGAACTCTTATTTGACTTTAACCATTTTCTTTAATTAATGCCTAGGATCATTAGGGTGTATAAGACAAATTAGAAAGCTTCCCTAGTAAATGAGAGAGAGATCCGACGGCAATATTGATCCAAAGTGAATCAAATTGTTTTGTTCAAGAAAATTTGATTCCATGCATTAAGTATGTGTAAGAGTGGTGACATACTAATATTGGTGAGTCATAAAGCATGATTTAAATTGTCTTGCTTGTGTTGTGAGTGTATGATCGAGAGAGAGAGAGTTGATACAAGGTGTAAATCAATTACTTAAGTCTTGTATAAAGCAAACCAACTCATTTACTCTCCCAAACAAAGAAACTACCGAGAGCTTTGTGAGAAGAAAAACCTTGTGTGTTCATCTTATTCCTTAGCCAAATCTTGGATATTAAAGCATTGCTCAATAAATCGATACCGTTAAAAAGGTTAGAAATCGAACGAGCTTCGATTATACATTAAGATTTTAAATTTTCGATGGTTTGATCTTATGTTAAGCATGTGTTCTTAATTATGAAATTATGCTAGCATATGATAGTTGTTCATTAATAATGCATATTATGATGAAATAGAAGCATGTATCATGTTTTAAATTGAGGCTAAACATGTTAAAATTTATATGATGATGATCGAAAATTTTGGAATTGATTTAAGGTTGGATTAATGCTAGCTATATGATGTTATAGAAGCTTATAGTGAATTTTTGAGAATTTTAAAAAAAAATCCTAGGCTATAGTTTGAATATGACCGAAAATCATGAAAAATATTAAAGTTGATGTACAATTTTTATTTAAGAAATGTTATAGCATATTGTTGATCTGACCTTAGTTATGTACTATATGATTTTATTAAGAATTTTGAAAATTATTTGCTCCATTTTCTCAAGAGGACCGAGAGCTTCAAGGCTTGGTTTAATGATGATTTAATTGTTTTTGATTAATGTTATGATGTATTAGTTTTACATGATAGTATTTAAGCATAGTGTAATTTTCACTACAAAAAAACACGCGAACAGCGACGGAAAAATCCGTCGCAAAACATCAAAAATCCGTCGTAAAACCAGATTTGCGACGGATCAGAGACGGATTTGTACCGTCTCTAAAAACCTCGTTGTTAGGCATACAACGACGGTAAAAATTCCGTCGCAAAAGTTTGAAACGGACTAGCGACGGACTTATCCGTCGTTGATAGATTAGTCGTTTGACTCGTCGTTTGTTACGTTGAATTAACGACGGAAAAGTCCGTCTTAATTAGCGACGGAAACAATTCCGTCGCTAAATTATTTGGGTAATTCCGTCGTAGATCCGTCGCAAATAACGACGGACTTTTTTACGTCGCTATATAATTCCGTCGTAATTGAGTCTCAGATCCGTCGCAACATCTGTTCGCTATTCCGTCGTAAATCCGTCGTAATCTGCGACGGATTTTTTCCGTCGCTAATAGAGTCCGTCGTAGATCCGTCGCTGTACACCACGACAAATTAGATTCTGTTCCGTCTCAGAACCGTCGCAGTTCCGACTTAATTCCGTCTCTATTCCGTCGCTATCCTTAAAATATTTCAACAGCCAGTTTCAGATTATGTTTTACCCGTGTTTTTTACATGTTCAATACATCCACAATCATCACAAATTCATCCACAATCATCACAAATCCAACAACATCCACAATCATCACAAATCCATCCACAATCCATCCAAATCACAATCCAAATCATCACAAATCCACAATCCAAATCATCACAAATCCACAATCCAAATCACAAATCCACAATCCATCCACAATTATTCAATACATCCACAATCTGATAATTCACAACAACTATTCGATACGGAGTTATAAATCCAAATCTAAATCCAATTCAACAATTCAAATCCAACAACAACAATTCAAAATATCCATAAATGAAGTAAAAACGTATAGATAGGAATCAATATGGTGGAGGGTGGTGGGGGTCCAGATCGCTACTCGAGCCCGATAGGAATCATTGGAATGCCTCTGTTGAGCTTCCATCTGAGCTTGAAGACGTTGAAGCATCAGTGCATGCTCACTCTGTTGTGCTTGAATCCTCGCCTCAGTCTGCTCACGCCTCCTTCTCCAAACAGCTTGCTCGACCATCCGCTCTCTCTAACTTCATCTCTCCTCCATCTCCGTCAATCGCTCGATATCCGGAGACTCCATACGAGAAGTCATTGCAGAGCCGGAACTAGAGTCGCTCTCCATGAATGTACGTGAGAGAACCAGACCAAACAATCTCTTTTCTTCGATGCAGGCGCCTCAGGGATAACCTTGAGGATCCGAGTCCTATCTACTACAGGCTCTCATCTGCTGGCTTGAGTCAAAATCTGAACTTGGTCCTCCACCGCTCCTGTATTTGCGATAAAATCGTTTAACTTTCCAAATAGAAGTTATTTTTACATCATTACCATATTTAATATTTAATCTACTTACCGCGATGCTACGAGCCTTCCCATCTGTATAACTTCCATCGGGCGACATGATATTTCGAAAACATCCCATGGACCTCGAAATATGGACTCCACGTTCTCGGCCTATTCATTCATTCAAACATTATTAATGCACACGTGGGTAAATGATAATAAGTATTTGTGTGCATATAATAGAGTCTGATTGCTACTTAAAAATAAGAAAATTAAACAAGCTTCATTAATGATGTTTTAATCCAATTAGTTTGTATGCGTCTAATAACTTAGCAATTAACAGATTATGATATATGTGGTAAAGCGAACAACATTAAAACCTAAATTGAATTCCGAAAAACTAAATACTTACAATGCTGGTAGCATAATCTAAAGCACATCTGGAGCCACCCCTGTGCTTAACGATCCCCGTCCCCTCACCATCTGGCTCTGTCATCCTACTCCTCCTAGCTTTTTCTGCCTTAGTCTGCACCTCAAGCTGATTCCAATAATCCTGCCACGCAGGCCAATCCGATCTGGGAATGAATTGAGGTGGCGCGTCGTCAGCTCTGTGCCTCTTGATCTTATGAATAAGATCCTTATATCTCACTGCCGCCTTTTGGCACCATGCACGTAGACTACTTCAGTAGACAAAGCGGCGCGTCCCAATGAAATAATTAAAGCATAAATTTGAAAATGATACATTTGAAATGCACATTCATATATATTTTGAATTACAAAACATCACATATATACGATAACCAATACATGAAAGACAAGTTGCACTAAAAAATTTCATTTAATGAACTTGACTTAGAAAGCACCTCACTTCATGGCTAAACCCCCCAAGATCCTCTTTACCTCCATGTTAAAAGCTTTTTCAATTTTTACAAGTCCTCTAAAGGTAAAATACATATCCATATATCTTATATAGTGTTGTGTCACAATTGTTTCCTTAGGGATCACATTTGATAAATATTATTTGAACCTTAAACATCATTTTCAACAAAAGGATATAAATATTATCAAATTAACTATCACTTAGTCAGAAATAAACCAATATACTTGAATGTAAATCAATAATACCGAAAGTCTTGAAAATACACCCGCCTCGATCCTCGGGGACCAATTTCCAACCGAAACCCGATGGTTCATGACCTTCTTGAGCGACTCGGTGATCACATGTGCAACATCATGCGATGGACATAAAATCCTACAATTGAGTTAAAATAATATACATTATATTCAAATAAGTACAATTGAGTTAAAATAATCTAATTAACTATAGGTACCCATTCACAATAGTCAAGGTCTTCTTCCCCATCGTGCAGTGCTGCGGACCTTTGCCGACCCTCTCCTCCACCGATAGTAAGTCCTCCTACCGGGCGCCAACTCCTTCATCCGAGGAGGTAGATGCGAAAATATTCCTACGATCACTAGACTGGACTCTCTACCTCGTCCCTCGACTTGCCATCGAAAATAGATTTGGTACATTACTTTAATAATTTTTATTCTTCAAAAGTTATCAATTGTCTTTGAATTTGGTTTCATTAGCTATTTGTTTAAACATTGTCATTGGAAAAGTTACATCTACAATATCTTTCAAGAATATTTATTTATAACTAACACTAATTCGATGGTTATCTCGAGCTATATATCTTTGATGTTCTAGTAGACTTTGTAAATGCTTTATATAATTTCATTTGGATTTAGGTAAGTCTTTTATGAGGTGCTAGGGTTTAAAGGCTAATTAAGAGTCTAAAACCGTCCGCTTGGGAGGAGGTTGGCCATGGTGGCTAGGGTTTTGTGGATGGCGGCTTAAGGCGGCCGGAGGTGACGGCGAGGTTGGTGGACGAGTTGGATTTCACGGTTAGGTTATTGGGTTTTGGATGTTTGATGCAGACGTGGTTGTATATATAAAGATTTTACTTACTTAGGTTTTAACAGGCATTTTTCACATCCGACATGTGATCGTGTGAGGCCTTCTTTTGGAGGTTATGGCGTATATCTTGTTTATGTGTTTTGCTACAAATTAGTTCGTTGATGCTACTTGCTTTTTACAATAAACACTTAAATATAGAGATTAACTGATTATGTTGTGATGTGGAGGAAGCTATTGCTTATCTAACTAATTAATTAAATGAATTTCTAAATATGTTTATACACAAAATAAGAAGAAGAAAAAGTGTATGTTAATCGAGTTTATTTTTTTTAAAAGATGAAAGTTCGGTAATGTCGAATTACCTGCAGCAGCATAATTCTGACCCTATTCATCTCCATCATAATCATCATCATTCAATGTATTATCATTTTCTGATTCCGATAATTCATATGAATCTGATTCCGACAATTCATCATCTTCGACTGATTCGTCATCTGCTTCTTCTATGTCCATCAAAGTGCCGTCAGGATGAACTCGTGTCATGTCATCATCAACCACTACACTTGTAATTAAAGGCATTTCATCTTCTTGAAATGGCGGAGGTACTATCGAACTAGATGATTCATCTGAGACTTCCACATTAGCTCTCGCTTTAATTTTGCATACATCCCACCAATCCTTTGTAGATTGTTTTAAACTCGGATAAGGACAATAGTATACTTGAACGGCTTGTGTGGCAAGGACAAACGGTTCATACTTATTATACCTTCGTCTATAATTCACAGAAACCAATTTGTATTCGGACGCACCGATGTCCCCAATCGTGATGGATCAAACCACTCGCATCTAAACATTATTACGGTCTTCATAGGTAGCCCATGGTATTCCAACTCACAAACCTCCATGTCGCCCATAAAAATCGAGTTCATTCTTGTCGCACCATAAATTTCACCTTTAATGCACACACCATCGCTCATGGTGGCTCTTTGTGTCCCATGCTCTAACGTGTGAAATTTATACCCATTTATGTAGTACCACGGATACGTCTTAATCCTTTGGAGAAGGCCCTTTTGCTAAATCCAATATGAATGGATTGACGACATTGTTGGTATGGTCTTTGACCTAAATCCAACAAATCAATTAACATCTATCAATCGGTGATTAAATATTACAAAAGGAGGTTACGGTTAATGAGATTATATACTCACATATGTATCAAACCAATGTGAGAAGTTTCATCGATTTCCTTTTGAATCTCGGAGGAGGAGATGCGTGGATGTAATCTTTTCAAGAAATCGATAAACAAACTTCAAAACAAATAGTTACAATTAGTATTTAAATAGTTATACTAATTGAAAGTTATACAACGTGAAATTATAAATACTTACTTTAAATAGTTCCCGAAACTTCAACGCAATTCAATAGCACATATAATCGAGCGACATCATACTCACTCGAATCTAGATATCTCTTGACATTTTTCCAAAAGGCGTCCACCTTGCTTGAATATTGAAAGCATATCTGGAAGTCTTCATGCTAATATCTCCCCAACATTATAATTGCGAGGCACATTCTTATGTTTCGTTCTTACGTGACCCTCAAAATAATAAGAACAGAATGTTGATGCTTCTTCTACTAAGTACGCATTGCAAATAGAACCCTCCACTCGAGCTTTATTTCTCACGTTGTTTTTCAACTTACGTAAGTATCTATCAATGTATATAAAAAAGATTAATAGTTATATGTGTATATTTATACATATGGACAACAATTGTTAAAGTGACCGTTTTACCTTTCGAATGGATACATCCATCGGTATTGAACGGGTCCGGCAATACGAGCTTCATCTGCTAGATGGACTGGTAGATGTTCCATTGAATCGAAGAAACTAGGAGGGAATATACGCTCGAGCTTGCATAAAATGACTGGAATATTTTCTTGAAGTTTGCACATGTCCTCAAGTTTGATGTTTCGAGAGGTCAAATCTTTGAAAAATAAACTTAATTCCGTTACTGCTTTCCAAACATTAGGTGGGAGAAGTTCTCAAATGCGATCGGAGTATCTGTTGCATAAAAATATGGCGATCGTGACTCTTCATCCCAAACATCTTCAATTTGGTCATGTCTACACATCGCCCATATTTGAAACATACCGTCTGAAATCTAAGACCTTTCACCCATTCGCACAAGACTTTTTTCATGTTTGTCAAGTGTGTGAAGCTTTTGGATACTTGCACATCGACTCATTCATCTTCAACTCTGGTCTATTGCAGTACAAATTAAGTTCTTCTCTTGATTTGCTCGTATCTTTCGTCTTACCTGGAATATTCATCACAGTGTTGAACACATTATCAAATACATTCTTCTCTATGTGCATGACATCCAAATTATGTCGAATCAAAAGAGAACTCCAGTACGGTAAATCCCAGAAACCGTGAGCTATGAACATTAATTCCTTGATGTAGAAATTGAAAATGTTGGACTATATGTTATAATCATGTTATAGATTAATGTTGGGGCCTTGTATAAATTAATTAGAATTTTAGAAAATTTATTGGACAATTTAAGTGAAAATGCCGAGACCTATAGAGGTTAAATAGGTGATGCCCAAATTTTATATAGTTAATGTTAATACATATTAGTGATCCTATGATAATATAGTACACTATATGAATTTAGAAGAAATTTTGGAAGATGTTGAAGATTTAAGCTTAAGGCCGTGAGTTTGAATAAAAATATTAAGGATTTTAATTCCTTAATATCAAGAAAAATAATACATTATATGTCTAGAAATTATTTTAGACATATTAAGAATTTATGGAATTTTATAAACATAGTATACTATGTTTATGGTGACACGTTATATTAAATAACGTTAGGAATGAAAAATAATGTTTAATGAATAAGTTAATTAATATTAAAGAAAAATATTAATAGAGTTTATCGATTTGAGTGAAAAATCGAGAATTAGGGCTTTATGAAAAGAAATCGATTGAAAATCGATTTATATTGAAATTAGATATTAAATATGTGATTTATTAAAGAATTTATTAAGAAAAGTCAAAATTGTTGACTTTTGAAATTAACGTATGAAATACGTTCGATAAATACACTAATACGTGTAAAACGTATTAATTATGTAAGAAAATCTCTTTGGTGAGAAAAGATTTCATAATTGAAATCTTTATATCGAAAAATGTTAGAATACGTCGAACGTTTAACCTAAAGGGTTGAAATGAAATAGTTGAACATATCTCGTCTCTATCGAAGTACGAGAAATGTTTAGTTTAAGATACGCGATTGAACGGCGTATTGAATTCGTTAAGGAATTCAAATTATATTAGTATAAGTTATCAAAGTTTATTTTAAACTTTGAAAATCTCGAAAAACATGACTGACGTACTGAAATCGTTTTTACGTAAAGGTGTGGACGTGGACGCGACGAATTGACGTTGAAGGAAAATAGAATTAAGACGATCAAGAATCCAGGTGGGCTTTACTCTACTCAAAAAGATCAAATGTTTTATTTACGATGCTTTATTCGCAAGAAATACTGATGAACTGGTTTATTTAATTACCTGCCCAAAACTGTTTATGTTTTTATGTATGTATCCTATCCATATTCGAATTGTGAATGTTGTTGGGTAGCTCCCAACATATGAAATTGTTGAATTCGTATCCTTGTAAGTACCCACAAGTATGATCGAGAATTCGTATCCCGTCTTTGAGTGACAAGGATTTTATGCACTAATTTGTATTTGTGTCTTTGAAAGGGTGCTAGGCGGTCACGGCGTTCGTGAGAGAGGCCTCCTCTCCAAGCAAGAAATGGTTATGAGGTGAATTGATGGAATTATTGAGATATATGGGATAGGATATGGATCATATATATAAGGAAAATGTCTGGCCAGATGAATATTTATGGAAAATGACAGAAAATGTTTAGTAAACACGAGCATTTTAATTAAAACCTCGTGTGTTAGTGTGATGGGGTAGTGTAATTTAAATTTGATAAATTGTTTTGGCAATGAGTCCACTGAGTGCATTCTTGTACTCAGCCCTGCATGTTTGTTTTTAAATGTGCAAGTTGAGCTGATGATGATGATGATGGAGAGGTGTTGAGCAGTCAGAGTCAGGATGCTTTTTGTTGTTAATATGATAATGTTTGTTAGAAACCTTGAATGCATATCGTCATATATACATTCACATGTTTCTCCGCTGCGATTGAATATTATGTTAATATATTGATGTTGTCCCACGAGTCTTTGATTAATTGTCTTTTATGTCCTTTGATTACTGTTCCAAGTTCCAGTCCTCGTTAATCCGTCCTTAGGGTTAGAGGGCTGTTACAAAAAGCCTCACTGATGATTGTCCTGCTGATGTAATTTAGTGTTGCTCATATGTTAGGGAGCCAGCCTTTTATAGGTTTCACCAGAATAACTACCAGCTTGCATATGTCCCATGCTGAAAGAGCAAGCCGTACTGAAGTCAACCATGCTGATAGAAGTATCAGTACCAACGCTCTGAAGACTCAGCGTTGCTGAAGATAAAGAGCCCGAAAAATGACTAAGTGTCATACCATTAGTTGAGAAGTCGAAGCTGCTGATATATATACGTTAAGCTGAAGTGTCAACTGAAGATTCAGAGTCATCAAATTGAAAGAAGACGGAGTCCAGCCTGCTGATAAAATACGAAGTTGACCAAACTCATGGAACTCAAAGTCAATTTACTGAAGAAACACGAGTCAACTAAACTAGAAAAACACAAAAATATTTAAACTTTGAGTGTTTGACTTTCAACATGTTAGAGTGAATTTGTAAAGTATCCTGACAAGTCAAAACCACTTTTTAGAGTTGCAAAGCTCAAATGTACGATGTTACAGACACGAAAAACTACGTATAAGGATTCAAACAGACAGATTTCAAATGATAAATGGAATGGATATGATTGGTGTTCTCTTCAACGATATTATTCATCATCTACTCTATACATACGCGCATAATCCAACCTTTGAGGGTTACAGAACGCTGCACAATCATATATTCAAAAGCACTCAGAGCTTATATCTTAAGAACTTTTTTCCTAACAATTTCGAATAAGAGAGTTTCAAAGTGTCATCAGTAAATCTTCAGAGCTTATATATAATTATCACCTCAGGATCTCAGCATACACTCTTATTTTATAAGTTACATTCTTATAATATCTTAAGCTAGAATAGGTCTCATGTTGAAGGAGTTCAAGCAGTATTGAAGCTAGCCATACCGATAGAAGTATCAGTACCAATGCTCTGAAGATTGAAAAATTGAAGACTCAACGTTGCTGAAGACAAAGAAGCTCGAAAAATAACTAAGTGTCATACCAGCAGTTGAGAAGTCGAAGCTATTGATATATATATACGTTAAGCTGAAATGTCAACTGAAGATTCGAAGTCACTAAATTGATAGAAGACGAAGTCGGCCTACTAATAAAACATGAAGTTGACCCAACTCGTTGAACCGGAAGTCAATGTACTGAAAAAACACAGAGTCAACTCAACTGGAAAAACATAAAAATATTTAAACCTTAAGTGTTCAACTTTCAACGCGTCAGAGTGAATTTGCAGAGAATCCTGACAAGTCAGAACCACTTATCAGAGTTGCAAAGCTCAGATGTACGATGTTAAAGGCATGGAAAGTAACGTACGAGGATTCAAACGGATATATCTGAAATGATAAATAGAATAGATGTAATTGATGTTCCCTCCAATGACACTATTCATCATCTACTCTATAAATACGCGTAGAATCCAACATCTAAAGGTTACCAAAATGTTGCGCGTTCATATATTCAAAAACACTCAGAGCTTATATCTCAAGAACTTTTTCCCCAACGATTTCGAAGAAGGAGTTTCAAAGTGTCCTCAGTAAATCTTCAGAGCTTACATATAATTAAGCTCAAGATCTCAGCATACACTTTCTTATTTTCTAAGTTACAGTCTTGCAATATCTTAAGCTTAAAATTCTTGAGTAGTCGACCCGTGACAGCTCAAATCTTAGATGGAAAACCCTATACCCATACCCCCTAAAGGTTAAGTAGAAGTTAGGCAAGTAAATATCGAAGTATTAGTTATTGAAATATTGATTATCTTGCACCTGTAAGCAGGAGGTTTAGTCGACTGCACCCGTAAGCAGTCAAGGTCTCATAGTACCAACAAGCATAGGAAGATACACCAAGTAAGGCGAGATACTGATAAGGTGAACTTTAGTATCTATGTTTACTCTTGTACCCGTAAACAAGACTTAATCCCAAGTAGTTGATTGATTGTGTTATCAGTCTGTGGATGTAGGAGCTAATATCTCCTAATCACATAAAAACTAAGTATTATTTACTTTCAGTATCATTTTACTTTGCATTTAATTAAATCGAACACCATCTGCACACTCATCACATGATACTGCTTTAAAACACTCTATAAGTATCAGTTTGATACTGATGAGAAAAGTGAAACTAACTAAGCAAATATTTGACTGAAGTGTTTTATACCAACATCAATTTTTAGTAAAGGCAAAACATAACCACCACATTCCACAAACACATTAGTTATCACCAATCGACCACCGGTTGCCTCAAGATCGATGGGATTGCTAATCGGTACACCACTCGATCAGACTCTTTGTACTTGAATTGATCGGCCATATTGATATCGATCGAATCGACTTGATTACCCAACATCTACTGATCATAGAAGGTCCAATCTTGTTAAATAAATAAGTTTTAATTTCCCTTAACTATTATACCTCCACCCCCCATTAGGGCTGTCAATTCGTGCGTGTCGGGTCGTTATCGTGTTGACACGATAACGACACGACACGATAAGGTCAAACACGAACACGACCCATTAAGGATCTATCCGATACGAACACGAACACGACACGAAATGTGCTGACACAGACACGACACGAGCACGACACGGACACGAATATGGCACGATTATTTTCGTGTTGACACGACACGATAACAACATGACATGACACAAAACGATAAATTCAAATTAAAATTAGAAAATAAATTAATAATAAAAATATATAAAATATAATTAAATTAACATTAAATATTTATAAATATTATCAAATTATACGAAAACGACACGATTCGACACGATCCGACATGAACACGAATGGAACACGAAAAATTATCGTGTTACACGAACACGATAAGGATCCGACACGAACACGACAAGAAATTATCGTGTCCTTATCGTGTCGACACGATAAGGACATGAACACAATAAGGCTGAACACTAACCCGTTAATTTCGTGCGTGTTCGTATCGTGTTCTCGTGTCGTGTCGAAAATTACCAGCCCTACCCCCTATACACTAGTATGACCCCAAGGGACCATCAATTATATATTATTAGCTTAGTCTATCATCTAAAATTGTATTTAGACTACCTAGACTAAGTCAATTGTTGGTACTTTTTTAAGTATGATGTTTGTTATATATAAAACTAAATTTTTTGAAAGCGATAAAGCTAATATTTGAGCATACAAAAACACAAAGTCGCAATATCATGTTAAATAAGAACTCACACTTTGATTTAAAATACAATTCGAGAGACTCAAAGAATGTCCAATAACTTAGTCATTTCGTGCCTACAAGTCATTAAATCTAATGTTTGTAAATGAATGTTCAACTTTAAAATCTATTAATATATAAATCTATACATATTGAAGACACCATATTCATCTAGAATCCTATGTGGCATTTCCATGATTTTTCATTCTTATTTTTCTAAATTCCACAAGTTTCCTTATTTGACCACTTATCATTTAATACATTGATTAAATTGATTTATGCTAAAATTAAATATGTTATTATAAATGCATACATATATATATATATATATATATATATATATATATATTTTCATGATTATTAATGATTTTCAAAAATAATCTATTTGTACATTTGCATTTATATATCTATTACTTTTATTTAATTTTAATTTATAATCTTATAAGGAAATCTTTAATTTCAATTTGATTTAAAATAGTTGTATTATTAATTATCATCTAACGTGTCCTATCAAATTATTATTTATTTTTCTACTTCCACAAAAATATTTTTAAGTTTAATATTTATTTTTTAAGATAAAGTTTGCAAGATTAAATTTATACTTTGTAAGATTATTAAAAAACCAACTATCATATCTTGATAGTCTGAATTCTATTTGCAAGATTAATATTTAAACTCTATTTTGATTTAACTTAAATACTCATTTATTATATTTTTAATTCATATATTCTATTTTTATATATTTTAATATTCTGAAAATTTCTTTAACTAAGAGTATCAAGTTTCATATTTATTTTCACTATTTTTTTTAAATTTTGTCAACATCATTTTTCCACTAGATTTCATGGATTGAATATCTAAATAAAATTGTATTTACATGTTTGAGTGATCAATGGGTATTATGAGTTCGGGACGGGAACTTGGGGCAGCAAAAAATTCGAAAATCGAATATCCGATTTGAACCAAATCGAAATTTAAAATTCGGTTCAGATTTTTAAATTTTCGGATCGGATCGGATTGGATTTTTTAATCCGAAAATCTGAATTATATATCATTATATATAAAAAAATATTTTATTTAAATATTTTTAAATTTAATATAAATATATATAAGAATTAGCAAAATTTGATTTCGGATTTTCGATTTTTTCATAATTTTGGATTTTTCGGTTCGGTTCGGATTTTTTTATAAAAAAATTGGATTTTCGGATATTTGGTTCGGATCGAATTTTCTCTCTCTCAAAATTTGGATTTTCGGATCGGTTCGGATTAGGCAAAAATCCGAACCGAAATCCGAATGCTCACCCCTAAGAGAAACATGTAATAAAATCACTTTCTAACTTATATTCATAAAATTGAACGAGTTCAGTTAATTAGCGAAATTAATATACGATTTTGAGATAATAACTTATAGTAAAACCACTTTTTAATCGAACTTGAGACGAGTACGAGTATATACATTCTAAATAATGAGATTGCATATCAAATGTAATACTTCAATTCGTCCGCCTATGTGTCATCTCCAATATTCGCTATTCTTATTTATTTTGGATACTAATTTTGTACTTTCTAAATTCTTATATTTTAATTTTTATTTATTTTATATATCTCAGTATTTTTCTTAATTAAAGAGTATGAAATTTCCTTAATTACTTCTCATTCATTTTTTTAAATTTTTTTAAAATCATGCATCATTTTTTCATGAGACTTTATCAATTGAAAACTTAAAATAGACATTTATGTGTTTTACTAATTAGATGACATTAATATACGAGTTTGAGATGGCCGATAGTAAAATCACTTTATAATTCAATTTAGGACAAATACGAGTATATAAATTTTAAACAAGTCAAACATTAATCAACATGTCAAAGGGAATTTTTTTTTTTATTTTCTAAACTTTTGTTATTTATACTATTTTAATTAATATTCGAGTTTTTTATTGAGATAAATAACAAATTATTGTTTTTAAAATGAGAACGAGTAATAAAATTACTTTTTAATCATGTTTTTTGGGAGTACGAGCATATATATCCAAATTCATCTTGAATCATATGTGACATTTCCATGATTTTTCATTCTTATTTTTCTAAAATTTCACAAGTTTCTTTATTTGACATCTTATCATTTAATATATTGATTGATTGATTTATGTTAATATAAATATGTTATTATATATATATATATATATATATATATATTATATATATAGATTGATTGTTCATAATTACTAATGATTTCAAAAAAAAAGAATCTATTTGGAATTGAGCATAATTTTTTCATGAGACTTCATGAATTGAAAACCTAAATAAAATTACATTTATATGCTAAACTAATTAGTGGGTATTAATATACGAGTTTGAGATGAAAACCAATAGTAAAATCACTTTTCAATTCGATTTAGGAAATATATGAGTATCTAAATTCTAAACAAGTCTAAACATTAATCAATATGTGCAAGAGGAATTTTTTTATTTTCTAAATTTTTATTATTTATACTCTTTATTATTAATGCTTAGTTAATATCCAAGTTTTTTATTAAGAAAAATAACCAATAATCATAAAACTTATAAAACTATATAAGTTTAAAATGAGAACGAGTAATAATTTTTTTTTATCAGATTTGTTGTGAGTACGAGCATATAGATTAACCCTTTAAACATATAAGTGAAAAAATCAAGAAAATCCCCTTAACCTATTTTTATTATAATTTTATTTTATTTTAAAAACTTCTTCCGATGAGTTGTTGAAATACTATCACTTCGAAAAGAAGTATAGACTTATTTTTAAAATTTATACTTTTAACTTATAATTTGTAATGAAAATAATTTCTCGTCGAAACTGGACGGGTTATACACTAGTAAAAGTTCAATTGATTTCATGACATGCTATGCAAATTCATAAACCTTAAATGAATTTAGTGTAAAGTCCATGAATAATTTATAATATTATAGTATCAAATACTAAATTAATATAACTTTAAGAACCTAAGATATATTATGTAAATTATTTCAATAAATAGTACATTTTTAGTATTTAGAATTAGTTATATTTTTAATGGAAGATAGAGAAATTGTTAAAAAAATACTTACTCTATCCCGTTCTAAGTGGTTCGTATTTTTTTTTTTGACTATCCAATTTTAAGTGGTTCATATCCAAAAATGAATCATTTTTACACACAAAAGTACATTGAATTCCTTGAGCTACACTACTTTACACATAAAATACAATTTTCCTTAATCTACATGCTCAAAAGCAATGAGCATCTTAGAACAGGTCGGAGGTAGTACTAAATACAGATTTGAGAAGTTTAGGCGGGAAAACATTTTTGGTAATGATTGAACTTTAATATATAGATTAATAGACTAAACTCCACAATTTCATTCTCCTACCATAATATATATATTGCAAACAATTTAATATATTTAATAATCAAACATAATATTGATATTTTATACTCCATCTGTCCCCAAAATTCCTTCCTAGTTTTCTTTTTGGGACGTCCCCCAATTTCCTTCCTATCTATTTATGGAAATATCTTTCAACTTTACCCTCAATAATATTATTTATTTACACCTTTTTTCACCCATGACCCACCACTATTTCTCTTTTTTTACCCTCAACAACCTATTTATTTACACTTTTTACCACCTATGGTCCACCACTAACTAATTTATATTACATTAATATGAGATCTTTATTCCACTCACAGTATACTAAACAACTTTCATTAAAATCCGCATCCAAGATTCCAGGAAGGAATTTTGGGGACGAAGGGAGTATAATACATGATATACTAATCAAAGATTCACACGAATTTAAATTATTTATTTAACAACCAAAGAAAAACATCATCACAATCAAACATACAAACCTTAATCTTAAAATGTAAAAAAAATCTAACCGTTTTGCATGAAACACGCTCGAGGGTGCTTTCCTCAAAGTTTCAGTCTAAGAACATTGTCAAAAGGACACAACACGTTTTAGCATAGTTCAACCTTTATCGTCCAATCGAATTACCAGCGACATACTTAATTCAACGGTCACGTTTTTTGTGGTCTTACTCTGCATTCCATTTCCAAAAGGCTAGTAGAAAGCTACAACGAAAAATTAACTAATTCAAACTTTTTTGGTGAAGTTTGATGAGACAAATGAAACATACTGAAGCTTGATGATATTAAGTTATTGAACTAAACTCCAAATATTTACATCTGTTAACTAATTAAAATAAGGATAAATACCATTTAAACCTTTAATTATATCTGCATTAATAAAAATATTTCGAACTATCATAAATATTTATATAAACTGCTGACTATTAGTATTATATCAAAAATATCATGCATCCATTTTACGCCTCCGGAATCTTGACGTAGCGTGCCGATATCACATGAAAATGTCACGTAATTCCATGTGGTATCTATGTTATTCTATTTTTTTTTTTTCTATATGGTATCCGACGAACCACGTCAAGACTTCGGAGGTTGGAAGATGGACGTGGGATGTTTGTGATACCAAATTAATAGTTGAATGATTTAAATAAGGATAAATATCACTTAAAACTCCAAACTATCCTGAACTTTAAGAAATGTCAGTTTAAACCCCAAATTATACATGTTTTATCAAAAATATTCCGAACTTTAAAAAAATCACTTTAAACTCCAAATTATTAACTTTGTATCAAAAATATGCCGAATCCATTTCCAACGGTCGAAATCCTGACGTGGCTCATTAGATTAGAAGAAGATATCACACGTCCAATTTTAGAAGTTGGAAAATGGATACGGGATATTTTTATATAAATTCAATAGTTTTGGATTTAAAATAATATTTTTTAAAGTTTAGGATATTTTTGATAAAATGAGTATAATTTGAGGTTTAAAGTGATATTTTAAGTTTATGATATTTTTGATAGATGAATATAATTTGAAGTTTTAAGTGATATTTACCCTTTAAATAAATATCACTATTTTAGGGAATTTATAAACTCCAACAAGTTATAAGATGTTTCAAGAGCTTAATGTTGTCAAAGTGTTTGGATAGTTAAACTTATAGAATCATAAGTTAGAGAGAGAAAATAATAATTATAAAGAGAAAATTAAATAGAGATGAAATTAAAAAGGTATATATTGAAAATAACAAACCATAATATGATTACTTTTATAAATTTATTATTGTTTATAAGCTTATGAAAAAATAAATTAAGATTAAGAAACTTATATATTAGGGAGCTCATAATCTATTGAAACAAATTTATTTTAAGAACTGATTTGCCCTGGTACTTCTCAAGAGCTTATAAGTTTTTAAATAGTTCATAAACTTTTTTGAACGGCTTATAAATTCAGTCAAACACCTTGATAGTTTGCTGGTTAAAATGATATTTACTCTTAAAATTATTAATAAAATCATAGATAGCGAATATATTATACTATACAAGCACATGATTTACTTTTCTAACGAATTATATTTGTATTTATAAAATTCATTTAATTTGGATTTATTTCAAATAGGCTTCCAACCTTTAAATTTCAAATATGAATTCCACTATATAAAACGATTCAAACTTGAATTTTAGATGTTTAACTCGACTAGCAAAGTCAATTCGATCTGGAATATAGCAAGTAAAATGAGTGAACCACAACTAGTAAACGGAATCAATCACCAACATCACTATTAGGAGAGGACACACGATCACCAGACATTTTAATATCATACAAGTCAATTGCATAATTAGACTTTTTTAAACTAGTTGAGGAGAGCCAAGCTACACGAAATCAAGAAATGTCATAGAAATGAGATCTAAATGAATGTAGTCAGCCTAGATGGGGTCTGATTTTCTTCCATTATTCAATGTTCAAAAGCATGACTCATCAAAATCCCAATTAACTCTCTGATAAGTTGGAGATGCCCCTAGAATTTTATTTGATAATCTTACAAAAATCATATAAATTAAGATTGAATCATGCAAGAAGTTGTGGACAGACCTCTTTCTGAATCAGATCTTAGGGGCTTAAGGAATACTTTCCGGGCTCTTTGTATGTTTTCTCCAACTGCTCCACTTTGGTCATTTTGAAACCTCTGATCCTCACTTCTTCAGGCACTGAAGTATCCTTGAAATCGACTTTTTCAATGGTCCATCCCGCGTTGTGCACAGTCCCTCCCACTTTAACCTGTTGAGAGAATGCCCGATTATCAGATTCCGGTTCCTCGTATGTCGTATCATCAAAAAGTAAAACATGATGATGCTCATAACTCGAGATCCAAATGTTACTAGATAGTGTAAATAAGGGTTGCTGCTCTTGGCTGTTGTCAAATTTACTGTCAACATACCTCAGCACCATCAACAGCATCGATAAGTAGAGCTCCATCCAAGGCAAGATCCTCGAGAAAGATGCTTTGGCCCTTTATGGCGATGGTAGATTTTGATGTAATGGAACAATTTCCACTGACTTTGTTTTTGATATCTGAGAATGTAAGCCCCCATTTAGGTCTCCATGCAATACGAGGCCATACGTCCACCTCCTGCCCGTTGAATACATCTTGAACTGGATCATCCACCTTGATGCCAGCCTGTTAACGCAACATGTTCAATTGCATGCTCGAACAAAGCATTGGAAACTAGAAGAGCTTTAATTCTTTGGTTCAGCTAAGATACTTATGGGTAAAGAACCAATTAGCAAATCCAGTTATGTATAAGACATGTATCCCTCGGTACATCTGCATATGCATACAACATTAGAGAAAGAATCTGACAAGATAAGATGCGAGCAATCACTTAAGTAAACTCATATTAGAAATATAATCCTTAAAACTCTTGCCACAATTTTTTCACTAATATATATTTTATCCCTACATACAACTCCAAAAGTTGAGTACTGTTTAACGTTCTCTAAGAAAAGGTGCAAAGCAATAATGCAAATTATCCCATGAGAGGAAGAGATTCCTTAATTATAAACAGTCACGGGTTGTTTACTTTGGGTGATAGCTTAGATAGATAAAAATAATATAGGCTAATCAACCATATACTTTGATGGATTGAACAATTTTTAGTCTTGTTATCCTTCAAATACTCGATCATGTGAAGTTAATGCATGTCATAATGTGTAACAGCTAGAAGTTTAAGACTATGCACTTCATTACTCTCCGGTAAGGGAAACAAGTTTACGTATAAACCTTCATATTGGTAGGAGTTTTCAGTATGATACCTTTCTCAAAATAAGGCTGTTTGCCCTATATATAGCCATCTCTCCAGAAGTAGCACTGTGATATGGATTTCCTTTAGGTACCTTAAGAACGCAAACACAATGAGAAGTGAGATCCCAAAAGAATTCAAGTTATATCATGCATGACCACAAAAAGGGTACACTTTGTACAAGACTTTCTGCAAGGAAAAATGATTGAGATAACAAATAATTAGTAACTAGAATTGATTAAAATAATTGTCTATCCTCGTGCAATTTCTGGAATCCCACTCTAGAAAATAATCATATAACTTTAATAATTTCAAATATCAAGTTCTCATTTTGTCTCCTCCAGTCAGCAGAAAGCTAAATGAAATGTGGCAGATTTCTGAGTTCATGTAAAATAAAATGTGGCTGCAATTACATTTGAGCCCCATAAAAATTATTCTCTTGATGTCAAATCAGATCATGCTACTGACGATTGTTGTATATGAAACCGCATCTTCGCTGTTTCGTGCTTCAGCAGAAGGTAATGCATTTGCAGCCATGGACAATGTATGCATGTTAACTTTTTAAAGTTGGTTATTGCAGAAATCCTAAAGTATGCAAAGCTATTATTTCCTGAATTTCATTTTCATTATGTATAGGATCAGAATATAGGTTATATTAGATAATTGTCTCTGGACAATAAATACACAATTTACTTTTATCAAACAAGCAAGCATCTGAATTAATATATCAGAGTACAAAAATTGTTACCCAGCAAATGCTAATTATAAATGTATAATTGTACCTTAGCAGCATCCTCAGGATTATTCTTCACAGGTGCATAAGCAAGCCAAGCTTCCATTACCTGAGTGGTATAAATATTTATTTGTTATGACATAACCAGAACTTGCCGCATAGGGCACTCAGAACAAAGAAAAAAATCTCAAGACAATTGAAATTTAGAATTTAGAGGTTATGCTTACAGTAAATCCAACTCTAGCTGAAGGTGGTAGAGTTTTAGGATAATCTTGCATCATACATTCAAGCCGAGTAGATGATTTGAAAGCAGTTCTAGTGGAATCTTTGTATCTGAAGCAGACAGTAAGCCATTAACACCTCATAATCTAAGACACGAAGAAGTTATAGCAATTTCCACGCCTTGTGGATCAGTAGACCAGTCAAGATAACCAATTGCAGATAAGTGAAGATCAAATATCATTAATAAGACAACAGCATTCATATTATTATTTAAGCTGAGTCCAACATAATGAAAAAATTAGGTAAACTTATATTCAGATTATTTCACTACTATTTCATTAGATGGAACAGACAAATGAGGTAGAAAATATTCATAGAAATTGTTTTGCGTACATACTATAGTCAATGCACCATTAGCAAGGCATATTAGCTACTAGTTTTAGAAGACATTAGAATAAAAAATTTGGATAAATAATTGCCTGTTGCCCAGCCCAATGCGATCTGCATGGCAATGCCCAAGAAGTTCAGGACACCACAGAAGGGCCCCCTTGAAGCAGAGAATAATTGAAAGACGATATTAGAGACAAATGGCTTACTTTGGATTAACAAACTCTTCAATGGCACCACCTGTTTTTGAAAGTTCTTCCAGATAAGGGCCAATTTCAAAAATCAACTGCATAATAAAAAGTAGATCAATTCAGATTACTTGATGCGCAAAGGTAGAGCATAGCCAATAGTGAAAACCGCATGATTTCATGACTCATCACACTAACACTGCTAGATCATCTGAGATAGTATAACAAAGATATGCAGAATAGTTATGGACGAAATATATACTTGGTTTATGTTTCCTGGAAATGGAGAATATCCTGTTTCATTGTTCACATCACCATCAGGATACCCTGAAGCTCTCAGCAATGGATCAAGTTGATTGTATTCCACATTGATCACCATTGACCTCCCTGACCAAAATTTATGCTTCAAAATATCAATACAATGGTATAAGACACAGTCGCTAAATACTGTTATGGTAGGAATCAAAATTTAAAGTGCTGGACGGCAGTCAGGTAATAATTAACAGTAACAAAATTATCTTCACTTTTGTAAAGAGAGAATTTAACTATTCGTCAGTACTAAATTTGAAACCGCCTGACTTGCCTGTATAAAATAGCAGAAGGTGAAGTAACAACTTCTATTGTCAAAAGATAACATAAAATAATAAACCATGAACTATGCTTTAATTCAAGGTAAATCTCATTGAAAACTATGCATTAAATTTCTGGTTGCTCTTTTATGTGGTTAGTAGAGGCATTTTATCTACAATCTAGATGCACCATTTGGCAAATTTCAGCAGAACCCTTAAACAAGGAGAGCTGAGGTTTCAAGCTCCTGAATGTGATACGTTATGGCATTACATTCACATAACAATAGCAAAACAAGGGTACTGGGTACAAAAGAAAATTATCTCAATTAATGCTCAAGACAATCTGGAAACAAATGTCCAGGAGCATGTATAGTGGATGATGTGTTACAGTGCATGGTACCTGGTAAAATTTTGCCTATCCTTTGATTGGAAGAAATAGCCACAAAAAACAGGCTCCAGAAAAGTTAATCCACAATGCAAGCATATGATGTTGTTTTTATATATCAAGTTTACATGGGCATATAATATCAAAATAGCATACCATCTTTATGAGTGAGTTTAGTAATTCCTCCAATAGCTTCCTTAGCTTTCCGAGGAACTGCAAGAGAATTAACATGGTACTCTTTGATGGCACTCACACCCAATGCAGATGGAATTGCCTGTATAGTGGATCAGAAAAAAGGCAGATTAAAGAAGGAAAATAACATTCATAAGACTGTTCACAATGATAAGAATAATTAGTGCCAAATATTAATATCAAACCTTGAAAAGAAGACCATTAGTATCTTGGAAAAATACAACCCATTTCCGTCCAGCAGCGAGCCTGGAATGTAGAACATAGGGTGAACCATAACTCAGATTTGAACATGACGGGGAAACCCCCCCTAGCATTAGAAAAAGAAATCCATGCGCATACCATTCTTTAAGGAGACCGGTTGAATATAGAAGTGAATGAACATCACCATGACCATGAGGCTTTGTCTATAGAAAAGTTGGACAAAAACCCAATAATGATTACATTTCTGAAATAAGCTAATCCATTAATGTGGTTCATAAAGATCAATATGCAAAAGACACCTGGATTTTGAACTTATTATTTGGATCCACAGCCAGCCTAGCATCATTATCATCCAAACAAGCAACTTTCTCCTGAAATCCGAAAGGAAGAATATCTGTCAATTCGAAGCAGTTTGGACTTTACTGAAGTGTAGATATTCTCAGAAAATCACCTGCTTCAGCAACTTTACTTGTGAGGGTTTCATCCCAAAATAAGCATTCGTCTCTAAGAGCTTTGTGGTACGTGAATGAGTATCATCAGATGTCATAATGGCCAAAGGAATCTCAGTTGGTTCTTCACCTACATTTAGTAAAAGGTAGAAAATAATGAAAAATGTATGAGCTGAGCATTAAGGTGATTCCATTCCATGACAAAGATTTTCCTGTACCTGGAAAAGAATCCCATACAAAATACAGCATTAAGTTCTCTATAATAAGACAGAATAACCTAAACCTAATGAATGTTGATCCTAAAACCAATGAACATTGATCAACTATTTCTGATGAGGTATGATTTGTAAAAAGATCAATCAGCTACCCCATATATGAGCGGACAACATGTGCTAAAACTATGGAGTTACCCAGTGTGCCCGAGCATTTTACTCACTTGGATTGAATTAAAAATATCGCACAACTTGCGACTAAACGGTTGGACAGACCAAAAAAGTGAAACTACCTTCTTCATCCATTCAATTCACAAGAAAATACAGTTTTACTTGGTGCTCCATTAAACTAATGTTGAGAATAATTAATCTCCTAAAACTCAACATTCAATGCTACGACTAAAAGCAGCTTCTAACAACACAAGCATAACCAGCCAAGCAGAATGTATAGCAAAGACTATGTGGAACCATTTCTAACGTGTCTAACCGAATTGACACAGTGAGAACTGTAAGAAGCTTAAACTAGCCACTGCTGAAATATTATTTTAGTGTGCAATAGCATGGAATTGACAAGTCATATACAAACCTTCACCTAGCCTACAGCTCGCCTCTTGCAAGGCAAGAATAGATTCAATGTAGTGCTGTAAGAAACATGTGCCTGTAGTAGACTCTAATGGCAGAGCCACCTGCAAGGGGAAGAGTAGTTATCAGTCAAATGAACTATAGTAGATTGTTTCCTGTTATAGGCACATGAAAAGTTTCTCAATGACAATCCAGATAAGCACTACATTCAATAAGAAGTTCATAAGGAGAACATCAAATAGAATGATTAACTCCAGAAACCATTGCATAAATTTATGAAAAAAATTACACGACTCCCACCACTGTCTTACCTTTATACCGTTGTAGCCAAGACGCTCTCCAAGGCCCCCAGCAACTAGGACAAATGCAGCCTTCCTTGCCTCACGGACGCCCGCTTTCTCAAATTCAATGAAACTTCTATCACCAAAAGTCAAAATTTCCCCTGATGGTACCTATAATTTCCATAGTAGCATACACGATGTGAGAAAGATTTCAGGTGACGATACTGAAGGTAAACCAATATGAAGTGAGCTACATCCACTCTCAAGATTAAGTGATAAAGCAGGTTGCATTTCCAAATGAAGAAGCAAAATAAAATCTATAGTTCAAGGGATTTCTCAAAATAACCTGGCAGTTGGTTTGGAGGAAAGATATTCAAATCCAGTCAAGATCAAAGAGCAACGAAAACTAAAAATTTCTTTTAAATTCCAGAGACAATAACATAAATCTGCATATGTCAACTATTTAGCATATTAGCCAAGGAAAATCTAACTTACTGAAGGAGAAAATCCATCATAAGGGTTCTTTCCAGCCTTCGAATCTGCCAAAAGTTCCCGAGCAGTTTTGATGTAAGAGGCTAGGCCACCAGGGTAACTTGCATCAAGACGAGAAACCTAGAAGATCATTCAAAGACGAAAGACTTAAGTGCCAGAAAGTTTATCAATTTCAACGAAAACGAAAAGATCAACCCTCATGAAAATAAAAGATAATATTCAAGAAATGGAGGAGCATTTTGCAAGAGGAACAAAACATTAGAAGAAAATGAAACACTATAGGCATCATTTAGAGATCACTTCAGTATAGATGTTCAAAACTCATTTGCTCAATTTTTTTATCTTAATTAGCAGGATTCTAAGCATAATCAAATGTTAGACTTAACGAACAACAAAATTCCAATATATTGTGAAAAGATCGAATTTTTGTCTAATAATCCATGGGAAGAACTATTCGGTACATCAGAATAAAAATTGCCTGGACAAAATGAAAAATCCTGCTCCAAAAGATATCATAGATTGACCCCCAAAACATGTTCAACCAAAGTACGAGTCAGTCTTCATTTAAATCTGAGAAAGAAAAGGAATGAGGCTAACTGAAGAGAGAACTTAATATGATGAAACCCGATCTCCACATTGGAGAAGAACCAAAAAGCTAAACCCAAACCTCAGGTTCATCCGAAGTTCAAAAGCCAACCAATCAAGATCCCAATCACAACACTCCCCTCACACAAATCAATACACGTAAACTCATCTCCCACGCCGGATTAAACAAAATACGTCAAAAATACAAACTCAGCTTAAAGCAACCACAATATTCTCGCTAACGACCTGTTCGAAAAACGCACGCTTGTCATCATCATCAACCCCGGGCTCGGGCCAATGCTCGAACAAGTGAGCCTGATTCAAATCCAACAGCATCTTCGCCAACTCCACCTACACATACAAAACGCAGCATCTATAAACCACATCCACCGACAGCTCAACTGAATTCAACCCTGTATACATATAATTCAACGATCCGGACAGAAATGTCCACCTGTTCAGGTGAGAGGAGAGAGAGATTTTTGTGGAGATTGGGGGCGGCGGAGGCCAAATCGTCTATGGAGAGTTTGGAAAGCGCAGCCGCCGCGGCGGTCGCCATGACGTCAGATTCCGGTGGGATCCCGACGGTATGGAGGGGATAAGTTGATGCGCGAATAGTACGATGCTGAAACAGCAGAGAGTATTATTTTGCAATTGTAGTGTTTGTATATGTAATATATATACATATTTTAGAACAGACCAAGTTAGTTACCGATGGGAAGCGACTGGAACCGGGTCGGGTAGGGTCGATAATTGACGTATTTATCCTTTCGGTAAATTGGGTTGCTCTCGGTCTCGGTTAAAACTAGAGCTGATAAAGTAGCGGATCGTCCCGATCCCGGGCCCGTCGGGCTTTTATATTTTTCGGTCGGGCGGTGCGGGCTCGAATTTTTACGGGTCTAGAAATATGAAGCTCAGACCAATCCCGGACGGATTTTCGTGGCGGGCTTTTTAGATTATTTTTTTTAATATACAAAATTAATATTTTATATTTTAAAAAATAAATACTTAATTAAAATCTCATAATTCTTTAACTTAAATAAAGAATCAGTGATGAGAACATTTTGAGCTTACTTATTCTTATGACAATGTTTCTTGTATATCTTGACTTATTTATGTATTCATGCGATGTTGTTGTAATGTAATATAATTTTAATTCTTTAATTTAAGAAGAAAAAATTAGTAATTATAAATCAAAGATAAATGATATTATTAAACATCAATCCTACTTATACACCTAAAATAATAGAAAAAATTAATTAATTATTCAGTATATATTTAACATCAAGATTCAAAATAGTTTTTATATACTATAATGTCATTAGTCATCAGCCTATATATTTTTTGAGATCATTTCTCTTATGAATTATTTTTGAATGATTTATGAGGTTATTATTATTTTTAGAATTTATTTTCTTGACCAATACGTGAATTAATAAGAAAATTGTTACTATAAAAAAATACATAATTATATAAATAGAATTAATATTATTAAAAAATTATAGATATGTATGTTAAATAATATTATAAATATATATATTTAATAGTATATCGGGCGGGCTTTTTTAGTCCAAAATCTCGGGCTTTTTTACCCCGAAGCCCGGTAGGCTCGGGGTTTTTGAGCGAGCTTTTTAGGTCCGATTTTTTTCGGGCCTTTAATTTGTTAACCCAAACCCCAAACCCCAGACGGACTTTTCGAGTCGGGCTCATTTTGTCGACTCTAGTTAAAACAGGATTAATGCGTAGATGGAAGAGTGATAGGAGGGTGGTGGTGGTGAGATTGAGAAATGGTTGAAAATCTAGAAAATGTTAAGCAAAATCAAAATAACAGTTTTAGTTGTATTTCGATCTCTGATCACGAAACACAATTTAGTTGGTAAAATTAAAAATATTAATTGGATTAATCAACTCAGTTTCGGACCAATTCTATTGGATTATTGAACTTTAAGTTATAGGTTATTCAGGTTGAATTAATTTACCCTAGAAATTATCGATCATGATCTTAAATATTTTGGTTTCAGGTTGACCTATCGTGGCAGTAGGGCTATAAAGCTTACAAAGAAAGTTGAACATATATATATGTATAGGGGTTGGTTATAGGAGAAATCATCCTATAGATAAGAACTAAATCTTAACATCTATTGTCAATAATTGGATGCACGAGATTGATCCATATCTAAAAATTTGGATGGACTAATAACCCTCATTTTCGTTGTAACTCATAGCGGAAGATCAATTGAGTAACTTCCACAAATTAATCACCCCACTTTCATGCCCAAATCCCCCAAAATCAGGTTTTTAATTTATGATATGAAATTAGCAATTGTTTTTTGGTTATGCAACCATACTCAACGAATATCGATGGTGATGTCAATTAAGAGAATTGGGTGCAACATGCTTAATTTTATTTTTACTAATGTTAATAATTTGATTTTTCAATCCCAAAGAGACAACCAAATCCATCAGAAAATTGTTTTTATGAGTATTACATCCCAAATCAATATGCATAAATTTATAGTTAGAATGTTGCAGGAGAATAAGTTTGGCATGCATAATTGTTAAGAAAATCATGCATAAAATTTTTTGTGTTAAAATTAAAGTGACAAGATTTTTCGTGTTTAATGAAATTGAGAAAAGATGCATAACTCGTTAATATTTATACATAGAATTGTATTGGTGGTGCAACATAAATTTGAGCAAATATGGTATTCTATGATTGTTGAATTTAGCAAATCTGGAGTCTATTATGCATAACTCATTAGTTATGCATACTTATGAATGTATATTAATATTCATATAAAATGTATGCATTGATTTCAGTTATCTTATGCATAGACAATAGCTACATTATTCATGAAATATTTCATATTCGAATGTTATTAACATGTCTCTCTAATCGTCTTTTCAAACAAACCACAAATCTAAATATTAATATAAAATAATCTATCAGTACAATAATGCACACAGAAAAGAAATGATTGAATAATTATACACATAACTGAAAAAGATATGGAAAGAAACAAAAAGATTAGTTGTCATAAATAATCGAATCTATTCCCTTAATTATAGTCTATATTCGGTTACAAAAATAGTAAAATTTACTTTATTAACCCCAATCTTAAAATCAATAAACAATATCCCATATTTAGGAATTTAAATAAGGACCATAAAATACGTGAAAATCAATGATCAAGATTAGTTCTCATTTCTCAAAACATTTAGAGTTCTTATTTGATCAATCCCCTATATATATAGGGAAGGTTAACGTGAAAACCATTTTTATCGTGAGAACTAAAAAATGATGAATTTGCTGTGAAAGTTGATGAATCCGTCGGAAGAGTTATTAAATCCAAGAAAAATGGAATTTTCGTCCCTCATGGGATTCGAACCCGGGTGAAAATTGTGAATTTTTGGATTCAGTAACTTTTCCAGCGAATGCATCAACTTTCATAGCGAATTCATTTTCTTCATAGTGAAATTTTGTGGTTCTTAGTTCTCACGTTAAAAATGATTCTTATTTGAACCTAGCTATATATATATATATATATATATATATATATATATATATATATATATAGGGAATGGTTAACGTGAGAACCAAAAAATGATGATTCATTGTGAAAATTGATGAATTCGCTGAGAAAGTTACTGAATCCAAAAAACTAGAATTTTTGTCCCTCATGGGATTCGAACCCGGATGAAATTTTTGAATTTTTGAATTCAATAACTTTCTCAACGGATTCATCAACTTTCATAATAAATTCACTTGGTTCTTAGTTTTTATGATAAAAGTGGTTCTCATTTGAACCTAACTAACTAACTAACTAACTAACTAACTAACTAACTATATATATATATATATATATATTTTATTTAAGGGTTCAAATAAAACCTATTTTATCGATGAATAGATCCTAAGAACCAATGGCATTTTATTTAAAATGATTAACTTAATGCACTTTATGTATAAAGTTTTTATTATAACTAAATATTGATGAATAGTATTGTCTTTATATCGAAACTCAATGATGCATTAGTTTTATACATAAAATGCATTAACTCTATTAACACGTTTCTATATTGCATTGGTTTTAGGTTCTATTGCACAAAATCGTAAAAATAGGTTTTATTATAACCCAACCCTATAAATATTATTTCTCAATTGATCCATCCCTATATATATATATATATAGTTATGGTGTGAAAGCTCCTTAGTGTAGGAAATATGAATATATATGTAAGTATAGTACATCTTTCATATTTGTTTAGCACAATCAGAATTATTATGTTGCACATGTTAGTTTAGCATATATTTCGTTCATTCATAGCACATATGCTAAATATATTAGTTATAGCACATCTTTCGTTTCAGCTTATCACAAGAAGGATTCTAGTACAGCATAGTAATTCGCGTAGCATACAAAACATAAAACTTTAGCACAACTAAAATTAAATCTCAATATTGATCCAACAAATCAAAGGCTCAGATTCATTCTTATTTCCTACCAATTTATCCTTTTATATATGAACCATCTCATATATATATATATATATATATATATATTGGGTTCCCGTAGTACCCGGTCCCCAGATAGTATGTAGTACTCAATCTAGACCACACATTTTGAACACGTGTACGTACCAAAATTTGACACGTGGCAATCCATTTTTCGCTCAGGGGCAAAATGGGAATGCACCCAGCGGGCGTTGGGTGCCCGTCCGACGCTAGGTAGGGGAGTCCGCGAGCGTTGAGGTCTCCACGGGGCGCTGAGTTTGGGGAGGGCACAACAAAACATAGATAATGCATACAGAATAACATAACAATGCATTTAAAATAACATAACAATGCATCGCGCCCAACCGCCGTTGGGTGCGAGCCGACTGGGTAGGGACGCTGGGTGCACGCTAGCGTTGGGTATGGACGTTGAGTTTGGGAAGAGCGAACAAAACACAAAAAATACATATGGAATAACATAACACTGCATTCACTTGAACATAAAACTGCATTGCGTCCAACCGTGCCGAGGCACCCATCGAAAGCCTGGTATGTTTCATGAGCACGAAGCACGTTAGGCGCGCCAAGCGCCCGAAGCGCGGCTGGCGCGTCCGCGTGCTAGGCGCGAGCTTCCAATCACATGCATTATTCTCTTCAACTGCATGTATTTTTTGTTCATTTGAATGCATTATCCAGTTCAACTAAATGCATTGTTTGTTTTTCGCAATCACATAACAAATCAAATAACTAATCTACCCTTAACAAAACGAAAATTAGCGAAATTAAGCTTAAAAAGTCCGAAAAAATCTGAACCATAGGATCTATTAGATAAGTGGATGAGATTGAGTACTACATACTATCTCAGGATCGGGTACTATTTGATCGCTTCTCTCTCTCTATATATATATATATACACACATAAAAATAAGTGGAAATACATATATATATTCATCCAAGTTAAGGAATGTCAAATTATAGTCACGAACATAAAAATGTCAAATTATAGCCAAGTTGTTGGCCCTATTGGGACTATTATCACCAAATAGTACCAATAGGACCAACAAATTGTTGATCCTAGTGGTATAATAGTCCCAATAGGGTCAACAACTTGGCTATAATTTGACATTTTTATGTTCGTGATTATAATTTAACATTCATTAACTTGGATGACTATATAACGCCCGCGCTCTAAAAATAAATGTCATTTAAACTTTAATTTACATAATAACTAATAAGTAACTTTTCGGGAGAAAAAAGGATCAAACACACATTTTTCATAAATAATTTATCTTTTTTATTTTTCACATCAAATATTTTATATTACATGTTGGAATAAAACATAAAAATGAAAATAATTAATATAACTTTCGAATCTAACTCTATATACGGAGAAAGTTTGGTAATAAATTGAGTTATAAGTTAAACATTGTCCACTACAAAATCTTACTCTATAAATAAATTGGTTAATTTTTATTTTTGAGATAATGCTATTTTTTAGCATATTCCTAGTGAATTACATTTAGGATGCCAATTTTATTTTAATTTTCAATTTCTTCTATTTTCATTCTTTATCCAAAATATGTTTTTTTGGGGAGGAAATTAAATCACCCAATTTTCATAACATTCATGTTGATTCTAATCAATTTCATAAAAATATGTAAAATGTAGTATATTTATAACGAATGGACAGATAAACATTTGGATATTGACAAGCTTGTCATGGTTTTATGTGTAAAGGATGATTTAAAGCGACTATATTTTTGCCAACAGCTTGTGTCCGATAGTGATTCGTTTATCGGTAGACTTTTCCGGTATAATGATGTTATCTTCCGTCGTCGATCGTGCAAATATTTGTAGTGAGTAATATATAACAATTGGCTCATAACATGCACCATATTCATTATGGAGTCGTGAAAATCGAGGCACTGGGTGTGTGTGTGTTGGCCTAGTGGTAGAATGGTTAATGCCCGAGGCCAAAGGTCTCGGGTTCGAGCCCACCGTGACGCAGCCTTTAAAATTTCTGTATTAATTGATAAAAAAAGAAAATCGAGGCACTGGTATTTAGTGGTCTCTCTTTGTGGGGCCGACCTCTAATATTTCCATGAGGCATTAATTAATTTGAAATACAAATCAAATAAATATTTCTTTTTACTAATAATACATCCATTCATTTTTTTTTTCATGAGACTCTCCATTAAAAAACAAAAAATATGTAAAAAAAAACAGAAAAAATAAATTACTATCTCAATTCGTTTTCAATCTAGATCGCTGCACCAATTCAAGATTATAAAACATCATCATGCCACTTTTTGCCACATGGCAAAATTTAATTGGTTTATTAAAACTAGTTTATAACCCATCGAAACTCGACGGTGAATCATTTTACCTTATAAGTCGTAAATGTGAACCTAAAATTCTACTTGGATATGCAGATTAATGGACATGTTTATTTAGAAGTTATATACCTAAAATGTCTCAAACTTATTTAAAAATTAATTTTACTAATCATTTTTTGTCTCAAATCCGTATATTAAAACCCACTGATTTTACTACTCGTTTTCATAAATATCATTTTATTTAAATATCTAATCGATGAAGTCTCCTTTGTTTTATGTGTGATTTAAAAATTAAAAGAAAAATAGAAATGAAAAATGAAATTATGCACTTTATAACTAAGAAAATTTTGAAAATACTAGATAATTTAAAATTAGAATAGATGAGTTAACAATGCATAAAATGTGTATTTAAAGTAAATAAAAATAAATAATGTAAGAGATGCCATGTAGGTAAATGAATTAAGATGGTGCCTTCAATATGCAATCGTAGTATATAAATGTATAATACCTGTAATTGTTCTAAATCCAATAAAAAAGTTATTTCACTACATATTCTCATCTCAAATCCATATAATAATACTTGCCAATTACTCAAATATATTTTAAATGTACAAATGTGATGTTGATACACTAATTGATTATCTCTCTCAATTAAAACATGGACATTATAAGTAAATATTAATAATAAGTAAATATTAATAATAAGTAAACAAAAGATTAAAAAATAGAGAAAATGTCACTTTGGAATGTTGATTAACGTTTCAACCCGTTTAGAATATATATATATTTACTTGTCTCAAACTCAGTTTAAAAAATAATTTTACAACATGTTCTCATCCCAAACCCATGTATATACTAATCTCTTCTCAAACTCGATTAAAAAGTGATTTTTACTATATGTTATCTTCTCAAACCTCATATCGCAATACCCACTAATTACTAAAGCTCTTTTAAATTTTTAAATATAATTTATTACAATATCTGTCTCACTAAAAAAGCATAACATTACTAAGAAAATTTTCAAACAAAAGATTAAAAAGTGGACGACAAACCGCAACTGACTTGGTAAGTTTCCTCTCTAACCAATAGATTGGGGTTCAGATCATCCGAGTGCATGAGTGTGTGAGTTGTAATTCAAAAAAGATTAAAAAGTGGAAAATTCCACTTAGGCATGTCATTTAATATAATGTTCGGATTCATTTAGAATTTATGTACTTGTACATGTCCATAATTCATTTAAAAATAATTTTACTACTCGTTTCCGTCCCAAATATATATATTATTACTCATTAATCCAAAGATGTAAATGCCCTTTTATTTAGGTCTTCAATCAATGAAGTCCGATGAAAAACGACATGATATTCAAATTTTTATTAAAAGATGAATGAGAAATAACTAATGAAATTCAATAATAGATATACTAAAAAAGAATTGATATATTATGAAAATATGACAGCGGTAGAAACAGACATGATCACCAAATGTTGAATCGCTTATATTGTTAATTCAATAATAGCAGCAAATGTAACATAAATCATCTATTTAAGGTAATGAATTTATAGCAATAATCTAATTAAGGTAAGTTGGAATGATTGGAATATAACATAACTATTAGAATTAAAATATGGAATTAAGTAGGTATAAATCAAGAATTAAAAAAAAATATTGAAGAATTATGAGAATGCCAAGTAGGATCAAAGAATGATGTGGCAATATATTTCACTAATCGAATTATATATAGATGTTATTTGGAATTTAAATAGTACTTAGCATAGATAATTATTTATATAAAAAATACAAAATTATATCAAAATTTATCTCTTTTTTTCCGTATAAATATAGCCGAATATTGTTATAGTTTGACATAAATTCAAATTCTTACATTATTCATAGATTTATTCTCAAGATCGTATTTTAATTTCTATAATTTTCATTTATTAATTTTATATCACATTTTAAGTGTATAGTACTTCTCTACTATAATTATGAATTCAAGATAAAATATAATTATAATACATAGTCAAATATTAGTGAAAATAAAAATAATTTAGACTGGGTTGATGTTATTGGTGATGAATAAATATAATAAAATCGAACTGTATTGTAAATTATATAGGAGAGTGAGAGAGAAATGGATATTTTATTAAAAATTGGGTAGCATTAATTATGGAAGAATATAATCTAAAGTCAAGAAAATAATAAAGGTAATTTTCTTATCTTGTTCAATCCGGTAATAGAAATATTGGATCCCAATTAAAATTAAAAGATTACTCAAAAGGAGAACTTAAGTTAAGATAAGATAAGATAAGATAAGATAAGATATTGGGCCAAACCTAATTAACCATTTTTATTAAAACATATATTCACCCATAATCTTTTACAAATTTTCTTACACCCTATATCCATAACATTAAAATATACAAATTTCCTTTTTCCGGTCGATCGAAGATAAGACTTTCTCGATCAAAAACAGACATTAGTCGACCGAAAAAAGGACACGTGTGGATAAATTGAAAAAAAGACTAATTTCTCTGTTTTCGATCGACTAATGTCTGTTTTCGATCAAGAAAATATTATCTCCGATCGACTAGAAATAGACATTAGCCGAATAGAAATAAGAAAATGTGTTGATAAATTGAAAAAATAGACTAATTTTTTTGTTTTCGATCGACTAATGTATGTTTCTGATCGAGAAAGCCTTGTTCCCGATTAGGGGACAATTCGTATTGTTGGGTCGTTATCGTGTCGACATGATAACGACACGACCGATAAGGCCAAACACGAACACGACCCGTTAAGGATCTGTCCGACACGAACACGAACACGATACGAAATGTACTGACACGACACGGACACGACACGAATATGACACGATTTTTTTCGTGTTGACACGACACGATAATGACACGATACGAAACGATAAATTTAAATCAAAATTTAAAAATAAATAAATATAAAAATAATAATTAAATTAATATTAAATATATAAAAATATTATCGAATTATACGAAAAAGACACGAATCGACACGAACACGAATGCAACACGAAAATTATTGGGTTACACGAACACAACACGGATCCGACATGAACACGACACGAAATTATCGTGTTCTTATCGTATCGACACGATAAGGACACGAACACGATAAGACTGAACACTAACCTGTTAATTTCGTGCGTGTTTGTGTCGTGTCGAAAATTGTCAGTCCTATTTCCGATCAATCGGAAATAGATATAATAAATTGATCGTAACAAATTAAAAAATTGGATATGATTAAATACACACTTTTAAAAAAGTATATAGTTATATATAATTCCACATAAAATATTGTCTTACTTTTTCATACATTTATCTACCGCACTTAGGGATAAGATTGTCTTCCAAAGGTCTTTTTTTAATACATTCATCAAGACCAAAGAATATGACGTAACACGAATCCAGGAAAAGCTGAAAAACAGGTCACGAATCTTTACACCACATGTTCTGTTATATATGATTTACAACTTCATAATTTGCGGTTAATCGGACGTGTCATTATTTTAATGTAATAATCGCGACAAAAAGGCAACAATTTGGAGGTGCAATGCACACCCCCCTCATAGGGGCTTACATCAAGCACCTACTGGCATATTCCAGGGAACATCCTTTCTTTGCTTTTTAACCGACGTTAAATTATTTATTATTCACCAGAAAAGTGGCTTGGAATCAAAGCTAAAAATTAAATCAACACCAAACCTATCAAAAGACGATGACAAAAATATAAAATTTAACCAATCAACACAATCCTTATTCATGAGTGGGCCCATTACGACAACATTACATAGTGTATTACAAAGACATTTGCGAGTCTGAACTCGATTGATACTTTTTTCACGCTTGCCACCTGAGTTTCCAGCAGAGAAGGTATACGATTCTTGGAATCACATTTTGATTTGTTGAACAGAAACATTTCCATCAAATTAGTACTGAAATATTAAGTCTTAACAACGTTGTCGATACAGATACTGTTGTGTTCATCTCAATAAAATTATACTTTTTCTTTGTCCCATTTGGTATTCAGTAGATATGAATTTGTAACTGAAAAATTGAGTTCAAATTCCATCCAACACTTTCTAAATTAAACTCGTTATATCGAGTTTGCTAAATGCTGCGTAAGATTTCTGTAGTCAGTCTCACTACGGATACGTGCCTTCGCAGCCTGTTCCCCCCCGAACTTTAAGCTAAAGTTGCACGTTTACCTTTCGCATCTCTCGACTGCACGTAGTTTACCACACAAGATGTCATGGTTAGAGATAAATAGGCAGAGAGAGGAGAAGGTGAGAGAGGGAGAGGGGACCTGTGCAGCGGCTGATCGTTTTGAATCAAGAAACTGGCTGTAGATATCATACAACCGTCGCTTCTCAGCTTCTGAAACGGATGGTTTAGCATTGGAGGCGATGGACTTCAAAAGAGCATTGGTGATCACAGGCATCTTTCCAGTTGCGCTGCCATCATTATTGTCTAAAAGCTCGTGAACCGCTTCAAGTTGTGTGTCGGAAAGAAGCGCTTGAAGGTCAGCTCCACTGAAGCCTTCAGTCATTTGAGATATGTGCTCCAAGTCGACATCACTATCCATCGGTAACTGCAGTGGTACTCGGAGTAGTGAGTCGCGAAAAATGTGAGTTCTTATGGTCCTAAATGAGAATACCACACCAATTCCAACACTAATTTACGTGAACACATGTATACAAGAACTACTTAAAACATCTTACACCTCGAAGGCGACAAAAAGAATGTCTACATGTTGCAGATATAGGTACTAACCTTTCTTGAAAGGACATTAAGAATCTCTAGCCGCTCCTGATGTGATGGAAAATCACAAAATAAAAGTCGGTCCAGCCTACCAGGCCGTAGAAGTGCAGCATCAAGCAAATCTGGTCGACTGAATTTCCGCAGGCAAAGTGTTACAGAAGATAATATGGAACATGAAGGCCTCTAAGTGATAGCGACTTTTCTGATTATTTATATAAAAATTTCATGTAGAGAGCGAAAAAGAAAAAGGAAGGTCTAGACCAGGTCATTCCACTCTGTATTAAAGTAGTCTCTAAAGAAAGTTCCAGTCATCAACATCTACAAATAACTTCTGAAGAACAGAACTTACCTCGTAGCAGCAAAAACAAATACACCAGTCAAGACTTCAACACCATCCAATTCTGTCAGAAACTGGCATATAATGTGATGAAGATATTGGTAGCCGAGACCAAACATGTATTGAGAAACAAATAGCAAAAAATATATGAGGTTGGACAGAATAAAGGAACTAACCTGATTGACAACTCTATCAGTTACTCCGGTATTATCATGTCCTCTCTTTGGAGCAATAGAATCAAATTCATCAAAAAAGAGTAGGCATGGAGCTGCTGCAGCTGCTTTTGAGAAGATATCCCGAACCTACAACAGTTTATTCATGCCAGCCAGTTGCTCGTCAATACCTCTCAAAGAAACTGAGAAAAATAACTTGTTCTTCCCTAAGGCTCTCAGAGTTTGCTACAACTTCCAGCCCCAGCTTTGATATAGCATATGCCAAATGGTTTCATGCTTTCTATGGGAATATACATCTGAATGCATTATATGTATGACCCTAAAACCTGGACCATTAACAGGCCCTTTAAATTTCTGTTTTCCCAGGTTTAAGAATTCTAGTGAATGAAAACAATTATAGACTGTTCAGAAAAACGTAACACTGAACATGGTTTTCCTCGAGCAACAGATACATCATCTTCAGTTATACAAACTTGGCAACTAGATCATTAAGATTCTCTCCGTTATCAAGGGTTCTAATAATTGATATTTGCATGTCCATTATTAATTGACAATCTAAGGAAAACTACCATATAAATGAACTCAGGATCCAGATTAACTTGGCTTATAGAATCAACTTTGGAACAACAGTCAAGTTTAAGCCACTTCAGGTATCTTGTATCCAATGACTAATGCACTTGGTAACATGCATGTGAACTATTTAAAGTATGTAGTAGTATTTACTGGGACGAAATGAAAACTAAGGTAACATCACAAAAGATAAGCAAAAATGGGAGAAACAAGAAAGACAAAATAGAGAAACACATATCATCTCCAAAAGTAGAAAATGAACACTAGACAAGGTAATTAATATCTTACAGCTTGTTCAGAAGCACCAATATACTTGTTAAGCAACTCAGGACCTTTCACTGAGATGAACCGTAGTGAACATGCTGCAGCAGCTGCACCAACAATATGTGTTTTTCCACAACCAGGAGGACCATATAAGAGAACATTGGAACGCAACCTCAATGGTGCTTGTGCAAATATGTTGGGAAATTTTGAAGGTAGCTCAATCATCTGATACAAATATAGTACACCACAGATCAATTTAAAGGCTATATGTACTATGTGAAGTTACAGCTGTAATGTATCTAATAGAACGCTACAGTCAGCTTACATAAAAGCCAGATCAAGCACAGAATTTACAATAAAGCAAGAAAAACTAGTTCACTTTAGATAGGGAGCAAGTAGATTTAGAAAAACAAGAAGAATATGCACGATTGAAATATAAGACATAAAGGTAGTGAAGAGGTTTCTTCAGCAGAACAATTACTAACCGGGTGACAATTGACATTGAAAAGATTACATGGACAATTCTGATTTTGTAACATGGACAATTCTGATTTTGTCCGGAGAGAAAACTCTTTTGCCCCTGTTCTTCTTACTTAACTCTAGTGCTAAATTGAAAATCTGTTTGTTGTTGAAGATCTTCGAAAACAAGATTCAGATCAATCAGCTATTAAAAATAACATCAAAGTCACTGATAAATGAAAAAACTTGAAAACATTGTGCGTTTTGTTACTCTATTGGATATAGCTGTTTCTGATCTAATATACCAGTTTAAGGTCATTGATCTAGTTAATCTATCATGCAATTTGTGAAGAACAAAACTCAGATGAGAAGCTAGCTTGAAAATTGACGTCAAATTTTTTAATGGATGAGAATACTTGTAGGAAACATTGAATACTATGTTACACTATTGGAAGGTTGTTTTTTTGACTGCTTTACCAGTGTTCAAGATCATTTCATGCACTTTCTGAATGATAAATGAGTATCATCAATGAAAATATCAACTTATCAGAAACCTCACATATCTAGGAGCAAATAGTCACAAACCTGGTGTCACTTTTTGAGATGGATGAATGAAAGAATGTGAACTCAACAACATCACTACTTTAATAGGCATACCTCTTTAATAGCATTTCGAATGTCATTAAGACCACCAACATCTTCCCAACCAGAGCGACCACCTTCTGTAGTTGGTTTAGTGATGTCCCGCATGGCCACCGGTAGAAAATTTTCCATTGCTTGCAGAAAGTCATCCCGGACCAAAGTAGGCATTTTATTTGTTTGAGATCCCAAATCAGCAGATAATGTGTTACCTATGGCCGCATGCACAGATCTGTTGACCAGTATTTCCTGAATTGCGTAATTTGCACATAAGTATATTTTTTAAAGGAAATTATTATCAAAAAGGGTAAATCCAAATCAAATAGATACGAGTTGAAACTCATCCATATACCAGTAAGTTGTATATAAGTTCTTTATCAATAACTTACAAGATCATAAGCATCATATCCATCACATTTTGATGCTATATCTGACAAGAGATCATCGGAACATTGCAAGGATCGTTTCTCAATCTCATGCTTCAATATAGCTGACCTTTCAGCAGCAGCAGGTGCAGGAAGATTGACATGAAAGTCAAATCGTCCTGAACTCAATAAATTCTAGGTGTCAGATAAAGTCATTCCAAAAAAAAAACAAATCCATTTAGTGCAGAGTTACGAACCCGAACAGCTCAAGCTCTGTGGAAAACTAGTCAGGGATTGCACAGTAGCAATGAATGCAATAGGACCAGTCCCACACAAGCTCCTTTGCCTTCCCTACAAGCATCACAGCATGAAAAAAAATCTTTATTTTAAATATAAAAATAAAATGTCCACCTGGATATATCCATCCATCTATTCAGTTTCAATGTTCACTCATTATTAGGAATTGCTATGCACTATGAAAGCATGATACATCAAGAAATAAGTGACATGGACATCCTTGTATTTTGGAGGAAGAACATGTGGCATCTCGTTGTCAATGAAGCAACAAAATGCAGAGAGATGAGAGCAATCACCAACTAGGAAAGCACGAGCTATGTTAACATCAATAAATGGAGGACCAAAAGGGCTAACAACCTTTCCACTTATAAGAAGCAACTTAATTTTGTACTTATTTGATCACTACTATCCTAGGTTAGAAAACATTAAGCCACAGTGGGTCCACTTCAAGTTTTAGAGAGACTACTATCAAGACCCATCAGATTCACACAAAAAAGAGAGCGAGAGAATTGAGATTACAAAGTCATCTTGCCTCATCTAATATATCAGCAAGAAACTCAACGAGTGCTGCAGAAGATGATGAAGGTTGAGACCCCTCCAGATCTGAGGAAAATGCAACAAGGCTGTCAAGATCATCCAATATGATAACAGAGGGTGCATGATCCAGCGCTTCAGAGATGTTGCTGGAAAGCACTTGACGAATAGTTGAAGGCTTCTCCAGTGTGAGCCTAGAACAAGACACAGAAACTCTGCAGAAGGGAATCCTCATGTAAGAGAATATTTATATAACCTATCCAGTCAGATTCATGCAGCAATTAGAGGTACTATGGAAATTCTTAACACTAAGGTATGATAATCAGATCTCAACAGCAGCACTAGTATGGAATTACAAAGAGCACCAGATAACTGAGAACAGAAAATTCTTACACATGTGCCAGAATATCTGTACAGCCTTCAATATATTTTGCAGAGGCTTCGGCCAATAATGATTTTCCAGAACCCTACAAAACACAAATGCCCAGCACATAATAATATCTGGCTTCATCAAAATAACAGATACCAAGATTATATTTTCATTTTTCCAAGTAGATAAGTTGACATTGTTTGATCATGGGCAGACTGCAGAGAAAAAACATGGCCCCAGTTCAATAAATCCTAGATGGCAGGCCATGGAACAGTTGGATGAAGGTGTTCAAGGTTTCTACATCTTGGATTAAGTGATAGTATGTGCAAGACTGCATAGCATGGAGACAAGTGTACATGTAACCTCCCACCAGATCTATAAGAGTAATCCTAAAGCAGTAGACCTGCTGAGCAGCAACATTATTCTGACTGTTGTACCTCTCCTCGATTTGGTAATTTCAACAGTGTTCTGTTCAAAAGGATTAGATACTAAAACGAACACAACATGATGATACTTCCTTAAAACTATCCCCATTATACTAAAGTTTTATAGTCCCTCTCTCATTGCTCTGTAACATTTAGTGTTACAATATCAATATCAATATCAATATCAATATCAATATCAATATCAATATCAAAGGCCTAACCTTCATATCTTCAACCTTACACGTACATATGTATATATATCTACTGAATTTTTGTTAAAGAAAGATGCTGGTGAAGATGCCAGAAAATCTCCTTCCAGATAAATATTTGCTTTAAGAGGATTCGAATGAGCTAGTTTTTGTGAGACTTACTGCAGGTCCACATATTAGAATATGCCCGGGCAACGGAAGGTTATAGATACTGAACAACATTCCAGAAGTCGGAGATAACAAAGAGGTCAACCCTGCAGGTTAGTAACCAAGTTAGAGGAAATATTCCACCATACAAACAAATAGCTAACAATCAAGAATGATAGTCATCATGATAGCCAAACCATGAACTAATGGCCCATGGAACCAAATTCGTAACAGAAAATTGGTATAATTCTTATGTTGGTATATAGTGCTGAGACTTTAGTCGTTTAAAGTGAAAACCTCCCTTGAAAAAATATACACCTTAGACTGTACCAAACATCAAGAGTTCAGTAAATTCAGAGATTACTGAACCACATACATTAAATGTAGCTTATTTGGGCTTTAAATAGATATATAAAGTTTGGTTGATAGTGAGTGTTTTTCATCTTATGGTCTCCCATTGACCTCTCAAGCAACAACTATTGAATCTAACAAAACTAGTTACTCCATCACAAATGATGGAACAAACTAGACTTATATAAGTTTCTCGTCTTGAATGTCCTCTAGCAGGAGAATTATGACAATCAAACCAGTCATTTGGCAAAGTAACCCCTTCTTGGGGACCTAGTAGGTAGTCATCAGCAGTCTCACATATTTACAAACATGATAATTCCACATTGACATTTCTGTAGCATAAAGAACTAGATTATATTGGAAATGAAAAGGTAACTAGGTAAAAGAAGACCTACTATGGTTTACATCAGATGGAGCTGTACCCATCCAGTCCAATGAAGAACTTGCAGCAGTAAGGACATTTCCAGGAATTTCTGAAGAGGCAACATGGGAGAATAACATATCACCCACCTGCAGCTTTTGTAGCATAATGTCTAAACTTCTTGAAGAATAGTTGCTCCTGTTGCCTTTGTCAAATGACTCAAATGCAATTTCATAGGTATCATAGTCTTCATCATGCAAAGATTCCTCCACAAGTGACAGCATATAAAGGATATCAACCCATGTCTCTTCAGCTTGGTTTCTGTTTCTGGGGAAATTTTTACTAGATGTTTGTATCTTGCAATTTCTAGGCAATCTCTGATATTTGAATTTTAAATGAAGCAAGTTTTTGCTTCCTATAATCAATGAACTTACATCTTCCGCTGAATTTGAAGCAAAAGTGTCAAGCTGGGCTATACACCACACAGGTAAAAGATCTGATAAACCATCTCTATGCCCAACATTACTGCGCTTTTCTCCAGTCTTAGTAGCTGTGCCTTTAGCCTCGTCACAGGAAGATCCAGAAGAGAGAGCTGCAACAACCATGTCGTGCATAGACCAATCACTAATACCCAGTTCCGCATTTGAACTGATACTATCAAGAGTATCTTTTTGTTTATGGTACTCATGGTTGCTAGCAACTTGTAGGCTGTTATTCTCCATAAACTGGTTCTTTTCAAGAATCTTGAAATGATAAGGTGAAATTGAAAAAGGAGGTATGTCCTTTTTTGAACTGATCTTACACCCTTTGACATGTACCCCTGATAACGGGCAAATGAATTTCACAAAAATAAAATAAACAGCCAAACAAAAAGGACAAGAAAATAAAACCTTTGGGGTCATCATGACGAAAACAAAACAATGATGAATATAGTCATTCTGAGTGATGATAATTCCAATTCAAACAGCAACCCTACTAAACTCTTTGAAGAATCAACTTACATGAGTGCAATTCTGCCCCCAAATACAGGCGAAGAGACTGAGGTAGCATTATATGTCCTTTTGACACTGATTCACATAATAATAGATGAACGATGACATGATGGGGGCAATCTCGCTTATCAGTGTGAATACCATTGTTGGCTTCGTTTTCATTTGATTTGCTTCTAGATTGCAGCTTTTTCTTGCTATTTTTGGATAGAGATCGTGGAGATATCTCTACAAGCTGACAAGAACTGAAAGAATATTTCTTAGCTGTTTCTGGATGGACAAATACACCAATCGTGAATACTACGTCCATTTCAATACCATTCTCCTCATATTTATAAATAGATTTATTGTCTGCATCTTGGATACGAAGTTGTGCTTTAGCAATTGTGTGACCCTTGTCTGGAGATTGCTGGGACAAATTTTTACGTCTCTTTGGAGCAACTGCAACTTCAGTTCCAGGCACAAGTTGAACTGGAAACAATCTATTATGTCAAATAACAAGCATCAAAAATGATAACCTGCTAAATAGAAGTTATGTTCACCAGAGTTCTTATTGAATGGAAGAAGATTACAACCGGTAGCTTAATAGTCATATAAATAACCAAATATTTTCCTTAAAATATAACAAGTAATGCATAACCAAAACAGAATATGAATATGATTTTTACGAGACCAGAAACTGAAAGTATGCGGTTACCTACTGGATTCTGGGGAAAGATTGACATAATAAGAAACGTGACAACTGTTTGACCATGCAACCACAACGGAAATTTCATTTGTTCGTGGACAACTCCAACCTGTATGCAGGAAAATGTGAGTTACAAAAGTTTAAACACCTAATTTTAACATTTAACAAATCAAATAATATGAAACACCACCCTAAATCAATTTCAAACTTCTAACGACAGACATCCAAATTCTCCCTAAACAGAGGCTTTCTCTTAAATAATATACTACAGACACGCTCAGACCATAAACCCTGCTTCTAATATACTATGTTACACCTTCCTGTTGCATTACAGTAATTTGGATACATGGAAGCTCTTACACAAGCACAGACTAGAAACGACAGAATCAATCAAACCACCTGCTTCAAAATAGCAGTTTCAGCAAGCTCCGAATTGAGCTCCAAAATCTCCCAATCATCCTCCGTAAGCGGCTCAACCGTCACCAGCGTAGCTTTCGGTAAATTACTGATAACACGCACTTTAACCGTGGTCCGATCGCTCAATTCAATGCAATCCGCATACTGACGAGCTATCTACAAAATTCACCCCCACGCCCAACCGAAATTCAGATAGGAAAGTACACCATCAACCAAAAAAAACTAAGAGCTCCAAATTATAGTAGTCCCTGCACAATACCTCAATCGAGGAAGGGGAAGACGAGGCGGCGCCGCACCACGAGACTTGCCAGAGGCGATCGTCGGAGCGGAGCTCCAGCGCTAGAATTGGAGGGAGGTAGCCGGACTGCAGGGTTTGGATGAGAGAGAGAGGAAGCGAGACAAAGCAGCTCTCGGTTCCCCCCACTGCTCTCACCTCATACTCCATAGCTGACTAGCTTCAATTTTTGCTAAATTTTAATGCAGAAGAAATGGTTTTTATATATGAGCGATGAGGCTGTCTGCGGTTTCTTTCTTACAGTTCTTTGAGATATCAATAATAAGTCTTCCGTTTCACTCAGATTTTGATTTGTTGGTAAGTGCGAGAATTGAATTGAAGAAGGAGATGGGGACCGACTTCTCTTATCCATTCGTTTAGATGTTGGAAAGCGTGTTACTCAGGCGGAGTAAATGGGTCCAGCCAAGGCAGAGCCCAAACCTGCCTCAGGTTCACTCTAATCCCACCCAAGGCCATCTTGAACCTCACCTCAAAATTCACACTGTCTCCGTATTTGGAAAACGTTCTTTTGATTTTGTCTTGATTCATCCACGAAAACATTCATTTTTTTTTTTGAACATAGATCCCTACACAAAACTCATAACTATTATTCATAATCAACTCACTTATTTATAACAAAATCACTCGTGATCCACCTTTTCTACTCACTGATAGTCCATGGGGGTTCGAACTAATGAATGGGGGGAGGGGATGGAGAATACACCAGTAAAGAAAAATTAAAACTTTTCTTTCTTTTCTCAAGACTTGACATTCCACTTTATCAGTAGTTGTCAGATAACTGAAATCATATCGGTATTTATGTTAGTGTTGTTGATCAGTAGTTGTCAGATTGTTGATCAGTTCAAGAAAGATGAGTCTTATTCTGAGTGATATCAATTAGTAAATCTATTGACTACTAAGACAGTTGATCAATTAGACTGATAACTGATGTAGGTGCGAAATGTGGCGGTTACGTATCGCCTTTACTGAAAACTCAAGTTGGTAGAAAATACTTAATCAAATATTGACTTAGCCAATTTTCAGCATCAAACTGATACTGATAGAGTATTTCAAAATAGTGTTGTGCTACGTGTGCTGGTGATGTTCAGTTCAATAACATGCAAAGTAAATACAATATTGAAAGCAAAGAACTGAAAGTAAAAACATTTAGTTTTTACGTGGTTTTGAGAGATCGGTTCCTATATCCACGGACTGATTGCTCAGTCAATGCACTAATTGAGATTTGATCTTGTTTATGGGAATAAGATATAAACCTAGATATAGACTTTAACCTTTTATGTATCCCGCCTAAGTTGGTGTTCATCATACGCTTGCTGGTGCTAGGAAACATCTGATTACTTACGGGTGTAGTCGACCTAACTTCTTGCTTACAGGTATAAGACAACCAAGTTTTCAACAATTAACACTTTGTTGTTTACTTGCCCAACTTCTACTTAAACTTGAGGGTTTTGAGTAGAGGGTTTTCCAACTAAAATTTGAGTTGTCACAGATGACAAACTCAATATTTTTAGGCTTAAGATATACAAGATTGTATCATATAATTTAAGGGAGTACATTCTGAAATTTTGAGCTAATAGATATATTTTAACTTTAAAAATTTTCTGATAACACTTTGTAAACTCCCTTCTTTGAAATCGCTAGGTATTTGATCTTGGGATATGAACTCTAGACGCTTTAGAATATCTGAATGCGCAGCGTTTTCGGTTGACCTTCAAATATTGGATTCTATGCGTATTTATAGAGGGGATGATGAATAGTATCGTTGGAGGGAGCACCAATCACATCCATTCCATTTTTTTGTTTAAATTTGTCCCGTTTGAATCACCTTACGTCGTTGTCGGGGTTTGCATCATCATACATTATAGATATGTAACTCTAAAAAATGGATCTAGCATGTCAGGATCTTCTGTAGATTCGCTATCAACACGTGGTGAGTCAAACACTCAAGGCTTAAATAACTTTGTGTTTCTTGAGTTGACTCCGTGTTTTTTAGTACGTTGATTTTAGGTTGAGTCAGTCGAGTCTGCTCTGAAATTTATCAGCAGGATTGAACTCTATCTTTTATCAGTTTGAGGAACCTAAGTCAGTATGACGCTTTAGCTTTGACGTAATTATCAACAACTTTGACTTATCATTAGTAGCTTTAACTTGTCATCAACAGCTGGTATGACACTTAGTCATATTTTAGACTTCTTTGTTTTCAACAGCACCGAGTCTTCATCTCTGATCTTCAGTCTTAAGTCTTTGACTTCACTCTTCAGTAGTATTGTTGATAAACGTGCTTTTTACTCGTTTATTGATGATATATTAAGATAAAATAGATCTATTAAGTGCGTTTATATAGTCGATCTTTATGCTTTTAGCTATTTTTGGAAGATACTGCTCTTGGGGTTTCTCTTTGGTGTTTTGTAGGCTTTTCAGGTGATAATCGATGCACAAAGCAAAGATGTAACCAAAGATGATGAAATGGATATGAAAAGTATGGATGTGAAATATTTACAATGTTAAAGAGTATCTCGATAGGAGTTCATAGGTGCAAACGGATCGCAATTCGGAGTTCGGACGTGAGAGCAGGCGAACAATGAAGTCGCGCGATTCAAGTGCGAAGCCCATGAGCCCGCCGCGAGGCGTGACCGCTGGACGCGAAATTAGGGTTTTGCCTGCACCTATATATATCCCTAGGCTTGCCTATGCTCCTCCAACACGCAACACACTTATTTTACATGTTTTTCTTCAGTTTTTCACTTACTTTTGCTTTAGATTTGATTTTCCATCCAATCTAGGCTTAGATTATTATTGTTCTACATTAGTTCTACGCATTGTTATCGCTTTGGAACGTTTTCATCCGAAGGAATTTATTATTTTCCAGTTTTCTTCTTGGGTTTGGATACGAACCCAACGATTGTTCTTCAGACGCCACATTACGGGTTTTATCTATATAATTTCTATTTCTATGATTTATTCGTATTTTATTCCGGTTATTATGTCTAACTAATTTATTATTCTAATCCTAGGGTTTGTATGATTCTATCCTAAGTGTTGTGATTCTTGCTGTTGTTATTTACCTTCCAAGCATTGATTTGTGATTCTTGGTGCTTAATTATATGTGTTAATTTCTGATCAATCTTGATGGATATCTAGTTGCCAGTTAATTACTTAACAGTTTTAATTGTCAATCGATCTTGAATACACAATACCAATAAGCCTTGAGTCGTAGCTGAGATAAGAACATTCGTAGGAAGCATATTCTTTGAGATCTTTTTGGAGTTGCTAATTTTTACCTTGAGACGTACAACAATAGGGAAATTAGTAATCTACTGCCACAATTGTCGTAACTGAAATTGTTGGTTATATATGTGATCTTCCATCTTGTCTGGATTAAAATTGGTTAATAGGAAGCAGGATAAACATACGTTGTGGGTAGGATTAATGCATCCCTAGGGTTAGTCTTTCTATCTTTTTATCTATTTGAGTGTTTATTGCTTTCGTTTATTTTTGCATTGTGACCTTTGGCTTTGGATTTAATATTCGAAGCCCTAAAACCTTATCAAACCAAATATGTTCTTGAATAATGATGAATTGTTGTTGAGTTAGCTTCTGTGTTTTCGTGATACAATCCATGTGGATACGATACTCGACTTACCTTTATACTTGCACGTTTTCGTGTTAGAAAAGTGAGCGATCAAATTTTGGCGCCGTTGCCGGGGATTGTTAAGATTATATAGGAATAACTTGACGATTTGGAATTATTAATTCAAGTTGTAAATATATTTTATTTTTATTTCTTGCCAGAGTTGATTTCTCCTTTTCTCCAGGTAGTTTATGATCACAAGGTCCCAAGGACCTCCTGAATTACCTATAGATCCAGAAATCGGACGAGAAAGAAGATAGCGAGAAATGGCAACTAATCCAAACAACGGGGGCGTTCCTCCCGAGAATGTTGCACGTCTTCTAGCAGAGTTTGCAGAGATGCAATGCCAGATGACGAACATGGGACTCCTCTCTGTCGTAGAGAATAGACCGTTGAATTACATGTACCAACCACCAATGGAGCAATTCCAAGGAGGTGGATGGGCCCCGAAGTGAATGCAAATAATTTTGAGTTAAAGCCGGCTCTGATCAGCATGGTACAAGGAGAGCAGTTCGGAGGAGGAGTGACAGAAGATCCAAACGCCCATCTCGAGACATACCTCGACATATGTGACACCATCAAGCAAAATGGGGTGCCACAAGATACGATCCGGATGCGCATGTTCGGATTTTCTCTGTGCAACCAGGCGAAGGATTGGTTCAAGAGCCTGGACCGTACTGGAATCAACAGTTGGGGAAAACTTTGCAGAGGTTTCTTTCGAAATATTTTCTGTCGGCTAAAGCGCAGAAGATAATAGCCGAGATCTCCCATTTCTGCCAACAAGGAGATGAATCATTATTCGAGGCATGGGAGAGATTCAGAGGCTTATTGAGAAAGTGCCCTCAACATGGATTCTCCAAAGAGCAGCAGATCACGCAATTCTACAGTGGGCTGACGCTTCACACGAGGAGCATAGTAGATGCGTCGGCAGGGGGATGCCTGTTGAACCGACGAGTGGAGGAGGCCAGTAGAATCATAGAAGAGATGGCTGCCAACAGCTATCAATGGCCGATGGAGAGAATGCATGTGGTTAAAGCAGTTGCTGTAGAGAGTGACTCGAGATACGACGATCTCATGGAGAAGTTTACTCTTTTGAAAAGCCAGTTCGAGACGGAGGACATTAATTTTATAAATCAGAGGAACCGTCCTGAGAAAAATCCGACGTACCATCCTAATAATAGGAATCATCCTAACTTGTCGTATGCCAACCCCAACAACTTCCAACAACCTCCAGCAGGCTTTGCAGTGCAGAATGGGATGATTCAGGAGCCGAAAAAGCAGAGCTTAGAGGAGATGATGCAACAGTTGGTTGTGAGCAACCAACAATTGGCGACTCAGCAGAACGCCTTCATCAGTAGCACTGGTAAGAGGATAACTCATCTGGAGTCCACTGTGACGGCTATGGGGAAACACATGAAGATGATGGAAAACCAAATCAGTCAAATAGCCGCACAGCTGAATGCGCAACAAAAGTCGGGCCAATTTCCTAGCACTACGAAGGTAAACCCGGAGAATCAATGTTTTGCCATCCAGTTGAGGAGTGGGAAAGAGTGTCAGAACCATCCCGAGCGAGAAAAAGACGAACGTGAGCTGAACGAGGAGCTCGCGATCGAGCTCGCGATCGCGAGAAAAGAGACAGAGCGTTTTCCCGAGAAGCTCGCGACCAACCTAGCGACCGCTGGGCCGACCGTGAGAAACTGTCCAGAGAGCTCTGACGAGGAGTTAGCGACCAAGCTCGCGACAGCGAGCCCGACCATGAAGAAGAAGCGGTCGATTCGTCAGTGCTAGCGACCACCCCAAATGACCATGGGCGGTCCGAGGAAGAAATACCCAACGTACACTCCTCCGATCCCATTCCCAAGTCGGCTAGCTAAGTCGAAATATGACGAGGAGTTCGCCCGATTCAAATAAATATTCCAAAAAGTTGACATCAATTTACCTCTCTTTGATGCGCTCAGAAAAATGCCCGGATATGTTAAATTTCTCAAAGATGCATTGGCAAGCAAGAAGAAGTTGGGTAAATTTGAAAAAATTAACCTCTCAGAAGAATGCAGTGCTATCTTACAGAGGAAGTTGCCACTGAAACAGAAGGATCTGGGGAGCTTCACATTGGAGTGCGAGATTGATGAGCATACATTCCCAAACGTGTTGTGTGATTTGGAAACGAGCATCAATCTGATGCCCTTATCTGTATTCAATCGCCTGGGGCTTGGAAAGTTGAAGTCAACTAAAATTTCATTGATGATGGCTGACAGGTCAGTCGCATATCCTAAGGGAATAGTTGAAGATGTGTTGGTGAAAATTCGGGACTTTGTGTTTCCTGCTGATTTTGTTATTTTAGACATTCATGACTTTAAAAATCAACCACTAATCTTGGGTCGGCCTTTTCTAGCCACTGTTCGTGCTTTAATTGATGTGCAGGAAGATGATCTCACGTTTCGTGTCAATGATGAGGAACTGAAAATTTCAATATATGATGCCATCAAGCAACACGATAGTCCAGAGCATGAGAAGTGCTATTCAATCACCACTGCCACAGCTAGACGAGTCTCGCGTTTGAATGTCAACCGACCAGTCGATGAGGAGGCTGCAAAGAAGAAATGGACTCGATATGGAACTCCGAGTGATTCGTTCAAGTTTGGGGGGGGGGGGTACTTCCACACTCAGTGGTGGTCTGAGGTGAATGCTAAGTATAGGGGCAAGCATAAGTGTGGAAAGAGATCAGTTGCCAGAAAACCAGATTGATCAAGGTATGTCATGGTCTAGCTAAAGACGTTAAATTAAGCACTTGTTGGGAGGTAACCCAATCTTTTTGCTTTGTTTTGCTTTTCTTTTTGTTTTGCTTTCGTTTTTGTTTTGTCTGTTTTTGTCTTGTCTTTCTTATTTTGTTTTGTGTCGGTATGGGATTGAGTTGAATGACGAGCAGCCGATGATGAGAATTGTTTTTATTAGAAAATCGATTGCAACTGATTTTATGAGACGAAGCATGTTATGATTATTGTGAGTATTGAGCCTTTGAGAACTTGATCATATTTTTGAAACCTGTGAGAACTTGAGCTTTTGACTTCATATATTTGCAGTCTTGTTTCTTTCTGTGTGAATAGTTTGAAATAGCATGTGTTTCTCTAGAACTTGCTCTGGATATTTTTCGAGGTTGCATTGATGTGCTTAAGAATTGGGAGATGATATTAGGCATTCTTTTCTTAGCCTATATACTATCCAAACACTAACATGTTATTCATATTATCCTTTGATGAGCCCGTTTGAGCCTACCTTATTCTTTCATATAGCCGTGGGTCGGGTTATGTAGATAGTATGATTTTTTGTTGCGAGAATTGATGGTTGAGAAAAAGAAAGAAAAGAAAAAGAAATAGATGATGAAAAGTGATAATCAAAAATAGTTGCTTACCCATATAAGTTCGAAAAGAAAAGAAAAGAAAAAGAAAAAAATGGCACACGTGTGCGAAAAGAACATAAATGGGTAAGTAGTTAGTGCTTTGAGATGAGTATATCACTTATATGATAAGTGTGATGTTCTTAAAAGAAAAATGACTTATTGGTATGGAAAATTGAAATGAATTGTGAAAAGTTGGGAATTGTGTCTTATGATATTTATGGTGTTTTCATTATGGGATTACGAGTCACTTAGCCTAAATATATCCTACCTTACCAAAGAGCATACATTATAACCTATTATAAAGACCTTTTTGATCTTGGTTCTTAAGCACATATTTGAGCAATGGAGAATTAGACGATTTGCAAGCTTATGGTAGATTCCGTGTGTTTTTCAACTTTGAGAGTATACACATCCTCATTGATACACTTGAGTGTTTGAGATTCTTATATATATATCCATGCCGTGAGGATTTAAGTTTGAGAAGGTTTGTGTTTATGGTTTTTATGATATGTGGAGTTGAACGAAAGATGTTGTGATTTGTTTCATTTGAGGTGAATCTTTTGTTGCTCATTGCTCTGAGGCTTATTACTATTGTCGTTCGATTCATTCCCTGTCGTTTTGTTGTCTTTCGTTTGTTCTGTTTTGTTTGAGGACAAACAATGCTTCAAGTTTGGGGGTGTGATAAACGTGCTTTTTACTCGTTTATTGATGATATATTAAGATGAAATAGATCTATTAAGTGTGTTTATATAGTCGATTTTTATGCTTTAGCTATTTTTGGAAGATACTGCTCTTGGGGTTTCTCTTTGGTGTTTTGTAGGCTTTTCAGGTGATAATCGATGCACAAAGCAAAGATGTAACCAAAGATGATGAAATGGATATGACAATTATGGATGTGAAATGTTTAAAATTTTAAAGAGTATCTCGATAGGAGTTCATAGGCGCAAACGGATCGTAATTCGGAGTTCGGACGCGAGAGAACGGAGCGAAACAGCGAAGTCGCGCATTCTGCGCAGAAGCCCGCCAGCCCGGCCGCGAGGCGTGACCGCTGGACGCGAAATTAGGGTTTTGCTTGCACCTATATATATCCCTAGGCTTGCTATGCGCCTCCAACACGCAACACACTTATTTTACATGTTTTTCTTCAGTTTTTCACTTACTTTTGCTTTAGATTTGATTTTCCATCCATCTAGGCTTAGATTATTATTGTTCTACATTAGTTTTACGCATTGTTATCGCTTTGGAACGTTTTCATCCAAAAGAATTCATTATTTTCCAGTTTTCTTCTTGGGTTTGGATACGAACCCAACGATTGTTCTTCAGACGCCACATTACGGGTTTTATCTATATAATTTCTATTTCTATGATTTATTCGTATTTTATTCCGGTTATTATGTCTAGCTAATTTCTTATTCTAATCCTAGGGTTTGTATGATTCTATAAATAGAGATCAAATTCGTTATATTTTGACACATCTAAAAATTATCTTCTTTTCTCTACTTATAACATCTATTATATCTTTCTCTATTTTTTTTAATGAATCGAGGCAATAAATTCTTACTAAAATTCCCAGAATTTAAATCCCTCCCAAGATTATTATCTAATATTGAAAATCTCTCAAACTACAACGAATTTTTAGAATTCGATTATCTTATCTTGAAAATCTCTCAAACTACAACGTATATATATCGTATCCACATGGACTGCGACTCGAAAACACAGCAAATAATCAACACAAAATCTTGATTATTATTCAAGCAACAAAATATCAAGAGAGAGATAGACTCAAAATATAAATAGGAATAAAATCGATATAAAAGATCAATTCTGGGATGTACTCAACCTAACCGATTCACACAATTAACCTATTAACTGCTTACCAATTTAATCCATATTCATATGAAGGATCATTAATGTAACTATAGTTTCCGCTAGACAACTATAGTAGTAGGTTAGCCTAAACTCTATCTCCGCTCGGGTCTCGAGAAGTAAGCTAATTACCAAAAGCACACAAAGATTAACCTCCTCACAGCTCACCTATCTCCGCCAGTCTCAAGGTAAAATCAGATATGAATTCAAGATATCGACTATGCAATTAATTCCGCCAGACATCAATCACATAACTAGCATGCATTAATATTGGCCAGATACCAACATATGATAATTAAATCCAAGAATCATAAATCATGAATGGGACGACAAAACAGTATCAACAGATCAATCATATAAATCTAGTCAGACATACAAACCCTAGGATTAATATGAAATTTAGCTATGCATAATTAAATTACTAAAGCAATAAATAAATAAAAATAACATAAACTAAAATAGATAGATAAAACCGTAAGATTCCACGATGAACAAATTAGCACTTCTGGATCCGTAGTATTCTGAACTCTCGAATAAAAACTGAACTACGAAAACTGGATGCAAGAAAAACTGGAATAAAATACTAGAATCGAAAAGGAATTGAAGAACTACACTAATTAAACTATTCGAAAAAAAAACGTGCAAAAGAAAGAAAAAATAAAATAAGTGTTCTGTAGTCTGTAAAGTCTAAGGTCTAATGCGTGTGTTGTGCTCACTCTGATTGCACGCTGATATAACACCCAAAGCCGCGTCGCCCTATCTCGCGAAACTCTCTCGCGAGCAATAGTCGCGAGGGAGTCTCGCGAATCAACCTTTCTTTGCGCGTCCATGCTTCCTCGCGAGTTTGTCTCGCGAGCAAGTCTCGCGAGGCTTGTTTTCTCGCTGCTGCGCGATTTTGCTGTTTCACTCTGTTCTCTCTCGTCCGAACTCCGAATTGCGATCCGTTTACGCCTATGAACTCCTATCGAGATGATCTTTAACATTTTAAACATTTTACATCCATACTTGTCATATCCATTTCATCATATTTAACGTCGTTTTTAAACAGTTCTTCTTCGCACGAGCTCGCGACCGGGCTAGCAATTCCTTTTTATCGTGATCCAAATTTTTGATATCAAAACCTGTGCTAAAATGACACGAAATACACATGGCATAATATCTTTCCAGGTAAACATAAAACATATCAAATGGCAGCTCAAAAGATCACTTATCAATTATAAACGAAACAAATATAGCCTTATAAATCAGGTAAAAATGAGGCTTATCAACTCCCCCAAACTTAACCTTTTGTTTGTCCTCAAACAAATCAGAACAAGAGAGAGACGACCAAAGAAAGGAAAAAAGTCGAACGATAAAAACAATAAGCCTCAGAGCAATGAGCAATAAAAAAATTCAATCAAATGAATCAAATCACAACATCTTTCGTTAAACTCCACATATCATAATAATTATAAGCACAAGCCTTCTTAAACTTGAATCATCACAACATGGATGTATATATAAGAAATCTCAAACACTTAAGTGTATCAAGGAGGATGTGTATACTCTCAAAGTTTAAAAACACATGGAATCTACCATAAGCTTGCAAATCGTCTAATTCTCCATTGCTCAAATATGTGCTCAAGAACTAAGATAAAAATGTCTTATATAGGGTTATAATGTAGGCTCTTTGGTAAGGAATGATATATTTAGGCTAAGTGACTCATAATCCCATAATGAAAAACACCATAAGTATCATAAGACACAATTCCCAAACTTTCACAATTCATTTCAATTCTCCATACCAAGAAGTCATTTTTTCTAAGAATTCCACAATTTTCATATTAGTGATATAATCATCTCAAGGCACTAACTACTTACCCATTTATGTTCTTTTCACACACTTGTGCCCACTTATTATTTTATTTTTTTTTTTTTATTTTTTTGAACTTATATGGATAAGCAACTATTTTTAATTATCACTTTCTCATCATAAATTTTATGTTCTTTCTTTTTCTCAACCTCAATTCAAGCAACCAAAAATCACACTAACAACATAACCCAACCCATGACTATATGAAAGAATTAGGTAGGCTCAAACGGGCTCATGAAATGATAATAAAATAACAGGTTAGTGTTTGGATAGTGTATAGGCGAAGAAAAGAATGCCTAATATCATTTCAAAATTCTTAAGCACATCAATGCAACCTCGAAAAAGATCCAGAGCAAGTTCTAGAGAAACACATGCTATTTCAAACTATTCACACATAAAGAAACAAGACTGAAAAGACATGACGGTCAAAAGCTCAAGTCTCACAGGTTTCAAAAGTGTGATCAAGTTCTTAAAGGCTTAATACTTATAAAAATCATAACATGCTTCGTCTCACAAAATCAGTTGTAATCAATTTTCTAATAAAAACAATTCTCATCATTGGCTGCTCGTCATTCAATTCAACCCAAAACAGACACAAAACCCAAACAAGGAAACAAAACAAAAATAAACAAACAAAAAGAAAACAGAACAAAAACGAAAACAAAACAAAGGAAAACATTGGGTTACCTCCCAACAAGTGCTAAATTTAAATGTCTTTAGCTAGACCATTTCATACCTCTATTAATCTGGCGTTTTGGCAGCAAACTTCTTCCCAAATCTGTGCTTACCTCCATACTTTGCATTGACCGCAGACCACCACTGAGTGTGGAAGTGGCCTCCCCCAAACTTGAACAATTCACTCGGAGTTCCATGCCGAGTCCATCTCTTCTTTGTAGCAACCTTGTCAACGTATCGGTTGACATCCAAGTGAGGAATCGGGCTAACTGTAGCAGTTGTGATCGAACAACAATCCGCATTTTCTGAACTATCGCATTGCTTGATGGCATCATAAATTGAGATTTTCAGCTCCTCATTGTTCACTCAGAATGTAAGATCACCTTCCTGCACATCAATTACAGCACGACCAGTGGCTAGAAAAGGCCGACCCAAGATTAGTGGCTGATTTTTAAATTCGGGTATGTCTAAAATAACAAAATCAGCTGGAAATACAAAGTCCCGAATTCTTATCAACACATCTTCAACTACGCCCTTAGGATATGAGACTGACCTGTCGGCCATCATTAATGAAATTGAAGTTGGCTTCATTTTGCCCAGCTCCAAGCGGTTGAACACAGATAAGGGCATCAGATTTATGCTCGCTCAATCACACAATACATTAGGAAATGTATGCTCTGCAATCTCGCACTCCAACGTGAAGCTTCCCGGATCTTTCTGTTTCAGTGGCAATTTTCTCTGTAGAATAGCGCTGCATTCTTCAGAAATGTTAATTTTTTCAAATTTACCCAACTTCTTCTTGCTTGCCACTGCATCTTTGAGAAATTTGACGTATCCGGACATATTTCGAAGTGCATCAAAGAGAGGTATGGTGATGTTAACTTTCTGGAACATCTCTTTGAATCGGGTGAACTCCTCATCATATTTCGTTTTCCCGAGGCGCTAAGGAAACGGAGCATTAGCTACTGGAGGCATCGGCTGACTCGCGGCCTTCCCTCGCGAGGTCTCCTCTGTACGTATGTCTTCGCGGGACTACCTCGCGACCTTTCCTCGCGAGGTAAACTCACGAGGTTATGTTCTGCCTCATGTACGTCTTGCTTTGCGGGATTCTCTCGCGACCTTTGCTCGCGAGGAAAAGTCGAGATGTAAGGTTCTGCTTCTGACGCATCTTTCCTCTCGGGATTTTCTCGCGACCCTTCCTCGCGAGGGAAGGTCGCGAGGCCTGGTTCTGTGCGGCCTGTCTTCCCTCGCGAGACTAGCGCGCGACGGTTTGTCGCGAGGATTTCACGCGAGGCGAGAATCCGTGAATTCATTATCCTCAACTCTTTGCTCATCCAACTCTTCCCCTCCATGCTCCAGATGATTAGTGTATAATGCTCTGCTCCTCAAATATATAGCATTGCATTGATTTGGAGGAGTGTGATTCTTCTGATTTTGCCTTGGTATTGCTTTGGGAATTGACCGCCTATGCATCCCAGCCTCTCATCGCCATCCGCCCACTTGGTTCTCAACCATCTTTAATTGCTTTCCAAGGGCTATCACCGTGTTGTTGATGGCTTTGATGGTGCTTTCTAAAGTGTTTAGCCTATTCCCAATCTGTTGAATCTGAATATTTTGTTGAGCCACGATTTGTTGGTGACTACCTGCAAATTTGCTAATTGCTCACCAAAACTTGTTGCATCATATCTTCGAGGTTCGGCTTCTTGGGCTCCATAATCATTCCATTATTAACAGCAAAACCAGGTGGTGGTTGCTGAGCATTCTACGCATTGGCCTAGGAAAAATTTGGGTGATTCCTATTATTAGGATGATAGGGTGGGTTTCCACTCTGATTCCCTTGGAAATTACTCCTTTGGTTCACATAGTGAACCTCCTCCATATTTTTCACCATGGCCACCGTCATTTTCCCTTTCCTCTCGGCTTCTTACTCCTTCTGCAGAGATGTGAATTTTTCTAACAGATCATCGTGTCATTGTCAAGTTCTCGCAATGTAACTTTTCTTATCTACCGCCTCCATCGGCCATGGATAACTATTTGATGCCATCTTCTCAATAATTCTCAACACTTCATCTATTCCTCGATTGAGAAGGCATCCTCCGGCTAAAGCATCAACAATGCGATCGGTGTTAGCATTGAGTCCACTATAAAATTGTGTCACTTGCTGCTCAGGTGAAAACCCATGTTGTGGACACTTCCGGAGCAGGTTTCTGAATCTCTCCCAAGCTTCAAATAATGATTCATCTCTTAATTGTGAAAAATGGGAGATCTCGGCAATGATCTTCTGCGCCTTGGCAGGTGGGAAGTATTTGGACAGGAATCTCTCACACAACTGCTCCCATATAGTGATTCTTGATCTGTCCAGGCTCTTGAACCATTCTTTTGCATGACTCCGCAGCGAAAATATGAACATCCGCATCCGGATGGCATCAGCCGGCACTCCGTTCTGCTTGATAGTATCATAGATATCCAGGAATGCTTCCAAGTGTGCATTGGGGTCTTGCCATTCCCTCCCAAATCGCCCGCCAGATCATGTCTTGATGAAGGCGTGTTTTAACTCAAAGTTATTGGCATTGACGTCAATTTCATCCTTCACCTCGAACCGATCCGCTGGTGGCTCGTATATGTGATTGAGCGGTATGGGTGGTGCTCGCCCACCAATCTGCCCATCCGATTATTCAACGCCAGCATGGCGTTGCATGGCAGCTAACATCTCTTCCATCTCGGCCATCCGATCACGGCCTTGGGGTTGTCTATCCGCCATCTCTTTCTCTTCTTTCTCGCTTTCTCTTATGCGATCTTTCAATCTCAAGATTCAATGGAATAATTTCTTTCCTTTGAGATCTTGTAATCATGCACTGCACAGAGAGATAGAAACCAAATCAGATCTAAGAAGCAACACAAAAATAATATATGATTTTTTTTCTATTTTTTTATAAGCCTGAATTAATAACTACAATTCAGAAAATTATCACTATGTAATCTAAATAGTCCCCGGCAACGGCGCCAAAATTTGATCGCTATATTTCCTGCCAAATAATATGATAGTAAAACAACAAGTATATATATCGTATCCACATGGACTGCGACTCGAGAACACAGCAAATAATCAACATAGAATCTTGATTATTATTCAGGCAGCAAAATATCAAGAGAGATATAATAATAAAACTAGACTCAAAATATAAATATGAATAAAATCATATATAAAAGACTGACCCTATGGATGTACTTAACCTAACCAGATTCACACAATTAACCTATTAATCTGTTTACCAATTTAATCCACATTTATATGAAGGATCACTAATGTAACTATAGTTTCCGCCAGGATAGCCTATAGTAGTAGGTTAGCCTAAACTCTATCTCCGTTGGGTCTCAAGAGAAGTAAGCTAATTACCAAAAGCACACAAAGATTAACCTCCTACAGTTCAGCTATCTCCGCCAGGTCTCAAGGTAAAAACTGTATTATGAATTCAAGATATCGACTATACAATTAATTCCGCCAGGACATCAATCACATAACTAGCATGCATTAATATTTGTCACATACCAACACATGAGAATTAAAATCAAGAATCATAAATCATGAATGGGACGACAAAACAGTATCAACAGATCAATCATACAAATCTAGTCAGAAATACAAACCCTAGGATCAATATGAAATTTAGCTACGCATAATTAAATTACTAAAGCAATAAATAAATAAAAATAACATAAACTGAAATAGATAGATAAAACCGTAAGATTCCACGATGAACAAAGTAGCACTTCTGGATCCGTAGTATTCTGAACTCTCGAATAAAAACTGGATGCAAGAAAAACCGGAATGAAAAAGGAATTGAAAAACTACACTAATAAAACTATTTTGGAAAAATAAACGTGCAAAAAAAAAGAAAAAATAAAATAAGTGTTCTGTAGTCTGTAAAGTCTAAGGTCTAATGCGTGTGTTGTGCTCCCTCTGATTGCGCGCTGATATAACACCCAAAGCCGCGTCGCCCTATCTCGTGAAACTCTCTCGCGAGCAATAGTCGCGAGGGAGTCTCGCGAATCAACCTTTCTTTGCGCGTCCATGCTTCCTCGCAAGTTTGTCTCGCGACCAAAGGTCACGAGCAAGTCTCGCGAGGCGTGTTTTCTCGCTGGTGCGCGACTTTGCTGTTCGCTCAATTCTCTCTCGTTCGAACTCCGAATTGCGATCCGTTTGCGTCTATGGACTCCTACCGAGATGCTCTTTAACATTATAAACTTTTTAAATCCATACTTGTCATATCCATTTCATCATATTTAACGTCGTTTTTAAACAGTTCTTCTTCGCACGAGCTCACGACCGAGCTAGCAATCCCTTTTTATCGTGATCCACCCTTTTTATATAAAAACATGTGCTAAAATGACACGAAATACACACGGCATAATATCTTTCAAGGTAAACATAAAACATATCAAATGACATCTCAAAAGATCACTTATCAATTATAAACGAAACAAATATAGCCTTTTAAATCATGTAAAAATGAGGCTTATCAATTATGATATGAATTCTCAATTCTCACATGTCATATTCCTAAGTATCACCAAACCTCTCAAAACATCTCCGAAAACTCATTCCAAAATTTTCAACAAACACACACGAAGCCTTCCAACAATCCACAAAGTTGGATTGACCAAGAAGATGTACACTAATGTCTGCTTGGTGTCTCGTTAGTATTAATGCAATTATTGGCACCAACCAAAATAGTGTCTCATATGTATGAGCAAGGTTGAGCAGAAAAACTCAGAATTTAGAGCCACAAGGTCCATGAAATCATTGAGGCAACATTACAGATGCCTCAATACAAATAAAACCAAGTGGATTGTTGCATATAAGAAAGCATATGATCAAAGAACCAGCGGACATTCCAGATATGATATTGAGAAAGATGCTCAAATATTGTATGGAAAATCTAAATTTCACCATGAGGTGTTTGAAAAAGCTATGAGTGGTTATCCCAATTGGGAATTGAAATTGGGTATTACTGGTTATACACGTTCACATCCAGATGATGAAGATAACGTTGAAGAAAGTCGTGACAACTCAAAAAGATCAAGGACTGATGAGGATGGGGAACCTCCAACCGACTCTACTCCATAAATTCTTGAAAGTAATACTTCAAGATTTCATCGTCCTATTGGTAGAGATAAAGCTAAGGCCAATGCTAAAAGAAAAGAAAAAGAAGCAGCATCGTAGTCTTTTTATTCCCTAATGAATTCACTGAAAAACTTTATCAAATGAGGATCACACATGACAAAGAAATTGATATGCAGAGGGAAAAGATGAAAATGTTTACGCTTAATACGTTCATAGAAAAAAGTTAGTTATGTCCAGAAGAAGAAACTTTGAAACGTCATCTAATGGCCGAATTATATGGGATGTGATCGTACTTTATTTACTTGTAATTTTTTTTAAAAATAATTGTCATGCAATACCTTTCAATTTATATAATTAAATTACGTGGTTATGTTATTTTCAATTTATGTAATTTCAATTACGTGGTTTATGTATTTTTCAAACATGTAATTTCAATTACGTGGTTTATGTATTTTTCAAACATGTATTTCAATTATGTGATTTAAGTATTATTTTTCAATTTATGTAAGACCTTTTTTTTGTTTCCTCAATGATATGATTCTAAATAAGAAAAAAAATCAAACAATAGTCTTCCACTATATAGGTGGAAACAAACAATTTATGTAGACCCTTTTTTTTCTTCCTCAAGCATGTGACTCTTGGGTATTTTATGTATGTGTCACGCCCCAATTCCCGAGGGAAGACACAGATGTCGGGGTGTGATTAGGGGTGGGGGTTAAGAAGCGGGGAAGAAGGGATACATGTAACATACATGATAAGAAGATATGACCATGAAATCGGGCAAAGATCTCCTCTATAACTAGGACATATCCCGAAGGGGGTGCACAAACAATCCACCAATGTAATAATATCGATATCATAACCTCGTAAAACATGATCTTGGTTTATTATAAGTAATGCAAGAAAGCAAAATAGCATTACATCCTCGTCAACTAGACCGTCAACCACATAGCATGCTCATATCGAGACTCACAGCAGAATAACATAACAAATCTTGTTCCCAATCGAAAGCAAATAAGGACAAGAATACATCAATATCGAGCACGATATAACACAACATCACGGAAGCATAGCATGAAGAACCCAGCTCCACCCTCGGCCGCCTCGCCCAAAATTCTCCTCCATCCGTGAAAAGATTTGAAAAGAGTTTGGGGTGAGTACTAGCGCACTTAGTCGGGTTTTATCATAAATCAAAAGAATCATGATGTCGTGTTTAGAGCACTTACCTTAGAAGGTTATAAAACGAAATCCACTTCTAAGTAAGCAAAATAGATTTTCATTTTCGATACCGATCCGTTATTATCGTTATTCTCATCATAGAACCATGAACCACGGCTCGAACGATCCCGCCACCCATCACATCTCATTCATTCGCCCGAACATATCCAACACCCCATGCCCGAACGTATCCAATGGCTAACTCGTGTGGACTTGGGGTCAAATCCCCATCGAACCATAACCACCTCATTACCATTTCGTGTGGACTTCCGGTCTATCCCTTCGTAACCATAACCACGTGTTCTGGGTCTATCCTTCGATCAATACTCAAGATGGTGATCAACCCACGAATAGAGATCCGTGCACAACCATGATAGAACCATATTTCGGATCGTAGAACAAGAATAACTTCATCAAAACATTTTACTGGCGCACATGTTTTATTTTGAAATATCGTAGTAAATAACTCAAAATAAGCATATATAACCCAACTCGAATGCATTTAAAACGCCAACCGGGAGATATCTACGGATCCGATGACTTCACCGATCGACCGGTAGGTACCGGTAACAAGACGGAACAACTTTTGGGGTCACATCCCACAAAGCAAAGCAACATCGCGATCCAAACGAAGATCAAGCAAAACTAGGGTTTTCACTTTCGAACCCACATTGGCACTCTCCGGTTTTCAAATCAACTCGATGCGTAAGGAAATATATTCGTGGCATCAAGACCTATAATAGGGTACTTTCAAACTATGCATGCATGTAAGTCGACTCAAATCTTAGCAACAAGAAGTTTCAAAATCGATGCCTATCCTCGATCTAGATAAACCATCCAAAATCGATGCATGAAAATGGAAACATAAGCAATATGCATAACGATTTAACATGGAATGACAAACTATGTTGAAAATGGATAACCCGGCATGTACTTCCTTTAGAAAACTCAAGCAACTAAAACATCCCGACATGCGTAAACGCAAAAATGTAAAACGGAATCGGTACTTTAGTAGAATGCATAGCCGGAACTCAAAACCTAAAGGACCCGTAGCTGTGGTGGTCCGTCGGCCACCAAACGGCGGCCAACAAGGTTTCACGGCGGCATGGCGGTTTGGCGAAAATGGTCGGCCTCCGCCGCTTTCTCGCCTCGTCCCTTTAGAATCCCGAGTTCTATGCTATACGATCTATTAAAAGGCGGAATCAAAACAAGAAAAGGACAAAACAGAAAACGGGCTGCCCGGGTGGTTGATCGGCGGTGGTGGCTCGGCGGAACAAGAATGGCGCCGCCACGAGCCTCCCTACCGATCCCCACTCCTCCAGGCTCCGCAGCAGCACTGAGCTGCTCGGCTCTTCAGTAAACACGAGAGATCAAGAAAATGAACGTTGAAAATGAAGGCCCAGCCTTTTTATAGGAAAGAGGGTCATGCAGTCATACTGCAAGCTTTTTCGAAAACGCAAAAGCGATGCAACTTTGCAAACGGACTCAAATTTAGCAAACTTGGTACCCATGGAATCGAAATAAAATACCTGACACAACGACTATAAACAAGATATGCTTTTAAAAGACCAATGAAAAGTCCGGTTTTCGATAACTTCCTGAGTGCCAAACCTTCATGGGTGGTCGAAAACCCGATACTTAGTGTATATGAATTCGTCATAAGACACTCTTCATAAAGTCTCGAGGTTTCGTGACGGTCGATCACCGAAACAAAAAGTCAACCTTTGATCTTTTCTCGAAAAACGTGCCATGCAAAATGTGCTTAGAAAAGACGGGGTATTACAGTATGACCATTTCTGATTTAAGTGATACGTACACAGAATCTCTCCCTTTGACTTTTATTGCATCTTCATTCTTATTTTTCTACTCAAATATTCATTCCACTCTCCTTGAAAAATGGCCTCAAGTTCTAGTTTTGATGCTTCAAAAATTTTCAATGATGAATGAGATGAAAGCATTGTCAAGCATAATCGGCAACTTGACCATATCATTGAGAATGTAGTAGTTCAAGTAGCAACTATATCTTTACAACCTACCAATCATATTATTAAAGCTACGAGGCGGTATATTGAACGAAAACTTAAGAAGGATCATGAAAGCGTGTTCGAGCAGTACTTTTCAGAAGATTCAATCTATCATCCAGAATATTTTCGAACAAGGTATCGCATGAGAAAGCCTTTGTTCGAACGTATAATGAACAAGCTTGTTGCCACTGATAAATTTTTTCAACAACAACTTGATGCCGCTGGTCATCTGGATGTGTCTGCAATTAAAAATGTACTACAACTATAAGGGTGTTAGCTTACGGAACATCAGCAGACTTGCATGACGAATATTTATGAATGAGCGCACGAATATTTATGAATGAACACACAACTCATCATAAATCGATGATCAAATTCGTTAAAGGTGTAACTTCCAACTTCGGTGCTAGGTACCTCAGAAAGCCTACTTTCTTCAAGTCGAAGAATGATGCGGATTTCCAAGCATGTTGGGCAGTATTAACTGCATACACTGGGAGTGAAGAAATTGTCCTAATGCATGGGCAGGACAATATGCAGGAAGAAGCGGTACGCCAACAATCATGTTGGAAGCAGTTGCATCGCAAGACCTATGGATCTGACATGCATTTATTGGAACCACATGTTTAAAAAATGATATCAATACACTTGATCAATCTCCTGTTTTTGATGATATCTTGGACGATCGAGTACCAAATGTCAATTAAGTTGTAATTGATCAACAAATAAATATGGGATATTATCTCACTGATGGCATATATTCTCAATGGGCAACATTTGTTAGATCCATTCCTACTCCACAACTTTGAAAGCACCAATTATTTGCTCAATATCAAGTGGCCACCAAATAAAATGTTGAGAGAGTATTTGAGGTTCTACAAGCTCGTTTTGCTTTTATGAAGTGCCCATGTCTTATTTGGGATCGTGATACCATGGAAAAAATAATGATTGCTTGCATCATCATGCATAATATGATAGTAGACAATGAAATGAGCATTTACCTAAACTATCATGATCCAACAAAATTTATAGAAGATGATCTTAGACAGAATAATAGTCGAAGTGAAAATGACGAAGAAAATAATGATTTTGTATACTCTACGAATATGGTTGCAAGCCTATCGTGTTATATGAAAACTAGGTCACAACTTCGCAATAGAGAAACTCATCATGCTCTTCTGTATGACTTGATTGAGCATATTTGGCAATAAATCGGCAATCGTAACTGAATGCGTAATTTTTTTCATCTATTTTATGTACCGATTTTTTATTTTCAATTTCATATTTATTTTATTTCAATTTATATTCTAAATTTTTTTCTTTTATATTATGTCATATTTTCTATTTTATATAAATTTTTTATTTTTCTATAATTTTTGCAATAATAATAGTTTATTTTAATTATTTTGATTATAATTAATTATATTATATTTATTTAAGAAAATAAAATAATAATAAAAAATTATGTAGTTCAGGTGTTGGGTGATCATAAAGAGACAAATAAAAATAGAGGTGGTTGGATTTGAAAAAAGGTAAGATATAAAAAGGAATGAAAAATTAATTAAATATTGAAAAAGTTGGGTGGTTGGATTTTTAAATGGTTACTAATAATGATAGTCTTACAATGTAGATCCCCTTCTCCATCCACTTTATACTTTACATTTATTAAAATTCATGCTCCCAAAATCAAATAACAATTTTCAATGACGAAGAGAGTATTAATTAATCTATATAATTTATCACACAACATTATATGATTACTTTCAATTTTAATGTTATAAACTTAAATGTTTTAGTTAGTTTGATGTAATTTTAGAGTTTAGTATACATTTTGTAGGGTAAATATCAGTTAATGTCTCAATGTTTAATATCCCAACGTAAGCATATTGTTATTCTGGTCCATAACATTTCAGAAAATTTCACTTAATGTCCTCCCGATCAATTTTTGGCGTACAATATTTTGGAGGATCTTTTTCATATTTTTATTTAATTTTTATATTCACGTGGAGTTTGGCATGGAATTCCGGCAATTACGTAAGTATTTGTATGCCGAAAATTGATCGGTGAGACATTAAGTGAAGTTTTTTGAAACGTTTGAGACAAAAATAATAATATGTTTACGTTGTGACATTAAGTGAAAAAATACGAAACGTTGAGACATAAACCGATATTTACCTCATTTTGTATTAATTATTTTATATGTAGTTTTTCCTTCAATGTACCGTACCACTTATGTTGTTATGTTAAAGTATAATGTACAAATTCAATAAAATTGGAATGTTTTGGTTCATGATATTTTAAATAATATATTTTCATTGGAAAAGTCAACAAAACTTTTTTTTGTATTTCGTTAAGTGATAATTTATCAAATTTAGATACTTGAAAATAATATCTATGTTTATTCATGATTGCAGTAATATAAGTTAATTCTCATTTCTTACTACCATCTCATAGCAATAATTATATTATATATACAAATACAAATAAACATGATAGAAAGATAAATTTAATTCTAAAATAAATTACAATAAATAGCATATTTGAAGCTCATCAAACCCAGACCATCTGAAGCTTACAAACCTACCCCACTTGGAGCCCAACCCACCAACTCAGGCCCGACTCAATAGAGCAACTTTTTCATATCTGCATAAAACTACTATTCATAGCGAATTATAGTATTCAAAAAGATTCTTTTTATTTAAATTCAGAGTCATTTTTTTCAAATAAGTATGGCTTAAGTGAAATATAAGTAAACTTTCTAACAAAATCTCTACTTGTACTTTTTCTATAAATCGATTTTTTTTCTTTTGTCCAAGGCAATGTCTCAATTTTCGAAATGAAAGGCAGTGTCTATTATTTCAAGGAAAAAGAGAAAAATGTGTTTCCTTTGTTAAATCATCCTAATTACTTATGGATATAACTACTCCTACGCTGTTACACATACTTGAGTTGAAGTTACATATAGTCTATTAATTATGAATTATATGTGTATAGTAGTTTACATTTAGTACAATTAATGCCAAAGTTTTAATTTCTTGGATAAAAGCAAAAATAAAAATAAAAATTCTATTTATTCTAAAATTGGAAAAAATAAAAATAAAATAAGCACAAACATATGGAATGATTTTATTTGTTTCTTTGCTCCTCTTTTTAAAGGACTCGATCGAATTAGTTGACTCGGTATGTGTTTTTCGAAATAATTACGTTGACTACTTCTTCATTTTAACATTTTGACTAGATCAAAAGCATTAATTTTTGTTCATTTCAGAATTTGACATACTCTTCTTTTCATTTATTTAAAAGAAAACAGTTCCTATATATATAACTATTTTCTTTATAGTCAAATATATATAACGACCAAACATTCTCCTTTCTATCAAAAAGTGCGAACTAGACGCTATCAATAAAACAAAAGAACTCCACAAAAACTCATATACATCGTGTGAGCGGACAAAAATATCATTTGTTCTTAACAAAAATATCATTTACATTAAAGAAAAATATCATTTAGTTTTTACACTGTAATTCGAAATCATTTTTTATATTAAAGAAAATTATCATTCTGATGAAAAAAAGTATCATTATTCGTACAAACGAATCCGCACAAGAGATCACCTCAAAGAACGTCCCTTTCCAAATAGACATGCATGGCTGAATTAATTGGAATAAAACACGCGTTAACGCGCTACCGCGTGCACATAAACCAATTTGTTTGTGCTGAACATTTCGACAGTTGAAAAGTTACATAGGATCTACCAATTCCATAAAATAACTCACAAAGTATTCAAGTTATTAGAAAAGAGGAATCGCAATTTATGCTCTATAAATACCTCACAACATCATCCCTATCACATACACTCATTCCAATAATTCCCTTCTTAATTTTCTCATAAACTACTTAATCATTGTGTTATCGTGTGACGAACAAAAAAGAAAATGAATAGCAACAATGCAGAGATGGGATCCGGTAAGAAGGGGGGTGTATTTCCGAAAAGAAGACACCATGTTTCAACGATGATGGGGAAGAAAATGGCCGATGCTTTAAAAAAAGCATGCAAATCTATTGCTGCTACTTTCAAGAATCATGATAATAAGGCAAAGATTCTACCTACGGATAATGCATATGAAAAATATTAGATTTAGGTTGATCGATGTAATATTTTATAGCTACGGATGTGAGAATGTTCCTTCATCTATATGTATACATGTAAAGCAGATTTATTACTTCTTAAAATGTAATATTTTGTTATTTGTTATTAAAACTATTATATTTTTTTTTTCTTTTATGGGATTTTGCATGCACGTGTCGTATCTAAATGGCTACAACACGTGTCAACAAACTTGACAACAACGTTGTTGGTTAGGCCTTGGCCGAGTATCGTGGGCCTTGGATATTGGTCTTTAGGCTTGGTTTTAGAGTTGGGCTGGTAAGAATGTCACACCTCCAGTTTTAATTCGAGCAGGCAGTGTACCTAACAAATTAAAGAGCCCTATTGATATCCCTTATGATGCGACTTGCCTATAAATAAAGCATGCTTGTGGTGCTACTACCAAGAAGACGAAATTGTTTCATCTTTGGTGACGATATGTTGAATATGAATTTGTATTTGTTTTCAGTTTAATCTGTTGTTTTGTTGTCCCATTTTCTACTTTTCTATGTTGTTATTTCAAAGCAAAAGTGTGTATTCGGATTCTAACAAGCTTGTATCCTCTTCATTTAAACCATTTCATCAAACATTTTTCAAGAGTCTTTTGCTGGAATCGATGCATCTTAATTTGTTAAAGAATTAAGAGTCGATTCCCGCTCAGCCGCTGAGGGTGGTGCAGCTCCTAGAACTGAGAGTTAGCTAGGACTTATAGTTTCATTTATGGATCTTTTCCTGATAGGCTTGGATTCAATAGTGGCCTCTCGGCAGGGAATCTGCACTGTCTTGCTCTGAAGGACTTCTGTCACATTAGTTCTGTTCATAACATCGTCATATGTTTTGCTAATTGTCAGATCTCTTCTTACGAGAGTCTTATTTTTCACAACTTCCACGTTGACAAGTGAAGTGTAAACACATCTGCACTCTTTAGTTGTATACACTTCCGATATGCTGCCTGTACTTCTCTGATCTGAGGTGTGCGGCCTCTCTTTCTTCCTCAACGAACTCGAGATTTTTTCTCAGCAGTCCTCTGTTTGGTTCTCGTAATAGTGCATAAAATCTCTATGGGGTTTCTGTGCAAATCTATTATGGGATAATTGTTGTAGACCCATATACCAAATTGAAAAGGGATTCCTCCAGTTGATTCTATAAGCTCATAGTACTGAATAAACTTTCTCCATCTAGTTTCCTTTTTGCGTCCTCTAAAATAGTTTTTATTTGATCTACGATGCATCTGTTCGTTATTTCCACCTGGTTGTTGGCTTGAGATGAGCCACCGAGATAAACTTTTGTTCAATTTTTAGTTTTCGGTACCAAATCCTTATCCATACTCCATTGTACTTGAATTTTCAAATCCTTGTAGTAGAGATACGTAACAGTTCCAGATATATGTAGCACATATACAGGAACAAGTACTAGTTGTGTATGCACCACATACCAATTTGGACGTGAACAATGTCCACTCACCACCCAACTCCTATGGTAAAGAGATTACAACTCGCTTACCAAAGATTGGTATTAACTGCTACTGTATTAGTGACCAAAAGGCTATTAACACAAAGAAATTATTCACAACTTAAGGAGTAAGTTATGAGCACAAATAAATAATCAACGTATTCAAAGGCTATTTTCTGAATGCTTTGCATGCTGACATATTTATAGGACTCCGATGTAGAGTCCTAAGTTTTCACGTCTTAGTCTTGTCAAGAAGAATCCTTTTCGTAGTAGACTTATTTAACCATCTTACGGAGATGAAAGCAGAACATATATCCTTAAGATATCTCGTGATATATGCTTGAGAGATTTTCTAGATCTCTACTTCAACTATGATTCTCTTAAAAATGGAAACTTGTTATGGTTCGTACACTTGAGCTTTGCAGCAATCATCAAAGCACTCCTACATTGATTTGCTAGATCTCACGGAGGTACTCATACACATAGTGTATATTCTATACACTTACAACACTATCTGCGGTTCTTTGAAATTAGAAATATTGGAATGTCAAAGCGACAAAAGTTACTCTTCCACAAGAACTTCCGCACTGTTTTCATCAATTTTAGCAACGACATCATCCTTTGTTGGAAAAATTCTGTCATTACCCACTGCTTTGATTAGATTCCAAAACATCATCGATGATTGCCCTATTGATGTATTGTAATACTGCTCATATGTTAGGGAAAGAACATTTTATGTATACATGTTTCAGCAGAAGAACAATCAGTATAGTCATCCCATACTGAAGAAGTTCAAGAAGCAATACTGAAGTCAATCACTGATAGAACACTCAGTACAACGCTATTGAATAAGCATTGATCAGTAATGCTAAAGAATATCACAACTGAAGAAAAGTTCTACTGAAGACTTAAGACTAAAGACTCATAGCTGCTGAAGACGAAGAAGTCAAGAAAAATAACCAAGTGTCATTTCAACAGAAAAAGATGAAATTGTTAAAGAACTACATCAACTAAAATGTCTAATGAACATGGTTAGAAGTCAATGTACCGAAGATACATGAAATCCACTCTACTGAAGAAACGCAGAGCTAATACTACCGAATCACCGTGTCCAGGGTCAACGACAATGATGTGCTAAATATTGCTAATTCATTTCTTTCCGCATCTACTTTTCACATGTTGCTAAATTTATTCTGGTATTTTTTATTTTTATATTTTGTTCTGAAATATAATCTTGATTTTTAAACTCTACCAACAAAATTTTTATTCGATCCTAATTCAGACTATTTAAAAGCATATCCAACAAAAATACATTAAAAATGTGAAGTACTCCGCCTCTAAAAAGAAACAGAAAAATAAAATAAAATAAAATGGTTCGTTACTTGATAATAGATGTCCTTTCTTTTTTAATTTTTTGCTGTTAAGATAAATTTGTCTTTATTATCTTGTGAGTTTCTTCCCTAAACATATAAAACACAGTTTTTAAAAAACTCTTAGCAGATAAAATTTATACTCTTCATCTATGATAAATATATTACAATTGTTTTATTTAGTCTCTATGAAAAGTATATCATTTTTCTTTTTATGATACTACTTATTATTCCACATCACAACCATTCATTATTTATCAAAAAATCATTTCTTTCACTCACAACCTAACACATGATGGAACCTTTATCCACTTAAATAATACCCACTAATAATTTTATTAAAATTCATATTGTCCACCAGTGATATAAAATGATACACGTATTGTAGACAGAATGAGTAATAATTATTAAACCTGTTGAAAGTTAGCATTCAAAATACTTTTATATCGACGAAAATTTGTCGTAGGACGGAAACCAATTAAATTTGATATACCTGATCAAAACTAATTTTGGAATAATGAAACGAGATTTAATTTCGACTAAATTTAAACCTAGATAATCAAATATGAGAGTGGTTTCGTGGCGGTGGCGTCAGCGGCGGTGATCCCATCGTCGACTCTGGTGGTGGCGGCGCAGGGGAACATATTGCGGGAGAGTGGTTTTGACTTTAGAGTGTAAATTAGATTTTACTTTTTCTGATAGTAAACTTGAATTAATATTTATTATCTAATTTATAAAATAATGTAATAAGGGCATTATGGTAAGTATGGCTATTATTTCATGTTTTTTATAACTAAGAGTGCTATTTTATTTTTCTATTTCAAATACTCTACTTCTCTATATTACCTCAATTAAAATTAGGTCCGTAAACTGTTCTAGTTATAGCAAAATCATTAACCTTGTGTTTATACTACAATGAACAAGAAAAGGAAGAGATTGTAACTAGGATTTCAAATACTCTATGATCGATCTTAAATTCGTAAGGGAAATAAATGCGCAAGAACACCAAAGATTTACGTGGTTCGATCTGTGAATAAGATCTACGTCCATGGGGCAAGAGAGAGAGTATGTATATTGAGAGTGTAAGCGATTACAAAGAGAGTGAATGAATCTATGTCGCCTAATCTAGCCTCTATTTATACACAATGTATTGACCTAGATCTCGAATCCAAGTCTTCTAACTAGGATTCGAGATCCTATCCTCTCAATTAGGATTCTTTTAGATACGGCCGAGCTCAAGCGTTCCCACCGACTTTAGGAGTCTTCATGGGTCGAACTTGTCCGTGCCGAGCTTGATGTCGTTTACTTGATTGGGCCCGATGTTGGGCCCGTAGTTGGGTCAGATCTCATCACAACCCCCCAAAAGACGCAGAAAACGAGGTCATCTTTGGATTGGGGTTGTTGTGACGGCGGGGTTCGACGATCTTACATGCTTTTCATTGTTCGACTCAATGCTTCGACGTCAGATATCGTATGCGATGCTCGCAGAGGCGCCTGCCGAGGTCTTTTTGTTGTTTGTATCTCCGGCGAGGTGTCCCGCTTCGCACCGAGGCGCCATGCCGAGGTCTTCGACCGCTTCACCTAACGAGGCGCTATGTCGAGGTCTCACGACCGGCTTCACCTAACGAGGCGTTGTCGAGGTCTTCGACCGCTTCACCGACGGGCCTTATGCCGAGGTCTTCGACCGCTTCACCGACGAGGCGTTATGTCGAGGTCTCACGACCGCTTCACCTAACGAGGCGTTAAGTCGAGGTCTTCGACCGCTTCACCGACGGGCCTTATGCCGAGGTCTTCTGACTGGCTTCACCTGACGAGGCGTTATGCCGAGGTCTTCTGACTGGCTTCACCCGACGAGGCGTTACGCCGAGGTCTTCTCGACCGCTTCACCGCCGAGGCGCGCCCGAGGTCAAGACGGATTTTCCGCCGCTGTTGAGCATCGACGCGGGATACGCATTTAATGCGCATTAAATTGGCAGCGGTTGGATTCCCGATAAAGTACATATTAGGGGAATGTCTTCCTTGATACGCAATATCTCTTATCACTTGCCTTCTACATTTCTCTGAATTTCAAAACTCTCGCCTTCCGCGAAACAACTACTCAGCCTTATCGACGGCTCAAGCTCCTCGTCTTCTTCATCGATAAACAAAAGTAAGTAATGGCTACTTCTTCTCATAACGAGTCGCCCGAAAGGCCAAATCGTGTCTGCTTCCCGCCTAATTCGTTAGCGTCTTTGCTGCTTTTACCCGTGTCCATATGCCTCTTTCTCTGTAGTCCGCGATTCCCCGGGGGGATTGCGGCAAAGTCTTCTTTTCTTCAATCCTAGGTATTTCGATATTAGGGATATATGTTTTCAATATAGTATTCCTCTAGTATTGAGTTCGTTGCCCGTCCGGAGGATAGGGCTTGTGCCCTCCTGATGGTTTTATTACTGTACGAGGACGGCCTCAAGGCTGGTCTTCGCCTTCCTTTCCTCACGATACATTGAGTTCAAGAGATGTTCGCCTATCTCTTGCCCACCTCGCCGAACTCATTCCGCATATGATCGCTCTAGGTGTCTATGCCTATAGCATAATTTTCCTTTGACCTGGGGCTTGTCCTTCGCTTTTGAATCGAAGGCGGCTCGGGGTGGTATTATCTATCACCCGTAGGAAATTCAAAGCCAAGATTAAGTCGAAGATCTCAACCGCGTAAGTTCTTCTTCCGCTTGGTTTGAGGACATATGGAGTTCCATGGCGATCCGATAAGATCGCCGATGTGTTCGCTGACAAGGACTTCGTGACTGGAGGAGACGCTGGACAAAATTGGCCTTGTTGACGAGGTCTTCTCCGAGGTCGAAGCTTGCGGGCGGGGCTTAGCCTTTATGATCCTACCTCCAGGGGTGGAGTCGGTGAAGGGAGAGCCCTACTTTTTTTCTTTATTGCATGATTATACGTGTTGATGCCGACCTATGTATTTCTTGGTAGTGAACCCGCTGAAGGAAAGAAAGAAGAAAGGAAGGAGCCGATCTCGGGTCGAACCGATCTCTGGTTTGAGCCGAGGTCTCCGACTTGAAGGATTTCGAGGACATGCCCGAAATGACCGTGGGGCCTTCGAGATCCCTTCGCCGCAGCCACTCAAGCGCTTGAAGAGGCGGAAGGATGTAATCCTAAGTCCTCGGTTCTTCCGAGGCCGAAAGTCACGAGATCATCGGTTCCAAGTCGGTGCCTCTTTCCCGAGGTTTGTACTGCCTTTATACTTTGTGTAGTAGTATAAAAATGTGTTCTTCTCGACCGATGTGTATATTGTGTGGGGTCGAGGACGTGGCGGCCGAGGTGTCCAAAGTATCCAATCTTATATCGGATTACTTGAAGGCGCCACATTCTAGCTTGACGGGTGGCCCTATGCTCGGGAGGTGGAGGCGAGAATACCTCTCGCTCAAGAAGTATCCGAGGCCGAGGCTAAGATCCGGACCTCGTCAAACAAAAAGCGGCAGATGCTACGCCCATTGAGGCGGCGGCGGCAGGGGCAGTCGGCGGCGGCTTTGGCGGAGGAGGCGGCAAGGGCCGAGGCGGCGAATCGAGGTTGCCTGATGAAGGCCGAGGGGAACAGTTCGCCGCCGGGAGGCGTATATGGCGAGCTCGCAGGGAGAGACGCCGTCGCGCCTTTGCGAGAGGCTGCTCATGTCGGCGAAGCCCGGATGGTCTCTTGACGCGTCAAGTGCTTAATAAGCGCCGCCTCGGATGCAATCAAGATGTCGCCGAGGACTACCTGCACTGACAAAGCCAAGTATGGGTACGAGGAGACCGAGGACAATGTCCCGAGACGGCCTATTTTGATGTGATCGTCCGCGCCCGGGCGAGCTTCCCGCGCCGCAAACTCGCCTCCTCCTCGGTTCTTTTGTCCGCGGAGTCCGTTCGCGCCTGTCCCGTGGATCGGGATCCCCTGACCGAAGCTTTACTATCCGATTATGCAAAGGGTCGGGGGGTGCAGCTGATGCTTCAAAGGCGCCGAGACTGTGGTTCCCAAGAGGCCGGTCAGACGGGCCGAGCCTGTGGCGGAAGAGGCATGCTATCGAGGCGCTTGAGGCGGCGAATGTGGACGTGGCCGAAGCTTCCGGAGGGGTCAGTTGATCCCCCCATCTTTTTTACCTTTTTTTTTGAATGTAAATGTACATTGATTTTTGCCTAAGGGCATGTTAATAAAATGACAAGTTTATGTTAAGAAACTTATCTTTTTATTCACTGTCTCCTGAATGCTTGATGCTTCTCCTCGGTTGAACCGAATCAAGACCTATCGCGGGCTCTTGAGTTGAAAGAGGTCGAACCTCCATATAAAGGCAGCCTGGCCACGCATGCGTGAGTCCGATGTCAAGCATAGGGCCGCCAGAGAGCCGCGACGAGCCCGTGCTCGCCTTTTGAATTGGAGGAGGCGTCGAGGTCGCCAAGGAGAAGGCCAAGGTGATAGCCGAGGAGCATGCCGAGTACGAGGAGGTTATCCACCGAAATGGTGGGATGACGATCCCGAGGTTGAAGCCAAGGTTGTCGAGGTCGCCGCCCGTTGTTCGGGTACAGCGCGAATATGGTTTGGACCTCCCGGCAATTCACTGAGCAAAGACGCCGAATTGAAAAGGCTCGAGCATATACAAAACCGCTATCGCCGACAACCATAGCTCGACGAAATACTTCGACGGGACGCAGAGGCCTCTTCTTCACGGAGCTTCGCCTAGAATAAATGAACCAAATTATGACGATCCGGAGTGGCGCGCACAAGAGAGGCGCATATTGCCTCGAACGCCGTGGACCTCCAGCGCCGAGACCGGGCGTCATCAAGTGGTCGAGGCCGAGCTCGCAGAGCTGCATCGCTCAGTGACCGAGGTCGCACCGCCGGGCCCGTAATATAGACCGAGGACGAGGTAGAGGTAGGATTAGCATAGATGAGTCATTAATTTCGATTTTTCTGGGATCGCTCGCTTTTCCCGATCCGCTCCGTCCTCGTAAAATGTAACCTGTACATCTTTTATTTAATAAGAATGGTTTCTTGTTGACTTTAATTTGAACAAGAGTAATATGCGAAAGTAGTTCGTCCTCGTAGAGAATTCCGCTTCGAAAGAAATCGTTCTCGTACGAAGGTAGGGGTTCCTGTTTTTTGCCGAGGTCGTCGGGAGGAGTGGTCCCCTTTATCTACATAGAGAGAACGGCTTCGTAATAAATGAAGGTAGTCTGATCTCGTATGTAGGAATGGTTCCTGTTTTTTGCCGAGGTCGTCGGGAGGGGTGGTCCCCTTCGTCTACATAGAGAGAACGCTTCGAAATAAACGAAGGTAGTCTCGATCTCGTGATGTAGTATGCGCGCTTTAGATTTACATTCGTATGAAACGAATGTAATCGACCTCCGTCGAGGGAATTTGTCCTCCGAGAGGGTAAATAATGTGAAGATTAATTATGCATTAGTGACAAGTAGAACTCGTAAAAATAATATTTTATTGATAAAAGACGACGCGACCACCAAATAAGACTCGGACTCTAAACAGACTTTAAAAATATGACCGAACAAGACCCGACCTCGACACTTATGCATAATATTTCTTCGATGGATGATGTGCCATGCGTTGGGTAATTGCTCACCGGACAATTGAGCGAGCTTATAGACCCTTTGCCGAGGACTTCGTCGACCCGTAAGGTCCTTCCCATGTGGCTTCCACTTTGCCGAGCCGCGCGGCTTTGTCGACTTCATTATTTCGAGTACGAGGTCGCCCACTTGAATTGTCGGGTTTTAACGCTACCGGTTGTAATACCGAGCTACTTGTTGCTTGTACCGAGCTTCTCGATGTAGGCGAGGTCTCTTTTCTTCGAGTAAGTCTAGATCACTCGTAGATTTTCCCCATTTGCTTCGCAGAGAAGTCGATGGCACGAGGACTCGGCATCCGATCTCTCGGGATCATCGCTCGGTTCCATACACCAAACCGTATGGTGTTTCTCCGCTCGAGGTCCGAGGCGTTGTTCGATGCGACCATAAGACCTGTGGTAAATTTTCCACCCAGAGGCCTTTAGCTCGGTCGAGACGAGTTTTTGACCCTTTACGATGGTCCCGCTGGTAACTTCGGTCCGACCATTTGCCCGAGGATGGGCCACCGAGGTGAACTTTGTCGATCCAAGCTCGACACCAATCTTTGAATGTCTTATCCGTGAATTGTGTTCCGCTATCCGAAAGGAGGATATGGGGATGCCGTCGACACACTATGTTCTTCCACACGAAGTTGAGGCGTTCTTGCTTGTGATTTTCGCCGAGGGCTCGCCCACCCACTTCGTGAAGTAGTCGATCGCAACAATTAAAAATTGAGCTGCCCGGTGCTTTACAAAGGGGCCCACAATGTCGATCCCCATTGCATAAACGGCCAAGGGCTCAGACGGAGGCGAGGTCGGTCTGTGGTAGCCTTGGCACGCTCCCATGGATTCGACACTTTGACACTTTTTACGAGGTCCATCGAGTCTTGGAACATTGTCGCCAATAGTATCCCCATCGCATGACTTTCTTTGACAAGGCTCGGGGTCCGATGTGGCTTCCGCATCTAACCTTCGTATTTCTCGTAGAACGAATTAGCTAGGTTCGACCCCAAGCACCTTAAGAGAGGTTGAGATATGACTTTCAGATAGACTCCCCGCTCAATTGTATATCGCAGATTTGTTCAGATCCTCCTAGCCTCCAGCCTTGTCGTGGGGCGTCGCCTTCTCCAAGTACTCTCGAATGGGAGTCATCCAATCGGGTTCTTCATCCGAGACTATGTTAACCTCGGCCCGCCTTCGCATCGCTTATGCTCCCGCTGACTTCCTCATCAAGGGTTCGCTGATGACGAGGCCAATTTACTTAAGATGTCACCGCTATTTTGCTCCTCGGGATGCGAACTATCCGAAGTGTGAGAAAGTCCGCTGCGTGCTTTTTGCTTTTTCAAGATACTTCTTCATTCTTTGCCGCTACTCAGATTTTCCCAACATTCGCTTACGACGACTTGAGAATCGCCGTGAACTCGCACGGCTCGTGATCCGAGACTTTGAGCGAGGCGAAGTCCCGCGATCGAGCCTCGTACTCCACTTCGTTGTTCGATTTTGAATGTGAACCGGTGAGTAGGCGATCTCGTTGTCCGGGCCTGGGAGTAAGATACCGCCTCCGCCTTTTTTTCCCGTAAGCCCCTGCTAACGAGTTGCCAAGACTCGGTGTTTTAACCACGGTTCGGCTTTGGCATCGCCCGACACGGACTCTGGGCTTCGGTTTTTCGACGGTTAGCCTCGCAAGGAAACCGCTAGGCTCGACCTTTGATGGCTCGCGGGGGCGATGATATGTCGTGCTCGCCCAGCTCGATTGCCCATTTCGCGATTCTCCTCGATGCTTGGGCTCACAATACTTGCCAAGTGGGTAATCATGAGGACTTGTATGCGATGTGCATGGAAGTACGGACGTAGTCTCCTCGCGGCATTTACCAATGCTAAGGCAAGCTTCTCCGGTGATACACTGCTTCCGGCCTTTAGTGCTCGGCCGATGAAATACACCGAGTCGACGTCCTTCTTCTCGCACTCAGATCAGCACTTATGGATTCGTCCGAGGCGACGAGGTAGAGGAAAAGGACCTCTCCTCTTTCGGACGGATAGAGTGGGAGCTCGGCGAGTAGCTCTTGAGGTCTTCGGCGGACTGCGCACCTCATCCCATGAGAATTTCGGCTTTTTGAGTATCTTGAAGAAGGTAGTCGCTATCCGCGCTTTTGAAAGAAAGAGGCTTAGTGCGCTATGCACCGTCACCAGTGTACGCTATGGATGGTCTTCGCATCTTCATTTCCAAAATGGTTTGGACCTTGGTCGGGTTTGCTTTTACCCTTCTTGAAACCCAACACCCTAAGAACTTTCCGCATCGGATCGCAAACGTGCATTTCTAGGATTCACTTTTAGGTTGATTTTCCGAAGAAGGCCGAGGACGATCCGAGGTCGGCCACACATGCGCTTCTTCGCTTTTGACGACGATGTCGCCTACGATACCTCCACATTCGACCTATGTAGGCTGAAATATTTTGTCCACCATCCTTCGATAGGTAGCCCTGCATTTTTGGCGGTCGAATGGCATCTTTTTATATGCGAAGACCCCAAGTCGGTAATGAAGCGTCGCTTGGCCGCTTTTCGTCGTCCATCGACTTGGTGATACCTTTGTATAAGTCCAAGAAATCAAGACTTCGATCCGACCAACGCCAACCTTCTTGTCAATGTTGGGAAGGATAGCAATCCTTTGGGCAATGCTTGTTGAGGTCGGTGTAGTCAATACACATTCGCCATCCCTCCTCCTTTCTTCACCATCACCGGTTGGCTATCCAGTCGGATATTCGACCTCGAACAAGATGCGTGCTTTTAATAGCTGGTTCACCTCGCCATGAATGACTTGGTTCCGCTCGCCGCGAAGATTCTTTGCTTCGCCGAACCGGTTTTATGTTCGGTCGATGTTGAGCCATGAGTGATGATACTCGGCGAGACTCGGTCATGTCGAGGGAGACCAAGCAAACACGTCCGGAATTCCTTAGGAGTTGATGATCCGATCCTTCACTTCGTGTCGTGGTGAAACCAACCCGACGACCTTCAATGGCTCATCTTTGTACAATGCGACCTCTTCCACCGACCGCCGTGGAGTGGCGATGTATTCCTGACTCCAACTCTTGGGTTTCTTTAATTGCTATGCCTGTGGTGTTGGACCGAGGTCCCGCACCGTAAGGCAACTTGCATACACTCGCTTGCTTTCGATCGCCTCGGATCACGGCCGCTCCTCGTGGTGGGTATTTTTATCGTCAGTGGTACGCTGAGCATACCGCTTTACAGCTGCTCACCAATCTCGCCTAGTATGATGTTATACGGCGAGTCGGCCTTCACTACTAAGAACCGCACCACCTTGGTCGAGGTCGTTGGTGCTTTCCACCGTGACGGTAGCTCGATTATTCCTTCCGGGCGTCTCTTCCCGGACGAAGCTTGGAGTGGCAATGTGCCCGTGCGAGGTGTGCTTCTTCTACTCCTAGCTTGTCAAAGCATTCCTCAAAGAGGATGCTCACCGACGCCACGTCAATGTAAACGCTGCTTTTACCAACTTATTTCGCGACTACCACCGGATCACCAACGCATCCCGCGAGGTATCGTCACAGTACGGGTCGCCCCTGAGAAGGTGATCGCCGCCCTTTCTCGAACCTCTTATTGGTAGGTTCGCGGTTCTAGGACTTGGCATCCGCCGTGGAGGACTTCGTGACTCCACCTGAGAGCCCGTGAATTGTGGAGACCACCCGTCATATTGGGGCTCGCCATCTCCTTCCTCGCTTGGTCAGCGCTTTTTTTTTGTAGGGGCATAATTTCCTCTCCTCCTGCTTTTTCTTTTCGACTTTGGTCGGCTTGCGACTGGCCCTGGTATTTCTTCGTGGGTCCGCCCCGAACCAAGATTCTATTTCACCCATGAGCTCTTTGCACTCTTGATGTCGCGCCTGTAATCATCATGGAATGAGCAGATTTATCCATAGGTCGGCACCTCTTCCTCCCCGCCATCGGCCGAGGCTTCTCAACAGTTCATATGGAGGCGAGATTTCGCCTCGGCTTCGTTAATCGGGTGTATTGAGGTCGCTCCGAGGCGCCGCGCTGACCGAGCCTAGACTTTATCGGGCGATAATCGCCCGGCGCTCACCGCCTTGGTTCCGATCTTCCTTCCTTCGCTCTTCTTCCTTTTTCCGGGTCCCGCTTGTTCGCTTCGCGCTTTTGTCGCCCGCTCGCTTTGGCGAACCGGTTGGCTATGCGCCACACTCTGCTGCGCAGACGGGTTCGATTTGACGATCTCTCAGATAAAGCCCCGCAAGATGCCGCTTGAAGGCCGAGACGACTAACAGTCGCTCACGCCTTCGACCTTCAAACACTCCTTGTTAAACCTTGTCATGAAGTCGCCGATGGACTCATTACGGCTTTGCTTTATGGCGAGGAGGTGTCACGACGTTTTGATTCCGCTTTTGAAGAACCTTCGTGGAAGGCAGCCATCGTCGCGATAGAGCCGATGCTTCCCAGAGGTAGATCGTCGAACCACCGCGGGCGTTGTCGACGAGTAACTCCGGAAGAGTTTACACATGGACCGAGCCGAGACGTTGGTTGATCATGTTGTATCGAACCGCGGAGAAGTTCTCGGATCCTCACCCGTCGTAGGGGCGATGCTTGGTACCCTGACTTATCCGGAGAGAAGTGTTGAGTATTCTATTTGAGAACGGGTGGCTATCTTCCCGTATCCATCGGCCGCCCTCGGAGATCGGGACGAGTTCGATGATCGAACTCGCTTAGGTGACTCGACCGACTTCGCGCGACGACGATGCTTTTTCCGCGCCGCCGTCCCCGAGATCGGGCGGAGTTCGCCGGATGGATTGGGCGATCGAGGCCGGCGCGTGATCACGACGCCCTCTCCGCTGCTTTCGCGCCTTGCGCGGTCGGTTTGGGCCCCGACCTCGCCAGACGCCCGTATCTAGACGAGGCTTCGTGTTCCGCTCTTCGTGACGTGGCCGACCCCGTGCTTCCGAGGAACCGAGAAAGCTCTCCTTATTTTCTCGAGAAACCTCGACGACGCCGCTGTTTACTTATGGAGCCGAGGTTCCCCGGATTATTGCTACGATCGCTTTCGCTATGGTAACCGCCCGCAGGCGGGTGTCCGTGCTCGCCGAGACTTGATATGCCCCTCGGGGTTTCTTCTCCGATTGGGCTCTTCCCGAGTCGAGCTCGGCGTTCCTTTCGCCGCCGCCGTTGTTGCTGCGCGACGGTCCCGATGACGGCTTCCGTGTACTGGTCATGATTATTTCCACAAACGGTGGTTGATCGAAACACAAAATTGCTTCCCATGCACGGCGCCATGATCGATCTTAAATTGTAAGGGAAATAAACGCTAAGAACACTAAAGATTTACGTGGTTCGATCCGTGAATAAGATCTACGCCCACGGGCAAGAGAGAGAGTATGTATATCGAGAGTGTAAGCAGTTATTACAAAGAGAGTGAATGAATCTATGTCGCCTAATCTAGCCTCTATTTATACACAATGTATTGACCTGATCTCGAATCCAAGTCTTCTAACTAGGATTCGAGATCCTATCCCTCTCGAATTAGGATTCTTTAGATACGGCCGAGTCAAGCGTCCCCACCGACTTTAGGAGTCTTCATGGGCCGAACTTGTCCAGCCGAGCTTGATGTCGTTTACTTGTAGACGGCCCGATCTTGGGCCCAGTAATTGTACCGTATCCTATCACTCTACTTCTATATGGATGTTGTAATTTTTATTTCTTTTTCCATTTTTAAATTGAGTCTGTCAAATAAACGTTCAATGCGATTCACTTAATTTCTTGTCTACATCTATATTATAAATTAAAACAATATAATCATTGCAGAGATTGTAACTAGGATTTTGTTTCGGATTTCGGCCTAGTCCAAATTGGTCTGAAAATTTGAATTTGAGAGAAAAAATCTGATCCGAATCAGTATCCAAAAAATCGGAAATTTTTATAAAAAAATTCGAATCGAACCGAAAAATACGAAATTCTAAAAAATCCTAAAATCCGACATCAATTTTTGTTAATTCTTATATATATTTATATTAGATTTAAAAATATTTAAATAAAAGTTATTATATATAATTCGGATTTTTGGATTTTTTTGGATTTAAAAAATCCAATCCGATCTGAAAATTCAAAATTTTGAAAAATATCAGTCCGATCCGAACAAAAAATCTGAAAATTCCGAACCGAATTTTAAATTTCGGTTTGGTTCGGATTAGATATTCAATTTTTTGTTATTTTGCTCATTCCTAATTGTAACTTAGTTCTTATTCCTTGTATATATTGCTCCATTTCTTTTTTGTTATTTTAAATAGTTGATCCGTACGTAAAATATAAGTACTCGAATGAGGAGCATGGTACAAAACAATATTAATCCATAAACTCATAATAAGAACATCTCTTTTTAAGTTTTACACAACACAATCTTAGTAAATATATATAAACAAAGTTACAACAAGCACAAATCGTGGAATTTGCTACATTATTTACGAAACAATGTTGAAAGTAAAAGCTAACATACAATCAAGATCAAGAATTTACTTTCCCTTATTGTTCTTGACAGCATTGGCAGCAGATTTGACAACTTTCACCGCAGCTGTTCCAATTTTCTTGCCCACCATTGTCGAAACCTTGGGCATCTTTTTTGGGAAAATACTTCCATTTCCTCCTTTGCTCGAACTCATTTTCTAATTGCTCAAATATTCTTAATCAAATATTTAATCACTAATTTGTATGTGTGTAGGTTTTAGGTGGTGTGTGTTTGAAGATAGGTTTAGTTTGGGGTTTATATAAGCATGGGAGCTGTGAATTTTCCCTTAAAATTAAATAATTAAAATTTTCGGTAATTTCGTTGTGGTTTTGCGGCTAATTTCTTTGTGAATTCAAGGAAGAAATGAGCGTTCTCTGTTGCATACTACTTTCTCGACTGATTCAATGAAGTTTCCTCGGACAATGTCTTGTTAAAAAAGATTAATTAACAGGATTGTTGTCAGAAAATGGATTCTTAAATATATATCCAGTGTTTATGTGTTTAATTCGAACAGTTTATTTCTCTGTGATTTCGAAGAAGAAAGGGTCTTTTGCTGATAAATTTCCAAAGATGTTTCATTAGGCGAAAACAAAATGGAGTTTTGGCTTGTTGAGATGTGTGGTGTGTAAGATTAATATCTTCAGATATGCAAACACGTTTCTTCTTTCGATCTTTTTATTAATAATTATATTTACTAAATTTCCTTCAATATTAATTTTATATTTTTTGACGACGGGTTCGTCTCTATGCTGTCGACCAATTGAAAAACATCTTGAAAAACTTGTAGTAATTACCTGGAATTTCTCATATATAACTGATTGATCTTTATAATGTAGTTTCAGATTTATACATTATCTCACACTTATAATTATTATAGTTTGCAACCTTGCATGAAATCGTAAATAATTGATAAAGGAGCCTAAATTAAAAATAAATGTATAAACTTAACCTTAAAACTAATATATATTTGTCTTCCTTTTTTTTAATTTAAAATTTCATCTTGCAACAAATCAACTTAGACATTCAAATTAATTTGAACATAATAGTCATAGTTGAAATTCGGGTTAACTTCTCAAATGAGAATAAAATTGTACTTTTTTTAAGGGTATTGATAAATTTACATACTATGTATGTACATAATGAAGGTTTTTTGGTCATTCTTCAAAAATCCAAATTTGTAATACTTAATTCATTTATGTAAATTTATAATTTATATATTTAACCTCATCATTAATTTAGAAATAAAGATATAAAAATTCCTTAATTTTTAGAAATGTGGTATATTGAAATCCCTTAATTTTCAAAACTGTGATAAAGATATACACTTTGTTTCCAAAATTATCTAGAATTAATTAAAGAAAATAGAATTGAGCTCAATAAGATTCGAACGTAAGAGACATTTCCTTCAAAATCCTAATCCTTTGCCACTTTATTTAACAATGTCTATTGCATTAATTTATTGAACAAAATTAATTTTGTACTTTCGTGTGTATTTGTGCATATATTTAATTATTTTGATCTTGAATAATATTCAATTATTTAACAAATTAATAGAAAGCTCAATGATATTATTAAATAATTAATTAATGAAAATAAGTATATGCTTAGCAACTTTTTAGTTGAAATATTTGAAGATAAATGATTATAATGAAAATACGATAAAACTTCATCAACATAGTCATTGTGTAATACTATTAACATAATTATAGATATCGAGATATAATTATTCAAATTTTACATATTGTTGTTGTTATTGTTGTTGTTGTTGTTATTGTTTAGGTGTTTAAGTTTTAAAGATTTAAGATTTTTCATATATGATGCATTCTTACAATCATGGTGGTTTCTTTCAATTTTCTTTATTCGAATTTCAATTTTTCTAATTTCTTCAATCATTTTAAATGCATTCATTATTAATTTAAATTAGTAATAAAAATCATTCGAATCAATCTTAGATAAAATAATCGAATAATGTAATCAACTTGTGACACTATTCCCACAAATATAGTTATTTCTTTCAATTTTTAACATCAAGTTCATGATGGGAAATCAAAATTTACCCATGCTCCCGAGGATCTATCTTGGTGTTTTATTCATCATACATTAATTATATTTCTGACATGCTCCTATATAATTAATTGTAATACATAGGGTTTTTCTCATGTTTACTTGTGAATTTCTGACAAATATGATCAATGACTGACTCCAACTTTGATCTTCTTGACTGTGTTCCGGATGTCTGATCTCCAATACTGAGTGAGAGTAATATATGGAGAACACCAGAAAATTTTCACCTCCTAGAGTATCTGGGTGATTTTCGAAAATCACTTGTGTGTTGGATTTGTTTACCGAAAGAAGAATGGTTGAGCTTGTATATAATGTTTCATGTTACTACTATTACAAGCTCTTATCTGAATTGTTTACTTTATTGCATATGCAGTCTCATTATCTCATACAAAAGTTAGATCATACAGTGTGTAGAAGATCACAGAAGTCTATATGATTGGTTAAGCTAGTTGAGAAATAAAAATGATCACAGCTGAGACAACTTACGACGAGTTGTCGGTATAGACTGCATTATAGATAGGAAGTAACTTGACTTGGTTGCTTGTCTATGCTGGTATGTCTTGACGTATTGATGGATCACAGTGAGATGAGTTCTTCTCTAACCATCGCGAAGAAGCTAGATCTCGACGACTTTACGTTGATCTAAATCTCGATAAGGTTTTAGGTGAGTATAAGTAACTGACCATCACTTTGACATGAGATAACCCAAGATTTTCCGCATCTTGGGTGGTGGTAGTGCTTGTATGTCATGCTAGTTACCTGTATCGAGTCACCGCATCCATTTAGGATGTTGACGTCCCATTAAGGAGCTCAAAATGTTTATTGTACTAAACCCTGCAGGTTGAGTTAGCTCAAGTACAATAATAAGGTTGAGTGGTACTACTTAAGGAATTAAAGAGATTCATTATTTTAAGCAGTCAGAGTATTATAAATAATTAATGGACGTGCGATATCTTAAATACGAGAGTTCGTAAGTCTAAGTGCAATCCTAACTCAACTTCGACAATAAAAGGATAAGTCGACATTTATTCTCTAGTGGAATGAATAATATTTATAATTAATTTATGTTCTGGACTGAACATAAGATAATTAATTCATTTTAGGCCTATCTTTATTCTTTCATTTGATTCATGGACTGACTCATCAAGACCTTTTGTTGACTATAATTTTGTCCCCCCCATAGAGAGTCCCACTGAGAGTCTATTCTGATTGATGTATTATGTTAATACATCTCTTATATCTACATAGATATTATCTGATATTATTAGGTATCAAGAGATAATTGTTCTAGATATGAATTATCTTCAGGGATTGAAGATAATTATTGTATTTATTAGATATGCAAGGATCCTATCTAAATAGGATTCTAAGGAATGCATTATAAATATAATGTGAGATAAAATCAGATAATCCTAAACATTAGAGTGATTTTCGAAAATCACAGAGTATCACATAGGAGCGAAATTTTGCAGTATTCTCCATAGATTGCTCACACTCAGTGTTGGAGAATAAATATCTGTGATACAGTGCAGAAAATTAGAACTAAAGTCCAATAGATCTGCTATCCCCGAAATTCGCAGGTAAATACGAGTAAACACGTATGTGTTGCAATTAATTATATAGGAGCATGCTATGAATATAATCAATGTATGGTGAATTAAACATCTAAGATAGATCCTTGAGAGCATGGGTAAAATAAGATTTCTCTACAATTGGTATCAGAGCTTGGGATCAGTTACATGCGCTATAATTAATCGCTGATCCATCGTTCAAACGTGGCTCAAGTTTGTTTTTTCGTTGGAATCATTTTTCACCATGAGAAAATTCGTGGTTAGATTAGAATTTATTTTTATAAATTACATCTATAAAAATGAAGAACGAAGACGAAGAACGAGACGACATGACAGAGTCTCGTTGCGCGACGCGACGGGAAGCAAGCCGACAGCAGCACTTCGTACGACAAGGCGCACGACGGAACAGTCGGTAACAACACAGTAGCAGCATCGCGCGCTGCCTGGCACGGGGGTACCCATCGCGCACATTGGGTGGGTGGACCCAGTGCGCAAGATACGTGCGGATGCATGCGGGTGTGTCAGTAGGCAGGGTGCGATATTACAAAGGCAGGCGGACGCACATGGGGGACGCAACGCGACATCAACGCGCACGGACGATGCCCACGGGTAGGACCAGCGCGGGACACATGGACTCGGGCGATGGGATGTACACGAGGCGATGGGGATGTACACGAGGAAGCACTGCTGCACATCGCACGTCCATCGCACTCGCGCTCAAAGCTCAGCAAGACAGTGAAGCGGCTGGTGGTGTTGGGCGGCGATGGGCTATGCCCTAGTGCACAGCCAACCCACTTAGGCCGACCCGACATATTTTCTGACCTGATCCATTTTTTCGACCCGACCCAACCCAAATCACTGTTCTGACCTAGTTTTAATTTTTCGATCCAAATCCAGTTTTGACGAGTCAGATTCATGCCCGTGCACGTGAGACCAGTTTCAAAGAAAAATTGAAGATCTCTAATGTGCAAATTTATGTAATAAAATAGGCAGGGACATACATGATCCACAATTGGGACGCGATAAATGAATTTTATTTTATTTTTATCGTTCATTGCATGTCGTGGATGTTTATATAATGCAGTAGCATGCAATGTATGTTTAATTACGTAGATAAACATGGATATATATTTTCGGGATTAACTGCGTTTAGCAAGCATGCTAGATTTATCGCGTTTTTAAAGCATGTTTTAGAATTCTGTGAGCATGTTTTACATGTTGAGTTCTAGAAAAGCATATTAGAATTACATTATCTGCATAGACAAACCTTTTGAAATAAAGACAAAGCAAAAAATCTGATGTTTTAATTCTTAAATTAAATACGTCAAGACCTCCACATTTTGATCTTTAAACAAAGTGATATGCATTGTGAATAAACGTCCACCCACGTAGCTTGTTTTTCATAAGTTTATTAGATGAAATTCTTAAATAAAACATTTTAATCTATTGAGAAGTGAGAGTTTCACGTGTAAATGTTCACACCTGTGGTTTGTATGTATAATTTTCATAAGTTTTCTAGATATAGATATAAAATGAGATGACAAATGAAATTGAATTGGAAGCGATATGATCCGCGTGAGTATGCAAATTCTAAGAAATATAAATGAATTTAGTTTTCTCTAAGATAGTATAAATGAATAATGATATATATTCTCTAATTTCGAGATATAAGCTCGTTAGGTGAAGAAAACAAGGAAAATAAAAGAAATTTAAAATTAAAGAATGAGAATGACAATGAAAGAAGAGGTGCAAATGATTTGAGGAAATCATTGCCCTTTGATTCCCGATTGATGATTGATTTAACTTATTGTAATTGAAATAATCATGGTTGAAGTCAACCTTTTCCTACACGAGACAGAAAAAAGTCATAATACTTTCCTAAAATTAGTAATCGCCCCCATAAACACGTTAATCAATTTTGAACTTAAAAGAAAAGGAGAACAAAGACCCGCTTTCAACACGCAGCAGACACAGGAATATGCAAAAAATCCACCTTGCTTTGTTTTATTTCTAACTTAATTTATTTCTCTTAAGGTATTACTTGAAAGTTTTTAATTAATTGAATACCACACACAAAGAAGATCGGGTCGATATCTCAAGAAGAAAACAGAGCGCAATGGAGTGTCCAAAAAATCCCAACTGCAGTTCACGATTAGTGACAACTCTCCATCTGACCATAAATTATTTTAGAGTAATTTCACTAAATATAAGTTTAATTGAATACCCCACACGAAGAATTAGATTAATTAAGTGTACGAAGTGAAACTAGTTTTGAGTGTAAGAGATGCCATAAAATTATATTATCCATTAATAACAGTAAGGAATGGAATTAACCAAAATACTATAAAATAAGATTACTTCTCCCGGATTTGGATTAAACGTTGTAATTTTGATATAACAAACTAAATAAAATAAAAAATTATTTATTATAACAATATAGGATTGCAAATTTAAAAGAGGATGCTATAGTTCAAATTAATAAATTCATTCTAAAAAATGAACTTTCATTTTAGGATGGGATAGATATCTCAAGAAGAAAACAGAGCTCAATGGAGTGTCCCAAAAATCTGAACAACACTTCATGATTTGTGACAACTCTCCATCTGACTATAAAATATTTTAGACTAATTTCACCTAAATATAAGTTTTCTCGCTAAAAACAGGATACATAAATCTAAAGGCCTAAACAAAAAAGGTTGAGATTCAGTGTCCCATAATTGATATCTCATCACTTTTGATTTTCATGGTATTTTTTCATCTTTTTTTCTTCAATTTTAATTTTGTATGCTTTAGTTTAATTTTGTAATTATTACCTAGGGTTTTTTCCACCCAATTAAGATATATAATTATTTTTTATCATTTAATTTTATTTTTATTAGTTAATAATTGATTATTAGAGTTGATAAATCCAAAGTTAGGATGTATGATTTTTAAAAAATTTAATTTTTTGAAATAAAAATTATATATGGTGTATAATATTATAATAAAATTTATTCTTATAACAAATATTATTAAAATAATTAATGTAATAATGAAATATAGTGAGACACACAAAATTGTGGGACACTGATCTCATCACACACAAAAGTGGCAGGACATGGTGCAAAAGTTTAACATTATAATTATTATTTAACTATTAGTTAATTTCAAATAATAGTTAGAATTTATTTAATTTAAATTTCGATTAAATAAATAAATAAATGGGGTGGGGTGGGGTGGGGGTTCATTCGATTGGTGGGGCTGCTGCACCAGACCACCTCAAACAAGGGTCTTTTAAACAGTGATCGAAAATCTCTATATAACGATATATATCATATCATCATATATAATAGGGTTATTGACATATAAATATACAAACTTTGATGTAATTTTAGTTTTACACACGAATTTTAAAAGGAGTATATAAATACACGAACTTTGATTGATTTTGATTTTGCACACGAACTTTAAAAGGAGTACACAAATACATGAACTTATTAATTATAGTAATTTTACTATAATTTATTTGTTCGGTCATATTAAAACTCATATTGCATTGGATATGATGATTGGCAACAATATGAAAATCTTAAAGTTCGTGTGTGAAGAAGATGAAAACATTTGTAGTAGCATACTTATTCGTCATTTACTCCATTTACAAATTGTGAGTTTAAAATTTGAAGTGTTCTCTTCGTTTTGTGTGTTTGTGTTATATTCCTTTATTTTTTCTTTCTTTCTTGTGAAGTGTATATATGTGTTTTGTGCATGTTAAGAAGTTAATGTGCGTGTTTTACGTACCAAGTGTAAATGTTTCTTTTATATTTTATTTATTAATTTATTTCTACGTCGTTATCAACTCATCATATCTAATGTCATGTTAGTTTCAATTTGATCGAAAAACTAAATCATGGTAAAATCATTAAAATTAATAAGTTCGTGTATTTATATACTCCTTTTAAAGTTTGTGTGCAAAATGAAAATTATATCAAAGTAAATGTATTTATATACTCCTTTTAAAGTTCATGTGCAAAACCATCAAATAGTCAATCCTTGAAAATGCTAATTATGAAAAGTAAACACTTCCTTAAAGTTCATGTGCAAAACCAAAATCTATACAAAGTTCACGTATTTATATGTTAATAACCCCTATATAATATGTTAATCATTTTTATACGAAAAGAAAAATAGAGAGTTGTATCATAAGAGAAAAATGAAGCTATGTTGCCCCTCAACTGAGATTATTTTAATATAATTAACAAATATGTTCTCAATTAAGTCAACTATATTTGAGAAATTGTTGTCCGAAATCAATCTTTGAATTCTTGAAGTCTCATCACGTGTCTGTATCCTCCTAGGAATTGGTCGCGCGCGTACACACAAGTACACACACATAAACACAAATACACATGCACACACGCAGAAACAAATACACACATAAACACATACATACACACGCGAGGTTTTGATCTCCACTAAAACAAACTTGCAAATTAGTCTTTCTCAGAAGATACTGCCTGGAAATTTCATAGGATCAATCAATAATTAAAAAATTACAATATTTTCGATCGACGTGTTCTAACTTGAGAAATTAAGGAAGAAACCCTCTAAAAATGAAGTGTTTTCACTTCTACAAACACAAAATATTATCATCGGAAAATCATCAGCAACAACCTACTTTCTTCCTTGAAACCATACAGAAATTAGGGCAAAACTACACCAAAAAATACCCCAAAAAATGTGAATTCAAGAAAAATTCACAACTCTCAAGCCCTATAAATACCAATGCAAGAAACATATCTTCAAAGACACACCACCTAAATAATAAAAATATCCACACACACACACACATAGTATCTTGATTAACGTTTGAGGAATCATCAAGAGCTACCGAAGATGAGTTCGAGCTACGGAGGAAACAAGGGAAGTATTTTTCCCAAGAAGATGCCCAAGGTTTCGACGTTGATGGGCAAGAAAATTGGAAAGGTTGCGGTGAAAGTTGTCAAGTCTACTGCTAATGTTGTCAAGAACAAGGGAAAGTAAACCAATTCGTCATCTCAAATATATATATGCCAACAAGTTTTAAATTTTTTAGTGTTTTGTGATTGAAAATGAGAAAAATCAATGTTGGCACTTCATTTCTTATGCTGATTAGAGATACCAAGATTTGTTCTGTATTTAGTAACCCATTGAGTTTGTTGTAACCTTATTGTTGTATACTTTTATATAAATGCATTAACTTTGGACTTTTATTGTGTATTCCATGGTTTGACAATATTTCATAATTTTTATTTGCATGTACCTGATCGTCCATTTTTTTTGAGGTCGGGGAAATGGGATTGAAAAGAAGAGTTTCATATGATTTTCTTCCAAGAAACAAGTAGTTTATAGATGATTCTAAGTAGGGGTGTAATCGAACCGAGTCGAGCCGAACACCATCGTACTCAAGCTTGGTTTGTTTAGTATCGAGTCGAATCTCGAGTTTTATTTATCGAATATTTCGAGCTCATGAGCTTATTCGAACTTTAATCGAACCCAAATAAACTTTCTAAATTTAGATATATGTTTAGAATATTGATTATTTTATTTTAAAAATAAATTATTTTATCCATAATAACACAATATATTTATTGATTTCTTATAACAAATAAAAATAGTTAGAGATTTAATACAATAATTACTAATTATAGAAAGAAAATAACTATATCTAGTTAATAATTATATATTTTCAAAGTAAATCAGTTAACAAACTTGTTCACGAGTTAAAGAGCCGAATATTATCATGCTCAAGCTTGATTTGTTTAGCAAACGAGCTTCACTAAACAAACTCGAACGAACTTTTATCGAGCCGAGCTCCGAATAGCTTACGAATAGTTTGGATCATTTACAGTCATAATTCTAAGTATATATCAAAATGCGATAATAGATTTATCATCGATTATATATATATATATATATATAGAGAGAGAGAGAGAAAGTTGGGTTCGCGTAGTACCTGATCCCCAGATAGTATGTAGTACCCAATCTAGACCACACATTTTGAACACGTGGACACACCACAAGCTGACACGTGGCAGCTCATTTTTTTCTTTTTTTCTTTTTTTTTTTAAATTTTCGCAAGGCGCAAAATGGAAAGAAATCAAATCAGCCTTCTTCTTCTCCTCCTCCTTCGTGGCAACAGACGGCGCCGGAGACGACGGCGGCGGCACCGACGAACAGCAAACAATATAAACAAACAACAACAAACAATAGATTTTGAAAGAAAGAAAAAGAAGAAGAAAAAAATTGAGAACAAAATTGATGGATTTTGAGAAAAAATAGAAAATAAATTTGATAGATGATTGAAGAATCGAGAAAATGGTGGCTATGGTGGTGGTTCACAGCGAATTCGCCGGTAATAAGGGAAAGAGATGACGGAATTGACAGACAATGATAGATGAGAGATTTGTTGTCGAAAACCTTAAAAATGCATTGAATAAAACATGAAACTATATTGAACAAAACATGACAATGCATTGAACAAAACATAAAACTGCATTTGCCACAAAACACAAACATGCATTGAACAAACCGTGTTCATGCATTGATCAAAACATGTCATGCATTTAACAAAACGTAAAAATACAAGCCAACGGACACACGAGCGAGCGCAGAGCGATGTGTGAAAGACGAATGACGCCCAAATATGAAGCTTCTAACCGCATGCATTATTGTGTTCAACTGCATGCATTTTTTTGTTCATTTGAATGTATTATTTAGTTCAACTAAATGCATATTTTATTTTCGCAATCACATAACAAATCAAATTACTAATCTACCCTTACTTTTGCGAAAATCAGCGAAATTAAGCTTAAAAGGTCCGAAAAAATTTCAACCATAGGATCTATGAGATGATTGGATGAGATTGAGTACTACATACTATCTTAGGCTCGGGTACTATTTGATCCCTCCTATATATATATATATATATATAACCATAGTTGGATTAAATAAGATCGGACGACTTATAATTATTTAATGAAAAAAATAGTTAAATCCTTAAATTTTCGCTATTTGAATATTTCAGATTCAATTCTTCGTTGTTCGTGTAATTCATGTTGTTATTCGTGTAATCGTAGTTCTTGTGCATGCTATCACCTTCTATTTACTAGTTATGTTCATCTAATTCATGTTGTTGTGTATTGAATCATAATGATTGTGCATATGAGAGCAATTATGTAAATGAATATATAAAATCCATTAATTATAGAGTTAAACTGTTGCTATTAAAATCTAAGGATAATAAACGATTTATAATCAATCATGACAGTTAGATTATAAAAAATTGATGGACCACATAGTTCTTAGTTCTCAAAAAAGTTGGAGTTCTCATTTGATCCACTCCATATATATATATATATATATATATATATATATATATATAAAGTGAGGTTCAAATAAATATTATTTTAATGTGAGAGCCAAATACATTTCTTATAAAAGTTGATGAATCCGCCAGGAATGTTATTGAATTCATAATATTCGAAATTTTCGCTCTGATTCTAATCACACGAGAGACGATTTTTTTTTAATTTCAGTAATTTTCCGACAGATTCATCAACTTTCACAAGGATGTATCAATTTTGGTTCTCATATTTTCATAAAATGATAAAAATGGTTTTACATTATCCTTCCTATATATATATATATATATATATATATATATATATATTATGAAATATATTTAACGAAATAAGTTTTTAATACCAAAGATATTTTTAAAATATTAAATTCACCTATAACACAACATACTTCTATAATAAAATTAAAAATAGTCAACACATAATTGTTAAAATTAATAACAAAACTAGTTTTAAATTAGGTGAACCAATAAAAGTTAGGGTGGAATTAATTCAAGAAACAATTACTTGGGCGTCGGTCTCCTCTCTACCTCTTCCTCAACCAACCCTGGAGTAGACACCGGCAGCAGCGGCGGACTAACAACAAAGTAAAAACGACGCCATTCTAAAGGAAGTACATGCCCGGGTTATCCCTTTTCAACATGGCTTGTCATTCCATGTTCCTCGATATGTATATTGCTTATGTTTCTATTTTCATGCATTGGTTACGAATGGTTTATCCTAGATCTGAGGATAAGCATCAACTTTTCAAGTTTCTTCGCTGCTAAGTTTTATGTCAACTTTCATGTATGCATATTTTCAAGGTAGCCCTTTATAGATCTTGATGCCCTAAACATTTTTGGCTTTTGCATCGAGTTGATTTGAAAACCTGAAAGTTGCCAAATATGGGTTCAGAAAGTCGAAAACTCATATTTTGATCACGTTGTTGCTTTGCTTTGTGGAATGTGACTCCAAAAGTTGTTGCCCCTTGTTACCATGTACTTACCAGTGCAATTTGTAAGGTTGTTGGATCTGTGGATCTCTCCTGATAGACGTTTTTGACAGTACATGTTGGTTTATTGTGACGACCCGACTTCCCAAGGAAGTACGGATCATATGGATCGTCACGGTATGATAAAGCAGCAGATATAAACATAACTAATCAATGCAATTAACCATTTAACTACTCAATAACGCATCGACTAAAAAGGGATAAGCTATTCAATACCAACTCAAGTCACAGAAGGACTTGTCAAAAAGGTTCAAGGTTCAAATGTAACCCAATCGGGGCACAATTCAAGAAACGGGGTACGACCTCAAGTTCAATACGGTATGAAAGCGATTATAATCAAACATCAAAATAATATCGAGTTAGGCAAGAATAAACGTGTGGACATGCATATGACGATGCATGCCCAAGGTTCTAGAAACCTTTCTAATAAAGCATCAAAACAATCGCTACTCGCACCACCGCACCCATCATCGATCCTGCTCAACCCGCACATCAAAACGAGATGCGGGGCTAAGTACAAAAGTACTCAAGGGACTCATTGTCGAAAACATTTTCTTTATCAAAAGTTATTGAACCCCCACAATAGCACATGAGGATTTTAGTTGAAAGACTCATGCCTATCAAACATTTTATCATTTCTCAAAAGCGCCAGTTCGACTATTTCATTCACGTTGTTTCCATATATGATCATTCATTCATTCATTCACAGACTATGGAGGTGGCCACCACACATAGTTGTCGTGACCGGTCGAGGTAGCTAACCTTAACACACAACACACGTGTACACAATCCGAGTTAGTCCTTAACTAAGTCGGATCCGATCGTTATCCTTTTTTAACATTGGTGGACCAACACATTCACATACCACATTGGATATACCAATCTCATATAGGATCACAACAAAACTTAAATAATTGGCAGTCAATAACAGTTCATGTGATAATATTTCATAAAGCTTTTGTAAATCATGCTTTGAGTTATGCATAACATTTTTGTTTCAAGAAAGCCCACCTACTAATCCAAAGTAAGTAAGTCTAAGTGAGAAGGGTGTGGTTGTTCTTCCTCGCCGACTACGTACGATCAAACCCTTCATAAGAAAATAACCTTTCTTAGATTCTTTCTATCGATCGAAGGTCGTTTATAAATTACGACTTGAAGTTCCCAATTAGAGTTTCTTTACGACTTTTAAGATAATTTCTATTATCTTACATTCTCAATTCTCAAGCTATATTACTTCATCGTTCATAGGTGAACTTCAATTATGAATCACATATTCCGAGTCTATCCTCAACTCTTAACCTTAGTTTTATTCTAAACGTTATTACGTTACAGATTATCGGTAATCAAATTGTGATTAGTATATTAGGATATTCTCAAGCCACTAACTAGACTTAACAATTATAGTTACGCCATAGTAGGTTATGTTGACAACTTGTCGATTAGCACGACAAATAAAAGAGAGTATCGACTTATGATTCAAGTGAGCACATGCTATCATGTAAGTAAGTACTTAAGAATAAACGAAGTGCTTTGGGAATATTAACTCGACTTTTGGGACATAAGGATCGACATCTTATGTTCTAATCTTTGCTTACACATTACTTAAATTGTTTGTTTCTCTTAACTCGTCGGAGATTATATAAGTCGATAATCGTAATTGCTATCGAGTTGTCTTAACGCTCAATCTAATATCAGATTGGGTTGTCGTTAATGAGTATTAACGTTGTAGCCGGGCTTTTGGTTTTCTAACTTAGGAACTCACTTTGAGTATCCTTTAATAGTTGCAAACCCTAATTTACGTCTAACTTCGATTCTCGCTGATTCATTCTGTTATCGAAATTGGTCGATTTCTTTTCGATTCTCGTACATATAGTATTATATTGTTTACGCTTGGGGTTTTGGTTTGACGGCACAACATAAACATAAACATTCAACACCAAACAATACCATACACAACATAAACTATACTAAAGCATTAGAAACCCTAATTTCTAACATAATATACAATCATTGTGTATGTGTGCATAAATGTTCCATTCATTCACCATAATCACAACCATTTATTCTAAGCTTATAATTTCACTATCATAGCATTATTTAACATTAGAAGTAAACCCATACTTAGCCATTTTATTACGTTTTCGATAATTAGCAACAATTAGCATATGTATCCAATAAATTCCAATAAAATCATGTTATACTCCTATCATACTATAGAGTTTAATTACCAACTCAATATCATCATATAAAATTTCAAATCATAGGTTAAAACATATAGTTTTCGGCAATCACCATTTAATGAGCTTTGGTGTTCAATAAATTCCACAAAAATTATATCATGCTTATACCATATACTAAACATGAAATATCATTTCATATCATGCATTAAAATTTAAACCCATGCTTTTCACCCTTATATATTTTCGGTAATCACACACACATATATATATATATATATATACATACTCAATAAATTTCATTCCTTCACAACATGTTTATAGTATGCAATAACATGTAATATTAACATTAAATATCAATTAATATTTATAATATGAACCAAATGCTTGGAATTCTTTTTGTCCTCACACATATTTTACATATGTGTTCAATAATTCCCAACAATGCATATTAGGTTCATATTATTTCTACACATAACATATCCTATCATTTTCAACAAATGAAATCAAATAAATCCTTAGATACATACATATAGTTTTCGGTATTCAAAGGGAAAATAGGAGTAGTGTCTCAAAAATTTCAAGATTAATATATGATGTTCATATCATATATTAAACACTATATCTCAACTATTTCTCAACAAATAAAATCAAACAATGGCTTAAAAATACTTAAATAAATTATGCCTATTTTTGAAAAATAGGAGTAGTGTTTCAAAAATTTCAAGATTAATATATGATGTTCATATCATATATTAAACACTATACCTCAACTATTTTCCAACAAATAAAATCAAAATACAAGAAAATTCCAAAAATATTCTGAAAATTACCATATTTATTCTACATGCTCATAATACATCAACAAGCAACAATATCAAATAATATTCACAAAAGCATGCTTTATCACATATAAAAAGAAATAAAGCATAAATCAAAAAATATCAAACATGCTCCAAAATTTCTGAAATTTTAATTACATCCTTAGAACATCATTTTAAGAATTTTTAATTCATGGCTTGAGAGCATTTGGTGGCACAAAAGTCACGAAAAAAAATAAGGAGCAAAACTAGGGTTTTTCATGAAATAATTCAAGAAAAATCTAAAAAAAATTCTACTCCATTAAAAATGGAGAGAATGGTGAGTACTACCTTTTTATGGTCTTAGAATAATTATTTGAGGGTTGGAAAGTGATAACTCTTATAAAAGAGTTATTATAGGTCTTTTAATGATAAAAGCCTCGGTTGTCAGTATGTTCCGTCACCGCTTGTCCTTGTCTTGCATGTGTTTGTCTTGTTTTCGCGTGTGGGTGCGTGTAGGATTGAGTCAGTTGGGGATAAGAGGTATTTTGTGCGCTTTATGCTTATTTTATCAATTTGCGGTATGTAGCGGAAGAGGAAATAACAGCGAGGCAAGGTTAAGTTCCTCGAGTACGCGAGTCAGTAAGCAAAATGCACGCGAGCTCGGAAGCTAAGTGTTCAACTCCTCAAGAAGGTTGAAGTGGAAGCGAGCTCAGAAACAAAGTCGAGCTCATGACGGAAGTTCACCGCAAGCATGAATGAGCTCGCATTCATAAAGCAAGGTCGGACTCGTTAGCAATGTCAAGCCCGTAAGCGAGCCGAGCTCGGGGTGAGCGAAATCACGGGCCGTGCTTACGGGAAGCTAGCAAGTAGCATGGAAAGTCCGGGTTAACAACGAAGAAGAAATCACGGGACCACGGCCACGCGGCGGCGGCCACAAAGAAATTAAAAGAGACACGCTGCTCGCCTGCGCCGAGCTAATCGAAAAGAGAAAGGATCGGAGGCGCATACCGGAAGGTGCACAACCGCACCTCCGAAAAAGCACCGAGGTTGTTATTAAAGGGAGATGGCAACAATCAAAGGGCATCGAATCGACAATCGACAACCGGAGTTGGAGAGATAGAGAGAAAGAAAGAAACATCCGAGAAAAGGAAGAAGGTGTGAATTATTGAGAGGAAGTCATCCAAGAGACGACGATCCAAGAGCTAGCACACGATTCCGACAACTAAATTCTTTATCATTTCTTTAAACCTTGTTAATTTGTTATGGTACATTACTTGTTTCAAAATTGTTGAACACCGCATGAGCTAAATCTTTACGACTTGATTCCTCGAGAAACCCATGCTCGTGTGACGAGCTCGGCTTCTACGCTTGTCTTGCTAAATCACTATTGCTTTGTTGGGATTGTTTTATCTTACTTGTGATTGATCACCATTAGTCGATCTTAGTTTTATAATTGCCGGAAAGTTATTATAGAATGGAAAACAATAGAGCGACGTAAGAACATGATTTTAATGTTATGTGTATGAATAGCATAGAATATGCATTTACCTTGCGTGGCAAATATGAATGAATTAGTAATGATATTCTAAGAGCGATTCGATATAGGAATATATGGACTGATCTATAGAATATAATCTTAGATTTGAAAAATACTAAGAATCAAAGGAGTTCATGTCATAGTGACGATGCAAAGATAATGTTGTAGCATTATTAGAAGAGAGCATGGTGGAATCGAGATCAAGTCTGCTTTCTACCTTGATAACAAGAATCTCCTCGTTGTCAGGTCATTGTTCACTACCGTGTCGAAGTCGCTTTAATTTCAGTCACGGTGTTTTTATTCTAATTGCATCAGTTCACATCTCCTTATTTTGCAAAATTACAATCTACGTGATTTAAAAGTGCATTCCCCTGTGGATTCGATCTCGAATACTCCGTATTACTTGTTGACTACGCACTTGCGTATACATTATATCATTGAGCCGATTAGAAGCCAACAAGTTTTTGCGCCGCTGTCGGGAATGCCAATTATAAATTACGTGATATTGTAATTTTGTGTTTCTTTGTGATACGTGACTCACTCGTTATCGCCTTTGTGTGAACAGGGTTCGGGATTGTGGTTTATGCGCAAGCAAAAGCGCAAGTGACCCACCGCTTAGATCCAGAGGTTGAACGCACCTTTCAGAGAGAAGGCGCCAAAGAACGAAGTTCGCAGCGCAAGCCAAGATGGCAAAGACTGTGAGGAGAGGCACATCATGGCGGAAATGCCATTGTTATTGCCGACGACCGAGAGAGGGCATCCGTGATTATGCCAACCCCGATTTAGTGAGTTAAACCCGGAATTACAAGACCGAGGTGCAAGTGAACCAGATCGAATCAAGCCGGCCATGTTTCGATGCTCCAAACAAGGGGCAATTTAGTGGTCAAGCCACCTGAGGATCTACATCTCCACCTTCGGTCGTTCCCGGAGGTCACGACTCATTTAAGTTACCAGTGTTCCAAATTGTTACCGAGACTTGATTATTCCCTTTTCGCTACGAGATCGTGCAAAAGCATGGTGAACAGCCTTCCATCAAATTCTATTACCTCATGGAACGAGCTCGCGAAATTTTTGATGAAGTACTTCCGCCCACCAAGAACGCAAGATTCGAATGACATCATGTCATTTCACAGAATGACGAAGAGTCGGTGTGCGGCTTGGGAGCGATATAAGGAAATGCTACGGAATGCCCTCATCACGGCATTCCGCATCGCATTCAACCGAGACCTTCTACAATGGTCTAAATGCGCCAACACGCTTGGTGCTTGATGCCTCGCAGATGGAGCTATTCTCTCAAGTCATACAACGAAGCGCACGAGATTTTGGAAAGAATTACGTATAACAATTGCCAATGGTCAAATTCTCGCACCAATAGAAAAGAAATCGGTCACGGTGTTTTGAGGTTGATGCCCGACGGCATTAATAGCCTGTAGCATCCATGAGTAACATGCTAAAAGGATTGCAAGTACCTAATCCAATGCAGTAATTGATTTAGTGCTCCAATGGTCGCACCCACGATGCAAGTAAACGAGGTGTCATGTGTATACCGTGGGGAAGGACACACATTTGAGAGTTGTCCATCAAACCCGACTTCAAGATGTTACATAGGAAACCGTAACGCCAAAGGAATAATCCTTACTCACAATCATATAATCCGGTGGAGACAACACCCTAATTTCTCTTGGGAGGACAAGGATCGGAACAGTGGTGGTGAAAATTTTGAGAAACCACATATCCATAAAATTTCCAACCAAAGCAAAGAACAAGCCGCCCCACACCCAAGACTATCAAAACCTTGATGAAAGAGTACATGGCCAAAACAGATGCAGAATCCAAGGGCAATCCACTTCATTGCGAATTTGGAAGTCCAGATCGGACAATTAGCCAATGAGATTAAAACCGACCTCTTGAAATCGCCATGACACGGAGAATCTCGAAAAGATAAAGAACAGTCAAGGCTGTCACTTTACGAAGTGGAAAGCGATGCAGAACCGTAGTCTGCCGAACCGAGAAGAGAAAGCCGAGTCCTCAACAAGTGACAACCAGTGTCTATACCACGGAAACTCAAGCAGCCCTCGCAATGCCGAGGTGCTGCAGCGAAGAAATCCTTTACCGAACCTTACGGACGGTGGTGTATCGTCCACCACCTCCTTTTCCGTAAAGGTTGAAGAAGAAGCGGCGAGGATACCCAGCCAAGATTCCTCGATGTTCAAGCAATTACATATAAACATTCCTTTGGTAGAGGCGCTGAACAAATGCCGAACTACGTGAAGTTCTTGAAGGACATCCCGACCAAGAAGAGATGGTTGGGCGAAGTTCAAACGTGGCACCGATCGAAAGTAGTAGTACGATGCTAAAGAGCAAGCTCCCGAAGTTGAAAGACCTGTGGGCTTTACAATTCCATGCTCGATTGGAGGACGCGACGCCGATCGTGCGTTATGTGATCTCGAGCCAAGATAAATTTGATGCCGCCTCAATATTTAAAAAGCTCGGGATAGGAGAAGCGAGGCCCACGACGGTGACCTTGCAATTGGCGGACCGATCTATGGCTCATCCCGAGGGAAAATCGAGGATGTATTAGTAAAGTGGACACATTCATTTTCCCGCGGACTTCATTATCTTGGATTATGAAGAAGATCACGAGGTGCCAATCATTTTGGGACGCCCTTTTCGCAACCGAAGAACTCTAATTGATGTTCGGCGGCGAGCTCACCATGAGGGTGAATGATCGAAGGTTACCTTCAATGTTTTCAATGCTATGAAGTATCCGGATGAAGTGGAGGAATGCTCGGTAATTCGAGTCCTGGAGCAGGTCGTCACGGACACAATACAGGATCACACCTCGCAGTTCGGAGTTAATGATGAAGCTTATGCCGAACTTGTAGAGTTGGAGAAAGGCGAGGAGTTGTGTCAGCATCTCTCCAAAGAAAAATGTCCAGTTTCACTTCGGCCCGGCCGAACTCCGGAGTCGCTGGGGCTCGCTGATAAGGTAATTTAGGCACCCAAACCATCAATCGACGAACCTCCAGTGTTAATCCTAAACACTTTGCCGAACCATCTCAAATATGCATATCTGGGCGAGGAAGAAACCCTCCCAGTAATTATCTCTGCTATTCTCAAGCCCGACCGGAAGAAGCTTTGCTACGTGTATTACGAAAATACAAGCGAGCTATTGATGGTCAATTGTCGATATATGCGGATCAGCCCGTCCATGCATGCATAAAATATTGCCGGAAGATTGCCACAAGACTTCCATAGAGCATCGTGACGCCTCAATCCGGCGATGAAAGAGGTAATCAAGAAAGAAGTTATCAAATGGTCGGATGCCGAATCATATATCCACTTCGGATAGTCTTGGGTGAGCCGGTTCAATGTGTCCCTAAAAGGGCGGAGTCACGGTGGTCTCAAACGATCGACATGAATTGATCCCAACGAGGGTGATAACGGATGGCGTGTCCGTGTTGACTACGTAAAGCTAAACACAAAGAACCGTGAAGGATCATTTCTACCATTCATGGATCGATCTTTGGATAAACCAGCTTGTAAGTGAGTTCTTCGCTTCCTCGATGGTTATTCGTTATCACCAACTTGCCATTGCACCCAATGATCAACACAAAACCACCTTCACTTGTCCTTATGGCACTTTCGCATTTAGAAGAATGCCATTTGGGCTCAGAATGCCCTCGCAACATTCCAAATTGCATGATGGCCATATTCTCGGATATGGTGGAGACGCCGAGAGAAATCTTCATGGATGACTTCTCCGCCTTCTGGAGACACCTATGGGATATGCCTAAGTAATTTGGGAATGTCCGGAGCGTTGAAAGCAACCCACTTGGTATTAAATCGAAAAGTGCCACTTCATGGTGCAAGAGGGCATCGCTTTAGGTCACCACATATCCAAAGAAGGAATCAAGTGACAAAGCAAAGATCAAGTGATAGACAAACTTCCACCTCCCACTATCGTAAAGGTGTGCGAAGCTTCTTGGGACATGCAGCTTCTACTGTAAGGTTTATAAAGGATTTCAAAGATCGCTAAGCCCCTATGTGCCTTCTTTGAGCAAAATCGCCAGATTCGACTTCACTCCGAGTGTTCTAAGGCATTCAAGTCTTAAACGAGCTCTTGTAACAGCCCCAAGAATTGTTGGGCGAATGGACATCGCCGAGGTGATGTGTGATGCAAGTGATTTTGTTGTAGGGGCCGTCTTTGGGCGGTAGTAGGAGAAGATATTCCACTCGATCTACTATGCAAGTAAGACCGTGGAAGCCCGATAAATTATACCACCTACGTAAAAGGAGCCGCTTGTTGTGGTATTTGCTCGTGAGAAGTTGAGCCCACCTCGTAGGAGCAAAAGTGATAATCTACACGGATCATGCAATTATCGTGCATCTTGTCACAAGAAAGATGCGAAGCCATTACATCGGTGGATCTTGCTCCCGCAAGAATTTGATCCGAAATAAGAGACGTAAAAGGAACATAAAATCAAGTAGCGGATCATTTGTCTCGATTACCAAGATCCAAGGAGATACAACTCAAGCCCGATTCGTGACATGTTCCCTGGATGAGCAACTAATGAGCATGCATCATAGTAGTACACCATGGTATGCGATTTTGTCAATTTTCGGTATGTGGAATGCTACACCCGAGTTCTCATCCCATCAAAAGAAAAGGTTCTTTGTCAAGTCAAACATTACTTCTGGGACGAGCCCTTCTTATATAAGCGTTGTGCTGATGGATTAATGAGGCGCTTTGTTCCGCATGAAGAAGTGGAATCAATTCTGGAAGGGTGCCATGCCACTCCATATGGTGGTCATTTTATGGGCAAAGAACGGCGCTAAGGTGCTTGATCAAAGTTATTTTGGCCGACCTTGTTTAAGGATGCACATGCTTTTGTGCAAAGATGTGTTCGATGTCGTGAGTTGGAAACTTATCCTCTCGAATGAGATGCCAATGAATTTCATTTTGAAATTGAACTCTTCGATGTGTGGGGCCTCGACTTCATGGGTCCTTTTCCACCTCATTCGAAACCTCTACATATTGGTGGCGGTTGATTATGTGTCCAAATGGGTGGAAGCCGTAGCAAGTACCACGAATGATGCAAAGTGGTGATCAAGTTCTTGCAAAAGAACATTTTCACACGGTTTGGTACTCCTCGTGCGATCATTAGTGACGAGGGCACACACTTTGTCAACAAGCGAAGAAGTTATGTATTAGTGAAATACAATGTTCGCCATAAGATCGCCACAAAGATACCATCCACGCATAAATGGTCAAGCGGAGCTCTCCAACGAGAGATAAAGGTATATTAGAAAAGGTGTTGAATCCGGGCGTAAGGATTGGTCCACGCGATCGGACGATGCGAAGATGGGCTTACGTAACGCCTTTAAAACACCATTGGGGATGTCACCCTATCGCTGGTATATGGAAAAGCCCGCCATCTCCCACCGGAGCCGGAGCACCGAGCCTATCGGGCAATTAAGAAACTAAACTTTGATCATCCAAATTCTTTGGAGAAGCTCGATCGTTGCAGCTAAGTGAGATGGATGAGTTCCGCTGGTTCGCCATGAGAATGCTAAGTTGTACAAAGAGCTAACTAAAAGATGGCATGATAACAACATCTTCTTGGGGAGTTCTTGCGGGTCAAGCAGTGTTACTTGTTCAACCTGTGTTGAGGTTATTCCCAGGAAACTAAAATCAAGATGGTCGGGGCCTTTACAATTCTTCATGTAGCACCCCATGGTGCTATAACACTTCAAGAAGGAAAGTCGGTCGTGAGTTCCGTGTCAATGGGCAGCGTCAAGATTCTCAGGGGGGCGAGGTCGTCATGAGAAGACCTCGACCACTTTGAAAGACGCCGACCTCGGTACCATGGGTCGCCATGGCGATCGGCGCTGGCGACTGATTGTACATATTTATTATTCCCTGTTATCTTGTTTGTTTTGGGTTTTAAATAAATTGCTATAACTTGATTAAAAGGAACTAGGTTGTTTTAGGTAAATTGATATGCTGGAGTTTGGATTGCAGGCATGGTACGGAGATATTCTGAGCACCGTGCTAATATGTGCTCCGAAAGAGGATTTGCAGCAGGTAGATAAAGGGGAAATTTTAGCGGAATAGTGGTCCGAAAGTATGGAATTAATTCTTCACTATTTGGGTTAAAAAGCCGCTCCATATTCTTCACTTATATCCCACAACTACCCAACTTCCCTTTGCTCTTCCTTTGATGTCGCTTGCTCTTACTACCCACGCCCTGCCTTCCAAAATCCTCATAGCGATCTCACCTCTATCATTTCTCTCCGAAAATTTTCGCAACCATGGTCAATCTCCAAGCAGAGTCGAAGTTCGTGAAGGTTCCAAATAATGATCCAAGCACGCCCCTCATCATATCGGACGAAGAATTATCACCAGCAGCCTCCCCTGAATCATCATCGGTTATTTCGCCGTCCCCTAAATCTTCGCCGGACACTGCACCTGCCTCATCAAAAGGAAGGTTAGCCGGAGGAAAGGGAAAACTAAGGTTGCGAAGAGATCGAACTCGAGGTCGCTCGCCTAAGAAAGCAAGGGTAGATAAACCTCAAAATCTAAGGCCACCAATCTATTCGTAACATTCCTAAGTTCCGTGCGCAGCGGTTTTGAACGATTTCAGTCTAAAATCAAGAGCATTGTGGATGGAGAAGGGTTTCGTGCGAAAGGAAACTCCTATGTTCGTCGTGGAGTGACTTCTCTAAATGGATGGGCCGAGTTCACGGCGATTCCGCGCCACCGACACGCCCGGTGAAAGAATTTTATGCTAATATCACCCTCCGCGACAAGGAGGATTATCACCGTGGTCGAGAGTAAGCGGTAATCCTATCTCTCGAAACAATCGGTGAGGTGTATAATCTGGATAACGCCGTGGATGATGAGTATTCGCAATGTTAAGAGAGCCCTCGGGTGATGATCTCGATGACGCATTAAAATCGACGGTAGAAGGAACACAATGGATTGTATCCCGCAAGGACGCCGATCCATGAAGGCGTCGGCGTTAAAATTGAAGCCCATGTGGCTCCATTTCATTAAGAGCCGCATCCCGCCCACTACCCATGACTCTTCAAGATTCGAGGAACGGATCTTGCTCCGCCGTGCATCTTCACGGGAGATCGGTTAATGTAGGCGCTAATTTGGCGTGAGGTGGGCGTGCGGAAGAAGAAGAATGGAAGGTTATTTTTCCTTCCCCGATATCCCGCCTATGCATAAGGGCCGAGTCCCCTATGATGATAATGAAGACCGCCCAACGAGAAAGCTTTCATAGACATCAAGGCCCCGACTCATCGCCATGTTCGTGGCCCCGACGACTTCTCACCGCCCACCACAATCGCCGCCTCCGCTGGACCATCTGCCCAAAGGCAAGAACACGCTTATCCAACAATGACGGATATGTTGAAATGTCTATTGGTGCAAGTCAAAATCCTTATGTTTGCGTTCACCGCTTGCGAAGACGACATCAAACGATTCGGGTGTATCGCCGCAATGTGGACCGTGCGATAAGGGATTTCTTGGGATCGCCGCTCGGACAGATGCCCACCTTTTCGGACTTCCCAAAACGGTTGTTCACCCATGGCCAAATCCTGCGCACCTTGATGAGGATTTCAAGGCGTACCAAGAGAAGCGGCGAGTTCGCGCAAACCCAAGCCGTAAAAGAAGCGGCCCTAGTGGAGCTCGGTCAAATGAGCCCGCATCTGCCGCCGCCACCGATGAGGAAGTCCTCCCCGCGAAAACTCCACTGCTCTCGCTTTCCCATCGCCTCGGTCATCCCGACGCGAGGTAAGGGACGATCTCTCGACTCAATCCTTGGTTTTATTTTTGTTTTCGCTGGTTTTGTCTTTTGTTTGCATGTTGTGATGTTTATGATGACAATAAGAGTGATGCCCGTTGGCAAAGGAATTGCTTAATGGTGATTATTTCTTATTTTGTTTTAAAAAGGAAATCGTTCTTCCGACTCGTTGTTTATCTAAGTTTGATCCTTATTTTTGTAAGGAGTACCTCGATGGTTCGGGTATTTGCATATTAGCTTTTATAAAGTTAACCATTGCATAGGTAATCCTCAATTGACCTACATTCTTGTATGAGTGCCTATCTTCCATTTTTGGTTGGAAGTTCCCCTCGAACAATTTACATGAGTATGTTAATATGGATAGGTAGTAGGCCATTTTTGAATCGTTTGTGCCTTTCTTAGCCTACCTATATATCATGATTTCCTAGAGTCCCTTTTGAGCTTATGACCTTTTCTTTTGAATGACCATTTAAAATTTCCTGTACCACTTCACATATATGTATCCATGATTCCTCGACCTCGGGCGAATTACTTAGAGTTCACTTTATCACCGTATCTTACAAAGTAGTCCATCAACTCCTATTTTGTTTATAATGTTTCAACATTGGGGACAATGTTGAGTTTAAGTTTGGGGTGGAGAGGTAACCTCTTAGGATAAGGGACAATAATAGCGTATCTTGTAAATAAAAAAAAAAAATTGGGAAAGAGTCTTTGAGGCTATCAGATATAAAGCACAAAAGGAATTAACCAAGAAAAGGAATGGTCTCGATAGGAAAGAAGAAGGGTAGTTATAAAGCATGTTGAAAATAGAATGAGTAAGGATGCCCGGTGTTTATGAGCTACATTATCCCAAATAATCCTACCGTCACCCAAGCCCAACGCTATAAGCTTTATAAAGACCTCTTGATTCATTATTGATATTACTCATGTTAAGCGAGAGGGGATGACTAAATTGAATTTGTGGAGACACATGTGCACTTGATAATCAAAATATGGTCATATTCGGAGAACCAAGCATGGGAAGATTCATGTAAAGGCTAATGTGCTTTGTACCGTTAATAATTGTAGCGTGATATCCTTGCAATATGAGGTGATTAATTAGATTTACAACGAGAAGGAATGAATGATTCTTGTGCTTTGAATTTTTTTTTGGTGAAAGAACTCTTAGTTGATTAAGCCATCACCTCACCGTTGTTATGAGCATCCGTCGTGTTCGCATTTGTTTTGTGTGTCTTGTGGTGAGCATCACCGAGGACGAGTAATGAACTAAGTTTGGGGTGTGATAACTCTTGTAAAAGAGTTATTATAGGACATTTTAATGATAAAAGCCTCGGTTGTTGTATGTTACGTCACTTTGTTTGTCCTTGTCTTGCATGTGTTTGTCTTGTTTTCGTGTGGGTGCGTGTAGGATTGAGTCGGTTGGGGATAAGAGGTATTTTGTGCATTTTATGCTTATTTTATCAATTTGCGATGTAGCGTGAAGAGGAAATAACAGCGCGAGGCAAGGTTAAGTTCCTCGATTACGCGAGCTCGTAAGCAAAGCACGCGAGCTCGTAAGCAAAATGCACGCGAGCTCGTAAGCACGACTTGAGCTCGGAAGCTAAGTGTTCGAACTCCTCGGCAAGGTTGAAAGTGGGCGAGCTCGTGGCAAGTCGAGCTCATGATGGAAGTTCACCGCAAGTATGAATGAGCCCGCATTCATAAAGCAAGATCGGACTCGTTAGCAATGTCAAGCCGTAAGTAGAGCCGAGCTCGGGGTGGCGAAATCACGGCCGTGCTTACGGAAGCTAGCGGTAGCATGGAAAGTCCGGGTTAACAACGAAGAAGAAATCGGCGGGACCACGGCCACGCGGCGGCGGCTCAAGAAATTGAAAAGAGACACGCGTTCGCCTCGCCGAGCTAACGAAAAGAGAAAGGATCGAGGAACGGCAGGCGGCAGTGCACGCCCACCTCTCGAAAAAGCGCCGAGGTTGTTATTAAAGGGAGATGGCAACAATCGAGGGCATCGAATCGACAATCGACAACCGGAGTTGGAGAGGATAGAAAGAAAGAAAGAAACATCCGGAGAAAGGAAGAAGGTGTGAATTCTTGGAGAGGAAGTCATCGGAAGAGACGACGATCCAAGAGCTAGCACACGATTCCGATAACTAAATTCTTTATCATTTCTTTAAACCTTGTTAATTTGTTATGGTCATTACTTGTTTCAAAATTGTTGAACACTCGCTATGAGCTAAATCTTTATGACTTGATTCCTCGAGAAACCCATGCTCGTGTGACGAGCTCGCCTCACGCTTGTCTTGCTAAATCACTATTGCTTTGTTGGGATTGTTTTATCTTACTTGTGATTGATCACCATTAGTCGATCTTAGTTTTATAATTCTTTGGAAAGTTATTATAGAATGGAAAATAATAGAGCGACGTAAGAACATGATTTTAATGTTATGTGTGTGAATAGCATAGGAATATGCATTTACCTTGCGTGGTAAATATGAATGAATTAGTAATGATATTCTAAGAGCAGTTCGATATAGGAATATATGGACTGGATCTATAGAATATAATCTTAGATTTGAAAAAATACTAAGAATCAAATGAGTTCATGTCATAGTGATGATGCAAAGATAATGTTGTAGCATTATTAGAAGAGAGCATGGGTGGAATCGGGAGATCAAGTCTGTTTCTCTACCTTGATAACAGTAATCTCCTCGTTGTCTGTGTCATTGTTCACTTCGCTGTGTCGAAGTCGCTTTAATTTCAGTTCGCTGGTGTTTTATTCTAATTCGTACCAGTTCGCACATCTCCCCTTATTTTGCAAAATTACAATCTACGTGATTTAAAAGTGCATTCCCTGTGGATTCGATCTCGGAATACTTCCGTGTATTACTTGTTGACTACGTGCACTTGCGTATACATTATATCATTGAGCCGATTAGGAAGCCAACAGAAAGGTTTGGAAAGGAGGATTAAATATTAAAAACTTGAAGAACAAAAGAGAGAATTTGAATTTAGAGAGAGAAAATGGGTTCCAAAGTATGAAGGCTGTAATGGACGACCACACACTGTTTTGGAAGCCTAAAGGGCTGTCATTAACCCATTTGGGGTGGTCTTGGTGGTAGTTGGGAGGAGGATTGGTCAAATTATCCGATTTGACATGTTAATACCGACTCTTTAAGTTTTAACGCGCTTTCGATTGATTTCTCCGAACCTCAAGGTTTTATTTTATTAAATATCCTTTAAAAGACTTATTTCAATGTTTATAATAATTTCATGAAGTTCGGATGGCATCCGATAAGTCAATTCTGAGTTATCGCGGAAAAACAGCGTTCGACGATTAAATTATGCTCATTCGAAATTCTATTGAATTCTTGAGCTTTCATAATTTATTTGAGTCTTATAAATCATTTATTATTGATTTAGACTCTTGGTTCAAGTTTCGGGTCGTTCGGATCAATTTAGGATTTTTCCGGTATATTTTTCCTGCGTTCGGTTAAGTTCTTCAAGAATTTCTTTCAGAAATTGATTCTTATAATTTCTAAATTCATAATAATATGTTCCTTCATGATTTTGATTGTTATCACAAATTATCATGATTAGCATGGACTGTAAATTATTCTGGCTCGTGAATAGTGCTTTTAAGACTGACCGGGCAAGTATGCCCGAAAATTCTCATTCTTTGTCTTCTCACATGTTTTCGTGAGAGGATCCTAGAAATGAAATCCTTTTATTAAGATTCATTCTTGATCTTTCATTCTATGTTCAGGCTATGCAGAAAACCCTAATCCGGTAGGACTAGTCACTAGTTTTTGATTTTTCTAGTTTTCGATATTCGAATCGATTCTAATTCGTTTCATTGGTTACCTTAAACATAATTAATGTCTAAGCACCATAAATAATTGGTCTAAGCATCACTGATAAAATTTTAAATTTTTCGGGTTATTACATTTATATATGCTTATTTTGTATTATTTACTCTAATATTTCAAAATCAAACACATGTGTACCGTGAAAATATTTTAACTAAGTTATTACCATTCCCTACTCCGAGATTTGGTTCTATTGTGACTGTGCACGATCTCTATTTGGTGGGTTGATCACCATCTTGAGTATTGATCGAAAGGGGATAGACCCCGAAACTTGTGGTTATGGTTCTGAAGGGGATAGACCCCAGAAGTCCACACGGATTAATCGAAGGGGATATAACCCTGAATGAGTGGTTATGGTTCCGAAGGGGATAGACCTCGAAGGCCACACTGATTAGTCGGTTGGATACATTCCGGGCAATGACCGGATATGTTCCGGCGAGATATTATGAAATGGTGGATATGTTCAATTTGAGATGTTGTGGGTCATGGGGGATCGCTCGAACCGAGGTACTATGATGAGAGTAATGTGATAATAACGTCGTCGTAACAAAAGGAAAAATATATTTTTGCTTATTTAGAAGTGAGTTTACGTTTTAAAACCTTCTAAGGTAAGTGCCATGAACACAGTTATTATGGATTTTGTTTTAGGTTACAAAAACCAACTGAGTGCGCTAGTACTCACCCCAAAATCTTTTCAAATTTTTTTCACAGATGGAGGAAGGCTGGACGGGCGACGCTGAGGGGTTGAGCTGCGGGTTCTTCAATATCTTCTGCTTCCGTGATGTTGTGTTATGTATAAATATTATTGTTGTTGTACTCTTGTCCCTTTGTTTTGCTCTCTGATTGGGAACAAGATTTGATATGATGTTGTTGTACTGTGAGTCTCTATAAGAGCATGTTATATGGTTGATCGATCTAGATTGATAGGATGTAATGCTATTTTCCTTCTGTGCATTACAAGTATCTATTCAGACTATGTTATTCGATATTATGTTGTTGTTGATATATTTCTGTTGGTGGATTGTTTGTTCACCCCCCCTCCCTTCAGGATATGTCCTAGTTATAGAGGAGATGATGCCCAATTTTCTAGTTATATCTTCTTGTTATATATGTTTTATGTATCCTCCCCGTTTCTTATTCCCCACCCCTAATCATACCCCGGCATCCGTGCATTCCCTCGGGAATTGGGGCGTGACATGATCCTTTATTTTCGAAGTTGAGTCAGACTTGTTCTTAGACTTACGAATCCCCGTATTTAAGATATCGCACACCGATTAATTATTTATAGCACTCTGACTGATTAAAATAATTAAATTCTTTAATTCCTTAAGTAGTATTACTCAACTTTATTATTGTATTTGAACTAACTCAACCTACATGGTTTAATACAATAAACACTTTGAGCTTTTTAAGGGGACTTAATCATTCTAAACGCATACGATAACTCAATACATGTAACTAGCATGACATATAAACACTGTCATCTCCCAAAATACGAAGAATATTGATTTATCCCATCTAACCCTCACCCACAACAAGTCAAAGTGATTATCAGTAACTCATATTTATCTGAAACCTTATCGAGGTTTAGATCATTGTAAAGTCACCAAGAACTAGGTTCTTCACGACGGTCAGATAGAAGAACTCATCTCACTATGATCCATCAATATATCAAGACCTACCAACATAGACAAACAACCAAGTCAAGTTACTTCTTATCTATACTGCAGTTTATATCGACAACTCGTCTTCAAGTTGTTTGAGTTGTGACCATTTTCTATATCTCAATCAGCTTAACTAATCATACATATCATGTGATCTTTTACACACTGTATAATCAAAATTTTGTATGAGATAAATGTACAACATATGCAATCAATTCAAATAGGAGATCGAAATGTTAGTAATAGGAAACATTGTATACGAGCTCAACCAATTTACTTTCAGTATATAAATCCAACAATTCACTAATATCTTATAATTTTTTATACTATAATATTTTTTTAAATAATCGAATAATATGGTCAACATGTATACTATTCTAACAATTATGGTTGTTTCTTTCAATGTTCTAATTTTTAGCATCAATTTCACTAATATCAATATGTGACATTATTGTCACAATTATACTTGTTTTTATCAATTTTTTATTTTTTTAACATCAATTTCATTAATATCTTATGAATTGTATATTGTACTAAACTATTATGAAATAAGTAAACAATGTTGTCACCATGTTACACAATTCACACTATTAAAGTGATACATTACAAATTTTTTACTATTAACTTAGATTAATTATCAATAATTTATGATTTTATACTTGAGTGTCCTGCTTTAAGCATCTGGTGCCAACAATCGTACATTGTATGCCCCTTGCCATTGCAGGGTGTCATGCATACCTTGTCGGGTGTCGTGCATCTAACGCATATATTATATATTTGTAATATTTTAATAATATATACTCCTTCCATTCCACCCAACTTGGCCCATATTTTTTTTCGGGTTGTCCCATCCAACTGGGCTCATTTTCTTTTTAAGAAATAATTATCTCTTCAAAAGATGTTGACCCTACCTACTTTTTATCATTTTTCCACTTTATACTCTTCTCCTAAATAACTATGTCAAAGAAAATGAGCCATGTTCGACAAGACAGAGGGAGTATAATTTAATAATCTTAAAATTAAATTATTTTAATAAATTGAAAGAGAAATATCATCAAACAATGATATTTGGATTTAAAAGAAAATTTAAAAATATTTTTATTTTTAAATCCGTCTCAAATTTTAAACGATTTACATTTTAAATTGTTTTTTACAAATCGTATATCGAATTAAAGATCTTATCACAATCTTTAATATAAGATGCATATTGCATATTTTATTATAAATCATATTGTGCAATTATTAAAAAATGAAATAAAGAGAAAAAGAGAAGAAATAAATAATGAAAAAGAAAACATGATTAGTAGTGAAAAAAAAAACATGATTAGTATTGAAAAAAAATATTTTTTTTCCCAATTTCTTTAGTTGGAACTATGATCAAGAAGGATGGAATCAACGCTCCTCCAATATGTTAAATTCATCAGTCCATGAAAATTGAAATCTTTGAATAACGAAAATAAAAATAAAAATAAAAAATTATAGTTTTCCTTGAAAGTAGGCACACAATTAGCTAGTAACTATTTCAAGGAGTAGTACCTTTTATTAAGGAATAAAATCCATAATTTATTTTCCTTATTTATATGTAGGAGGGTAAATTAGTCAAATGTTTAAAATATTAATTTTCGAACCGATTTTAAAAAATTCGACCCGATTTATATTTTATGGGTACTATCAACTATGTAGATACATAATATATAAAAAAATCATTATCCTTTTTTATGCTTAGTTTAATAAACTCAATTTGAATGAGTTGTGACAATAACATAATTAAGCACACTACACATTGCATCATTTAGAGAAAGACAACAAATAAACACGATTTTGTAGCTACTTAATTATTTTCCGTTATTTAATTTCGTGGAATAAAACATACTATACATTGTCGATCTGTGCTTGTTTTTTGCCTAACTAAATACTGCATGTATTATATTCTTGTGAAACCAAACAATTAATTTTACTGTAATTAACATACTTACTAGAAACTAGAAAGGATCAAATCTAGCAGTATGACCTTTTCTTTATCGTTTAATAAAGGTTGACTTTGGCAACTTGGTTCGTTTAACTCCGCAACTACTTGAATATCCAACAAATTATTTAGGTAAGTAATTGTCATATATAAATTTATTTTAACATCTATATTTGATAAATGTAAGAAAAATTTAGTTTTCTCTAAGATAGATATATATTCTCCAATTTCGAGATAGAAGCTCGTTAGGTGAAGAAACAAGGAAAATAAAAGAAATTTAAAATTAATGAATGAGAATGACAATGAAAGAAGAGGTGCAAATGATTTGAGGAAATCATTGTCCTTTGATTACTGATTAATGATTGATTATTTAAGGAAGTTGCCATAATTGAAATAATCTTGGTTGAAGTCAACCTTTTCCTACACGAGACAGAAAAAAAAAGTCATAACACTTTCCTAAAATTAATCAATTTTGAACTTCGTTGTTTTACCAAAAAAATATACAAAACACACACAAACATATAAAGCTACTGTAACGACATCAGTTCAGCCAAGAAAAAGAAAAGGAGAATTGAAATAAATGCAAAGTCCACCTTTATTTTGCTTTGTTTTACTTTAGTTGATTAGCAAAATTGAAATAAAACAACTTATTTTCTAACTTAATTTATTTCTCTTAAGGTATTACTAGGAAGTTTAATTTAATTTAATTGAATACCGCACATAAAGAATCAGATTAAGTCCAACTCAACAACAACAAAAAGATAGATCAATTAAGTGTATGAAGTTACTAGTTTTTGAGTGTAAGAGATGCCATAAAATTATATTATCCATTAATATCCGTATGGAATGGAAGTAACAAAAATACTATAAAATAAGATTACTTCTCCCGGATTTGGATTAAACGTCGTAATTTTGATATGACAAATATATAAAATAAAATAAAAATTTATTTTAATAATATAGGATTGCAAATTTAAATATGGAGGATGCTAGAGTTATAATTAATATATCATAAGAGAAAAATGAAGCTCTTTGCCCCTCAACTGACATTATTTTTCAGGTAATTACTATAATTAACAAATATGTTTCCAAAGTCAACAATATTTGAGAAATTGTTGTCCGAAATTAATCCTCATTGTTTCTTTCTTGATTCATCACACACACACAAACACGTACAAATTTCTCCATTAAAACAAACTGTTTCTCAGAAGATACTGCCTGGAAATTGAAGGAAATAGTTGCCTTTCCTTTTCTGCAATTAAATTTCTCTCAGCAAACACATACACACACACGCGAGGTTTAGATCTCCATTAAAACAAGCTTGCAAATTAGTCTTTCTCACAAGATACTGCCTGGAAATTTCATAGGATCAATCAATAATTAAAAAAAATACAATATTTTCAATCGACGTGTTCTAACCTGAGAAATTAAGGAAGAAACCCTCAAAAAAATGAAGTGTTTTCACTTCTACAAACACAGAACATTATCATCGGAAAATCATCAGCAACAACTCTATTTTCTTCCTTGAAACCATGCAGAAATTAGGGGCAAAACTACACCAAACAATACCAATGCAAGAAACATATATTCAAAGACACAATGCACTAAACACATAATTTTTAAATTAATAACTAAAATGCGTATTTAGCTAAACAAAATTTGAATAGTCAACACATAATTGTTAAAATTAATAACAAACCTAGTTTAAATTAGTTGAACGAATAAAAAATTAGGGTGGAATTAATTCTAGAAACAATTACTTGAGCGCCGGTCTCCTCTCTACCTCTTCCTCAGCCAACGCTGGAGTAACCGCCGCCGCCGCCGGACTAAAAACAAAGTAAAAACGGCGCCATTCATATCATACCCAAACAAACCAAAAATCAATAGAAGGAGAAATATTTGTAAAGTCAAGCAAAGAAGACCAAATTGGTGTAACGTTGGAGGAGGTCTAAGTTCATGCAGCAGATCTAGGCATGAAAAACTTGAGAGAAGCCCTAGAACACCGCCTCTTCTCCGCCGCCGGAGTTGAGGCGAGGCTACGGTGCAGAAGGAAGGTGGCCGCTGCCGGAAAATGAGAAGAAGAAGAAGGGGGCGGGGGTGGAGAAATGGGTTTCTGCCGGTCAACGTTTACCGAAGAAGGGGATTGAAGGAAATGGATTTTATGATTATTTTTATTTTTTAATGTTTTTTGAGAACGGATTTTTGATTTTTTTTACTAGTGATAGTTTTAACTTGATACTATAAGAAATAAATTACTTAGATGACCGTGAAATTATATTTTAAAATTTAATGAATTTTATATTATATTGGTTTTAATTTTAATGCTAATTAGTACTCCCATCCATCCCGTTTAAATTGTTCAATTTCTTTTGGGTACGGGTATTTAGGAGAAAGATATAAAGTAGTTAAAGTGTTAAAAAGTGGATAGAGTTCATACTTTTTGAAGGGATAATTATTTCCTAAAATGGAATGAGACATTTGTAATGAGATAACCCAAAAAGGAAAATAGAACATTTTAAAGGGATAGAGGGAGAGGGAGTATATAATTAGGATGTTAGCTAATGTATAAAGGACTGCTGTTTCTTCTCATCAGAGAATTACCCTTCATAGTTTTCACCTTAATGAAATATAAACGAGGCCTTTCTTCCTCTTGCTTCATAAATCAATTCATACTATAGTTTTTGATAATATTTCATTATATATCCCATTCATTTTAGGTGGAAAATATAATAATTCATACTATATGATGATTGGCAACAATGTGTAAATCTTAAAGTTCGTGTGTGAAGAAGAAGAAAACATTTGTAGTAGCATATTTATTCGTCATTTACTCCATTTACAAATTGTGGGTTTAAAATTTGAAGTGTTCTCTTCGTTTTGTGTGTTTGAGTTATATTCCTTTATTTCTTGTGATGTGTATATCTGTGTTTTGTGTAATTTAAATAAGTCAATATGCGTGTTTTACCAAGTGTAAATATTTTTTTATATTTTATTTATTAATTTATTTTCATGTCATTATCAACTCATCATATCTAATGTCATGTCAGTTTCAATTTGGTCGAAAAAATAAATCATGATAAAATCACTAAAATTAATGAGTTTGTGTATTTATCTACTCTTAAAGTTTGTGTGCGAAATAAAAATTATATCAAAATAAATGTATTTATATACTCATTTTAAAGTTCGTATGCAAAACCAAAATCATACAAACTTCGTGTATTTATATCTTAATAACCCTATATAATATGTTAATCATTTTTATAAGAAAAGAAAAATAGAGAGTTGTATCATAAGAGAAAAATGAAGCTATGTTGCCCCTCAACTGAGATTATTTTTCAGGTAATTACTATAATTAACAAATATGTTCTCAAAGTCAACAATATTTGAGAAATTAATTGTTGTCCGAAATCAATCTTTGAATTCTTGAAGTCTCATCACGTGTCTGCATCCTCCTAGGAATTGGTCGCGCGCGCACACACAAATACACACACACATAAACACAAATACACATGCACACACTATATACACACACACGTAGTAACAAATACACACATAAACACATACATACACACGCGAGGTTTTGATCTCCACTAAAACAAACTTGCAAATTAGTCTTTCTCAGAAGATACTGCCTGGAAATTTCATAGGATCAATCAATAATTAAAAAAATTACAATATTTTCGATCGACGTGTTCTAACTTGAGAAATTAAGGAAGAAACCCTCAAAAAAATGAAGTGTTTTCACTTCTACAAACACAAAACATTATCATAGGAAAATCATCAGCAACAACTCTACTTTCTAATAAGAATAATAGCTTTTAATATTTCTAATAAGAATAATAGCTTTTATCAAATTCTTATATTTCTAATAAGAATAATAGCTTTTATAAAATCCTTTTTATATTCTTAATAATAGCTATCCAAGTTCGAGACCGTTCATACAAAGTCACGGGATTTATTTATTTGATAGCTTTTATCAAATTCTTATTTTCTGTGTTTTTTCATGCAGTATGAATGTGTGATGTTTCTCAACACACAGACACAGAGAGCAACACAGGAGATGTGTAGGCGAAGATGCAAATTTTGAACACTAGAAGATATCACAGGGAATTTCGCATTATTAACTAAGAAAGATACAATAACGAAGCTAGAAATCATCAAAACCACACATTCAAACACAATTATATATATTCTATGATCAAATTAATTCTCCTTACGACATCAATATTTGTGGAAAATCACGAGCAAGATTGCTCCTTTCTCACTTGAAACCTCGTAGAAATTAGCAGCGAAATTGCAGAAAACATATTTAAAAAGAAACAGAGAAGGGGAAAAATAGAAACTCTCCATTATAAATACCCATAATCCAGCTTCAATGATACAACACAGAAAAACAAAGAAGACACATAGTAAAATACGAATTGGATATTTGATTATTATTGCTGAAAGATGAACCCCAATGGAGAAGGTAGCAGCAATGGAGGAAAGAAGCGAGGTAGTCTTGTTCCTATAAAAAGGAAGAGTGTTAAAGAAATGGTGGTTGGGAAAATAGCAGATACTGTCAAGTCCGGTGTCAAGCACCACAGAGATAAGGGAAAAGTTAAACATCATGATGGTTAGTTAATAGTTAATTTTTATATATTTTTTGGAATATCGTTCAAATTTACTTCTTATTATTGCTTGTTTTAGTTAGGAAGATTGGATTTGTAATCCATCACTTTGTCCTGAGTTGCTATGATTTTGCTGTTGACTTTGTTTTTATGAATGTTGCACCATCTCCCCTTAGGAGTGATTCAATAATTTTGTATTTACCTAATTCTTTCGTATTTGATTTCTATTTGTAGAAGAAGAGGCTGAAGATGAATCCCAGCAAAGAAGGGAGCAGCAGTAGTGTTTTGCTAAAAAAAAGGAAAGAACAGCATTGTATTTGTAGCAATGGCGTATTGAAGAAATGTATTGGAGAGATAAGGGAAAAAGTTAAACCTTGTGATGGTTAATTAATTAGTGTTACGTTTGATATACTGTTCCTTAATTATGTTTGATATTTTCAAATTTGTGTGTTGTAAAATAGGGTTTGTCACAAATGTACTATATAGAATGTCTAGCAAATCGGTAGCTAGCTAGAGATATGTGATTCAATTCTGTATGTAAAACATATATATATATATATATATATATATGTATTGATTGTAGGTTTATTTTATAGTATGCCGACAAATCAAAATCAACTTAATTGAACGAGGGTCCTGCTTGCAGTGTATCTAAACTCTTAAAGGCAATTTCTCGTTACAAAGTCATTCTCTTCGCTTGTAAAATAAATCTTCTAACTTATCAAAATAACTATTAAGAATCTCTTTTAAAATATACATTAATTCTGGCCAGCAGATCCTTCGAAGCTAGTCTGCGATTCTTATTAGAAGATAGAAACTTATGTTCCTTTTAAGTGCTTCATAAGAGAGTGATCGGACGAACTACGCAAAGAGATACTGATTAATTAAGGAGTTCAAATTCCTCTTTGAGCATGACTCTCTTGCGCTAGTGCAAGAAAAGAATATAATTTAATTTCATCTGCACTACAAATGCTCAATAAATCCTAAATTCAACTTCTACCCTAAGAAACATACAAATTAAAACCAAACTAGCAACAATCAATTCGGATTCAGAATTTCTAACAACTATGAACAAGAGTTGAAAAAGGCCATAGATTTACAATTTTTGGAAACGAGTTCCACTGTACGGTTGAACTTGCACTCTTTTGTAATATTTCACGATGGGTCACTGGCAGCTCTTTCCAGTAATAGTATATTTTATATTTTAAAATGAAATTTGGAAATTTTAAATAGAAAGAAATATAGATTCCAACAAAGCAACAAATTAGAATTGAGAACTACTAATATACCCCTGAATTTTAGAAATCCCAAAGAGGGTCTAGTGCTCCCCTCGCTCTGTCTATGGCCACACCAGTACTTGTATATAGAGCCGCCAAAATTTTCAGCCCAATAACACTGTGCGGGCAGGTCGACCGGCCTAACCCGCATAGTACCCAAAGCTCGGTGACGGTGGGTCAGGCCGGGGCGACCAGACCCGCCCATTTTACCACCTCCATTTGTATAGGGACTATGAGATTCAAACTCATAGAAAAATGAAAAGAATCAAGAAGATTTAAACTGAAGCAATTTAGCATTTTCAATTGCAATACACAGGATCATAAAATGGATCCATAACGATAATTAGTAAATATCCAATGGATGCTTGAATTCCTAAAAAATAGACCTATGGATACGAGATTATTATATATATATATATATATATATAATATAATATAAAATGATTCATATAAAAATTATTTTGATGTGAGAATCTAACACATTTGTTGTAAAACTTGGTGAATCCGTCAGGAATATTACTGAATTCACAACATTCAAAATTTTCGAGTTAGTTCAAATCACAAGAGGGGAGATTTTTTTTATTCAGTAATTTAACCGAAAAATTAATCAAATTTCATAACGGATGTATCGTTTTTTAATTTTCACATATTCTCGATAAAAATGGTTTTTACATTAAAACCCTTATTTATATATATACAAATATATATATATATATATATATATATTATAAAATATATTTAACAAAATAAGATTTTTAATACCAGCATATTTTTTAATATATTAAATCCACCAATAAGTCTATAACACCAGCATACTTCTATAATAAAATTTGAATAGTCAACACATAATTGTTAAAATTAATAACAAAACTAGTTTTAAATTAGCTGAACCAATGAAAAATTAGGGAGGAATTAATTCAAGAAACAATTACTTGGGCGCCTGTCTCCTTTCTACCTCTTCCTCAACCAATGCTGGAGTAGCCGCCCCCGCCACTAACAACAAAGTAAAACGGCGCCGTTATATCATACCCAAACAAAACAAAAAATCAATTGAAGGAGAAATCTTTGTAAAGTCAAGCAAAGAAGACCACGTTGGTGTAACGGTGGAGGAGATCTAAGCTCATGCAGCAGATCTAGGCATGAAAAACTTGAGAGAAGCCCTAGAACACCGCCTCTTCTCTGCCACCGATGTTGGGGCGGGGCTATGGTGCAGAAGGTAGGTGGCCGCCGCCGGAAAATGTGAAGAAGAGGGGTTTGGAGAAATGGGTTTCTGTCGGTCAACGTTTACAGAAAATAAACCAAGAAGGGGATTGAAGGAAATGGATTGTAGGATTATTTTTATTTTTTAATATTTTTTGAGAACGGATTTTTGAATTTCTTTTTACTATCGATGGTTTGGCTAACCATCATAATTAGTTTAAAGATCCAGGACAATTATTTTTAAAAAGGAGTTCATGAAAATAGAATCTTACTTGAAAGTTATGATCTCCTTAATTTTTGTTTTGAATTACTACGATCTCCTTAATTTTAATAGAACGACTTAGAAATCATAAATTATATGTTGAAAATTTACAAGAATAATTCAAAGTTACCGATTTTTTAACATGGAGAATAGTAGGCGTGAATTTGTGATTCGCTTCTTTCTTGATGTGCTAATATATTGGCTTTAGATGTCATTATTTCAGAATGTGCAAAACGAAAAATCATGTTTTCATTTACCATTTCACCTTTTTTTTATATAGCTAGTAATATCTTTGTAAAATTAATTGTTCCAGAGACGTAGAGACAGAATCAACGAGAAGATGAAGGCTCTCCAAAAGTTGGTGCCCAATGCGAGTAAGGTGCGTATATACAAGGAAATTTAAATATTAATTTCTATAATATGATATTAATTGAGATATACTAAAGTTAAATAAAATCTGAATGCTAATCGAACTTAATTATATATTAATCTTGATAATGTCTATTTACATTTAGACCGATAAAGCATCGATGCTGGAGGAGGTGATTGCATACCTAAAGCAACTCCAATCACAAGTTAGGGTGTGTAGTGTGTTTGGCTAAGCTTATTTTAAAGAGATGTTTCATAAGATGTTTCAATAATTAATCTTATAAGAGAATCATAAGTTAATGTCTCAATTTTTCCTAAAAGTGGAACCGAAACCGAACCGCTTTAAGTTGTTAAAGTGTTTGGATAATTAATCTTATAAGTTAGAAGAAAGAATCATAAGTTAGAGAGAAAAAATCATAATTAATAGAAATAAAATTAAAAATAAAAAGCGGTTTTTCGAGATGTTCGAAGTTAAGAATGTATGTTTCAACTCGGAATAACGAATTATAATAAGGTTATTTTCGGGTAAATTCACCCCTAGTTATATAGTTTATAAAAAACGAGATAAGTTAGAGTTGACCAAACTTATTTTTATTTTGGAGAGTTTATAAGTTTATAAAAATAAGTTAGAGTTGACCAACTTATTTTTACGAGAGTTTATAAAATTTGTTGAGCTTATTTCACTTATTTTGCCAATGAGCACTTTTGCCAAACACTTTGTAACGAATTATAAACCCTAAACAACTTATAATCTGTTTTAAAGAGCTTATAAGCTCAGCCAAACATCCTCTTAATATGATGAGGAATGCAAGAAACATGCCCCAAATTAGGGATGTCGATGGGCGGGTTTTACCCGGACCAGAACCAATAAATTAGTATTGGTTCTGGTTCTGGAACCAGCCCAATAAATACTAGATCCGGACCGGACCCGGACCATTAAGTTATGGATCCGGATCGGGTAATACCCATTGCTAACTGGTTACCCACTGGTCCGCTAGTAACGCTATAAGCCTACATCCAAATCCCTAATTCCTGTCAGATAAGAAAGAAAAATCGTTCTACACTTAAATCCCCATTTCTTCTCTCAAACCTCTACTTTCTTTCTCACAAATCCGGCGACCACGTCACCTCCGACGGTTCATCGTTCGTTGTCGCCCTCCTCAAGCCATCTCGAATCACAACCAGCAAATATACACCAAACTAATCCTATCTATTCTAACATATTCACTGTATAATTAGGCAGACATTCCACAATCATGTGGGGGAACCTATTCTGTACTCGGCTATAAATCATGTGGGGGGGAGGAACCAGAACAAGGAGATGAATCAATGGAATGTGTGGCATAGTTTTTATAACCATTGTTGAGGTTTGAAACTCTTCTAGTGGCTAAACTGATGTCTTTTTAAGTTGAGTGGATTAGTAGAAGTCACCAAGTCTTAGATGCATGATATACATGGGTGGCCGACTGGCTGAGGAAGGTGGTGGAGGTGGTCATATCCAATCCAATTTCTCCAATACCCTTATCGTTTTTATCAAATAATCCTCTTCTTCGTTTTCTTGGTAAACGCACATTTTGACATGTTGAAGCACTGAAATTTGCTGTCAACAAATAAAAGGAATTTTTTTAGCAAAAAAAGGTTTTATACAACTTCCAATAAAAATCGTAAATGAAAAGGAGAAATGATGGCATATTATATTCATCAGTCATCACAAAGACAGACTCTAAAAAAATAATAATCAAATGACCTCCTCATTAAAATCTAAGGGCAACAACGTCGGCACAATTTGGCGCGATGAAAGGTTCCAAACTAAATAGACCAGAATTTGCGGCTCCACCTCCTCATGACCACAACTTGTCTTCGGCAAAGAAGAAGCTAAGAAAAAAATTGACCGGTCGGATCGAACCGGACAAACGGGCCGGGTCTTGACCGGTCCGGGTCCAAGCGGTTCTGGAATCGAACCGAACCGTAACTGTTGTTTTAAAATTTAATGGGCTTTGAACGATTCGAATCGATCCTAAAACCGCCGTTGACATCCCTACCCCAAATGATGATGCCTTTAGGAATGCAGCAACAATTTCATAATAGGTGTCTAAAATTGAATTTAGATGGATTCTATTCAAATCATGTAGATGGGTGTTATCAATATAATAATGCTAAAAGCTCAAATAATAATAATAATAATAATAATAATAATATATGTCAGACTAATTATGGATTAATGAACCTCTGTTTTTGTTTTTAGTATAACAAATCGAGTACCTCGTATAAGTTTGGTTGAGCTTTGAGAAAACAAAAGAGCAACAATTATTCCTAATATATATTTTAGGAACTATTCGCCAAGTAAAAAAGAAAAAGGTGTAGTTCCTCAATAACAGATGGGAATATCATACTATAAGAAATAAGTGATTAGTTACTTTGACCGCAAAATTATATTTTTGACTTTAATGAATTTTATACTATATTGATTTTAATTTTAATGCTAATATATAATTAGGATGTTAGATAATGTTGAAAGGACTGCTCTTTCTTCTCATTAGAGAATTACCTTCATAGTTTTCACCTTAATGAAAAATAAACTAGGCCTTTTTTCCTCTAGCTTCATAAATCAATCATACTATAGTTTTTGATAATATTTCATTATATCCCATTCATTTTAGGTGGAAAATATAATAATAATTATAAACTATAATTTTATAGTTTAATAACTGATCGATCTTAAATTCGTAAGGGAAATAAATGCGAGAAGAACACCAAAGATTTACGTGGTTCGATCTGTGAATAAGATCTACGTCCACGGGGCAAGAGAGAGAGTATGTGTATTGAAAGTATAAGAAGTGATTACAAAGAGAGTGAATGATCTATGTCGTCTAATCTAGCCTCTATTTATACACAATGTATTTGACCTAGATCTCGAATCCGAAGTCTTCTCTAACTAGGATTCGAGATCCTATCCCTTCTTGAATTAGGATTCTTTAAGATATGGCTGAGTTTTCTGCGTTCCCACCGCTTCAGATTCTTCATAGGCCGAACTTGTCCAGGCCGAGCTTGATGTCAGGTTTAATTGTATTGGGCCTGATTCTTGGGCCGTATCATCACAACCCCCAAAAAGACGCAGAAAACGAGGTCATGCTGGATTGGGGGTTGTTGTGACGAAGCGGGTTGACGATCTTACATTCTTTTCAATTCGACTTTGTGTGTGTCAATGCTTTTGACGTCATATATCGAATGTTGCGCGCGCAGATGTGTTCCGCTGAGGTCTTCTGGTGACTTCACCCAAGGAGGCGTTCAGCAAGATCTTCGACGTGCTTTATTTGACGGGCGTTAGGCCGAGGTCTTCTTCGGCTTCACCGACGGGCGTTAGGCGAGGTCTTCGATCGCTTCACCGTTAGGCCGAGGTCTTCCGACCGGCTTCACGACGGCGCGCTAGGCCGAGGTCTTCTTCATCGGCTTCACCGACGGCGTTGGTCGAGGTCTTCCGACCAGCTTCACCGTTAGGCCGAGGTCTTCCGCCGGCTTCATACGACGGCGTTAGGCGAGGTCTTCTTCGCTTCACCGACGGGCGTTAGGCGAGGTCTTCATCGGCTTCACCGACGGGCGTTGTCGAGGTCTTCTTCCGCTTCACCGACGGGTGTTAGGCGAGTCTTCATCGCTTCACCGACGAGGGCGTTGGCGAGGTCTTCTCACCGCTACACCGACGGGCGTTAGGCGAGGTCTTCTCACCGCTACACCGACGGGCGTTATGCCGAGGTCAAGACGGATTTTCTGCCGTTCTTTTAGCATCGACGCCTGGATACGCATTTAATGCGCATTAAATTGTAGCGGTTGGATTCCCGATAAAGTGCATATTGGGGAATGTCTTCCTTGATACGCAATATCTCTTATCACTTGCTTTCTTCATTTCTCGATTTTCAAAACCTCCGCCTCCTCGCGAAACACCTTATTCCGCGCCATTGACGATTTGAAGCTTCGCTTGTTCATCGATAAACAAAAGTAAGTAATGGCTTCTTCTCCTAATGAGTCGCCCGAGGCGTCAAATCGTGTCTGCTTCCCGTCGATTTAGTGTCTTTACTGTTTTACCCGTGTCCATATGCCTCTTGCTGAGTGTAGTCTGCGTTTCCCCTCCGTGGGGGATTGCGGCAAAGTGTCTTCTTTTTCTTCAATTCTAAGTATTTCTGACATTAGGGATATATGTTTTCAATATAATATTCCCTCTAGTATTGAGCTAGTTGCCCCGTCCTAGGAGGACAGGGCTTGTGCCTCCGGATGGTTTTGTTGTTGTACGAGGGCGCCCTCAAGGTCGGCCTTCGTCTTCCTTACCCTTATGTACATATTGAGTTCCAAGAGATGTTCGGCCTATCTCTTGCCCAACTCTCGCCGAACTCATTCCGGCATATGACTGCCCTAGGTGTCTATGCCTATAGGCATAATTTTCCTCTTACCTTGGGGCTCGTCCTTCGCTTTTGCAATCGAAGGCTGCTCGGGTGGTATTATCTATCACCCCGTAGGAAATTCAAAGCCAAGATTAAATCAAAGATCTCCAACCGCGTAAGAAGTTCTTCTTCCGCCGGTTTGAGGACACATGGAGTTCCATGGCGATCGATAAGATCGCCGTGTATGTCGACAAGGGCTTGGTGACTTGGAGGAGGCCGGACAAAGTAGGCCTTGTTGACGAGGTCTTCTCCGAGGCCGAGCTTGCGGGCGCGGGCTTAGCCCTTATGATCCTACCTCCGGGGTGGAGTCGGTGAAGGGTGAGGCCTCTTCTTCTCTCTTTTCTTTCTTTATTTCATGAGTTACGTATTGATCTTGACCCATGTGTTTCCTTGAAGTGAACTGCTTTGAAGGAAAGGAAGAAGAAAGGAAGGAGCCGATCTCAGTGGCGAACCGATCTCGGTGGCGAGCCGAGGTCTCGACCTTGAAGGATTTCGAGGCCATGCAGAAATGACTATGGGGCCTTGAGATCCCCTTCGCCAGCCAGCGAAGCGCTTGAAGAGCGGAAGGATGAAGTCCCCGAGTCCTCGGTTCTTCCGAGGCCGAGTCTGAGATCGTCGGTTCCAAGCCGCCTGCCTATTTCACGAGGTTCGTACACTGTCCTTATACTTTGTGCGAGTAACCAAATTGTGTTCTTTTGACCTTATGTATATTTTGTATAGAAGTCGAGGACGTGGCGGCCGAGTGTCAAGAGTATCCGATCTTATATCGGATTACTTGAAGGGTGCCGATGTCGCGGCTTGACGGGTGGCCCGTATGCTCGGGAGGTGGAGGATTGAATACCTCCTTGCTCAAGAAATGTCCGAGGCCGAGGCTAAGATCCGGACCTCGTCAAATGCGAGCGGCGGATCGCGACGGCCATTGAGGCACGGCTAGGGCAGTCGGCGGAGGCAAAATGTGGAGGAGGCGGCAGAGCCGAGGCGGCGAGGGCGAGGTTGCCTCGATGAAGGCGAGGTGGAACAGTTCGCCGTCGGGAGGCGGACATGGCGAGCTCGTGAGAACGCCGCGCCGGGAGAGGGCTGTTCTGTCGGCGGGCTTCTGGGGATGGTCTCGGGCGGGCGATGTGTTAACAAGCGCGCCGTCTCGGGCCTTGTCGAAGAGGTCGCCGAGGACTACCCAGATCTGGACAAAGCCAAGTATGGAGTGCGAGGAGACCGAGGATCTTGTCTGAGGCAGCCTACTGATGTGCTCGTCCGCGGCTGAAGGAGCTTCCCGTGCTGCGAGCCTTGCCTCCTCCTCCATTCTTTTGTCCGCTGAGTGCATGCGCGCTGTCCGTGGATCGGGATCCCCGACCGAGGCTTTATTGGCTGATCATGCAAAGGGGTCGGGAGGCGGTTGATGCCAGGCGCCGAGACTCGGTAGTTCCCAAGAGGCCGAGGTCGAGGCATCCGAGCTCGGGCGCGGCGACGTTGACATGGCAAGCTTCCTGGAGGGTCGGTTGATCCTCATTTTTTTTTTGTAAATGTACAATTTTTCGCCTAAGGCATGTTAATAAAATTACAAGTTTATGTCGAGAAACTTATCTCTTTTTTTTTATTCGATTGTCTCTGAAATGTTTGATGCTTCTCCTTGGTTGAACCGAATCAAAGACCCGTCATGAGCTCTTGAGTTGAAAGAGGTCGAACTCACTCCATATAAAGGCAGCTCGGTCACGCATCTGGTGAGTCGATGTCACATAGAGCCGCCGAGAGGCGTGACGAGCTCCGTGCTCGCCTTTTGGGATTGGAGGAGGCGTTTGAGGTCGCCAAGGAGAGGCAGGTGATAGCCGAGGCATGCATGCAGTATGAGGAGGTTATCCACCGAAATGGTGGGATGACGATCCGAAGTAGAAGCGAGGTTGTCGAGGTCGCCGCCGTTGTTCGAGTACAGTAGCGAATATGGTGGAACTCACGGCACCACGGGCGATCTGTTGAATTGAAAAGGCTCGGGAGCATATACAAGATCGTCATCGCTCGACAACCACACTCGACTACATACTTGATGGGATGCGAGGCCTTCTTCGCCGAGCTTCTCGCCTAGAATAAATGAACCACATTATGACGATCCGGAGTGGCGCGCACAAGAGGGCGTGCCATTGCCCTGAACGTCGTGGACCCTCCATGCGTCGAGACCGGGCGTCATCAAGTGGCGAGGCCGAGCTCGCAGAGCTTCGTTGTCAAATGACCGAGGTCGCTTGGGTCGGGCTCGTAATATAGACCGAGGACGGGTAGAGGTAGGATTAGCATAGATGAGTCTGAATTCGATTTTTCTGTGGATTGGCTCGACTTTTCCCGATCCGCTCCGTCCTCGTAAAATGTAAAATGTAACTGTATATCTTCTATTTAATAAGAATGGTTTTGTTGACTTTGTACTTGAACAAGAGTAATATGCCAAAGTAGTTAGTCCTCGTAGAAAGTCCGCTCGAAAGAAATCGTTCGCACGTAGGAATGGTTCTGCTTTTTTGCCGAGGTCGTCGGGAGGGTGGTCCCTTCGTCTACATAGAGAGAACGCTCAAATAAGCGAAGGTAGTCGATCTCATATGTAGGAATGGTTCTGTTTTTGCCGAGGTCGTCGGGAGGGTGGTCCCTTCGCTACACATAGAACGCTTGAAATAAGCGAAGGTAGTCGATCTCGTATGTAGGAATGGTTCTGCTTTTTGCGAGGTCGTCGAGAGGGTGGTCCCTTCGTCTACATAGAGAGAACGCTCAAATAAACGAAGGTAGTCGATCTCGTATGTAGGAATGGTTCTGTTTTTGCCGAGGTCATCGGGAGGGTGGTCCCTTCGCTCACATAGAGAACGCTCAAAATAAACGAAGGTAGTCGATCTCGTATGTAGGAATGGTTCTGTTTTTGCCGAGGTCATCGGGAGGGTGGTCCCTTCGTACACATAGAGAGAACGCTTGAAATAAGCGGGTAGTCGATCTCGTATGTAGGAATGGTTCTGTTTTTGCCGAGGTCGCCGGGAGGGTGGTCCCCTCGTCTACATAGAGAGAACGCTCAAAATAAGCGAAGGTAGTCGATCTCGTATGTAGGAATGGTTCTGTTTTTGCGAGGTCATCGGGAGGGTGGTCCCTTCGCCTACATAGAGAACGCTTGAAATAAACGAAGGTAGTCGATCTCGTATGTAGGCATGCGCCAGTATAGATTTACATGTGTATTAAGCGATGTAATCGACCTCCGTCGAGGGAATTTGTCCTCCGTAGAGGGTAAATAATGCTAAGATTAATTATGCATTAGTGACAAGTAGAACTCGTAAAAATAAAGATTTTATTGATAAAAGATGGCGCGACCACCAAATAAGACGACTCTAAACAGGACTTTTTAAAAATATGACCGAACAAGACCCGACCATGACACTTATGCATAATATTTCTTCGATGGATGATGTGCCATGCGTTGGGTAATTGCTCACCGCACAATTGAGCGAGCTTATAGGCCCTTTGCGAGGACTTCGTCGACCCGGTGAGTCCTTCCCATGTGGCTTCCACTTGCCGAGCTGCGCTGGCTTTGTTGACTTCATTATGTCGAGTGCGAGGTCGCCCACTTGAATTGTCGGTTTTAACGCTACCGTTGTAATACCGAGCTACTTGTTGCTTGTCCGAGCTTCCTCGATGTGGCGAGGTCTCTTTTTCTTCGAGTAGGTCTAGATCACCGTAGATTTTCCCCATTTGCTTGGCAGAGAAGTCGATGGTGCGAGGACTCGGTACTCCGATCTCTGCGGGATCATCGCTTGGTTCCATACACCAAACTGTATGGTGTTTCTCCGCTCGAGGTCCGGGCGTTGTTCGGCATGCGACCATAGGACTGCGCGGTAAATTTTCCACCCGAGGCCTTTAGCTCGGTCGAGACGAGTTTTAGACCCTTTACGATGGTCCTGGTAACCGGTCGACCATTTGCTTGAGGATGGGCACCGACGTGAACTTTGTTGGATCCAAGCTCTTGACACCAATCTTTGAATGCCTTATCCGTGAATTGTGTTCCGTTATCCGAAAGGAGGATATGGGGATGCTTAAGCGACACACTATGTTCTTCCATACGAAGTTGAGGCGTTCTTGCTTGTGATTTTCGCGAGGGCTCGACTTCTACCCACTTCGTGAAGTAGTCGATCGCAACAATTAAAAATCGGAGTCGCCCCGGTGCTTTACAAAGGGCCCACAATGTCAATCCCCATTGCATAAACGGCCAAGGGCTCATGCGGAGGTGAGGTCGGTGCAGGGTAGCCTTGCGTTCCCATGGATTTGACACTTGGACACTTTTTACGAGGTCCATTGAGTCTTGGAACATTGTTGGCCAACAGTATCCCCATCGCATGACTTTCTTTGACAAGGCTCGGGGTCCGATGTGGCTTCCGCACGAACCGTGTATTTCTCGTAAACGTAATTGGCTCGGTTCGGACCCAAACACCTTAAGAGGTTGGAGATATGACTTTACGTATAGGACTTCCCGCTCGATTGTATATCGCAGAGATTTGTTCAGATCCTCCTAGCCTCCGACTTGTCGTGGGCGATTCGCCCTTCTCCGGATACTCTCGAATGGGAGTCATCCAATGGGTTCTTCATCCGAGACTATGTTGACCTCGGCCCGTCTTACCGCATCGTTTATGCTCCCCGCTGGACTTCTTCTCTTGGCGGGCTCGTTGATGACGAGGCCATTTACTAAGATGTCACTCGGCTATTTTGCTCCTTGGGATGCGAACTATCTGGAAGTGTGAGAAAGTCCGTTGCGTGCTTTTGCTTTTCAAGATACTTCTTCATTACGTAAGCTTTTTGCCTCGTATTTTCCCAACATTTGGCTTACGACGACTTGAGAGTCGCCAGTGAACTTACACGGCTCGTATCTCGAGACCTTGAGCGAGGCGAAGTCCCGCGATCGATGCCTCATACTCCACCGTTGTTCGTATTTTTGAATGTGAACCGAAGTGAATAAGCGATCTCTTGGCCGTCCGGCCTAGGAGTAAGATACCGCTCATTGCTTTGTTTCCGGCCCATCAACGTAGAGTTGCCGACAAGACCTCGGTGTTTCAACCATGGGTTCGGCTTCGCATCGCCCCGTCACGGACTCGGTGGGCTTGGTTTTCGGCGGTTAGACTCGGCAAGAAATCCGCTGAGGCTTGACCTTTGATGGCTGGCGGGCGAGGATATATCGTGCTCGCCCGATTCGATTGCCCATTTCGCGATTCTCCCGACAGCTTACGGCCGTCAATACTTGCCAAGTGGGTGTCGGTGAGGACTTGTATGCGATGTGCATGGAAATGCGGACGTAGCCTCCTCGCGGCATTTACCAATGCTAAGGCAAGCTTCTCGGTGATACCTCGTTTAGGGCCTTTAGTGCTCGGTGATGAAATAAACCGGGGCCGACGTCCTTCTTCTCGTGCTGTGATCTGCACTTATGGATTCGTCTGAGGCGGCGAGGTAGAGGAAAAGGACCTCTCCTCTTTTGGGACGGATAGAGTGGGGAGCTTGGCGAGGTAGCTCTTGAGGTCTTCGGCGGACTGCACCTCATCCCATGAGAATTTGGGCTTTTTGAGTATCTTGAAGAAGGGTAGCTAACATCCGCGCTTTTGAAAGAAAGCGGCTTAGTCGGCTATGCAACTGTCGACTTGTGTACGTCATGGATGGTCTTGGCATCTTCATTTCCAAAATGGTTTGGACCTTGGTCGGGTTTGCTTTTAGCCCTTCTTGAAACCCAACACCCTAAGAACTTTCCGGACGGATCGCAAACGTGCATTTACGGGATTTAACTTTAGGTTGATCTTCCGAAGAAGCCGAGGACGATCCGGAGGTCGACCACACATGCGGCTTCTTCCTTGCTTTTGACGACGATGTCGCCCACGTCACACCTCCACATTCCGACCTATGTAGGGGCTGAAATATTTTGTCCACCATCCTTTGATAGGTAGCCACTGCATTTTAAGGCGAATGGCATCTTTTATATCGAAGACCGAAGTCGGTAATGAAGGCTGTCTTGGCGCGTCTTCGTCATCCATCGTGACTTGGTGATACCGCTATATAAGTCCAAGAAATCAAGACTTCGTACCACCAACGCGTCGACCTTCTTGTCGATGTTGGGAAGGGATAGCAATCCTTTGGGCAATGCTTGTTGAGGTCGGTGTAGTCGATACACATTCGCCATCCCTCCTCCTTTCTTCACCATCACCGGGTTGGCTATCCGGTCGGATATTTGACCTCGAGCAAGATGCGTGCTTTTAATAGTGGTTCACCTCGTCATGAATGACTTGGTTCCGTTAATTGCGAAGATTCTTTGCTCGCATCGAACCGGCTTTATGTTCGGTCGATATTGAGCGGTGGTGATGATACTCGGCGAGACTCGGTCATGTCGAGGGAGACCAAGCAAACACGTCTCGAATTCCCTTAGGGTTGGATGATCGATCCTTCACTTGGTGTCGTGGTGAAACCAACACGGGCGACCTTCAATGGCTCATCTTTGTACAATCGACCTCTTCCACCGATTGTCGGGGAGTGGCGATGTCTTCGGACTCAACTCTTGGGTTTCTTTAATTGCTATGCTTGTGGGTGTTGGACCGAGGTCCGGCACCTCGTAAAGCAACTTGCATACACTCGCTTGCTTACGATCGCCTCGGATCACGGCTGTTCCCCGTGGTGGGTATTTTTATCGTCGGTGGTGCGTTGAGCATACCGCTTTACACGTTCAGCCAATCTCGCCTAGTATGATGTTATCGGCGAGTTGGCCTTCCGAAGAACCGCACCACCTTGGTCGAGGTCGTTGGTGCTTTCCCACCGTGACGGGTAGCTCGATTATTCCTTCAGGCGCGTCTCTTCCCGGACGAAGCTTGAGTGGCGGCGGGGCTTGTGCGGCGTCGTCTTCCACTCCTAGCTTGTCAAAGCATTCCTTAAAAGGATGCTCACCGACCGTTGTCGATGTAAACACGCTTCACCAACTTGTTTGCGACCACTACGGATCACCAATGCATCTGGTGGGAATCTTGTCAGCGAGCAGGTCGTCTTCGGAGAAGGTGATCGCCGTCCTTTCTGAACCTCTTATTGGTGGGTTCATTGGTTCAGGACTTGAACATCGGCCTTGAGAGGACTTCGTGACTCCACGGGAGCCCGTAATTGTGGAGACCACCCGTCATATTGAGGCTCGTCATCTCCCTTCCTCGCATCTTGCGCTTTGTTTTTTGGGGGGCACAATTTCCCCTCTTCCTCTGCTTTTTCTTCTTTTGACTTTGGTCGGTTTGATGACTCTGTCCTCGGTATTTCTTCAGGGATCCGTCCTGAACCAGCATCTCTATTTCACCCATGAGCTCGTTGCACTCTTCGATGTCGTGCCCGTAATCATTATGGAATGAGCAATATTTATCCAGAGGTCGGCACCTCTTCCCTCCCGCCATCGGTCGAGGCTTTTCGAGCAGGTTCATGTGGAGTCGTGATTTACGCTCTCGGCCGTCAGCGGGGTGTCTTGGGGTCGTTCCGAGGCGTCGCGGACCGAGCTCGGACTTTATCGGACGATGTAATCATCAGTGCGCTCGCCGCCTTGGTTCCGATCTTCCTTCCTTCGCCTCTTCTTCCTCTTCCGGGTCTGCTTTGTTCGCTTCGCGCTTTCTTTTGTCGACCTCGTCGCTTTGGCGAACCGGTTGGCTATCGCCTACTGACTACATTGCGATCGAGGTTCGTGCCACGATCTCTCGGTATAAGGCCCCGGCAAGATGCCGTTTTGGAAGGCGAGATGACTAACGGTCGTTCACGTCTTGACCTTCGAGCACTCCTTGTTAAACCTTGTCGTGAAGTCGCCGATGGACTCATTCGGCTTTGCCTTATGGTGAGGAGGTGTGCCGATGGCGTTTTGATTCCGCCTTTTGGAAGAACCTTGGTGGAAGGCGACCATCGGTCGCGATAGGGCCGATGCTTCCGTGGTAAACCGTCGAACCACCGGCGGGCGTTGTCGACGAGTAACTCGGGAAGAGTTTACACATGTGAACCGAGCTTTTGGTTGATCATGTTGTATTGAACTGCGAGGAAGTTACATGGATCCTCGACCCGTCATAGGGGCGATGCTTGGTACCGGTATTTATCCGGAGAGAGGTGTTGAGTATTCTATTTGAGAACGGGTGGCTATCTTCCGTATCCATCGACCGCCCTCAGAGATCGGGGCGGAGTTCGACGATCGAACTCGTTTAGGTGACTCGGACCGACTTCGCGGCGGCCATGATGCCTCTTCCCGCGCTGCTCGTCCCCTGGAGATCGGGGCGGAGTTCGCTGGATGGATTTCTGGCGATCGAGGCCGGCTTCGCGACGATCTCGACGTCCTCTCCCGCGTTGCTCGTTCCTTGCGCGGTCGGTTTGGGCCCCGACCTCTCGTTGTGATGCCTCGTATCTAGACGAGGCTTGATACCGCTTTCTTCGGGGCGTGGCCGACCACATTGCCGAGGAACTGGAGAAAGCTCTCCTTGTTTTTCTCGAGAAATCCCTTGACGACGTCGTCAAGGTTTACTTGCGGAGCCGGAGTTTCCCCTGGATTATTGCTACGATTGTCTTCGCTATGGTAACCTGCCTCCTGCAGGGCGGGGTGTCCGTGCTCGTCGAGACTTTGGATATGCCCTCGGGGTTTCTTCTCCGATTGGGCTCTTCCCGAGTTGAGCTCGGCGTTCCCTTCGCCGTCGGCGTTGTTGCCGGGCGACGGTCCCGGGCGTGGCTTCGTGTACACAGTCATGATTACTTCCACAAAACAAAGGTTGATCGAAAACACAAAATTTCGTTTCCACGAGGCGCCAAAGGATCGATCTTAAATTCGTAAGGAAATAAATGCGAGAAGAACACCAAAGATTTCGTGGTTCGATCGTGAATAAGATCTCGTCCACGGGCGAGAGAGAGAGTATGTGTATTGAAAGTATAAGAAGTGATTACAAAGAGAGTGAATGATCTATGTCGTCTAATCTAGCCTCTATTTATACACAATGTATTTGACCTAGATCTCGAATCAAAGTCTTCTCTAACTAGGATTCGAGATCCTATCCTCTCAATTAGGATTCTTTAAGATATGGTGAGTTTTCTGCGTTCCCACCGCTTCGTGGATTCTTCATAGGCGAACTTGTCGGCCGAGCTTGATGTCGGGTTTAATTGTATTGGGCCTGATTCTTGGGCCGTATCCTATCAATAACATTCATCATTTTTATATTCCTAGCATTCTCCTATATAATTAATTATAACATATAAGAGTTTTCTCGTGTTTACCTACGAATATCTGGTAAATCTGATCAATGACTGACTCAAACTTTGATCTTCTGGACTATATCCCAATGGCTGATCTTCAATAGGGAATGAAAGTAATCTACGGAGAACACAAAAAATCCTCCCCTCCCCCCTCAATGTATCTTGGTGATTTTTGAAAATCACCTATGAGGAGATGGATGATCTTATTTTCTGTAGAATCCTATTGTAATAGGACTCTGACATATCTAATAAATACAATATTATCTTCTTCTCTGAAGATAATACGTTTATAGAATAATTATTTCTTGATATCTAATAATATCAGATAATATCTGTCTAGACTAGGAGATGTATTAAATAAATAATACATTAATCAGATTAGAATCACAGTGTGATTCTATAGGGTAGCCGAAAATTACAGCATCGATGAACTTTGATGGGCTAGCCCAGGGATCAAATATAAGGAATAAAGATGAGCTTAAAATGAATTAATTATCTTATATTCAGTCCACAATATAATTTAATTCATAAATATATATTCATTCCACTAGAGAATAAATGCTGACTTGCCTCTTTATTATCGAAGTTGAGTGAGGCTTGTATTTAGACTTACGAATTCTCGTATTTAAGATATCGTAATTAATTATTTATGATACTCTGACTGCTTAAAATAATTAATCTCTTTAATTCCTTATGTAGCACCACTCAACCATATTATTTTACTTAATCTAACTCAACCTATGATGTTTAGTACAATAAACTTTTTGAGTTTCTTAATGGAATGTCATTATCCTAAATGGATATGGTGACTCGATACAGGTAATCAGCATGATATATAAGTAGTATCGCCAACTAAGATGCGAATAATATTAGGTTATCCCATGTAACCCTCACCTATAACAAGTCGAAGTGATTATCAGTAACTCATACTCACCTGAAACCTTATTGAGGTTTAGATCAATGTAAAGTCACCGAGATCTAGGTTCTTCACTATGATCAAATAGAAGAACTCATCTCACTATGACCCATAAATACGTCAAGACGTACCAGCATAGACACGAAACCAAGTCAAGTTACTTCTTATATATACTGCAGTTTATACCGACAACTCATCCTCAAGTTGTCTCAGTTGTGATACTTTTTATATCTCAACCAGTTTAATCAATCATACAGATTTCTGTGATCTTTCACATATTATATGATCTAACTTTTGTATGAGATAAATGGACAACATATGCAATCAAATAAATAATTCAGATAAGAGATCGAAATAGTGGTAATAGGAAACGTTGTATACAAGCTCAACCAATCTGCTTTCAGTATACAAATACAATAGTTCATTGATATCTTATAATTTTTTATATTACAGTATTTTTTAATGAAATAATCGAATAATGTGGTCAACATGTGGCACTATTCTCACAATTAAAGTTGTTTCTTTCAATTTTTTAATTTTTAGCATCAATTTCACTAATATCTCATAATTTTATGCTACAATATACTTTTGTGAAACAATCAAATAGTGTGGTCAATGTGTGACACTATTGTCACAATTATAGTTGTTTCTATCAGTTTTTTATTTTTTAACATCAATTTCACTAATATCTTATAATTAGTATATTGTACTAAACTATTATGAAATAAATGAACAATGTTGTCACCATGTTACACAATTCACACTATTAATGTGATACAAGGTTACACAATTCACACTATTAAAGTGATACAATTTTTAGAATTAATTTAGAATAATTGTCAATAATTTATGATTTTATAGTTGAGTGTTGTGCGTTAAGCGCCCGAATGTCGGCAATAGTACATTGTTCGCCCTTTGCCGTTGCAAGGTGTCATGCACACCTTGTCGGGTGTCAGCGTCTGACGCATATATTATATATTTGTAATATTTTAAAATTAAATTAATTTATTTTAATAATATATACTCCATCCATTCCACCGAACTTGGCCCATATTCTTTTCGGTTGTCCCACCCAACTTGACTCATTTCATTTTTAAAATATAATTATCTCTTCAAAAGGTGTTGACCCTACCTACTTTTTATCATTTTAACCACTTAATACCCTTCTTCTAAATAACTGTGTCGAAAAAAATGAGCCATGTTTGACATGACATCGGGAGTATAATTTAATAATCTTAAAATTAAATTAGTTTTAATGAATTGAAAGAGAAATATCATTCAAACAATGACATTTGGATTAAAAAAGAAAATAAAAAATATATTTATTTTCAAATCTGTCTCAAACTTTAAACGACCATGACTTTATATTTTAAATTCTTTTTTAAAAATCGTATATCAAATTTAAGATCGTATCACAATCTTTAATATAAGATGCATATTTTATATTTTATTATAAATCATATTGACAAATTATTAAAAAACGAAATAAAGAGAAAAAGAGAAGAAATAAATAATGAAAAAAATAAAACATGATTAGTAGTAAAAAAATATTTTTTTTCCCAATTTCTTTAGTTGGAACTATTATCAAGAAGGATGGAATCATCGCCCCTCCAATATGTTAAATTCATATTATGTTAAGTACATGAAAATTGAAATTAAGAAATAATGAGATCCTTGAATAATGAAAAAAATATTGAAAAAATAAAATAAAAAATCATTGTTTTCCTTGAAAGTAGGCACACAATTAGCTAGTAACTATTCTCAAGGAGTAGTGCCTATTATTAAGGAATGAAATCCATAATTTATTTTTCTTATTAATATGTAGGAGGGGCAAATTAGTCATAGGCTTAAAATAATAATTTTCGAACCGTTTTTAAAAAATTTGATCTGATCCGCTTCCCGTTCCGTCATCTGGCTTATGTTCTTCATGTAGCATTTAGATCGAATGACTCTATGAAATTACGTCGATCCTTCTGAATTGATCTCATATTTTAAGAATTGTCATTTATTGTGTAGATACATAATATGAAAAAAAAATCATTATCCTTTTCTTAATTGTGCCCAAATATGCTTAGTTTAATCAACTCAATTTGAATGAGTTGTGACAGTAACATAATTAAGCACACTACACATTGCATCATTTAGAGAATGCCAATAAATAAACACGATTTTCTAGCTATTTAATTATTTTCTGATAATTAATTTCGTGGAATAAAACATACTATACATTGCCTATCTGTGCTTGTTTATTGCTTAGCTAAATACTGCATGTATTATAGTCTTGAGAAACCAAATAATTAAATTTTTATCTTTTTAACAACTTGATACCCTTATCCTAAATAACAATGTCGAAAAAAAATGAGTCATGTTCGAGAGGATAGAGGGAGTATAATTTAATAATCATAAAATTAAATTAGTTTTAATAAATTGAAAGAGAAATATCATACAAACAATGACATTTGGATTATAAAAGAAAATTAAAAAATATTTTTATTTTTAAATCAGTCACAAACTTTAAACGACTTTATATTTTAAAGGGTAAATATCAGTTAACGTCCCAACGTTTCATGATTTTTTACTTAATATCTCAACGTAAGTATATTGTTATTTTGGTCCCCAACGTTTCAGAAAATTTCACTTAATGTCCCGTCGATCAATTTTCGACGTGCAAACACTTACTTGACTGCCGGAATTCTATGCTGGATTGAAATCAATAATTTATTTTCCTTATTAATATGTAAGAGGGGGGAAATTAGTCATAGGCTTAAAATATTAATTTCCGAACCGATTTTAAAAAATTCGATCCAACCGATTTATATTTTAGGGGCATCATATATATACATAATATGTTAAAAAAATATAATTATCCTTTTTTTAATTGTGCCCTAATATGCTTAGTTTAGTAAACTCAATTTGAATGAGTTGTATTAATAACATAATTTAGAGAAAGACAATAAATAAACACGATTTTCTAGCTACTTAATTATTTTCTGATAATTAATTTCGTGGAATAAAACATACTATACATTGTCGATCTGTGCTGTTTATTGCTTAGCTAAATACTGCATGTATTATATTTTTGAGAAACCAAACAATTAAATTTTACTGTAATTAACGTACGTACTAGAAATGATCAAATCTGGCAGTATGACCTTCTCTTTATTGTTTAATCAAGGTTGACTTAGGCAACTTGGTTCATTTAACGTACGTAAGTAATTGTCATATATAAATTTATTTTAACATCTATATTTGATAAATGTAAGAAAAAATTTAGTTTCTCTAAGATAGTATAAATGAATAACGATATATATTCTCCAATTTCGAGATAGAAGCTCGTTAGGTGAAGAAAACAAGGAAAATAAAAGAAATTTAAAATTAAAGAATAAGAATGACAATTAAAGAAGAGGTGCAAATGATTTGAGGAAATCATTGTTAGATTCCTAATTAATTATTGATTATTTTAGGAAGTTGCTATAATTGAAATAATCTTGGTCGAAGTCAACCTTTTCCTATACGAGACAGAAAAAAGTCATAATACTTTCCTAAAATTAGTAATCGCCCCCATAAACACGTTAATCAATTATGAAATGGAGAACAAAGACACGCTTTCAACACGCAGCAGGCACAGGAATATGCAAAAATCCACCTTTGTTTTGCTTTGGTTGATTAGCAAAATTGAAATAAAACAACTTATTTTCTAACTTAATTTATTTCTCTTAGGTGGTGTTTACTTTACATGATTAGGTTGGATAGATAAAATTAATCCAACCTAATCAAGTGTTTACTTTTAAGGATTAATATTTGAGGATATCCCAAAACCCGTGATTATTTTAATCCTTTGAATTGTTCTTCATTAATTTTAATCCAACCAATATAGGTAGGATTGAAATAATCCTCCAAATAAAGAGAGAATTATTTATCCCAATTTTAATCATTTACTAATCATTTGTAGTAAACAAGGGATTGATAGATAAAAATTATCTTATCACATATTTAATCCATCAAATAATCAATCCTTCAAAATATTAATCATGCATAGTAAACACCACCTTAGGTATTACTTGGAAGTTTAATTAAATTTAATTAATTGATACCACACACAAAGGAGATCAGAAAGATATCTCAAGAAGAAAACAAAGCGCAATGGAGTGTTCCAAAAATTTCAACCACAGTTCACGATTAGTGACAACTCTCCATCTGACCATAAAATATTTTAGAGTAATTTCACTAAATATAAGTTTAAATAAATTTAACTGAATACCCCACACAAAGAATCAGATTAATAAAGTGTATGAAGTGAAACTAGTTTTTGAGTGTAAGAGATGCCATAAAATTATATTATCCATTAATATCCGTAAGGAATGGAATTAATCAAAATACTATAAAATAAGATTACTTCCCCCTGATTTGGATTAAACGTAGTAATTTTGATATAATTGCAAATTTAAATATAGAGGATGCTAGATGATCGATCTTAATTTCGTAAGGAAATAAATCTTAAGAACACCAAGGATTTACATGGTTCGATCTATGAATAAGATCTCGTCCACGGGAGAGAGAGTATTCGTGTATTGAATGTGTAAGCGATTACAAAGAGTGTGAATGAATCATTTAGTCTAATCTAGCCTCTATTTATACACAATGTATTGACCTAGATCTTGAATCAAAGTCTTCTCTAACTAGGATTCGAGATCCTATCCTCTTGAATTAGGATTCTTTTAGATATGGTGAGCTTTCTGCGTTCCCACCGACTTTAGGAGTCTTCATGGGCGAACTTGTCGGGCCGAGCTTGATGTCGGGGTTACTTGTATTGGGCACGATGCTTGGGCACAGTAGTTGGGCGTATCTATCACAACCCCCAAAAGACGAAAACGAGTCATCTTTGGATTGGGGTTGTTTGTAACGAGCGGGGTTTGGGCGATCTTTGACATTCTTTTCATTGTCGACTTTGTGTGTGTCGATAATCTTGGCGTCGTATATCGTATCTTTGTGCTCGCAGAGGCGTCTGCCGAGTCATGTTTGTTGTTTGTATCTCGGCGGTGTCACGGCTTCTGCGACGGGCGTTATGCGAGGTCTTCTAACCGCCTCACCCGTCGGGCGTTTAACCGAGGTCTTGTAGGCGTTAAGTCGACGTCTTTTGGCTGGCTTCACCTGTTGAGGCGTTAATTTGAGGTCTTCTGACTGGTTTTACCTGGCGAGGCGTTAAGCCGAAGTCTTCTGACAGACTTCACTTGGCGAGGCGTTAAGCCGAGGTCTCTGGCCGGCTTCGCCCGGCGGGCGTTAAGCGAAGTCTTCGGCGACTTCACTTGGCGGGCGTTAAGCGAGGTCTCTGGCCGGCTTCACCCGACGGGCGTTAAGCGGTCTCTGGATGGCTTCACCCGACGGGTAAGCGGTCGAAGTCTTCGACAGACTTCACTGGCGGGCGTTAAGCCGAGGTCTCTGACCGCTTCACCCGACGAGGCGTTAAGCGAAGCGAAGCACGGATTTTACGTCGTTCTTGAGCCTTGGGCGCGGGATACGCACTTAATGCGCATTAAATGTGGCAGCGGTTGGATTCCCGATAAAGTGCATATTGGGGGAATGTCTTCCTTGATACGCAATATCTCCTATCACTTTGCCTTCCACATTATTTCAATATTCAAAACTCCTTGCTTTACTGCGAAGGCGGTTATTCTTCGCCATTGGCGTCACGAAGCTTCTTGCCTTCTTCATTGATAAGCAAAAGTAAGTAATGGCTACTTCTTCTTATAGCGAGTCGCCTGAGCGTCAAATTGTGTCTGTTCCCCCGTCTGATTCGTTAGTGAATATGCATGTTTTCACCCGCGTTAAGGTTCCTCATACAGTATATGCGTTCGATTCCCCTATGTGGGATTGTGGCAAAGTGTCTTCTTTTCTTCGACTTTGAACATTTACGATATAAGGAATATTTGTCATCAATATTTTATTTCTTGATGTTGATCTTGTTGCCCCGTCCAGGAGGACAGGGCTTGTGCCCTCCGGAGGGTTTATTGCCGTGTATGAAGACAGCCTCAAGGCTGGTCTGCGTCTTCCCTTTCCTCACGTATACGTCGAGTTCCAAGAAATGTTTGGCATATCTCTTGCCCAACTCACGCCGAATTCATTTCGGCATTTGACGAACTGAGGGGTCATGCTATAGGCATAATTTTCCTTTGACCTTGGGGCTGGTTCTCCGATTTTTGCAATTGAAGGCCACTTCGGGGTGGTATTATCAGTCACCTCGTAGAAATTTTAAAGTGAAGACAAAATCTAAGATCTCGAACTGGCAGAAGAAGTTTTTCTTACAGCGGTTCGAAACTCAATGAGTTAAATGCAGCGATCGATAAGATCGCCGATGTGATCGTTGATCACGGACTACGGTGACTGGAGGCGTTGGACAAAATTGGCCTTGTTGACGAGGTCTTCTCGAGGCCGACCTTGCGGCGGCGGGCTTAGCCCTTATGATCCTGCCTCCGGGGTGGAGTCGGTGAAGGTGAGGCCCTTCTTCTCTTTCTCTTTATTCCATGATTATACGTGTTGATCTTGACCTATGTATTTCACGGTAGTGAACCTTCTAAGAGAAAAGAAGAAAGGAAGGAGCCGATCTCTGCGGCGAGCCGATCTCGTGGCCGAGCCGTCTCGACCTTGAAGGATGTCGAGGACATGCCGAAATGAGTGTGGAGCCTTGAGATCCCTTCACCGCAGCCACTCAAGCGCTTGAAGAGGCGGAAGCATGTAATCCACGAGTCCTCGGTTGCCGCGAGGTGAGTCTGAATCATTGGTTCCAAGTCGGCGCCTCGTCTCTTTCCGAGGTTTTGTACTTGTCCTTATACTTTGTGTAGTAGTATAAAAATTGTGTTCTTGACTGATGTATATATTGTATAGGGGTCGAGGGCGTGGCGGTGAGGTGTCTAAAGTATCCGATCTTATATCGGATTACTTGAAAAGCGCCGTTCACAGCAGATTTGATGGGGTGGCCGGTATGCTCGGGAGATGGATGAGGAGAAGATCCTCCTCGTTCAAGAACTTTCGAGGCCGAGGCTAAGATCAGGACCTCGTCAAGCGAAGACGGCGGATCGACGACCGTTGAGGCGGCGGCAAGGCAAGGTCGGCGGAGGCGGCGAGGCGGCAGGGCGGGCGGCGGAGGCCGAGGTTGCCTTGATGAAGGTTGAGATGGAACAAGTTCGCCGTCGAGGCGGACATGGCGAGCTTCGCGAGGAAAACGATTCTCGCTGCGGAGAGGCATTCATGTCGGCGAGCTTCTCGGGATGGTATCCGCGGCCGAGGTCCTTAATAAGCGCGCCGTCTCGGATGCAATTGAAGAGGTCGCGAGGACTACCCAAACTGGATAAAGCCAAGTATGGATGCGAGGAGGCGAGGATGATGTCCTTAGGCGGGCTATTTTGATGTGCTTGTCCGCGGCTGAAGGAGCTTCCGTGTTGCGAGCCTTGTCTCTTCCTCGGTTCTTACGTCGCGGATGCATTCGCGCTTTGTCCGTGGATCGGGATCCCCGACCGGCAGCTTTTATGGCTGATCATGCAAAGGGGTCGGGAAGGCGGTGAGGCTTGAAGGCATCGAGGCTCGGGAAGTTCCCGAGGAGGCCGAACCCAGCAGCGAGCCAGGGGTGGATGAGGCTGAGGCTATCCAGGCTTCGGAGGCGGCTGAAGTGGACATGGTGAAGCTTACGGAGGGTCAGTTGATCCCTATTATTTTTTTTTTTTTTGAATGTAAATGTACACTTTTTACGCTAAGGGCATATTAATAGAACCACAAGTTTATATGAAAACACTTATCTTTTATTCGGTTGTGCTTTGAGATGCTTGATGCTTCTCCTTGGTTGAATCGAATTGAAGACACATCGCGGGCTCTTGAGTTGAAAGAGGTCGAACTCCTCCATATAAAGGCGGCTTGGTCACGTCACGGTGGTCGATGTCGAGCATAAAGCCGCTCGGGAGGCGTGACGAGCTCGAGGCTCGCCTTTTGGAATTGGAGGAGGCGTTCGAGGTCGCCAGGAGAGGCCAGGTGATAGGCGAGGAGCATGCCGAGTCTGAGGAGGTTATCCACGAAATGGTGGGATGGCGATCCCGGAAGTTGAAGCCAAGGTTGTCGAGGCTGCTGTCCGTTGTGCGATGTCTGGGCGCGAATATGGTCGGACCTCACGGCAATTCACGGGCGATCTGCTGAATTAAAAGGCTCGGGAGCATATACAAAGCTGTCATCGCTCGACAACCACAGCTCGGCGAAATGCTTGACGGGATGCGAGGCCTCATCTTCTTGCGGAGCTTCTCGATGCAGAATAAATGAACCGAATTATGACGATCCGGGTGGCGCGCTCGAGAGGCGTGCTGTGCCCTTGAGCGACGTGGATCCTCAAGGGGTCGAAACCGGGCGTCCTCGAGTGTCCGGGTCGAGTTCGCAGAGCGGCATCTTCAAGTGACCGGTCATGGCGGGCCCGTAATGTAGACCGAGGGGCGAGGTAGAGGTAGGATTAGTATAGATGAGCTGCTGAATCCGATTTTCTAGGGATTGGCTCGACTTTTCGATCCGCTCCGTCCTCGTAAAATGTAACTGTCATCTTTTATTTAATAAGAATGATTTCTTATTGACTTTGTATTGAACAAGAGTAATATCGAAGGTAGTTAGTCTCGTGAAATTCCGCTTGAAATAAGCGAAGGAAATCGTTCCGTCTGAAGGTAGGGGTTCTGTTTTTTGCCGAGGTCGTCGGGAGGGTGATCCCTTCATCTACATAGAGAGAACGGCTTGAAATAGGCGAAGGTAATCTGATCTCGTATGTAGGAATGGTTCTGTTTTTGCGAGGTCGTCGGGAGGGTGGTCCCTTCATCTACATAGAAGAGCGGCTTGAAATAAGCGAAGGTAATCGATCTCGTATGTAGGAATGGTTCTATTTTTTGCCGAGGTCGTCGGGAGGGTGGTCCCTTCATCTACATAGAAGAACCTTGAAATAAGCGAAGGTGTCGATCTCGTATGTAGGAATGGTTCTGTTTTTGCCGAGGTCGTCGGGAGGGTGGTCCCTTCATCTACATAGAGAGCGCTTGAAATAAGCGAAGGTGTCGATCTCGTATGTAGGCATCTTGCGTTTAAATTTACATTCGTATGAAGCGAATGTAATCGACCTCCGTCGAGGGAATTAGTCCTCCGTAGAGGATAAAGTGAAGATTAATTATGCATTAGTGACAAGTAGAACTCGTAAAAATAATATTTTATTGATAAAAGATGGCGCGACCACCAAATAAGACTCGGACTCTAAGCAGGACTTTAAAGATACGACCGAACAAGACCCGACCCTTGACACTTATGCATAATATCTCTTGGATGAATGATGTGCCATCGTTGGGTAATTGCTCACCGGACAATTGAGCGAGCTTATAGGCCCTTTGCCGAGGACTTCGTCGACCGGTGAAGGTCCTTCCCATGTGGCTTCCGACTTGCCGAGCTGCTGCGGCTTCTTGACTTCATTATTTGGTCTGAGGTCGCCCACTTGGAATTGTCGGGTTTTAACACGCTGGTTGTAATACCGAGCTACTTGTTGCTTGTCCGAGCTTCCTTGATGTGGCGAGGCCTCTCTTTTTCGAGTAGGTCTAGATCAGCTCGTAGATTTTCCCCATTTGCTTGGCGAGAAGTCATAGATGCGGGGACTCGGTACTCCGATCTCTGCGGGGATCATTTGCTTGGTTCCATACACCAAGCGTAGGGTGTTTCTCCGTTCGAGGTCAGGGTGTTGTTGATGCGACCATAAGACACATGGTAAATTTTCCACCCAGGCCTTTAGCTCGGTCGAGGCGAGTTTTAGACCCTTTACGATGGTCTGTTGGTAACCCGGTCGACCATTTGCTTGAGGATGGGCCACCGGGTGAACTTTTGTTGGATCGAAGCTCTTGACACCAATCTTTGAATGTCATATCCGTGAATTGTGTTCCGTTATCCGAAAGGAGGATATGAGGATGCCGAGCGACACACTATGTTCTTCCGGACGAAGTTGAGGCGTTCTTGCTTGTGATTTTCGCGAGGGCTCGAGCTTCCACCCACTTCGTGAAGTAGTCGATCGCAACAATTAAAATTGGGCTGTCACGGTGCTTTAAAAAGGGCCCACAATGTCGATCCCCATTGCATAAGCGGCGAGGGCTCTGTATGGAGGCGAGGTCGGTGCAGTGGTAGCCTTGGTGCGTTCCCATGGATTTGACACTTGGACACTTTTTACGAGGTCCATTGAGTCTTGGAACATTGTTGGCGATAGTATCCCCATCGCATGACTTTCTTTGACAAGGCTCGGGTCCGATGTGGCTTCCGCACGATCCTTCGTGTATTTCTCGTAGAACGTAATTAGCTCGGTTCGGACCCAAGCACCTTAAGAGAGTGGAGATATGACTTTACGTATAGGACTCACTGCTCGATTGTATATCGCAGATTTGTTCGGGATCCTCCTAGCTTCCACTTGTCATGGGGCAGCCGCCTTCTCCGGTACTCTCGAATGGGAGTCATCCAATTGGGTTCTTCATCCGAGACTCGTTGACCTCGGCCCGTTATCGGCATCGTCTATGCTTACGCTTGGACTTCCTCTCAGGCGGGCTCGTTGATGGCGAGGCCAATTTACTAAGATGTCGGCTCGGCTATTTTGCTCCTTGGGATGCGAACTATCTGGAAGTGTGAGAAAGTCCATTGCGGGCTTTTGCTTTTCAAGATACTTATTCATTCATCGCTTTTGCCTCGTATTTTCCCAACATTTGGCTCACGACGACTTGAGAGTCGTTGTGAACTTGCAGCTCGTATCTCGAGACTTTGGCGGGCGAAGTCCTGCGATCGATGCTTCATACTCCACCGTTGTTCGTATTTTGAATGTGAACCGAAGTGAGTAGGTGATCTCTTGGCCGTCCGGGCCTGGGAGTAAGATTCTGCTCCGCTACCGTTTTGCCCGAAGCCCGTCAGCGTAGAGTTGCCGGCCTTTCTTTGGTGTTTCATCCATTGGTTCGGCTTGGCATTGTCGTCTGGACTCGGTGGGCTTGGTTTCTCAACGAAATTTGCCTCGGCAAGGAAATCCGCTAGGGCTTAACCATGATGGCTGGCGGGCGAAGGATATATCGTGCTCGCCCGATTCGATTGCCCATTTCGCGATTCTCCACGAGGCTTGGGTTTCGTCAATACTTGCGAAGTGGGTAGTCGATGAGGACTTGTATGCGATGTGCATGGAAGTATGGGCGTAGTCTCCTCGCGGCATTACCAACGCTAAGCGCAAGCTTCTCCGGTGATACCTCGTTTACGGGCCTTTTAGTGCTCGGTGATAAAATATACCGGGAGTTGGCGTCCTTCTTCCCGTGCAAGGCGCACTTATAGACTCGTCCGGCGGCAAGGTAGAAAAAGGACCTCTCCTCTTCGGGACGGATAGAGTGGGGAGTTTGGCGAGGTAGCTCTTGAGATCTTCAAAGCGGACTTATGTACATCATCCATGAGAATTTGGGGCTTTTGAGTATCTTGAAGAAGGGTAGGCTTGCTTATCCATGACTTTTGAAAGCGGCTCGGTCTTGACTATCTGACTGTTAGCTTATGTATGCGTCATGGATGGTCTTTGGCATCTTCATTTCTAAAATGGTTTGGACCTTGGGCGGGTTTGCTTTTAGCCCTTCTTGTGAAACCCAACACCTAAAAACTTTCGGACCGGACCGCAAGCGTGCATTTACGGGATTGACTTTAGGTTGATTTTCGAAGAAGGCCGAGGGGCGATCCGGTCGGCAACACATCGACTTCTTCCTTGCTCTTGGCGACGATGTCGTCTCGTATCCTCCACATTCGACCTATGTAGGGCTGAAATATTTTATCCACCATCCTTTGATAGGTAGCCCTGCATTTTAAGGCGAATGGCATCTTTTATCTGCAAAGACTCCAAAGTCGGTAATGAAGGCTGTCTTGGCGCGTCTTCGTCGTCCATTAGGACTTGGTGATATCCTTTATATAAGTCAGCGAAGACTTCGTATCCAACCAGTAGCGTCGACCTTCTTGTCGATGTTGGGGAGTGGATAGCAATCCTTTGGGCAATGTTTATTGAGGTGCAGTGTAGTCGATACACATTCGCCATCCCTCCTCCTTTCTTCACCATCACGGGTTGGCTATCCGGTCGGATATTTGACCTCGAGCGATGTCGTGCTTTTAACGGTGATTCACCTCGTCATGAATGACTTGGTTCCGTTAAATTGCGAAGATTCTTTATACATCGAGGCGGCTTTATGTTGGTCGATGTTGAGCGGTGGTGATGATACTCGGCGAGACTCGGTCATGTCGAGGGAGACCAAGCAAACCGTCCCGAATTCCCTTAGGAGTTGGATGATCGATCCTTCACTTGGTGCCATGGTGAAACCAACTGGGCGACCTTCAATGGCTCGTCTTTGTACAATCGACCTCTTCCACTGGTCGGGGGTGGCGATGTCTTCGACTCAACTCCTCGGGTTTCCTTAATTGCTATGCACATGGGTCTTTGGACGAGGTCCGGCACCTCGTAAAGCAACTTGCATACATTCCTTGGCTTGCGATCACCTCGGATCACGGCTGTTCCCCGTGGTGGGTATCTTTATCGTCGGGTGGTGCGTTGAGCATACCGCCCTTACGATTCAGCCAATCTCGCCCTAGTATGATGTTATCTGACGGTGGGCCTTCACTCTGACTGCACCACCTTGGTCGAGGTCGTTGGTGCTTTCCCACCTTGACGGGTGGCTCGATTATTCCTCGGGCGCGTCTCTTCTGGGCGAAGCTTGAATGGCGGTGATGCTGTGTCGGTGTGCTTCTTCTCTCTAGCTTGTCAAGCATTCCTTGAAAAGGATGCTCACCGAGCCTTGTTGTCGATGTGAGCGTTTTACCAACTTATTTGCGACTACTACGGATTACCAGCGCATCACGGTGGGAATCTTGTCGCAGGTACGGGGTCGTCCTCGGAGAAGGTGATCGCCTCGTCCTTTCTGAACCTCTTGTTGGTAGGTTCGCCGGTTTTAGGACTTCGGGCATCGGCCTTCAGGGAGGACTTCGTGACTCCACGGGGGAGCCCCGTAATAGTGGAGATCACCCCGTCATATTGGGGTTCGTCGTCTCCTTCCTCGTCGGTGTTGCGCTTCGTTTTATTGTAGGGGGCGCAATTTCCCCTCTTCCTCTGCTTTTTCTTCTTTTGACTCTGGTCGGCTTGGCGACTCTGTCCTCGGTATTTCTTCAGGGATCCGTCCTGAACTAGCATCTCTATTTCACCCATGAGCTCTTTGCACTCTTGATGTCGTGCCGTAATCCTCATGAAATGAGCGGTATTTATCCATGGGTGGCACCTCTTCCTCCTGTCATCGGTCGAGGCTTCTCGAGCAGTTCATATGGAGTCGTGATTTACGCCCTCGGCTTTGTCAGCGGGGTGTATTGAGGTCGCTCAGGCGTCCACGCGGACCGAGCACGGACCTTATCGGGCGATGTAATCTTTCAGGCGCTTGCCGGCCTTGGTTCGATCTTCCTTCCTTCGTCTCTTCTTCCTTTTCCGGGGTCTGCTTATGCGCTTGCGCTTTCTCTTGTCAACCTCGTCCGCTTTGGCGAACCGGTTGGCTATCGCCTGACTCTGTCGCGATCGGGGTTCGTGCCAGCGATCTCTCGGTATAAGGCCCCGGCAAGATGCCGTTTGGAAGGCGAGATGACTAACAGGTCGTTCACGTCTTGACCTTCAAACACTCCTTGTTAAACCTCGTCATGAAGTCACCGATGGGCTCGTTCGGCTTTGCCTTATGGTGAGGAGGTGTGCCGATGATGTTTTGACTCCGCCTTTTGGAAGAACCTTGATGGAAGGCTTCCATCGGTCGCGATAGGGCCGATGCTTCCGTGGGTAGGCTGTCGAACCACTGCGGGCGTTGTCGACGGTAACTCGGGAAGAGTTTACACATATGAGCGGTGAGGCGTTGGTTGATCATGTTGTATTGGGCTGCGAGAGGAAGTTACGTGGATCCTCGACCCGTCATAGGGGCGATGCTTGGTACCGGTATTTATCAGGGAGAAGTGTTGAGTATCCTATTTGAGAGCGGGGTGACTATCTTCCGTATCCATCGAAGCCGTCCTCACGGTGATTGGGGCGGAGTTCGACGATCGAACTTCGTTTAGGTGACTCGGACCGACTTCACGGCGGCCACGATGCCTTTCTGCGCTGCTCGTCCCACGGAGATCGGGCGGAGTTCGTTGGATGGATTCATTACGGCGATCGAGGCGGCTTCGCGGCGATCACGGCGTCCTCTCGCGTTGCTCGTTCCTTGCGCGGTCGGTTTGGGCCCCGACCTCCGTTGTGATGCCTCGTATCTAGATGAGGCTTGACGTTCCGTTCTTGGGGCGTGGCCGACCACAATGCTTGAGGTCTTGGAAAAAGCTCCTTATTTTCTCGAAATCCCTTGCGGCGTCGTCGAGGTTTACTTATGAGCGGATGTTCCCACGGATTATTGCTGCGATTTCCTTCGCTATGGTAACTGCCTCCTGCGGGCGGGGTGTCCGTGCTCGTCGAGACTTTGGATATGTCCTTGAGGGTTTCTTCTCGATTGGGCTCTTTCAGAAGTGAGCTCGGCGTTCCCTTCGCCGTCGGCGTTGTTGTTGCCGTGACGGTCTGGATGCATAACCGGTGTACACAGGTCATGATTATTTCCACATAAGCGGTGGTTGATCGAAAACACAAAATTTCGTTTCCCACAGACGGCGCGGTGATCGATCTTAATTTCGTAAGGAAATAAATGCGCAAGAACACCAAGTATTTCGTGGTTCGATCTATGAATAAGATCTCGTCCACGGGAGAGAGAGAGTATTCGTGTATTGAATGTGTAAGCGATTACAAAGGTGTGAATGAATCATTTAAATCTAATCTAGCCTCTGTTTATACACAATGTATTGACCTAGATCTTGAATCAAAGTCTTCTCTAACTAGGATTCGAGATCCTATCCTCTCTTGAATTAGGATTCTTTTAGAAATGGTGAGCTTTCTGCGTTCCCACCGACTTTAGGAGTCTTCATGGGCGAACTTGTCGGTAGAGCTTGATGTCGGGGTTCTTGTATTGGGCACGATCTTGGCGCGCAGTAGTTGGTAGTATCCTATCACTAGAGTTTCAATTAATATATTCATTCCAAAACTAAACTTTCATTTTAGTATCGTATAGACTATAGATATCTCAAAAATAAAAGAGAACTCAATGGAGTGTCCCAAAAATCTGAACACCAGTTCATGATTTGTGACAACTCTCTATATGACCATAAAATAACTTAGACTAATTTCACCTAAATATAAGTTTTCTTGCTGAAAACAGGGTACAAAAATCTAAAGGCCTAAACAAAAAAGGAATGTTGATATTCAGTGTCCAATAATTGATATCTCACTTTTAATTTTCATTGTATTTTTTCATCTTTTTTTCTTCAATTTCAGTTTTGTGTGCTTTAGTTTGATTTTGTAATTATTACCTAGGGTTTATTCCACCCATACCTAGGGTTTATTCCACCCAAGGACATATAATTATTTTTTATCATTTAAATTTATTTTTATTAGTTAATAATTCCTTATTAGAGTTGATAAATCTACAGTTAGGGTGTATGATTTTTAAAAAATTTAATTTTTGAAATAAAATTTTATATGGTGTATAATATTATAACAAAATTTATTTTAAAAAATATTCTTAAAATAATAGATATAATAATGAAATATGGTGAGACACAAAACTGTGGGACACTGATCTCATCACAAAAAAAATGGCAGGACATGGGTGCAAAAATTTAACATTATAATTATTATTTAACTATTAATTAATTTCAAATAATAGTTAGAATTTAAGTTTGTGTGCAAAATCAAAATTATATCAAAGTACGTGTATTTATTATACTCATTTTAAAGTTCGTATACAAAATCAAAATCACATCAAAGTTTGTGTATTTATATGTTAGTAACCATATATAATATGTTAATCATTTTTAAGTCGTATCATAAGAGAAAAATGAAGCTCTCTTTCCCTTCAACTGAGATTATTTTTCAGCTAATTACTATAATTAACAAACTAGTGTATAACCCGTCGAATTTCGACGGAAAATAACTTTGCGTCATAATTTATAATAATACTTGATAATCATCAGAATTTGTTTGAACTTATAAATATTACTTCTTATAATAATTGGTTATCTGCAGCAATAATATTAATTCGAACATTACAAAGTAAACATTAATAAAAAAAGTTTAACAAAATATTTAAAAGTTAGAAAAAAATTCACGTAAGCATGTCGATTAGTGTCCATACCTGTTTATAATTTATATATTCATTAATAAAAAAAAGTTTAACAAAATAGTTAAAAGTTAGAAAAAAATTCATGTAAGCATGTCTATTAGTGTCCATACATGTTTATAATTTATATATTCATAGATGTTCTGAACTTGATTTTAAAAATTAATTTCACTACCTATTATCGTCTGAAACTTATATAATAATACACAGTATAAATACTCGCTAAATACTCATTTTCATCTCAAACCATATAGTAACACCCACTAACTTTCCTAACCTATTTGATTATATAATATAATGTTATAATAATTGATTATCTGTCTCAAGAATACCCAACATTATAAAGTAAATATTAATAATAAATATTATAAAACTTAAGAATGATTCGAATATATTTATGCCTCGAAATTGTGAAGTTTACAGAAAAAATTAACTGATGAATCGAAACAATGAGGCTACGATTCATATATCCAAACCCATTTGGAATGTATATACTCGTACCCGTCCCAAACCCAATTTAAAAGTAATTTTAATATTTGTTCTTGTTAAAGTCGTATAATATATAATACTCGCAAATCTAATTAAAAAATAATTTTATTTCTCGTTCTCATTTTAAATTCATATAGTTTATAAGTTGTTACTATAATTAGTTATTATAATATTTATTTTTTTATTTATACTATTTATTTGGCTCAATAAGTAGTATAAATAATAAGAGTTCAGAAAATGGAAAAATTCCCCTTGAGTATGTTGATTAATGTTTAGACTTGTTTAGAATTTATATACTCATACGTGTCCTAAATCAAATTTAAAAGTGATTTTACTATCGGTTTTCGTCTCAACTCGTATATTGGTACCTACTAATTAGTCAAACAGGTAAATATCATTTTATATAGATTTTCAATTGATGAAGTATCATGAAAAATTAATGCAGAATTCTAAATAAAAAAATGAATGAGAAGTAATTAATACATCGTATATATATTAATAATACACCGTATAAATACTCGTAAATTACTCATTTTCATCTCAAATCCGTATAGTAACATCCACTCACTTCCCTAACCTATTTCGATTATATAATATAATGTTATAGTAATTGATTATCTGTATCAAGAATACCCAAACATTATAAAGTAAATATTAATAATAAATATTTTAAAACTTAAGATGGATTCAGATTTATTTATGCCTCCAAATTGTGAAGTTTACGAAAACAATTAATCGATGAATCGAAACAATGAGGCTACAATTCATAAATCCAAACCCATTTGGAATGTATATACTCGTACCCGTCCCAAACCCAATTTAAAAGTAATTTTATTATTTGTTCTTGTCTTAAAGTCGTATAATAATACTCACAAACCTGATTAAAAAATAATTGTATTTCTCGTTCTCATTTTAAACTCATATAGTTTTATAAGTTGTTACTATAATTAGTTATTATAATATTTATTTTTTTATTTGTACTATTTATTTGGCTCAATAAGTAGTATAAATAATAAAAGTTTAGAAAATGAAAAATTCCCCTTGTGTATGTTGATTAATGTTTAGACTTGTTTAGAATTTATATACTCGTACGTGTCCTAAATCAAATTTAAAAGCGATTTTACTAGCGGTTTCCGTCTCAACTCGTATATTGGTACCTACTAATTAGTCAAACATGTAAATGACATTTTATATAGATTATCAATTGATGAAGTATCATGAAAAATTAATGCAGAATTCCAAATAAAAAAATGAATGAGAAGTAATTAAGGATTTCATACTCTCCAATTAAGAAAATATCGAGATATATAAAATAAATAAATAAATATTATAATATAAGAATTTAAAAACTACAAAATTAGTATCGAATATAAATAAGAATAGAGAATATTGGAGGTTCCACGTAGGCGCAAGAATTAAGGTGATGTCTTCGCTATGCAATCGTATTATATATAACGTATATACTCGTATCCGTCCCAAATCCGACTAAAAAATGATTTTAATACAAATCGTTGTCTCAAAACCGTATAGTAATTCCGCTAGTTAACTTAACTCGTTCAAATTTATAAATATAAGTTTATATATAATCTTGCAAAGTTTAAATATTAATCTTGCAAAATTTATTTTAAAAATATTAAACTTAAAAATATTTTTGTGGAAGGAGATAAATAAATGAATAATTTGATAGGACATGTTAGATAATAATTAATAATATAATAAATTTAAATCAAACTAAAATTAAAGATTTAGTTGTAAAATTATAAATTGAAATTAAAATAATATATATATATATATATATATATATATATATATATATTATATACAAATACACAAATAAGTTTTTTTTTGAAATCATTAATAATTATGAAAAATCATTATATATATGTATGTATATTTGTGTGCATTTATAATAACATATTTAATACTAACATAAATCAATCAATAAATATATTAAATGATAAGTGGTCAAATAAGAAAACTTGTGGGATTTTAGAAAAATAAAATGCTAAATCATGATAATGCCACATAAGATTCAAGATGAATGTGGTGTCTCCAATATGTAATGGATAAATGAATGATTTGATAGGACAAGTTAGATAATAATTAATAATATAATAAATTTAAATCAAATTAAATTAAAGATTTAGTTGCAAAATTATAATTTGAAATTAAAAATAATATATATATATATATATATATATATATATATATATATATATATATGTGTGTGTGTGTGTGTGTGTGTGTGTGTGTGCATTTATAATAACATATTTAATACTAACATAAATCAATCAATCAATATATTAAATAATAAGTGGTCAAATAAGGAAACTTGTGAGATTTTAGAAAATAAAATCTAAATCATGATAATGTCACATAGGATTCAAGATGAATGTGGTGTCTCCGTGTGTAATGGTTTATATATTAATACATAAATAGATGTTCTCAAAGTCAACTATATTTGAGAAATTGTTATCCGAAATCAATCCTAGGAATTCTTGAAGTCTCATCACGCGCGCACACACATAAACACAAATACACACGCACAAACTATATACACAAAATTACACATAAACACATACACACACGCGAGGTTTTGATCTCCATTAAAACAAACTTGCAAATTACAAGATACTGCCTGGAAATTTCATAGGATCAATCAATAATTAAAAAAATTACAATAGTTTCGATCGACGTGTTCTAACTTGAGAAATTGAGGAAGAAACCCTCAGAAAAATGAAGTGTTGGGAAATGAGTACACGAGAACGACTCCAGGGTAAAGGATGTCAGAATCAGTCACAAAAGACATTTGACTGGTATCTAGGGATCAGGTTATCTTTGTGCCAACAACCGCAAAACTCGGGTTTAGACATAAAAGATCTTGAGACATCCGGTCTCGATAAATTAGCTTGAGTCTCTTCTCGAATCTTCAAAGGAAGAGTATCAGAAACATGAGAAAATAGAACAGACTGAATCGGAAACATCTCAGTATCAAGATAAGAGTAATCAAACTGTATAGGATCTATATCAGACTCAAGCATAAATAGTTGAGTATCTGGCAAAGAAGACTCTATTTCTAGAGTATCGGTACTAGCATCAAACTTAGGGTAGTAGAATCAACATCAATGGGTTCAATGTTCTTTTTGTCATTAGGTATAAAAGAAAAGTTACCAGCCAACTGAAGCTGATGAATAGTTGAGATGAAGTCGGCCATAGAGGAAAAAGAGCCAAAAGGGAATTCAAGTGTACGTAATAATGAGAACTGATGATAATTAGGAGTCTTGAAAAATTAGCGAAAAACAAGAGTTACGTGCCAATGGATGGTTTGGGGTATTTATAGTTGATGGGCAGAAACCTAATTCTCATCGGTCTTGGTGCTGAAGCGGACTAGCGATCGCTAGGTCGGTCGCTAGTTGTAATACAGAAACTTTTTGGAAGATTCTTGCGGCCAGGCTAGCGACTGCTAGAGTGGTCGTTAGCGTCTTGTTCCTTTTTATCTTTGGTTACTTCTATACTTGTGCATCGATTATCACCTGAAAAGCCAATCTTGCTACTCCTTAAGCAATAAAATAAACTGGAGTATTTCATCTGGTCCCATTGCATCATACTCATATCCTCTCTCACAAGCAATGAAATTGAGCGAGAAATTTCGTTCTAAGTAAGTTGCTCATCTGGTATACATAGATAGAAGCGCTCTCTGATCTTTGCTGATGGCGATAAACGAAACGACGATAAACGTAATAACGCAAACGAGATGATGACCAACAAGTCGTACTCTTCCCAGCTGTCCGGACGGTTCTCGACATCCTAGATAAAAAGAATGCTCGAACGCTTGCAGAAAACATATTCATGTTGCTCTGCGGTCTTTTCTCGTGATTTCTTTTCAACTTTAGCTCATAAAGCAATAACTCATTTCAAGCATACATTCACATATAACAATTCATTCGATAAAGCATATACTCAACATCAACTCAATTCATTCAAATAAAACAAATATTCAATCATCAACTATGATAATCATAATCGTAATCATAAGCATAAGCTCTTACCTGGTGAGCTAGAGATGATGGAATCAGAATGCTGAGCTTCTCTTAAGAACAAGTAACTCTTTAACTCATATTCTCAAATCAGATCAAACAACTGATTCCATAAACTCAGATTCTCATACAAAGTCATCTCAAAAAAATTCACATGCTCAAGGTACACAAACTGCACAAGACTCGCAAAGATTCATGAATTTAGAATTCAAGACAACGCACAAATTGCACAAGGATTCACAAGGATTTACATGTTCGAATTCAAACTGCGTACTCGACTATGCAAAAGGTTCACAAGGATTCTGGCTCGAATTCAAAGCGTACACAGATGCACAAATTTACAAGGCTCATAGGTTCAGAATTCAAAACCGTTCTGATACCATTCTGTCATAGCCCGACTACTTAATCAAGTAATTAGGCCGTGACGTGGGTTAAGAAACAAATCTGACAAATGTGACCTCAACTTTCATCATGAAGTAATTAAACATTTATGCTTCAAAGAAGTAAAATGGAGTCTGACAAATGATGATTATAGGTTCTCAAACCATAATAAAAGTTTGAATGACGATAAACAACGCCTGAGGACGGATAATCAAGATAGGATAACCAATATCAAGAATATACGTTTTTTAGCATGCTTTGACAACATTGAAAATTTATTGACGTTTCAAAGCATGGTTTAACAATGTTTCCAAGACTTAATATAAATATTATTGGATCTAACAAAATAATTTTGAACTTTCAAGTAAATCCTTGTTCACAGAGGCATTTCAATGAATCCATGTTCTCATAAGCAAGTCGACAACGTAACAACGATGTCGAGACCGTAATAACAAAACAATAACCATCATCAAGATTAGGTCGGTCAATTCGGCATAACAAAACATAACAGCAGGTGAAGGCCAAAGTTCGGCAATGAGAAGTGTGGCTGAAAATTATGTATGATGACCTAACTCTCTGGGCAACAAAACATGATAACATCAAATGAATAACATTAACAATGGTATTGAGCATTTTCATCATGAATCAAAATATCTAGAGAAGCTCCTTTGCACAGCATTCAATTCCAACATCCTCTCGAGCTCAACCTGCACGTTTAGAAATACATGCAGGGCGTGAGTACAAAAATGCACTCAGTGGGTATGTGCCGAAAACATAAAACATTGCTCTTAGAGCTATAAGATTGACTTGCCATAACATTGCAATACACATGGTTTTTAGTGAAATAACCTGTGCATGCATCGTAAATAAACACTTAATTGCTTTCATATTCATAGCATCATAAAAGAAATGTATATGCATGTTCTATGTCGGCCGATAACTTTCTCTTCCCATATCCACAGATTCTTTCTTTATGTTGAGAAGTAGGCATCCTCTCAAACACGCCTTGACCCGAAGGTCCATATCATACCCGACGTCGGTACATTCTTTCATTCATTCTTTCTTTCTTTTCTTTTTATTTCTTTTTCTTTCTTTCTTTTCCATTCTTTCTTTTCCGTGGATAGGTAAATGCATCGTGCTCGTGCTCATGCTCATGCTCATGCTCATGCTCAAAAACAGACAAGTCAGTCAACTTTGCAACTTTGAAATTTAATGCATATCATATCATTTGAAAATATATAAGCATATCTTATCATTAAGAAAATATTTATACCCACCTGGCGACAATCACTAGAATGGACTGTACTTTTTGTCTTTCACTTCTTTCTTCTTCTCACTTGTTCCTTCAATCAACATAGATCGGCATAAAATCCTATCAAGAATCAAACAAGAAATAACTTTTATCTTAGTCGTCGATATGACTATATTTGCTCGATATCAAGATACTATGGTCTATAAACACTTGGGTCATTGCATCCTCTAACATCTTAAACATATAACAAGACATCACAAAGCCTCATATGTCTAAACGAGCGTAGAAAACTCAACAACAAGCTTAAACCATCCAAACTTAGCCAAAACCTAACAACCCCTTAAGGCATAGCTTATGTCCGACGTCAAAATCGCGCAGGCGTCATCTATCTTAAACGAACCTCTATATATGCTCAACTATCATAAAAGATCACTAATCAACCATCAAAACCCAAAGATCAAAGTTTTAGCATTGAAAACTCAAACTTGACGTCAAACTAAAATTTTTTAATTTTCGAATACGTCGGTCGAAAAATCCGAATAAATCATTTTAGGATTTATTCATATTATAGAATCCAAATATGAAGTCAAAATGATCAAATAAAATCAAAAATCCAACATAATAGGAGCTAGGGTTTTCGGCCAACATAGGAGTTTTTGCATAAGTTCGATTTCAAACGTTTTTCTTGCTCAAAACATGTTTATATCAACTCATCAACACATTTATGAAAGAATATCAAGCATATCAACATCATATATTTAAGATCATAGCCCTCTAATTTTCGAAAATTATGCAACATCCCAAAGAATTAACATATACTCCACAAATTCAACATTAAACAATACGTAGACGACGAATCCATCATAATACCAAGAAATAATCAATCAAAACATAACCCCTTCACAAATTCCTCAAATGACCGAAAATGTAAATTATACTAGGTTCATATTTTTAAAAATTTCAAACCTTATTTGTTCTAGAGATAGAATTATACCTCGATTCGAAGACGGATCGAAAATTCAACGGTTGGATCTTCAAAAATTGAAGCATGAAATTTGAAAAATTTTAGTGTGTGTAGTGTGTGTGAGGCACGAAAATTTGGAGAAAAAAATGAAGAAAATGAATAGTAATGTGTATATATATAAGCCACAAATTTTCTATTTTCTATTTTATTTTCTTTAATAAGGTGATTATTCACCATTTATCTAGAGAATTCTCAAGTATTCTCTAATTTTTCTTTTCTTTTCCATTTTTCATTTTCTTTAAAACATGGTGAATAATCATATATCTAGAAAATTCTCATTCTTTCTTGCTAGAAATAAATACTAAGGTTATAAATACATATTGTTCCGATTTCAAAACTCAATTTCTGATAAAATGCTCTTTGCTTGAAATTCTCTTTTATAACTCAAATAACATATTATAAACATCAAACTTTGATTGTAAAAACATTTTTGTCCTCAAAAACCATTTTAGGTATTCTGCCGACGATTAGGGTTTATACGGCGAACATATGTAACAAAGAGCAAAAAAGTTGAAATCAAGACTTTGGGTTCAAAACTTCTATAAAACATACTTAAAATCTCAAAGCTCTTGAAATCTAAGTCTTCTTATTTTTACAAGACCTAAGAATCTTATCTTAGGTTCTATCTCCAATATATCTCAAATTCTATCTTGTCAACTCGAAGCTTAACATAAAAGCTTCTAGCTTAAACTGTCACGCCCCGGTTTCTAGAAATGACGGAAGCTCGTAAATCGAGGCGCGACGAATGAAAATAAGGGAAAAATATGAAGTAAATATGTTGACTCGAATGATCGAGGCAATAAACCCTTAGAATTTGGGAATAACTTCCTAAATGAAAATGGAAGACATCGAAGGATGTAATCCAATCAAAACAATATTTATCCTCAGGATCACAAGTTTAGTTTCGTGCTTCTAATAGCCAAAATACGTCAAAATGCTAAACATCAAGGATTCAGAGTCTAAGCTCATCAAAAGGTACAATTCAGTCATAGACAAGAAGGGAAAATAAAATTAGAGTTAATTCATCGGTGAAGTCTAAATGCGAAATAATCCGTCAAAATACGGAGTGAACTCAAATCTCACTCTGCCACGTCGTAGCCCGTTGATCAACACGAAACATTTGGAAAATATTTGGGCTAAGTACTAATGTACTCGGTGGGCATGCATTTTCATAAACATTTCATAAATCCGTAAGCGGTTTATCCAATCATGATAACATAACTTAGAAGGTTTTAAAAGAGAAACCACTTCTAAGCATGCAAAATATTTCATTCGTTTGGGCCCATTGTCACGACTCTTACATTACTCGCTTTGATCCGGACCTCTAGCCACCGTCGGATCACATGCCCTATTATTGTCATCGGGGCGTAACCCGGGACAATTCATGACGTGCTTGAACGTATCGAGACAAGCACCATAATAACATGACGTACTCGGAACGCATCCGACAAGCACCCTTATAACGCCTCATGACTTGGTTAGTGCCCGATGGAGATCAACCCACGAAACAACTAACGGTGTACACAATTCTCAATTAATGTATTAGATTAAAGAGAATCTCGATCGATTCTTATACGAGCCTTAAATGCAGTAGGCGCACAAAACATTTTATTGGATAAGCAGGTTTGCATTTCATGAAATATCGAGCATATAACTCAAATATACTTTTGTAAAGTAAGCCCACCTTGATAGGACAAAGCTCAAGAAATCACAATAATATGCGTCTCGGGAAGCGGCGCTAATCCCTTGATCGATAAAACCTACACGAGCACTAATCTTAATAGGTCTCAAAAGCTAGCCTTAAATTCAAGTAAAGGAGGATACTAGCTTATGATTCATTAAGCTTGAGTTTTCAAAATATAATTAAATTTGAAAACTAATTTATATCGGCTAAGGCACCAACAATACCCTTGCTCGACTTTTCGTTTAGAAACAACTTAATTTCATAATCTTCTTTTGTTAAATACCTTTCACAAAAGTATAATGCAATTAAATTGCATACTAAAATCATATATATATATATATATATATATAAGGACTCTAATAATATAACACATAATATAATTATCAAACTATGCACTTGTTTAACATAATTTAATTTATTTAATTATTCCAACTTAATTAATTTCATTAAAAGAAATTAATTACATTAATTAAAGAGGTCTCAATCATAAATTAAGATAATTTAAACTTGACTTAACCTTATCTTAATCAATCGATTAATTAAACTTAATAGTAATTAATTAATTAATTAATTAATTAATTATCTTACCATAATTAAATAATTTAAACTTATATTTAAGTTTAAGTTAATTATTTAATTAATAAGACTTAATATAATTTAATAAATTAAGTCTTAAAGTTAAACCTTATTTATTTAATTAATTAAAGTCTAAGGATTTAATTAATTAAAGTAAGTCAATAATTAATTAAATTAAAGCTCAATCATTAATTAAATCTAAGTCCAACTATTATTATTAACTAAAGTCCAACTATTTAATTAATTAGAGCCCAACTCATTTATTAATTCAAGGTCCAACTATTAATTAATCCAGCCCACATTTTATTATATTACGGGCCCAATCTTTAAATAAGAACAAGCCCATCAACAATTTACAAAATAAATAAATAAATAAAGGGCCCACCCATTTAATTAAAATAAGATCAGCCCAAATTCACAAAATTCTCCCAAACACAGATTTAAACCACTCATTGAACTCGTTTAATAAAATCATTGAACTTATTTAAATGAAGAGCCCAACACTTAAATAAATGAGCCCAAGCCCAACTCATTAAATTTTAGAAAAAAAAAGCTCATTTAATTAGAATAACACAAGCCCAGCCGTTTACTCACAAACCCTAAACCTATCTCTTATCTCACTTCAATCATGTGCATTTCCAAGAAGCATCGTCACGGCCAACTTACGTGACGTCGCATTTTTATCTCTCTCCATCTCGTCTTCTCTCTCTCTCTCTCTTCTCTCGCCATTTCTCCTCTCTCGGCCTCATGTCTTCACACCGCATTCACTCACACACACTAGCTCGGAGACCGCCGCCGCCACGCGTTTATCGGCGACCACGATGGCCTCCTCTCTCTCTCTCGGACACACACAGCACACACACGGACACACACCGAGCACACTCGCGGATGCACACATGCGTGGGCGAACACCAACGCTTTACGCACACGCGCCGGCCGACTGCAGCTCGTCGTCTCCGGCCGACTGCCATGGTTGGCGAGTCCCAGTTCGCGACTTGCGTCGCCGCCATCTCTCGTCTCTATCAGCGCGCGCACACATATAGCTGACGCACACACACATATGAGCACACACACACGACGGTGAGCACGGCATCACGAGCCACGCCACCGCGCCACCGTCGTCGCGCTTGGCCGAGCCCACGCCGCGGTCACCGCCTCATCTCCTCTCGGTTCTCTCTCCTCAACCTCATCTCCCCACACAAACACACAACATACATATACGTATATACATATTAAAGATTCAAGGTCTACCTTTGTGGATTCCTCTTACAAGAAGGAGAGAAAGTGAGGCTAGGGTTCCAAAATGAGGAGAAGTGAAGCTTATATAGTTAGGGTTTCCAATGGGCTCCTTCTTTTGGTCTTTTCAATTAAACCCATTAAACAAATTATTCTTACGGGCTCAAAGTCCGATCTTAAAAACTATAAATTAATAATTAAACATTAGCATAAAATTATTAATATAATGATTTATAAATATATATATATATATATATATATATATAATCATATTCGATTATTATATTATATATAATAATTCTAAAATCATTCATAATATTTAATGAAATAAATTCTTTTGTTGGAATTTAAAATTTTCTTTCATCGAACACGAATCATCTTATAATTCTAAGTTCGAAAGTCCTTCTAATCTTATTAAGAAGGACGGGATATGACATCCCTCCATCCTTATAAAAATTTCGTCCTCGAAATTCCATACCTTGGTAATCTAAGTCGGGATACTTAGTTTTTATTTTGTCCTCAAGTTCCCATGTGGCATCCTCCGTACCGTGATGATTCCACTTTACTTTGACGAGAACAATTTGTTTGTTGTTCCGTAAAACTTGAACTTTTCTATCCAAAATTTGGACAGGTATTTCTTCATAACTTAAGTCCTGGCTAGGACTACTTCATCGTGCTTAATTACATGTTTCGGATCAAACACGTATTTTTCCTTAATTTCGAGACATGGAACACATTGTGTACGTCTCCAATGCTTGGTGGCAAAGCCAACCTATATGCTACAAGGCCGAATATGTCTAGGATCTCGAAAGGTCCTATATAGCGGGGTCGTAACTTTCCTTTCTTACCAAAACGTATAATTCCCTTTGAAGGAGAAACTTTAAGAAAAACTCGATCCCCGACATTGAATTCTAAGCCTGATCGACGTTTGTCGGCGTAAGACTTCTGTCTGTCCTGAGCTTCTTTGATTCTTTGCTTGATGTGATCGACCTTTCCAATCATTTGTTGTACTCGATCTGGACCTAGAAATTTTCTTTCACTCACTTCATCCCAATAAAGTGGTGATTGACATTTTCGACCATACCAGGTCTCGTATATTCGAAATCAATTATGCTCAAGCATAATTCTAAGGGTGGAGGTATGAAGCGAGGGATTTGTTAACAAGGATGCTATCATTCCTTATATATCTATTGAAAAGAGTCTCGCATCACCAACTTTAAACATGTCCAACCTACTAACGAGGTCTTAAGACAATCAACTATCTTAAAGATAAGTTGTAATCTCTCTTTATAAAATATTAATATGAGATTATTTCCCAAGAATATAATATATATTCCTTTACTTCTACTCTTGCACTCAATGCTAAAGAGTATCTCGTTCATAACTTTATTTTCATAACACTCACATGGGAGTATAACTTTACTGTCATCAGTATCCGCAAAGCCCATCAAGGGTCATCGTACTTAGGTGTATCATAGGGAAAGAATATATCTCGTCTCATCGAGAACTTCTCTGTATCATAACTTGATGTCTATCACTTACGAATTCTGAAAACTTAGGTAATAAGATAAGTCAACCTACATCGTACTTATTGGTTTCGAGGATTGAAGAAAACTTATCAAAACAACTTACAAGGGTAAGGGTTTGAAATTCGAGGTGATCGTACTTTTGAAAGTTTGAACCAATATGTTCCTTGAATTTAATAATTGGGATATAGGATCCGAAGATCGAATGACGACTCTTGAGATGTCTTTGGTCATATGGGCTGGCGGACCGTCCACAATTACTTCTCGACCACGTGAAGGCTTGGTTTCAAAATGACGATTTTATGAAATTTTCGTTTGTAAACTTCTTTCACGAAAAGTGAAAACTCAAGTGATTTCCATTGAAACTAGATCATAGAGTTAAACTCGATCTGAACTTGGGTAAAAATAAAATTTGAAATCTCATATTCGCATCATACGCTCGAAAAAGTACTTTATACTCTTATTATCTCATGAAAATTTCACACCGACTCCATAAAGGTGGTGTCTCCGGATCCTCAAAGCATGTCGATTGCAGCTAACTCTAAGTCGTGAGTCGGATAATTCAACTCATGGGCTTCAATTGACGAGATCGTATGCTATCACCTTCGGTTTTGCATTAGTACACAACCTAGTCCCAACTTTGAGGCATCCGTGTAAACTACTTAATCCTTCATTCTCCTCTCGATTGCTAACACCGGAGTAGTGGTTAGCTTTGTCTTAAGTTCTTGAAAACTCTTTTCACGCCTTGGTCCAAATATACTTGGTCCCTTTTCTTAGAAGTCGTCATTGGTCAGCCAATTTTGAAAATCCTTCAATGAATCGTCTAGTAGTACCTTGCCAAACCGAGAAAACTTGATCTCATTGGCGTTTGATGGTGTCCTCCATCCTTCGACGGCTTCCACTTTAGCAGGGATCTACTTTAATTCCCTCGGTGACACGATATGTCCGAGAAACATCACTTCCTTAACCAAAATTCACACTTGCTTTGAATTTGGCGTATAGTTCTCGTTAAGAAAACCTCGAGTACAACACGCAAATGTTCTTCGTGTTGTTCCTCGATCTTCAGTAGATGAGAATATCATCGATAAACACTAAGACGAAACTATCGAGATATTGATGGAATACTTATTCATCGATCCATAAAACAGTTGGGGCATTTGTCAACCCAAACGGCATCACTTGTGAACTCGTAATGTCCGTAACGTGTTCTAAACGCCGTCTTAGGAATATCCTCCATTCTCATTTTGAGTGATGGCATCCGCACCTTAGGTCTATCTTGAAAATACTCCGCCTCCTTTCGGTTGGTCGAACAAGTCGTCTATCCCGGGAGAGGATATCTATTCTTAATAGTGAGCTTGTTCAACTCTCTCAGTAATCGATACACATCCTTAATGTTCCGCTTTCTTCTTGACGAATAGACCGGTGCTTCCATGGCGACACACTAGGTTGTATGAAACCTAGGTCCAACAGCTCTCGCAAATCAATCTTAAATTCTTGTAATTCGGTGGGGCCATCCTATACGGTGCTTTTGACACTTGGGCTGCTCCGGTTCTAAGTCGATTGGAACTCTAATTGCCGATCCGTGGCATACCCGCAATTCTTCCGAAAAATATCTTCGTACTCTCGAACCACCGAACTTCTCCAATTGTTTTCTCCACCTCGGTTTTGTTGTCGGTCGACGAGAATTGCATAACAACCTCCTTTCTTCATAACCTTGGTGGCTTTCATGGCGGATATCACCGATACTCCTTTTCCCATTCTTATCCCATGAAAATTCGTCCCTTCCTTTCCAAGGATCCGAATGAGATCTTTCTCTCGTTATACAAAATTGTGGCATTGACTTTGGTGAGCCAATCCATTCCTAAGATGATGTCAAATTCTATCATAGAGATGACATATAAGTCCGCTTCTAAGTTTTTCAAAGACCTATGTTCAATTCTAAGTTCAAGACAATGTATTCAGAGACATTCCTTTTCCATCGTGTGCTAATCATTAAAGCTTCCCTAGATGGTTCGTGAGTTAAGTCTAATGCCTTATAAGAAGCATGTGAGTTCTCTGCTCGCATTCCATAACTCGCTCGCTTCTTCCGACGGTAACATTCTCGTATGTATTTCATACAATTCAATCATGAATTCTTCCATGTGAGGTTCTCGAGTTCTTCCTCGGTCATGGTGCGCTTCATCGACTCCCACCGTAAGTCGACTTCTTTCACCAACTAGTAGGTGACGACTTCACCCTTTTTTTTTGTCTTCAAATCGAATATAGTTAAAAATTGCTCCACAACTCGTATCCATTTCTCAAGATCCATCGGATCACCCGTCCATTGAACAACGGAGGTTTCTCTTTGCGGAACCTTCATTCATTCATGCGGTCCTGTAACTCGTGAGTTATGTTCTTGATGGACAAAACCTCTTCCTTGTTCACGACCACGCCATCGCCATCGCCCCTCGCCCTCGCCCCCAACATTCTCTATCGGCACGTCTTTCATTCTTGATAAGTTAACACCTACATGAGAACTAATCATAACCATAATGGTGTAACTAAAGTGAATCCTCAATCCTTTTCATGTGACTTCTATGTTCAAACGCTTATGTGAAAAGCGGTGAACTAGTTCTTTCTACGTTGTTATAGCGAAGCTATCATGACTTACATTTCAAAACAATCCTTGGGTACACACAACAGTGATAGAACCCATACCTTATTTCGATCATTTCGTGATATGAATCCAAAATATCGCCATCAATCATTTTCGCTTTTGTGGAAGCTATTATCATGTAGGTTCCAATATGCTTATACATGATCGAAAAGATTTGAAAATCTAATTCAAAATCAATTTCTTTTGGTGTTGTCCCTAACACGACAATGAACTTAGCTATCTCGAGTGTAATTTCAATGATATTGTGAGAGCAATTAGTAGGTTCCAATAGCCTCACATTGATCGTCCAAAATCAATTTCAACACGACAATGAACTTAGATAACGAAAAGATTTGAAAATCTAATTCGACAATCAATTTCATTTGTGTCGTTATGCATGATCGAAAAGATTTGAAAATCTAATTCGACAATCAATTTCATTTGCCGTTATGGTTCGTTAACACGGAACTTAGATAATAGCCTCATGGATCGAAAAGATTTGAAAATCTAATTCGTCAATTTCATTTGCCGTTAGGTTGGGTCAATGAACACGACAATGAACTTAGCTTATCTGAGTACAATGACTCACAATGATATTGTGAAAACAATTAAACAATTCACAAAACAACATATGAAAATAACTTGATAATTCACATGACAACTTTCATCAATGGCATACATGATTTCATAGTCAAAACTTTGAAACTTTTAAATCATACCTTTGTTGATCGGTTGGCGTGATGTGAGCCGAGAGTCATCGAGATTTCAAGAAGTCTATGGATACTATTCTAGACTCGACATGAAAAGGTATTGGCGATCGATGAGACACGAAGAAAACTTATGCTCGATACCACTCGTCACGCCCGGTTTCTAGAAATGACTAAGCTCGTAAATCGAGGCGCGACGAATGAAAATAATGAAAAATATGAAGTAAATATGTTGACTCGAATGATCGAGGCAATAAACCCTTAGATTTGGGAATAACTTCCTATATGAAAATGGAAGACATCGAAGGATGTAATCCAATCAAAACAATATTTATCCTCGGGATCACAAGTTTAGTTTCGTGTTCTAATAGCCAAAATCGCCGTAATGCTAAACATTAAGGATTCAGAGTCTAAGCTCATCAAAAGGTACAATTCAAGTCATAGACAAGAAGGAAAAATAAAATTAGAGTTAATTCATCGCCGAAGTCTAAATATGAAATAATCCACAAAATACGGAGTGAACTCAAATCTCACCTGCCGGTACCCATTGATCAACCCGAAAACATTTGAAAATATTTGGGCTAAGTACTAATGTACTCGGTGGGCATGCATTTTCATAAACATTTCATAAACCGTAAGCGCTTTATCCATTCATGATAACATAACTTAGAAGGTTTTAAAAGAGAAACCACTTCTAAGCATGCAAAATATTTCATTCATTTGGGCCCATTGTCACGACTCTTACATTACTCGCTTTGATCCGGACCTCTAGCCACCGCTCGGATCACATGCCCTATTATTGTCATCGGGGCGAACCGACAATCCATGATGTGCCGGGCGTATCCGACAAGCACCATAATAACATGACGCATCTCGGAACACATCCGACAAGCACCCTTATAACGCCTCATTACTTGGTTAGTGCCCGATGGAGATCAACCCACCGAAACAACTAACGGTGTACACAATTCTCAATTAATGTATTAGATTTAAAGAGAATCTCGATCGATTCTTTTACGAGCCTTAAACAGTAGTAGAGCGACAAAACATTTTATCGATAAACAACAGATTTCATGAAATATCGAGCATATAACTCAAATATACTTTTGTAAAGTAAGCCCACCTTGATAGGACAAAGCTCAAGAATCACTATAATATCGCTCCTCGAAAGCAGCTAATCCCTTGATTGATAAAACCTACGAAGCACTAATCTTAATAGGTCTCAAAAGCTAGCCTTAAGTTCAAGTAAACGAGGATACTAGCTTATGATTCGTTAAGCCCGGTTTTCAAAATATAATTAAATTTGAAAACTAATTTATCTCGCTAAGGCACCAACAATACCCTTGTTCGACTTTTCGCTTAGAAACAATTAAATTTCATAATCTTCTTTGTTAAATACTTTTCACAAAAGTATAATACAATTAAATTGCATACTAAAATCATATATATATATATATATATTAGGACTCTCGCTAATAAAACACATAATATAATTATCAAATTATGCACTTGTTTAACATAATTTAATTTATTTAATCATCATAACTTAATTAATTTCATTAAAAGAAATTAATTACATTAATTAAGTAAGTCTCAATCATAAATTAAAGATAATTTAAACTTGACTTAACATTAACTTAATCAATTAATCAATTAAACTCAATAGTAATTAATTAATTCATTAATTAATTAATTATCTTACCATAATTAAATAATTTAAACTTAAGTTTAAGTTAATTATTTAATTAATAAGACTTAATATAATTTAATTAATTAAGTCTTAAAGTTAAACCTTATTTATTTAATTAATTAAAGTCTAAGGATTTAATTAATTAAAGCAAGTCAAGTAATTAATTAAATTAAAGTTCAATCATTAATTAAATCTAAGCCCAACTATTATTTAATTAATTGAGCCCAAAGATTTAAATTAATTAAGGTCCTCAATTAATTCAAATAAATTAATTAATCCAACTCACAATTTAAATTCGGCCCAATCTTAAAATAATTCCATAGCCCATCAACATTTAATAAATAAAGTAAAATAAAAGCCCAACACAAAATTAAAATAAGATCATTCCCTTTATTCACAAAAACAATTGAAATTTCAACCACTCACCCAACATTTAATAAAATCATTGCCCATTTAAATTTTTAAATAAACATAAGCCCAACCATTTGATTTTAGAAAAAATAAACTTAACAAGCCCAACTCATCACTTACAACCCTAACCCTAATTCTCTTCCTAGTCACACTTTTCCGTGCTCAAGAGCCCACCGCCGGCCACCAACTCCCATGACGTCACATTTTTATTTTCTCTCTCCATCTTCTCTCTCTTCCCTCACTCCTCTCTCGCCTTTCTCCTGACATACACGACACACACACCGGCGAGACACACTAGATCGCCCACCGCCGCCGCCACGCCACCGATCGGTGGCGCACCACCATGGCCTCCTCTCTCTCTCTCGGCCGACGCACGCACACACACGGACCACGCCACCGCTCGCGTCTCTCACACCCTTCAAACCCACGCACACACGGCAACGCCGACTTGAGGCACACACGCTGACGGCGCGTCGTCTCCAGCGGACACCATGCCGCCGCCTCCGCCACCGCCTCCCTCCCATTCGCACTTCCTCCCCGCCGCACACACACACACACACACGCGCACACATATAGCAACACACACACCCATATGCATCACACACACACGCGGGCGCGTGAGCACACCGCCGCCACCGCGCCTGTTTGCCATCTTCGGTCGACACTTGGCCGAGCCACCACGCCGCCGCCCTCCCCTCACCTCTCTCTCCTCAACTCCAAACCACACACTCACACAACCCACAAAACATATACAACAACATATACATACATACATATTAAAATTTCATAGAAGTTTTAAAAGTTTTAAACCTGGATTTCTCTCTATGATGATTGCGGAGAGAGAGTGAATTTCAAAATGGGGCTAGGTTCCAAAATGGGAGGAGGTGAGTTTATATAGTTAGGGTTTGGTTTCCAATGGGCTCCTTCTTTTTGGGCTTTGTAAACTAAAGCCCATTAAATTATTTATTCTTATGGGCTCAAAGTCCGATCCTAAAAACTATAAATTAATAAATAAATCATTAGTATATCATTATTGATAAAATGATTTATAAGTATATATATATATATATATATATATATAAATCATATTCGATTATTATATAGTATATAATAATTCTAAATCATCGCTTTAATGAAATAAATTCTTTTGTTGGAATTTAAAATTTTCTTTCATCTAGCACTAATCATTTAAATTCTAAGTTCGAAAGTCCTTCTAACCTTATTAAGAAAGACGGATATGACATCCCTCCATCCTTATAAAAATTTCGCCCTCGAAATTACATACCTTGGTAATCTAGTTCGATACTTAGATTTCATTTTGTCCTCAAGTTCCCATGTGGCCTCCTCCGCACTCGTGATGGTTCCACTTTACTTTAACGAGAACAATTTGTTTGTTCCCAGAAAACTTGAACTTTTCTATCCAAAATTTGGACAGTCTTTCTTCATAACTTAAGTCCCGGCTAAGACTACTTCATCGTGTTTAATTACGTGTTTCGGATCAAACACGTATTTTCTTAATTGCGAGACATGAAACACATTGTGCACGTCTCCAATGCTTGGTGGCAAAGCCAACCTATAGGCTACAAGGCCTATTCTGTCTAGGATCTCGAAAGGTCCTATATAGCGGGGTCGTAACTTTCATCTCTTACCAAAACGTATAACTCCCTTTGAAGGAGAAACCTTAAGAAAAACTCGATCCCCGAAATTGAATTCTAAGTCTGATCGACGTTTGTCGGCGTAAGACTTTTGTCTGTCCTGAGCTTCTTTGATTCTTTGCTTGATGTGATCGACCTTTCCAATCATTTGTTGTACTTGATCTGGACCTAGTAACTTTCTTTCACTCACGTCATCCCAATAAAGTGGCGATCGATATTTTCGACCATACAAGGTCTCGTATATTCGAAATCAATTATGCTCAAGCATAATTCTAAGGGTTGAGGTATAAAGCGAGAGGTTTGTTAACAAAGATGCTATCATTCCTTATATGTCCATTGAAAAGAGTCTCGCATCACCAACTTTAACATGTCCAATCTACTAACGAGGTCTTAAATGCAATCAACTATCTTAAAGATAAGTTGAAATCTCTCTTTAGAAAATATTAATACGAGATTATTTCCCAATAATATCATATATATTCCTTTACTTCTACTCTGCACTCAATGCTAAAGAGTATTTCGCTCATAACTTTCTTATCATAACACTCACATGGGGTATAAATTTCATCACATCAAGATTCAGAAAACCCCGAGGGTCGTCGTGACTTATGTGTATCATAGGGAAGGAATATGTCTCGCCATCGAGAACTTCTCTCAGATCATAACTTGATGTCTATCACTTATAAATTCGAAAACTTAGGTGACAAGATAAGTCAACCTACATCGTACTTATTAGTTTCGGGATTGAAGAAAACTTATCAAAACGACTTACAAGGGTAAGGGTTTGAAATTGAGGTGATCGTACTTTTGAGAGTTTGAACCAATATTTTCCTCGAATTTTAATAATTGGGATATAGGATCCAAGATCGAATGACGACTCTCGAGATGTCTTTGGTCATATGGGTGGCTGCACCACACAATTACTTCTCACCACGTGAAGGCTTGGTTTCAAAATGACGATTTTATGAAATTTTCTCGCTGGTAAACTTCTTTCACGAAAAGTGAAAACTCAAGTGATTTCCCAGCTGAAACTAAATCATAGAGTTAAACTCAATGACGTAACTTGGGTAATAATAAAATTTGAAATCTCGATTCGCACCCTTCTTCGCTCGAAAAAGTACTTTAAACTCTTATTATCTCAGAAAATTTCACACCGACTCCATAGAGGTGGTGTCTCAGATCTTCAAAGCATGCACGATCGCAGCTTAACTCTAAGCCATGAGTCGGATAGTTCAACTCATGGGCTTCAATTGACGAGATCGATGCTATCACCTTCGGTTTTGCATTAGTACACAACCTAGTCCCAACTTTGAGGCATCCGTAAACTACTTAATCCTTCATTCTCCTTCGGGATTGCTAACACCGGAGCAAAGGTTAGCTTTGTCTTAAGCTCTTGAAAACTCTTTTCACGCCTTCGTCCAAATGTACTTGGTCCCTTTCTTAAAAGTCGTGTCATTGCCCAGCCAATTTTGAGAATCCTTCAATGAATCGCCCTGTAGTATCCCGCCAAACCGAGAAAACTTCGATCTCATCATGCTTGATGGTGTCCTCCATCCTTCGACGGCTTCCACCTTAGCAGATCTACTTTGATTCCCTACCGACACGATGTGTCCGAGGAACATCACTTCCTTAACCAAAATTCACACTTGCCGAATTTGGCGTGATAATTTCTCGTTCAGAATTCTCGAGTACAACACGCAAATGCTCTTCGTGTTGTTCCTCGGTCTTAGAGTAGATGAGAATATCATCGATAAACACTAAGACGAAACTATCAAGATATTGATGGAATACTCTATTCATCGATCCATAAAACAGTTGGGCATTTGTCAACCCAAACGGCATTACTTGTGAACTCGTAATGTCCGTAACGTGTTCTAAACGCCTTAGGAATATCATCCATTCTCATTTTGAGTCGATGGTATCCGCACCTTAGGTCTATCTTGGAAAATACTCAGCTCCTTTCGCTGGTCGAACAAGTCGCTCATCCCGGGAGAGGATATCTATTCTTGATAGTGAGCTTGTTCAATTCTCTCGAATCGATACACATCCTTAATGTTCCGCCTTTCTTCGACGAATCAGACCGGTGCTCCCCATGGAGACACACTAGGTTGTACGACACCTAGGTCCAACAGCCTCGCGAATCAATCTTTAATTCTTGTAATTGGGTGGGGCCATCCTATACGGTGCTTTCGATAATCGGAGTCGCCCGGTTCTAAGTCGATTGTGGATTCTAATTGCCGATCCGTGGCATACCCGCAATTCTTCCGAAAAACATCTTCGCACTCTCGAACCATCGGAACTTCTCCAATTGTTTTCCACCTCTGGTTTTGTTGTCGTCGACGAGAATTGCATAGCAACCTCCTTTCTTCATAATCTTGGTGGCTTTCACGGCAGATATCACCGATACTCCTTTTCCCATTCTTATCCCATGAAAATTGCCCTCCTTTCCAAGTGGTCCGAAGGAGATCTTTCTCTCGTTATACAAAATTGTGGCATTGACTTTGGTGGCCAATCCATTCCTATGATGAGGTCAAATTCTATTATAGAGATGACATATAAGTCTCGCCTCTAAGTTTTTCAAAGACCTATGTTCAATTCTAAGTTCAAGACAATGTATTCAAGAGACATTCCTTTCCATCGTGTGCTAATCATTAAAGCTTCCTCGATGGTTCAGAGTTAAGTCTAACGCCTTATAAGAAGCATGTGAGTTCTCTCTTCGCATCCTAACTCGCTCGCTTTTCCGACAGTAACATTCTCGTATATATTTCATACAATTCAACCATGAATTCTTTCCATGAGGTTCTCGAGTTCTTCCTCAACATGGTGCGTTTCATCGACTCCCACCGAAGTCGCCTTTTTCACCAACTAGTAGGTGACGACTTCACCCTTTTTTTCTTGTCTTCAAATCAAATATAGTTAAAAATTGCTCCACAACTCGTATCCATTTCTCAAAGATCCATCTGATCACCCATCCCATTGAAAACTGAGGTTTCTCTCATGAACCTTCATTCATTCATGCGGTCCTGTAACTCGTGAGTTATGTTCTTGATGGACAAAACCTCTTCCTTGTTCACGACCACGCCATCGCCATCGCCCCTCGCCCTCGCCCCCAACATTCTCTATCGGCACGCTCTTTCATTCTTGATAAGTTAACACCTACATGAGAACTAATCATAACCATAATGGTGTAACTAAAGTGAATCAATCCTTTCATGTGACTTCTATGTTCAAACGCTTCTATGTGAAACAAAGAACTAGTTCTTTCTACGTTGTTATAGCGAAGCTATCATGACTTACATTTCAAAACAGTCCTTGGGTACACACAACAGGATAGAACCCATACCTTATTTCGATCATTTCGTGATATGAATCCAAAATATCGCCATCAATCATTTTCGCTTTTGTGGAAGCTATTATCATGTAGGTTCCAACAGCCTTTATACATGATCGAAAAGATTTGAAAATCTAATTCAAAATCAATTTCCTTTCGTTCGTTATGGTTCTGGTTGTCCCTAACACGACAATGAACTTAGCTATCTCGAGTGCAATGACTTCAATGATATTGTGAGAGCAATTAGTAGGTTCCAATAGCCTCACATATGATCGAAAAGATTTGAACATCTAATTCAAAATCAATTTCTTTTGTGTCGTTATGGTTCGGGTTGTCCTAACACGACAATGAACTTAGATAATAGCCTCATGCATGATCGAAAAGATTTGAAAATCTAATTCGACAATCAATTTCATTTGTGTCGTTATGGTCTGGGTTGTCCCTAACACGACAATGAACTTAGATAATGCCTCACGCATGATCGAAAAGATTTGAAAATCTAATTCGACAATCAATTTCATTTGCCGTTATGGTTCTGGGTTGTCCCTAACACGACAATGAACTTAGATAATCAGCCTCATGCATGATCGAAAAGATTTGAAAATCTAATTCGACAATCAATTTCATTTGCCGTTATGGTTCTGGTTGTCCCTAACACGACAATGAACTTAGCTTATCTCGAGTACAACGACTACAATGATATTGTGAAAACAATTTAAACAATTCACAAAACAACATATGAAAATAACTTGATAATTCACATGACAACTTTCATCAATGGCATACATGATTTCATAGTCAAAACTTGAAACATTTAAATCATACCTTTGTCGATCAACATGGATTTGAGTCGAGAGTCATCGAGATTTCAAGAAGTCTATGGATACTATTATAGACTCGACATGAAAAGGTTTTGGCAATGAGACACGAAAGAAAACTTATGCTCGATACCACCTCACGCCCGCTTTCTAGAAATGACTAAGCTCGTAATCGAGGCGCCGAATGAAAATAATGAAAATATGAAGTAAATAAGTCGACTGAATGGTCAAGGCAAAACCCTTAGATTTGGGAATAGCTTCCTATATGAAAATGGAAAACATCGAATGATGTAATCCAATCAAACGACAATTATTCTCGTGATCACAAGTTTAGTTTCGTGCTTCTAATAGCCAAAATGCGCCGTATGCTAAACATTAAAGATTCGTAGTCTAAGCTCATCAAAAGGTACAATTCAAGTCATGACAAGAAGGAAAAATAAAATTAGAGTCAATTCATCGAAGTCTAAATATGAAATAATCCACAAAGTACGGAGTGAACTCAAATCTCACCTCCTCCGTCACCATCGATCAACCCGAAAACATTTGAAAATATTTCGCTAAGTACTAATGTACTCTGGGCATGCATTTTCATAAACATTTCATAAACCAGAAATCGCTTTATCCATTCATGATAACATAACTTAGAAGGTTTTAAAAGAGAAACCACTTCTAAGCATGCAAAATATTTCATTCATTTGGGCCCATTGTCACGACTCTTCCATTACTCGCTTTGATCCCTGACCTCTAGCCACCGCTTGATCACATGCCCTATTATTGTCATCGGGACGAATCTTGACAATCCATGATGTACTTCTAACGATCCGCATAAGCACCATAATAACATGACGCATCTAACACATCCGCATAAGCACCCTTATAACGCCTCATTACTTGGTTAGTGCCCGATGGAGATCAACCCACCAAACAACTAACAAGTACACAATTCTCAATTAACGTGTTAGTTTAAAAGAGAATCTCGATCGATACATTTACGAGCCTTAAACAGTAGTAGAGCGACAAAAACATTTTATCGATAAACAACATTTCATGAAATATCGTAGCATATAACTCAAATATACTTTTGTAAAGTAAGCCCACCTCGATAGGACAAAGCCTCAAGAATCACTATAGTACGCTGCCTCGAAAGCGGTAGCTAATCCCTTGATTGATAAAACCTACAAGAAGCACTAATCTTAATAGGTCTCAAAAGCTAGCCTTAAGTTCAAGTAAACGAGGATACTAGCTTATGATTCGTTAAGCCCGGTTTTCAAAATATAATTAAATTTGAAAACTAATTTATCTCGCTAAGGCACCAACAATACCTTGTTCGACTTTTCGCTTAAAAACTAATTAAATTTCATAATCTTCCTTTGTTAAATACTTTTACAAAAGTATAATACAATTAAATTGCATACTAAAATCATATATATATATTAAGGACTCTCGCTAATAAAACACATAATATAATTATCAAATTATGCACTTGTTTAACATAATTTAATTTATTTAATCATCATAACTTAATTAATTTCATTAAAAGAAATTAATTACATTAATTAAGTAAGTCATAATCATAAATTAAAGATAATTTAAACTTGACTTAACATTAACTTAATCAATTAATCAATTAAACTCAATAGTAATTAATTAATTCATTAATTAATTAACTTACCATAATTAAATAATTTAAACTTAAGTTTAAGTTAATTATTTAATTAATAAGACTTAATATAATTTAATTAATTAAGTCTTAAAGTTAAACCTTATTTATTTAATTAATTAAAGTCTAAGGATTTAATTAATTAAAGCAAGTCAAGTAATTAATTAAATTAAAGTTCAATCATTAATTAAATCTAAGCCCAACTATTATTTAATTAATTGAGCCCAAAGATTTAAATTAATTAAGGTCCAATTACAAATAAATTACTGAAATCCAACTCACAATTTAAATTCTGGCCCAGAATTAAAATAATTCCATAGCCCATCAGCATTTAATAAATAAAGTAAACTGAAGCCCAACACAAAAATAAAATCAGCCCATTCCCCTTTATTCTCGGCCCAAAACAGCAGCCCAACTCAGCCCAACATTAAATAAAATCAGGCCCATTTAATTTTTTTAAAACATAAGCCCAACCATTTGATTTTTAAAAAAAATAAACTTCAAGCCCAACTCATCACTTACAACCCTAACCCTAATTCTCAAATTTAGTCACACTTTTCCCACGCCGCTCAGCCCACCGTCGCGGCCACCGATCTCATGACCTCACATTTTATTTTCTCTCGCTTCTCTCTTCCCTCCCTCACGCCTCTCTCGGCTTTCTCTCTCGGACATACACGACACACACACACGGGCGAGACTACACTAGATCGCCTACCGTCGCCGCCTCCACGTCACTGATCGGTGGCGACCACCATGGCCTCCTCTCCCTCTCGGCCGACGTCAGTGGCTGCAGCCACCACGCCACCGCCGTGTCTCTCTCACCCTTTGAAACCTACGCACACACACGGCAACGCGACGGAGGCACACACGCGACGGCGACCGCAGCCGCAGCCACCGCCGGTGCCGCCGCTCCGTCACTGTCTCCCTCCCATTCGTACCCCTCCCCCAGCGGCAACACACACACACACACACACGCACACGATATAGCAACACACACACCCATATGCATCACCACACACACGCGAAGTGCGACGGCATCACTACCGCCGCCACCGCGCCTCCTTGTCTATCTTCGGTCGACCGCCGGTGGCCGGAGCCACCACGCCGCCGCCGACCCCTCCCCCTCACCTCTCGTCTGTCTCCAAACCACACACTCACACAACCCACAAAACATATACAACAACATATACATACATACATATTAAAATTTCATAGAAGTTTTAAAAGTTTTAAACCTTAGGATTTCCTCTTGTTGATGATTGCAGGAGAAAGAGAGAGTGAATTTCTGAAAATGGGGGCTAGGGTTCCAAAAATGGGAGGAGGCAAGCTTATATAGTGTAGGGTTTGGTTGTCCCATGGGCTTCACTTTTGGGCTTTGTAAACTAAAGCCCATTAAATTATTTATTCTTATGGGCTCAAAGCCCGATCCTAAAAACTATAAATTAATAAATAAATCATTAGTATATCATTTTTGATAAAATGATTTATAAGTATATATATATATATATATTTATATATATAAATCATATTCGATTATTATATAGTATATAATAATTCTCGTAATCGCTTTAATGAAATAAATTCTTTTGTTGGAATTTAAAAATTTCTTTCATCGGGCACGAATCATTTAAATTCTAAGTTCGAAAGTCCTTCTAACCTTATTAAGAAAGACGGGATATGACAGCGCCAGTGATCGAACTTATTTTCGTAAGGGAATTAAATATGCAAGAACACCAAGGATTTACGTGGTTCGATCTATGAATAAGATCTACATCCACGGAGCAAAGAGAGTGTATGTGTATTTGAGAGCGTAAGAGAAACGATTACAAAGAGAGTAGATCAAGTGATCGATCCGAGAGTAGATGATTGTAGGCGATCCGAGTCCCCTCTCTAATCTAGCCTCTATTTATATATATTCATGAAGTTGAGTTCGACTCGACTGATTCCAAGTCGAGTTCGACTGACTGATTTCAAGTCGAGTTCGACTCGACTGACACAAAGTCTTCTCCCATTAGATTCAAGTCTTATCCCATTAGGATTCTTTAGATATGACCGAATCTTCTGCTCCTACCGGTTTAAGAGCTTTCTTGGGACTGACTTTTGGGCCGAGCTTGTCGAACTTATTTATATTGGGCTCGATGTTGGGCCCGAGAGTTGGGCAGTATCCTATCGTGGAAAAGTCATGTTCCCTATATTTAGAATGGGAGATGGTTCATATAATACCACACATACTTCAAGCCCATTTATTCATGTAACATCTTATTCTTAAATGTATAAGGATACATATTTATTGTCTTTTCACATCTTTTCTCACATTATATTCATGGTTCACCAAATCGAGATAGTCTAAATAGATTATTTGAATGGCTTGCTCACTTATTTTTGTTATTCCTTTTAGATTATTCCTTTAGAGAAAAGCGTAGTCTAGTTTAGAGCTTAACAAATTATCTAAAATTAAATATTTAAATTGAATTAAATCGAAATATCAATTCAATTATGTTTTTTGAATTTAAATTTGGTTTAGTTTTATCTTTAAATTTGGGTTATTCATGTCGATTCGATTTGATATTTCCAAAATTGAAGAAAATCAAAATCTAGTTATTTTATATTATTTTTATTTAGATAATCAATTCTAATTTAGAAAAAAATCATAAATGATAGAAAAAATTAGATTTGAATTTTTTGGTTTAGTTGGAATTTGATTCTATTTTTTTTAATTTGATTCAGATTTTTCAAGCAATATGGTTTGATTCAATATTTTTGAAAAAATTATAAATTTGATTCGATTTGTTTTTAGCAAAATTGAATCAAAATCCAAATGCTCATCCTTAGCTCGCTTTGTGCCTTTATGCTCATTAATATAGATGCGTGAGGTGGATCCATCGGATTCGAGCATGCTTATCGCCCGCACCGTAGATAAGAACAACGACTCTTACGCCACCCATCTCGCTCGAGTGACGATGGCCAAGAAGTGACACGCACCACTCGCACTCCGCACACAAGATCAATACCAGTGGCGCTTGATCGTAGGATTATCTCTACATGACAAGTGAGTATGTTATAAATATAAGTTATTTAATAGAATATGTTGTGAATTCAAACAGCCTCGCCGTCATCAACGCCAAGATCCGGATAGCACCTTCGTCGATCCCGACAGCAACTCAATGTCTCGTTCAGCAGCTTTCTTGACCTGCACACAACAAAGAAAGAAGAAAGAAAATAGAGCTAATAATTCGGCTCAGATGCGGTCTCTCCGTCGTTGCAACAAGCCTTTACGGTGTTCAATAGGAGAAAATCACACTCGCCGACATACGCAACAACCACTACCCAAGATAATCCCCAAACCCGCAGCTCTCCACGAACAGTTGATGTCCACTCAGGTCATTCACGGTGCACAAAGCACCAATGCACACAAAACCCAGAATACGTAGCTTTTGTTTTTCTCATCACGACATCCTATTAGCCTGGGGGCGTGAGTTTTTCAATCACTAAATAGAGGAAGACGAGGATTAGGTATAAGAAGGGTTGGGGAAGTTTTGGGCTCAGTCCGTAATTTGGGCCAACAATTAATAACAACCTCCACCTTTGGCCCAACCGTGTTGCGTGTGCATCGGAGAACAAAACGCACAATCATCATCGCCGAGTGTCCCCGCGCAAAATCACACGCATGTAGAAAGAAGGAACAAGACGATGTACACACAAACCCATACATGATCACAAAGATCAACCAAGGGTAAATTAACCGTGTTCATACCGTAAAAAAACACATAAAAATACCCACAATGCACAAAGATATCTAACACACGCTTAAAAGCTCACAAAACAATCACAAAGCTCAAGGCGACTAATACACAATTAGAAGCTTACAAAGAAACATCACAAAGCTAACTAGCACAAAACTAGTCGACCACAAAGAAGCCGTAAAGATTCATCAAAGAGAACTAGCACAAAGCTACGTAAGATCGCAAAGATCATCACAACCATCACATAGACGGTATATCGCAAATATTTCTATCACTAAACTAGCATAGATCACATGCATCATAAAACACAAAGAATATCACAAAGTCACTAAGCCATCATGAAGACACGAAATTGGCACAAAGCCACCAAACCACAAAGCCACATAGAATGAACCACAAATGTATGTTTACAAAGAACAAGAAAAAACGAGCATAAAGCAAAGGACGAAGCTCCACCTCAAAGAGAGCAACAATAGAGACACACAAGGAAACAAACTCTTAAGCTCATGCACCCTAAACTTAAAGCTCAAGCACATACTCCACCTTAGAACAAATCACTGTGGTTTCTTCATTAGTAACCACATTAGCCTTATCAACATGTTGATTCTTCTTAGGACAATCCTTGATATAGTGACCCGTTTCACCACAACCATAGCACTTCCTAGGTTTAAATATAAGTTTTGACTTCCCTTATCATGAAACCTTTTTCACCCCTAGCATGCATGACTTTATCCGCTTCGACCATCGCTATCAAGTTTTAAATCTAATTCCTTATTTTTCAAAGCACTCACAACAGTGTCAAGCATCACATTATCTCTACCATACTTAATAGCAGATTTAACATCACTGTAAGAATCAGGAATAGCATTTAAAAGCGCAAACGGAGCATAATCATCAATATGTTTATCGCCAATCAATTTTATGTCTTGAACTAACTTAGTGAACTCATCCACATTTTCATTAACACCTTTAGACATATCAAGTTTAAAATGAAAGAATCTTTCAATCAGAAATATTTTAGAAGGCAAAGACGCGTTTGAGCTTACAACTCTTCAAGTTTTGACCACAAATCTTTAGCGTAAGTCATCATTCCTACTTTTCTAAGAACACACTCGATAAATTCGTGATAATAGCGATATAAAACAAGACGATTCATTTGAAATTTCTTTTCTCATCAACTTCATTATCATAAGAATCACCAATTACTTGATAAACACCTTGTCAATTAAATACATTCCATTTTCTATCGCCAAAAACAAAGTCCGCCTTACCTTCAAAAGGTGCCAAACCATAATTCGCCAAAGAAGACATAATGCCACACAATAAATCAAGAAAAATTTATCACCTTAATGCAATGGAATACAAATCGTAGAGCAAAATATTCTCAAGCAAATAAGATTTTAGATTTAATCACACGCTAACAAACGAGAGACACTTTGGTAAACATAAACAAAACTCAATCATATATCACACAATCGCGCTTTCTAGAATTTTAAACCGAGAGGTTTTAGCCGCTTACCCGAAAAGCGATTCTAAGACTAGGATCCCGACTTACCAACTACGACGAGGAAGAACATGTGGCTCGATACCACTGCTAGAATCCAAACAACCTCGTCGCCGTCAACGCACACCCGCATAAAGAGCTCCGCCAATCCCGCAGCAATCCGTAGCAACTCAATGTCTCGCTCCGCAACTTTTCGACCGCACACAACAAAGAAAGAAGAAAAGAAAATAGAGATAACAATTCGGCTTAGGTGGGGTCTCTCCGTCGTTGCAACAGCCTTCACGGTGTCCAATAGGAGAAAATCACACTCGTCGACACGCAACGACCACTACCCAAGATAACCCCTAAACCCGCAGCTCTCCACGAACAAAGTTGCTGCCTACTCTGTGTCATTCACGGTGCACAAAACACCAATGCACACAAAACCCGTAACATTGAGCTTTTTGTTTTTCTCTTGCCGCTGTCATCCTATTAGCCTAGGGGGCGTGAGTTTTTCAATCACTAAATAGAGGGAGATGAGGATTAAGTATAAGAAGGCTTAGGGGGACGTTTTGGGCTTGGGTCTGTAATTTGGGCTAACAATTAATAACAGAATACATCCAATATTATAATAGAATAATACTTAATTATAAATTGAAAAATCAAGGGTTCTGAGGCCTCTGGTAAGGTCTGTCGCAATGCAACCAACAGCTCCCAAGCGCAGGTGGATATCAATTGCGTTTGCTGGAAGTCGCTAGATCCGACCATTATTGATATTTATTTTGGCGAGCTCTAGGTAAAATAGTCACAATCAATAACTTTATTTTCTTTCTAAATTTCCACTCTTTTATAATAACAAACTTAAAATTGTGAGTAGAAATGTTTCACTTGGGACGATGGTAGCTACAATAGGCCTGTGATATGCGATTCACGCAACATCAAAGCTTGGACATGATGTGATTAAATTTGTTTTTAAAGTTTTGTGTAAAATCAATGAGTCCAAAGTTCATTTATTTTATGGAAATGATCTCTATCTTAAAGACTTCAACTCTTAGAGCTATTCACTTTTATTCTTTAATGTATTTATAAGAAACTCTAATATCAATGTAACCAATTAATTTCACATGAGGCACAATCTTGTTCTAAAAACACAAACATTATATTTTTGCAATTTACCATGATTTCACTTTTCAAGTGAAATTGAAGCCGAATTGAAAAATTATTGTGTCACTTTAAAATTGTAAAACAAAATTGTTGGTTACATAAAACAGAACCACGATGTTTTGTAACAGAGTGGTGTTTCTATGCTAGCAATTTAGTTGCTAAGCCAACTTTAATTTCGTAGGAAATTGAAATGAGGATAAAGTTACAAACAATATAAAATTTGTGCACCTGTGATCAAAATATAAAAATCATTTACAAAAGCAAAATCGGAATAAAATTCGTGTATTTTAAATTGGTACTCAATAAACACTAATTAAAGGTTAATAAATTCTGATATGAAATTAATATAAAACTCTAATTAGTGATTACTAAAATCTAATAAAAATAGTATAATTTAAATTAAAACCCAAATTAACTCCCTTTATCTATTAATTAATATTGCGGTCGTCCACATATCCGTCAAGGAGTTTTTATGGTTTCACATAAGCCACGTTTCGCAATAAGATTTGTTTTCGAATCAAAATCTGATTCTGTGGTACTGTAATTAGGTCGTGATTCAAGTAACTCGATTCCTATAATAGTATTAAAGTACAATTTAGAAACAAGATTGGAGTATTGCTTTTATGTAGATTGAATATTGGTTACAATATCGCAAAATTACAATGAAACGATTAATAATAACTATTACAAACGAGATGTCAAGATAACAAGAACTTATCAATAAGTCGCCAAGTTGAACTTCGCCCAAAGACGAGAAACGCCCGGTAGTGCTCACGATTGGCGGCTCGTCCCAAAGGTAAACGACTTTCCTCGATCGTAGTAGCACCACAAACAAGTCGAGCCCCGCGAACCGGACGGAAACGAACCTGAACTCGAAAACTAAGAACTATGAGCTAAGAATGCAAGTAGAATGCTTTGTTTTTGCTAGAGAATAGAATGTTTTCTTTGCATTCTAACTCTAGAATGACGCACTATATATAAGACTCCAAGAGGATGTTCTAAGGTCACAATTGATGACAAACATCAATATTCCATTAACTCTTAACATCAAGAGTTGAAATGAAAGGCCAAAGGCCATGAACCTCATTACTAGCAATTCCCACTCACAACCCATTAACTTCCAACAATCCCCACATGAGTGGAAATGCCATATAAATGCAAAACGCAGTTCAGTCCTCAAGAGACGATATTGCATTTGAAAGGTAGTCTTGTGGCCTCGAACCTTCCATAGTCGAAATTATCGAGCATACCGCGGCATAGTGGTTATTTCACCTGAACTAGTCCTCCACGGTGTATATCGAGACAATAATATTGACACAATATCATCTCAATTTTCATCCGTTTCACGCTTGTGTCCATTATGGCCTTGGAACACCTTTGGATTCACAAGTGTACCACTTGAAGCGCCCCACTTCACACTTGCATAGGTGACTATTACAACCAAGTATTCTCTATACTGACCTCCTCGAGGTATCCAATAGTCATTAAAAGTTAAAACTTAACCTCACCACTTGCGGACTTACAAACACTCACCGCTCTCGAGAATAGGCATGTTTGAGTGTTTATCACACGGATTTTATAACTTCGTTGTCCCTTTCAACCATGTTCTCGGACAATCCAATCATCATGGTTGGGTTTCCGCTATAATCATCCTTAAGATGTGGATTTAACACCCATTCCTCTAATGCTTTAAACATTTGATCTCGATTAATGCTTTTGTCACGGATCCGCTAGATTATCTATTGATTTTACATAATCAATAGTGATAACCCCACTCGTGATCAAATGTCTCACGGTATTGTGTCGCCGACGAATATGTCGAGACTTCACCGCTGTAATATATATTTTGTGCCCTTCCCATTGCGCATCGACTATCACAAAGAATCAACACGTAGGCACGGGACTCGCCACATGGAATATCCTCGAGGAAATTTCTAAGCCATTCGGCTTCTTCACCACCTTTTATCTAAAGCTATGAATCAGATTCCATAGTAGACTCATATACAAGACTTCTTGACTTCCAAGATACGCCCACCTCCAATAGTGAACACGATCCACTTGTGGAAAACGAGTCATTGAGGCAGATATCCAATTAGCATCACTATACCCTTCAAGTACAATGGCTCACTAGAATAATGAATCGCATAATTCGGGTAAACTTTAAGTAACCCAATCACGCTCAAGTGCTTTCCAATGTTCTCTACTGGATTAGCTGTGAAACTACTCAATTTGTTCACAGAGCAAGCTAAATCAGTCGGGTACAGCTTTGTGAGATACATCAAACTCCCAATAATCTTAGCATATTCATCTCGACTTATAGGTTCACCCCTATTTGGAGTCAAATGAACACTCGAGTCCCAAGGAGTCTTGAAATAGTTTATCCATTGCATTGAATTTCTTCAACACTTTCTCAAAGATAGTGGACCGTGTCAAAGCAATTCCATTTGGTGTTCTAAGAATTTTAATTCCAAGAATTACATCCGCCAAACCCATATCTTTCATGCTGAAGTTCTTACTTAGCATTCTTTTTGTTTCTCCAATCACACGAGAGTTACTTCCCATTATCAACATGTCATCTATATAAAGACAAACAATAACAAAATCGTTATTCGAATTCTTTACATAGACACACTTGTCACTCTCGTTGATTTTGAAACCATTTGACAACATAACTTTGTCAAATTTCATATGCCATTGCAGTGGCGCTTGCTTAAGTCCATACAAAGACTTTTGAAGTTTGCATACACTTGTGCTCTCGCCTGTGTACTACAAAACCTTCCGGCTGTTTCATATAGATCTCATCTTCTAACTCTCCATACAGAAACGCTGTTTTTACATCCATTTGATGAATCTCAAGATTTTGCAAAGCAGCAATAGCGAGCAACATTCTAATAGAAGTATGTTTAGTCACAAAGTAGGTATCAAGAAGTCATACCCACTTTTGTCTAAACCTCGAACTACAAGTCCGGCCTTATATTTATCAATAGTGCCATCGACTTGATTTCTTCTTCAGATCCACTTGCATCCTAAAGCTTTACAACCTGTGGAAGATCTACTAACACCCAAGTATGATTCAACATAATAGACTCTATCTCAATGTCTATTGCTTCTCTCCACGATCTCAGATCTGGCCTCGATAAAGCTTCTTTTACGTGAACCGGTTCATCATTTAACAATAAAACGACATAATCCGTCCATAAATTTTAGCTTTTCTTACACGATTACCACGCCTAGGTTGCACATCTTCGTGTAGACCTAGGTCGCTTTCTATTAGCAGGCCATAAAAACTTGCTTAGAACTTGAGGGTTCACCTTCTTCAACAAGATGAGAATTGATAGAATCTTCCTCAATTCTTTTACTTGAATCAAAACTATTCTTATCCTTATTAGATAGATATTCTCAAAGAATATAGCTGCCTTGATTCAATTGTTGTTCCCACATGAACATCGGTATATCGATTTGTGCACAACAAATCTATAAGCACTACTATTAAGTGCATAACCAATAAAGATACAATCTACCGCTTTTAGGTCCAATTGTAACTTGTTTTGGCAACGGTATTTCAACCTTAGCTAAACACCCCACACTTTGAAGTATTTATATGAAGGTTTCCTTCCTTTCCAAAGTTCATAAGGAGTTACATCCTTCCTTTGATAGGAATCTTGTTCAAGATATAGTTGGTCAGAAGAACGCTTTTTCCCCCACATATTCTCGGGTAATCCGAACTTATTAATAACGCATTCATCATCTCCTTAAGAGTTCGATTTTTATGCTCAGCTACACCATTTGATTGAGGCGAATATGAGCAATGCTTGATGGATTATACCACTTTCGTTGCATAATTCAAAGAAACGAGCAACATATTCTCCACCTCGATCACTTCTTACAACCTTAATTTTGCAATTAAGTTGATTTTCAGCTTCATTCTTGAAGTTTCAAATGCATCAATTGCTTCATCTTTACTTAATAAATAAAGATAACAATATCTTGTGCAATCGTCAATAAAAGTAATAAAATACTTTTACCACCTCTAGTTTGTACAAACTTTAAATCACAAACATCGCAGAATTAATTCTAGAGGTTTTGAGCTTCTTTCAACGGATTTGAAAGGCAACTTGGTCATTTTTGCTTCAACACGATTTCACATTTATCTTGTGTTTTAGATACTTCTATTTTAACAAGTTCATGTTAGCGAGTTTCTTTATAGCATTAACATTAACATGACCAAGTCTACTATGCCATAAATCGTAACACTCAATCAAGTAAGCGGTAGAAGCATTCTCATTAATTTTTGAATCGCTTTAGAAGGCTTACAAGTTTAACATCGAGTTTGAAAAGATCTTCTGAGACATAACCCTTGCCGAGAGTCTTTCCAAACTTTCTAACTATTACGATTCTCCACGAAAATCTATATCAAATTTGGCTCTAGTCAACTTGACGCCAGATGAGATTCTTGCGGATCGAAGGAGCATGCAGACATCCTTCGAGTTATTTCCACACCGTAGGTAAGTTGAAGTACAACGGTACCAACTCCAAGCACCTTGGAAGTATGATCACTGCCTCGGTCACACACCTGCCTTCAACCTCTTTGTAGGTGTAGAACAAGTCTCGATGGACACAAATGTGAACAGAGCACCGTGTCAAGAAACCAAGAAGTAGGGTAGGATTTGTGACTTGGTTTACCTCGCTATCATGGCAACAAAGTCATCTTTGTCCCAAGTGTCAAGTCCTTCTCAACATTGTCGACGCGGCCTTTGCCTTTGTCTTTCTCTTAGGCTTTCGGCGCGTCTTTACCATGTGCCTGTGCTTATCACGCTTGTAGCACGCCCGTAAAACTGGTTTTGCAGCCTACTTCTTTCCCTCGCTTTTGTTCATCTGGACGAGGGCGCCTCAAGGTCCTCCTCACCGATTGCCTTAGCCTCCATCGGACTTTTAGCCTTCAACTCGCCCTTAACTCGAGCTTCAACTTGAGTCGAGCAACCATGCTTTCATGGTCATCTCCTTCGCTTGTGCTTAAGGTAAGATCTCGAACCCTTTCCATCCTTCCGCAATTTGTCAATTAAAATTGCAATGCAATATTGTTCAGCAGAGGCATACCTTCGGCGTGAACATCGTGCAACAGAGCTTGAAACTCGTGTACTTGAGGCATGATCGGTTTTAATCCACAATCTTGAACTCGGTGAGCTCGGTAACCACGAACTTCTTCGTACTAGCCTCCTCAACCGGATACTTTTGGTTAAGTGCCTCCCACAACTCTTTGGCGATCCTCGATCGCAAATACATTAAATAAAGCTATTATCAAGCCCATTTAACACCATATTCGGACACGTATAGTCGAACGATACCAAGTGTCGATTTCATACGCACTTCACGTCCGCTTCTTCCTGGAAGGAATAGGCGCCCGCCTTCACGCAGAAGCTAGCAAGCCCCATTGTGGTGATGTAAACATCATCTTATGCGCCCGCTTGAAGTCGACGCCGTGAAAATTGGCGGTTGTTGAGCCACGGAATGCGGGGTTCAAAGACCGGAGCCATGGTGGAACTACTACCGCTCCAACGGATCGAGTGGTGGCGAGGCGCCATCGATTGGTCGACATCTTCAATTTGCACGATCGTAACTCAACAGAGAGTTGGGCGGACTTTCTCGCCTTGCGATTGTAGATTGAATATTGGTTACAATATCGCAAAATTACAATGAAATGATTAATAATAACTATTACAAATGAGATGTCAAGATAACAAGAACTTATCAATAAGTCGCCTCAAGTCAACTTCGCCCGCAAGACGAGAAACGCCTCGGTAGTGCTCACGATCATGGCTCGTCCCCAAAGGTAACGACTTTCGCCTCGATCGTAGTAGCACCACAAACAAGTCGAGCCCCGCGAATCGGACGGAAACGAGACCGAACTCGAAAACTAAGAACTATGAGCTAAGAATGCAAGTAGAATGCTTTGTTTTGCTAGAGAGAATAGAATGTTTTTGTTGATTTAACTCTGAATGATGCACTATATATAGACTCCAAGAGGGATGTTCTAAGGTCACAATTGATGACAAACATCAATATTCCATTAACTCTTAACATCAAGAGTTGGAAATGAAAGGCCAAAGGCCATGAACCTCATTACTAGCAATTCCCACTCACAACCCATTAACTTCCAACATTTTATCCATCTCTATATAAAAGAATAGCAGATAAAAAAAATTGGATGCACGCACATATGTCATAACCATTAATAATGAATGCATACATTTCTTCTGCGTTATTTTGAGTGGTGGGAGTGTTGGCGACACGATTCTTTTCTTTTCTTTTTTCACAACCTTAAATATTACAATGGTTTGGCACACAGTTTTAGTGCTGCTCTTCCACTTGATTTTTTTTTCCTTTTGAGTGGAAAAAAAAGAGTATTTCTGATTTAATTCTTGTTAATTTTGAGGGATTTCACGCTCATTTGGCAATGATTCGGCGGGCTCTAGACAGTTGTTTGAGGGAGTAAGTTTATAATTATTAATCTATTTATAGATAGGGGTGATTATGATGAGAATATATTGTTTTAAAAAGGTCGAAAATGGTGAGAATCTATACATATAAAAAATAAGAATATATTTAGGGATGACAATGGATCAGATCTTGCTAGATCCAGATCTAAATTCAATTTTTTTTGCTGATTCTTGATCCGATCCAGATTCATTAGATCCAAAAAGTGATATCCACACTTAGATCCATAAGTTTAGCAGATCCATGGATCTAGACCAAAATCCATATATTTTCTCTTCTAAAATAAATCTTGATCAACTAAAATTTACAAGAACATCATAATAATCATTTAAATCCATAATAATACCATAATAATTATTTATAATTTTATAATCATCACTATATGAGTAGATGTTAGCTACAATTTATTTTGCTTTCATAGAAACAAATAATATTACAATGGTATAAAAAAGAAGCACACATATCTTAACAAATCGACTACCTATATCTAATACATATACAAGTTTTTCCAAATACAGAGTAAATTTTCTACGTTATTGACCTACCATTCAATTTCGTAAATCTAGTTTATCTCATTTTGACTAAAAAGTAAAATTATATATGTTAAATGGGTCAATGAGCCGGATCTGGATCTCAAAAATCAGAATTCAAATCCAGTTATAAGTTTTAAAAGAATGGTCCATATTTAATCCAGATTCCTCCTATTTTTTGAAGAGTACTCAAATCCTAAAAAATGATCTGAATCTACAGATTTAAACCGGATCTAAGATCCACTGTCATCCCTAAATATATCCTAACCATTAATCCAATTGCAATTTGTGGTCCAAATTTAATACAAATAGATTGATAATGTTAGTATTTTTTATTACATCCAAACGAAAAGGGTAAAAACAAATAATCTCTCAATCATAGTCTCTTTCACTCCTAACATCTCTCCTCATCCCTTAATTCTAGGGATTTATTTGCATATCTTCCAAATTTTCTACAATGTTTCAGTAGTTAATCATCACATTATTTATTCTTTGTTGCATTGATCCATGTGGTTTTCTTAAGACCATATTATTATGTAGCACAAATAACATGATTTCAATGCATCGACCTATCTTTATCAGCTTGTAGTACATATTTACTAATATATAGCATTTACTCCCTCCATCTCCAAAATTATTTTATAGTTTTCCTTTTTAGTACATCCTCCAAATTTGTTCATTTTTCATATGTGGAAACTACTCCACAAAATGCTTTCCACTTATTATCTTCAATAATACTATTTATTTACATATTTTATCATCCATGACCCACCAATATCTCTACTTATTATCCTTAACATCACCACTTATTTACATATTTTATCACTTATAGTCTGCCGGTAATTAATTTAATATTACACTAATGTGAGACTCTTACTCTACTAAAAAAATCAACAATTTATTAAAATCCGTATCAAATATTCTTAGGAATATATTTTGGGAACGGAGGAAGTATTTACTTTGCATAATTTATTATTGCACAAACTAAACGTCATGTAGCACATATTTAATAATACTCTGCACAAGACATTATTGAATAATATAATCAGATTATAGCACGTCATATAATTATATAATACATCGTACGTGAAAAAATAAAAATAAAATATCTAAACTAAAAAAATTCCATATTAGATGATACTAAATCCTATAAAATAGAAATAACCTACACATAAAATTTAAATTACTAATCTAGGGATGTCAATGGGTGGGTTTTACCCGGACCGATCCAAACCGCTCAAACCCATTAAAATTTAAAGCAATGGTTCGGTTCCTGTTCTGCCTGCACCGCTTTAGACCTGGACCGTTTAGATGCATAGTTTGATGGTCCGATCCGATCCGAATCTGGTTCTGGTTCCAAAACAAGAATCAATACTTATTTATTGGTTATGGTCCGAGTAAAACCCGTCTATTGACGAGCTTAAGTTTAAATAGGCTTGTCAATGATCTAGTTTTATCCATATCGATTCAAAATCACTCATAACACATTAAATTATAAAGCAACGGTTTCGGTTCTAGTTCTAGTTCTTTTTCGGTTCTGGTCCGGCTCGTTCCGCACCGCCGATCCCACCACTGAAGACCCATAGTTGATGGTACTGGTTCGGTCTGGATCCAGTGTCTAATGGGTCGGATCCAAAACTAGAACCATTACTTATTCATTAGTTCTGTTCCGAGTAAAATCCACTCATTGTCATCCTTATACTAATCTGCCTTTTATTTCTCATATATTTTAAAATCGTTGCATAACTAGTTATTAATAACAATACCTATAAAACTAATTTGTCCATCAATCCAAAGATTATCAAAAGTTACGATTTATTTTTATTCTTTTTACCAATATTTATATTTCTACATAATTCATCATCTCTTTCTCTCTCTCTCTCTCTATACATACATATATATATATATATATATATGAGAGTGTTAACGTGAGAACCATTTTATCGTGAGAACGTGAGATCCAAAAGTGATGAATTCACGGTGAAAGTTGATGAATCCACGAAAAAGTTATCGAATCCAAAAATGGAATTTTCGTCCTCATGGGATTCGAACCCGGTGAAAAATTCAATTTTGAATTCAAGAATTTTCTCAACGGATTCATTAACTTTCATAGCGATTTCATTTGATTCTTAATTTTTATGATGAAATAATAGGTCACAAAAATTTCCAATTATATTTTTATTTTCATTCTTTTGAAAATCTATTTGTCTTTTTAATTTGATTTCATTACACAGAATAATTCCTTCAAGCTATTTCACGAAATATCACCATAAGAAAGATTTTCCCAAATAATATTATTGTTAACAAATTTTGTTTTTAACCTATTTAAAACTCTTTCGAAAATAATGTTGGTAAACCAATAATAAATTTTTCTTTCCAAAAGTTCATATTACAATCATTTCTAGTAAGAACTTTGGACATAAAACGCCTTTATACCATCTAAAATCGATAGTTTTGACATCTTAAATTCATTAATTATTTATGAGTTTTATCTAATTGAAGCTCATTAGCTCCTACAAAATTTGTAAGTATTGTATAAATAAGAGTATTAACCGCATCGTACTCTTCTCTTTGAGTGATAGGTCAAATACACTTCAATTTAAAATTTTGCTTTTAGCTTCTTTTGAAATATAAAATCCCACCATCCTTGTAGTTGGTCGGTAAACCCAGAATAATAGCTTGAGCAATTTGCCTATCATTATTACCTTTTAATTTTGCCACAAGCATATATAAGCATTTGTTTTACAATAGTTTTTATCTCGATATTCGATTTTCCGTCTATGTTCCATTCGTGATAGATTCACCACCGAATTGAGCATAGTCTCCTTTTCTTCAATTTGAAGATCTATAGGAGTGGATTTTTGTAATAAGGTTTTACTATAGAGACATCGCAAGTTTATTAACTTGTAAATCGTCATCTCAAGAAGTTTCTTCGCTTTTCATATATATGTAAACATTTTATAGGAACATTCTTCTTCCTTTTCTTTTCCTTTAATATTAATTTTTGTAATCTGCTTATTAGACCTTCTAAGAACTCATTATCCTTTTTGAGTTTAATAAAAAATTTCCTTTTAAGATTAGGAGGTGGTTTAATCATAATAGTATTGGAACACTTTTCTTGATTTAGAAATTTTGGAGAAAGAATTTCTTCAATTCGTTGGTTTGATTTCCACTAGTATGAAGAGCGAGATTTGTAAAATTATTTTGTTATATAATATGATCAAAATCTCCTTTTCCAGCTTCGATTTTATAGGAGTTGCAAAATTTCTTTTTCTCCTTTTGTATTTGTATAGTAGAAAAGGGGATGAATCTCTGAGATTCTTTTCCTGTTTCATGTATTAATATTTTATATTTATTTTCTATAACATTTAAAAGTTTTCATCCGAGAAACTGAAATTCTTTATTTCTCAAGGAAAATAAAGGTTTTGTAACCTGATGAAAAATCAAGTTTAGAATTATTTTTAGACTCCACTCTTCGTATCTTTTAGAATATAAAGATTTTGTTTAGAAGAAGGGAATAAAGAAACCATTTTAGTTTCTCATAATTTTTGTTTTATTAAGACTTTTTGAATTTTTTCTGGAAAGAGTTATTACTAATAACTAAAACATTATGTCCTAATAACCTATATCCGAAAATGTGGGTGATCTGGATTTCTTTTAGAACTTCTACTTTGAATTTCTACTTTATATTCGGTTGAGATACTTGTTCGGAGTTTTAAAATTCCAAATACCGATTTTTCATAATCAACAAAGGAATAGAAGAAGTTGAACTTCTTGCCTCTTCGTCTGGGGTGAGCAAAATATCCGAAAACCGAATAACCGAACCGAACCAAACCGAAAAATCAAATTTGGTTCGGTTAATTCGGTTATTTCGGTTAATTCGGTTAAAACCAAATTAAAATTCGGTAATTCGGTTTTCGGTCGGTTCGGAATTTTTTTAACCGAATAACCGAAAACCGAATTATATATATATAATATTATTTATTTATTTATTTAAAATTATAATTTTAATATATCAATATCCTTAATCCTATTTATTTCTCTCTTTCTCCCTATTATATCAATATATAATATTTACAAAATATAATATTATTTATTTATTATATAATACTATTGATTATTTTGTATTATTTATTCATTATATAATACCATTGATTATTTTTTACAGAATATTATATATATATAACATATAAAATGTATTTTTATATATATTATATCAATATATAATATTATTTATTATTTATTTGAAAATATAAATTTTTTGTTAAAAATTGGTTTAATCAAAATAACCAAATATATTTCGGTTATTTCGGTTCGGTTACCGAATAAAATTCGGTTCGGTTCGGTTATTTTTTTGAAAAATTCGGTTAATTCGGTTCGGTTATTTTTTCGTCCGAAACCGACCGAATAACCGAATACTCACCCCTATCTTCGTCTATTTTAAAACGAATTTTCCTTTGTGATGAGAATTTTATCTCAAGATCTCCATCAACATATTGTATTATACTTTCGAGTTGTCTATTCTCTTCTTTTATTGGTGGAGCTACACTTTCTAATTTCGTGTTTCGAAGTGTAACTTGATTCCATTTTATTGTTTTAGGAATTGCAATATTACTTTTAGTAATATCTCATTAGAAAGAGGGTAGTTTCTCCTCTATTTGTACAAATCTCTTTAGATCTAAAATTAAATCTAGAAATTGTAGTATTCATAACTTTATAACAAATTCTATAAATTAGAACAAGATTTTCTGCTCCTTCTTTCATATTAAACCCTTCTGCTTTTATTTTTAATGTAAGGCATCCAAAATATTTGGATCATTTAATGATAATGGAAAATTGGGAAAATAAATTGAAGAAATTGGTCCTTCACAAAGTGAAGACTCAATTATCCCTATTAGGAATCTTCTAACCTTAAATGCCTTTGGTCTCGACCATAATTTAAGGCATCGACATTTAATCATTCTCTCGTTAATGGTTTTAATCCAATTTGGACCATCCCGAGATGTAAAATTTATATTTCGTTTATGAATTTCTATTAGACTTTTGATAAAAGATTGAAAGAATCATATCCTCCTTTAGAGGAATTGATTGTTCAATTGTTTTTATAACATAGTCGCTTTTAAAATCAAAGTTTCCATGTTTATAAATTTTGATTTAGATACATCCGTAATTTCAATCTTGAAGATGTTTTTCAAAATTTTCCATAAGAATAATTTCTTTATTCTTATCAGAGCTTGTATCAGTTGCTTTCTTCATTGAGAAAGTCCTAATTATCTTATCCATTAAAATCTATAGAAGATACTATCAAGGATTTATTCTTACCTTACCCTTCAGGCTTTACAGATACCTGACTTGAGGCGACTGCCCGTGTATAACTTCTTCAGATTTTAATTTTAAAGATAAATTAGCACATATAACTTGGCTCTGATGCGGTTAATACTCTTATTTATACAATACTTACAAATTTTGTAGGAGCTAATGAGCTTCAATTAGATAAAACTCATAAACAATTAATGAATTTAAGATGTCAAAAACTATCTGATTTTAGATGGTATAAAGACGTTTTTATGTCCAAAGTTCTTACTAGAAATGATTGTAATATGAACTTTTGGAAAGAAAAATTTATTGTTTGGTTTACCAACATTATTTTCGTAAAGATTTTAAATAGGTTAAAACAAAATTTGTTAACAATAATATTATTTGGGAAAATCTTTCTTATGGTGATATTTCAGCAGAAATAACTGCTGAAGGAATTATTCTGTGTAATGAAATCAAATTAAAAAGACAAATAGATTTTCAAAAGAATGAAAATAAAAATATAATTGAAAATTTTTGTGAACAAATAGGTCTTCAATCCGAACAAGATCCTAATAGGATTAAGAAAAACATAAATTTAGAAAAAGAAAAATTTTATTCAAAATTATTCTAAACAAAAGAAAGCAATTAAAAGAAGTGCTCCAAAAGAGTTAAAAATCATCTTCTAAAACCAAGAAACTAAACCTATTTGCCGGAAATGTGGAAAAATAGGACATAAGGCTAATAAATGTTATGTAAAAGAAAATCAATAATCTTAATATTGATGAGATTTAAAAGAATCTTTATGCAATATTCTTCTTAATGAAGAAGAAGGCGAAGAAGATATCTCCATTACTATCCTTAAAATGAGAATGAATCTTCAGAAATTTCAGAAGATGAATCTGAACAATCAGAATTACAAAATTGTGATTCAGATTGTGATTGTGATGTTTGTCTCATAAAATTTATGGGATTAAATATTAATGTTATCACTAAAGAAGAAAATTTTATTCTTGATCTAATAGACCAAATAAAAGATCCTATAGAAAAAAGAAAAGCTATAGAATATTATCTTTCTATCGCTCAAATTCTAAATCAAACGTCTCAAACTCGACTTACTAATAAGGTTAATGAACAAGGAATTATATTCCTATATCAAAATATTAGAAAAGGCTAATAAAAAGAAAGAGAGCCTACGATTTACGAATTAAAGGAGAAATTAATCGATAAAATCAAATAAAATTTCTTAATGAAAGAATTGATTTATTAAATACTAATTGGAGAATGACTCCACTTCATCCGATGAAGATGAAGAAAGTGAAAAATTACTCTTCTTGAAAAGATCAAGAAATAAATCAAATTAATTTTAAGAATCTAATTTGGATCAATAAAATTGATCAAATTCTTTCTCAAAATGGTATTCTAAAGTAACTCTTATTGTAAATAAAGAGTTTACTATTACCATTAATGCTCTCTTAGATACAGAGCAGATGTTAATTGTATTAGTGAAGGAATTATACCTTCAAAATACTATTCTAAAACTACTCGCTTTATAACAAGCGCTAATAAGCAACCTTTAATTGTTAATTACAAATTATCTCGATGTTGCTATTTGTAATTCGTGAGTTTGTCTCAATACTATTTTATTTTAATAAAAATATTTCTACACCAAGAATACTTGGTACTCCTTTTTCCAAATGTTATTCCCTATTAATAAAATTAATGAAAAGTGATTATTTACTAAAGTTAAAGGAAAAATCGTTCTTCCCATTTTCCTCTATTCCTTTAACAAAATCTATAAATGTTTTACAAGAAGTTGTTAAAATAAAAATAATTTTATTAACTCGTTAAAAGAAGAAATTAATTTTAAAACAATCAAAGAAAAATTAGTATCGAAAAAAATTCAAAATAAAATAAAAGAAATCCTTCAAAAATAAATACGAAATTTGTCTTTGAAGTTCCAAACGCTTTTGAATAGAAAAGACATGAAGTGTCTCTCCCATATATTGATAATTTCGATGAAAGAAAAGTTAATACTAAGGCAAGGCCAATTGCTATGGGAGAAAGATTATTAAAATTCGCAAAAAGAAGAAATTGATATTCTTCTTAAAAGGGTTTAATAAGACCTAGTAATAGTCTTTGAGTTGTCTCGCATTTTATGTTGAAAATGCCTCCAAATAGAAAGAGGAGCTCTAGACTAGTTATAAATTATAAACCTCTTAATAAGGCTCTTAAATGGATAAAACATCCATTACCAAATAAAAGAGATTTATTAAATAGAATGTTTTCGTGAAATATATTTTCCTCTTTTGATTTAAAATCGATTCTATCAAATTCTTCTAAAAGAAGAAGATAGATATAAAACCGCTTACCGTCCCTTTGGACATTTTGAATGGAATGTTATGCCATTTGGTTTAAAAATGCTCCAATGGAATTTCAAAATATTATGAATGAAATTTATAATCCTCATATGGATTTTATTATTTTATATATTGATGATGTTTTAATATTTTCTAAAACCATCGAAGAACATTTTAAACATCTTAATATTTTTATACAAACTAAAAAAGAGCTGGTTTAGCTATAAACCCTAAAAGGTAAAAATATTTCAAACAAAAATAAAATTCTTAGGACATTATATTAAAAATAAAATTATTATTCCTATTGAAAGAGTACTTTTATTTATGGACAAATTCCGTGATAAAATTATTGATTTAAATCAATTACAAAGATTACTTGGAGGTCTTAATTATATTGGAGATTTCTACCAAGATTTAGCTAAAGATCAGAATTATTATTTCAAAGGTTAAAAAGAATCTTTTACCTTGACTAATGATCATCTGAAGTCAGAAAAGAATAAAACAAAGAGTTAAAGAACTTCCTTGTTTATCAATAGCTAATCCGAAGCATTCAAAATAGTTGAAACAGATGCATCCGAAATCGGATATGGAGGAATTCTTAAACAAAAGAATTCAGAAAATTCTAAAGAATAACTTGTTAGATATACTTACGGTATTTGGAATAATGCTCAAATGAATTATTCTACAATAAAAATAATTACTTTCAATAGTAAAATGTGTTACTATATTTGAAAGTGATATTTTAAATAAAAATTCTTAATAAGAGTTGATTGTAAATCAAGCAAAAGATATATTAACAAAAGATGTTAAAATATTGCTTGAAACAAATTTTGCTAGATGGCAAGCTATATTAGCATGTTTTGATTTTGATATTGAACATATTTCGGAAAAATAATTGTTTACCGATTTTCTAACACGAGAATTCTTGCAGGACAAATCTTGGAATCAAATCGTGAGAAAACAAGCATTGGGTAAAAACCCATGACTAATTTAGTCAAAATCCAAAACCTAAAAGGATCAATTCTTTAAAAAGAAATTGAAGAATTACCCACAAATTGATTTTATTAAAGAATTTGAAAGCGATGAAGATGCATATGATATTCAATACTATCAAGATGCAATCTTTCTTCAAAAAGGATCAAAGATGAAATTAAATATCCATATATTATATCCGGATATTTAAATTGTTGTCCAATTGAAGATGACCTAAAAGTCTTTCTCCAATCCAAATCGCTTATACCATCTTAATAAAGATCTTCCACAAGTCTTTGGAAAAAGACTCGTGATTACTTTGAAGCAATTCTAATAGAAACTGGATCTGTTGAAATTCAACATATGGATCGCGTAAATAAAGAATTTGCTTTTCAAAACTTGTTATTAAGCGAATTTTGCTACCTTCAAACCGGGAATGTCTTCTCATCAAACAAGGCAACTTGATAATTATCAAGCTAATCCCAACTATTATAATTATTTTGATTATATCAAATCATGGGATAATATTTTCCTATATGAAAATAGTTCACGAAAACATTCGTGGTGGGTTAAGTTTAATCTCGATAACCCATTTCAAATAATACCAAATTGGTTTTTGACTTTCTTCTTTTCGTGGGGGGTAATGCCTATGATATTTCTAAAAGTTAAAGATATATGGATAAAATTTCATAAGGTTAATAACCATCTTGAAAGTCTTCCTGCAGTTCTACAATTTGCTAATCATTATACAATTCCATGGATTCTTGATGGGATTATAGCCGCAAGAACAAGCACGCTCAAAAATGATAAAATTCACTCCTACAATTCTTGTTAGGAGAATTCTCCTAAAATGGTGGCCTAAAGAGAATTTCTTTGTCGAAGGTAAAACCTTTGATAGAAGAGGAATTTTGACAGTAAAATCTGCTAGTCCAGATATTATAAAAAATCTTATTGCACAAACTCCATCACATGAGTCTTTATTAAAAGATTTATTGCACAGAATGGATAAAGAATCAGTCAATCTTTTATTAAAAGAAGTTTTGGATCCGAGAATTCTCAAGCAAAATGCTCAAGTTCGACGGAACCATCTTCATCGAGACCAAAATTATCAAGATACTTTGATGGAAGATAATGATGATTTCAAGCTCAAGATCCATTTGATGCATTCGTTTTGCTCTACAAGGAGAACTATCCCCAAAGTAATCAATCGGACGAATGCAATGACGGATGAATTTGATGACGAATGCAATGACGCCCTCCCACCATGTGATTTGTGACCCAATGATTAACCTTTTGACTTTTGGAAAATACTCTCATTTATGTGCGTGTGCTTCAATTTGTGGAGTGTCCACTTTGTAAAATAGTGTGCTGAAAATAAGTGGAGTGAAGTGTCCCACTTTGTAAAAATTAGTGCTGTGTGTTTCCACTTCATGTAGATGTTTGTGTAGCGTGTGTTTATTTTCCTCTATAAATAGGTTTGTGTAGAGGATAGAAGAGCACGCTTGAGTTTGCTCGCCCCCTTCTTCTCTCCTCTCTCTCTCTAAATCTTTGTATTCAAGCTGCTTTTGTGTTGAAGTTGTTCTGAAGAAATATTATGTAAGTTTTAAATTTTATGAATATCTCTTGTAATCCTTTTGCAGTTGGTAATATCTTTTATGCTCAATATGATTATGTAATTGTTAAACAACAATGTTATTTTAAAAGCCTACGTTATAAAATAACAAGAACAAAGGTTCTTATAAATTATATTGAAGAACAATTAAATAATCCAAATATTGATGAAACATCAAAAAATTATATTTATATTCCGCAATTAAGAAGAGCCAAACAAAGTCTAAAAGCCTTTGAAAATCAAGGTTCTTATTACAATGCTTATATATATGAGATGATAGGGTATGAGATTAATTTTATATTCTCTTTTATATTACATTTTGTATTTTAACGATATCGTTGTACACATAGGCGAATCTAGGGGGTAGCTGCACCGGGCTCCAGCCCAGTGCAACCCCCAAACTTTTTTTCTTCCGTTTATGTATTATATTAAACCCAATTCAAAATTAGTCCAGTCTAAAAAAATTAAAACAAAATTTTTATTGTTGAATTTTCTTATATTTTTGACTCATGAGAAAAGCCCATAAGAAGGATATAAGAATGAAAAGTGTCAACCATCATTTTTGAAGGGAGAAATTGAAGTAGCCAAAACAGAAAAATCCGTAACCTTTTTTTTTCCTCTCGAATTTTCAGTGCGTAGATTCAGAAAAATTCCGCTTTCTGAGGATTGAACCGTTAGATCAGTGTGATTTTTGGACAGAAGCTTCGCAGGATCCGGGCCAACGTTTTGGATGGTGAAGATCGAATTTTGAGTTTCAAGGTCGGGTTTTGTCGATCCGAATAGAGGAGAATTTCTGGTACTATTTTTCTTGATCTTTGCTCGATTTTGATTCCATACATCTTGATGTGCTTATTTTCGAGTGTATGATATTTTGTATGCCTCTAATATAATTTAGAGAAGATTGTGTACTGTTCCATTGTTGATTATAGTGGATTTAAACGACTCTAGTAGTCCCGTGATTTTTTCTTCTCTTTCCTTTTAAAAGGTTTTCCACGCTAAAATTTTGTGTCTCCTTATTATTGTGTGCCTACTATTTTAACGCGTATATTGATGCTTTTGGAATACCCTATTTGTCTGAATCCTCAAAGGTTCATACGAGTTGGAAAAATTAGCTAAACAAAGTTGTCATATTCTTCCTCAGCGCTGCATTTGCTCAAGTGTTTGCTGATATTGCTCTCTGCTTATTCGAATCAGTCAAAGTTCAAGTTAAATTGCAGCCAAATTTTGCCAGTGGTTTGGTTGATGGATTTCCAAAAGTTTACGTTAAAGATGGGTTTATATTGAAAGAAATTTTATTAAAAATATAAATGTAAACTCAATTATTGATGGATTTTGTATATTGAAATCTCATGAAGACAACTTATGAAAATATAGAAATATTTTAACATTTATGATATTTAATACTCAAGTATTTATTTTCACCCACCCATCATCAACTTCGGATCCGCCTTGGTTGTACATATCATTATGTGTAATTATTACACTGTATTAAGTGATATTTGTGTCTTTACATACCTCTCATGGCAAATTAAATATACATATGAAATGACATATCTAATATAAGAATAACTATTAATAATTATACAAAAATATGTTCTCAAATTAAATATTGGCGGTTTAAATATATTAGTTAGTCATTAAAATATTATAATACATATGAAACCAATATCAAATTAATTAGTGAATGATTTGTTGGATAATTTAATATTCGTTAGTTAATTAATTCCTTTAAATTGATTTTGCATACAATTTCCATATAAAATACTTAAAGGATTAATTAGTCCAAACTCTAATTTATATAAATTAAAGAAAATCGATTCAATAAATTACAGTTCATACAAATCGATTTAATTAAATTATAAAAATATTATGTCTCTCTCTCTATATATAGGGTTGAGTTATAATAAAAACCTAAAAATCAATGCACTTTACGTATAAAGTTAATGTATTTTATGTATAAAACTAATGCACCATTGAGTTCTGATAAAAGACAATACTATGCATCAATATTTCGTAGTGCAGTAACTTTATACATAAAGTGCATTAACTTCGTAAATAAAGTGCATTGGTTTTTAGGTTTTTACGAAAAAATAGGTTTTTATTTGAACTCTTCCATATATATATATATATATATATATATATATATATATATAGAGAGAGAGAAGGAGGATCAAATAGTACCGCCTGAGATAGTATGTAGTAATCAATCTCATCCATTCATCTCATAGATCCTATGGTTCAGAATTTTTCGGACATTTTTAAGCTTAATTTCGCTGGTTTTCGCTTCACTAAGGGTAGATTAGTAATTTGATTTGTTATGTGATTGCGAAAAAAACAATGCATTTAGTTGAACTGGATAATACATTCAAATGAAAAAAGATGCATGCAGTTGAACAGAATAATGCATGTGATTGGAAGCTCGTGCCTAGCTCGCGGACGCGCCCAGCGTGTGCTCGTGCTCGTGCTCGCGCGTCGATCCGGCGCTCATTCGCGCGCTCATTGGCCTGCATTTTTACATTTTGTTAAATGCATGAATATGTTTTGTTAAATGCATGGACATGTTTTGATCAATGCATGAACGTGCTAAGTTAAATGCATGTTTCTGTTTCGTGGAAACATGTATTTTTTTGTTTTGTTCAATGCAGTTTCATGTTTTGTTCAATGCATTTTTATGGTTTTCGACACCAAATCTCTCATCCATCATTCTCTAACAATTATGTCGTCTCTTTCACTGATTATCGGCGAATTCGCCATGAACCACCGTTATAACCACCATCTTTCTCGATTCTTTAATCAATTTGATAGATATCTATCAAATTCATCTTCTATTTTTTTCTCAAACCATCAATTTTGTTCCTCAATTTTTTTTCTTCTTTTTCTTTCTTTCAAAATCTGTTGTTTGTAGTTTTTTTTTTGTATCTTGTTGCTGCTGTTCGTCGGTGTTGCCGCCGTCGGTGTCGTCCGCTGCCATCAAGGAGGAGAAGAAGACTGATTTGTTTCTTCCCATTATGCCCCTTGCGAAAATTAAAAAGAAAAAGAAAAGAAAAGGAGCTGCCACATATCAGCTTGTGGTGTGGCCACATGTTCAAAATGTGTGGTCTAAATTGTGTACTACATACTATCTGGGGACTGGGTACTACGGGAATCCAACCCTATATATATATATATATGGGATGGTTAACGTGAGAACTATTTTTATTGTGAGTACGTGAGAACCAAAAAATGATGAATTCATAGTGAAAGTTGATGAATCCGCTGGAAAAGTTACTGAATTCAAAAAAATAGAATTTTCGCCCCTCATGGGATTCGAACCCGGATGAAAAATTCTAAATTTTTTAATTCAGTAACTTTCTCAATGGATTCATCAACTTTCATGACGAATTCATTTGGTTCTTAGTTTTTAGGATAAAAATGGTTCTTATTTGAACCAAATCTCTCTCTCTCTCTCTATGTATATATATATAGGAATGTGATCAAATACAAACTAATATTAAAGTATAAAATAAGAATAATTTTCAGCCCTTGATTCGTGAAGATCTACAGTGAATTTATCACATTAATTGATGAATTCAAACGTCTGGGTTCGAATCCTATTAGGGGCGAATTTTTATTTTTCTGAATTCAGACACTTAATTACATGACGAATTCAGACATTTTCACGATGAATTCAGACAGTTTCAAGAGTTCGTAGTTTATAGGTTAAAGATGATTTTACAATAACCACTCCCTATATAGCATTTACTGAAACTTATGCATGGTTTTCCAAATAGGCTAAACCATGAGACATGCTTTATTTTCCACCAGAAATTTACGTTAGTCAGTAGCAGAAGCAGTCATTCAAATTTTGAGGCATACACACAAAAATATACATAGTAACAGACATGCATGACACGAACCCAAAATACACACAGATATACATATACCTATATATATAGAAGTGAAAAAAATATTTTATTCTAAGAACGGAGAATAACAAAAATAAGTTATGAATCAAATTAATTTATTATGCAAGTTGATGTATCCATTGAGAAAATGATTATACCAAAAAATTTAGAATTTTTGCCCGAATTTGAATCCTAACGAAAATTTTATTTTCTTTGATGTAGTAAATTTTCCGACAGATGCATCAATTTTATAGAGAATGCACTAAAATTTGGTTCTCCATTCTCACGTTAAAAATGACTTTCATGTTAACCCCTATACATGTTATACATATACATATGCATATACATATAAAGCGAGAAAGGAAGTAGAGAAAGAAATCTCATGCAGAGGAGTTTTATGGCCGGCATGGATAAGGACGTAATATATTTGTTTCATTAACCGAAAACAAAAAGTTATTTGAATTTATTTGGCTCTATATATATCACCCCTCGTCCCATACCATCATCACCTCAACAAAACTAACTCTCTCATCTATTCTTGCACTCCATTATTATTAATTCTATATATTCTGCAAAATTCTAGCAATATATTATATTCTCCGAAAATATCATTAATAATGAGTCAAGGCAAAGCTTTGCATTTGGTGTTTGGATTTCTCGGTAGGTTTTATTTCTTCTTCGAATTTTTTTTACTTGAATTTCTGTTCTTTGCTGCTGCAGTTTTCTGACAGCATTAATTTGATCAATCTCGTATTTGGTTTTAGGGTATGCTACTGGTTTGTTTTTGTTTCTCTCTCCATCGTGAGTGCTTTGCACACTTTTTTGCATTTTGTTACTTTATTAATTAATTATTTCATGTTTGGAATTAATAATTGTGTTAATTTTGGGAAATAAATGAAGGGTTACTTTCAAGAGGATCATCAAGAACAGATCAACTGAGCAATTCTCAGGCATACCATACGTGATGACATTGCTCAACTGTGTGCTTGCTGCTTGGTAACTTTTATTCCTCCAGAATAAATCCGGCCCCTTTTAGTAAAAGAGACAAGATATTAATCACGTTGTCAAGATTCAAATTTCTAAACTTACATCAGTTTAGTAACCTGACTTAATTAATTATCTATGTACATGAATGCCCCTAAACCCCTTTAGTATCATTTTATATATAAACCTTATTATTAATTATAATATTTGGATCATTTAAATGCAGGTATGGTTTGCCTTTCATTTCCCCAAACAATTACTTAGTTTCTGCAATCAATGGGACTGGAGTAGTGATTGAGTCAGTTTATGTGCTGATTTTTCTTGTATTTGCACCTAAGAAGGAGAAGGGCAGAATCATTGCTCTTCTTTTTGGCATTCTTGCTATATTTTCTACTGTCTCTTTGGTTTCCATTTTTGCCCTCAAACAGGAGAAAAAGAGGCAGATATTTTGTGGTTTTGCTGCAACAGTATTCTCCATCATAATGTATGCTTCTCCTCTCTCAGTTATGGTAAGATCTCTCTTAATTGATTTTCCACTAATTTTTCCATATAATTTCATGTGCTCTTTCTTGATTATCCTTACGTTTTGGGATGAGCAGAGCATGGTGATCAAAACCAAGAGCGTGGAGTATATGCCATTTCTCTTGTCACTGTTTGTCTTTCTATGTGGGACTTCCTGGTTTATTTATGGCCTCATTGGCAACGACAAATTCCTCTATGTGAGAAAAATTCTTTTCCCACCCATGGATCATTTTAGTACAATATATAATTATGCGCTATATGTGAAGAAATGATCATTAGATTAAAGTAAGGGAAAATACACAATTTTAATTTGATAAATTGACTTTGTGACAATTTTAGCCTAATAAACGAATAATACCTCAATCAAGCCTAATGAATTGATTTTGGAAAATTTTAACCCGTAAATGATTTTTGGCACCAAAAGTACAGTCTGCGTCGAAAATGACGTATAGAACCATGAGTTAGAACGTAGTTGAAAATTATTTACGGGCTATTTGTTATTTCCGATGTCAATTGTGCTTTTTGATGCCGAAAAATCACTTACGGACTAAAATTATCATAAAATAATTCATTAGACTTGATTAAGGTGTTATTGGTTGATTAGGCTAAAATTATCACAAAGTCAATTTATTAGGCTAAAAATGTGTATTTTCTCTAGTTAGGGCATAATCTGTCAAAGGGCTAGGCCAAGCCCGAGACCACTGGCCCAAAATTTTTCTAGCCATGGGGACCCGAAAATAAGTTGTGCATAAAATTCCAGTGCAAATTGTCCAATTTGGTGGGCCCGGCCCAGTACAAAATTAGATTTTGCCACTTTTGATAGCTCTCATAAATGTGAAGGATTTATTTTAGTTAGTAATAAATTTCAAAAACTAATGGCGCTATTTTTTTATATAATTATATTGCAGATTCCTAATGGATTTGGGTGTTTTTTGGGAGCAATGCAATTGATTTTGTATGTTATCTACCGGAAGAACAAAGATGATGATGCGAAGAAACCTACAATCGATGGGAACTTGGAGATGGGCCTTGCAAACCCTCAGCAGCCAACCTATGCTAAAAATGTTCAACCCTAATTACTCTTTCAAGAAAAAGAAAAGAGAAAAAAAATCCCCCAACTTATCTTGTTCGAAAAGGGGAAACTCTCCCCGAACTTATCTGATCCTTTCTATGTATTGTATCTTAAAATTATGATACGAGTTGAACTCATTGGTAGAAATGAATGTAATAAGTTGGGGTTTCATAGCTGGAGTTAACAATTGTGTTCTGCACGGCCATGTTTGGATGGCTTATTTATACCGTGGTTTAAAGTTATATATAATTCCAAATTCCAATACTATGTAACACATATGTGCATGGTGATGATCAGGACTTCATGATGAATAATATAAGTCTCAAAATTAAAATACAATGCGAATTAGAAGATCATAATTACCTTTCTCTCTCGACTTCATCTAGAAACAAAGCAACAGAGAACTCTTCAAATCAAACCTCTTGAACCATCATGCATCAACTGAATTTTACCTTCAATTTTTTATTTTTTATTTTACTTTTAGAAAACAAAAAAATGAATTTTTCCATATCAATTCCAAACATCTTCATCATCAAATCCACCATGGTTGTCGTCGTTCCTCGTTGTTTTTCCAACTTTGTCGGGGCGATGACTGTGGAGACCACCGAATGATGGGTGGAGAAAGGATCGTCGTAGGAGGAACGAAGATCAACAGAGACTTGAAGCATTGTTACAGTGAGGGCGCTGGTCTTCACATCACCGAAGGGGGATGAGTGAGTTGATGTGGTGGCAACAATAGGTGCTGCAGGCGTCGACAGCTTGCTCGCTGCCAAAACTTACGAGAATGAGGCAACGGGTGAATTGTTGATTTTGGAAAAAATTTGGGGTTTTATCTATTTGTGAAATTTCTGTTCTAATTAAGTGTAGAATGGAATGAGATAGTGGGAGTCTGAGAAGGAAGGTCACCGGTAGCAATAGGTGGATAAGGGAGACCGCATTAGTTGGGGAGGGGAGGCTGCACATGGGTGATGTTAGGTAGGGGTGTCAAACGGTTTTGGTTTCGGTTAATCAACCGAACCGAACAATTCGGTTAACCAAAACCGACAAATTTAGTTATTTGCCTCGGTTTGCCCGAGTTGAAAAAAATTCGGTTATTGGTTAACCGATAACCGAATCTGTCGGAACCGAAAACCGAAAACCGCTTTTTATTTTTAATTATTATTTCAATTATTAATTAATTAATTAAAATTATGAAAATCAATTTTAATTATTACTTTATTAATTATTGTTAAATATTTTATCTATTTTAATAAGTTTCAGTTTTAATTATTATTTTATTTATTTTAATTATTATTTTATTTGTTTTATTATTATTTATTTGTTTTATTATTAATTAATTTTAATTCGGTTTTCGGTTAATCAAAACCGAACCGCGGAATCGATCGGTTTTCGGTTAACCAAAATTTAAAACGGTTCGGTTTCGATTCCCAATTTTTCAGAAATTTGGTTTGCTAATCAAACCGAACCGCTTAGACACCCCTAATGTTAGGTTTTTCGAAATTGGGAAGGGAAGCTGCATGAGTTTTTTAAAGTTTTTTCATCCACGCCATCGCTTATAAGTGATGTGTTTTTTTTTTTTTTAAATTATGTGTATCCATGTCGACATGCCACATCAAGCTCCCGCAGACACATCAATCTTGAGCACCGAATGTCTTTTTTGGGACATAAAGTGATAATGTTGTAAACGATGAGTATTATTTTGTAAATATTTTACGGTGGGACATAAAATAGTATTTACCCAAATAATAATTATATTTGTGCCAATTGTTGAAAAAATTCTAATCTGTTGGAAATAATTGTATCTTAACGTGTGTAGAGTCGGCAAAATGAGCCCGACCGAAAGTCCGCCTGTTACCCGTTTCAGTTGGTTTGGGCTTAAAATTAAAGCCAAAAAATCGCCTAAAAGCACTGAAAAACCCCAGCCTCACGTGGCTTGGCCAAAAGCACTGGGTTTCGGACTAAAACGCCCACCCTATATTCTATATAGTGGCAAATATTCGAAAGGGATTTGAAGATGAAATGTCAAAAATCAAAGATGACTATTCCTCAAAAATGGAGATGCTTCAGGCACGACTTCTCACATTAGAGGATCATAATATAAAAGTAAGTCGACATTATATATCCCATTTACATTATAATATATTTTATAACTCATACTTTATATTATAATATGCAAGGTATCCGGATCTTTCAATTCTCGCATACAAGCTTTCAATAATGGGTCATCATCGACGGAGTTATGGACATGAACATGCGAAACTTGAGTGTCGCAAATGAAACTTTGAGGTAAATGATCAAAATTTTAATAATATTTCTATTGAATTTTAGCCTTTTTGTAATATTATCTTCGACCAATGTATTAGATGAGAGAAGAGATGAACAACTCGGATGAGAATAATATGAATATTCGTTTAGATGGTGTACCTATGCAGGTATTGTTATATCGATTGTAATTTTGAATTAATTTAATTTTTATATGTATGAAATATAATTTATTTTGTTGAATCTTTGTAGGAACAAGGCAAAAGTGTAACAAGGAAAAGCAAGAGGAAGATGAAATGACATTGAGTGTCACATTATCGTTTACGGGATTTGCATTCTTACATAGCTAGATATTTAGACTTTGATATTTGATGTTAGATTTTTGAATAATATAGTAGACAAGTCGATCAAATGTTATGATATTTCCAATTTGATATTTCAAAAAGATATTTATTTCTATGTTTTTACTAATTGATATGCTTCTTCATTCCAGTGCCTAAATTCATTAATGATGCATTATTTATGAATACGACAATAAAATTACTCAATTAAGTGTCGTATAAATATCGAATTATGAGATAAATAATAATAATAATAATAATAATAATAATAATAATAATAATAATAATAATAATAATAATAATAATAATAATAATAATAATAATAATAATAATAAAGTGATGCAAATTGTGTTGTATATTTGTGACTTCAAATTATCTTTTTACAACAAATATTTTATAATAAAGTGATGCAAAATGTGTTGTATATTTGTGACTTTAAATTACCTTTTACAACAAATATTTTATGTTGGAATACTATGCGACATTTTATCTATGACGTAACATGTGTCGTACAAAACTACATCACATTAATTATAGTGTCACAAATTAGAACATGTCATTTCATTTAATGTCGTACAAGTGATGCAAGATTTACGACATAATAATAAAGTGATGCAAAAGGTGTTATATATTTTGTGACACTTTATACAAAATTTTACAACAAATATTATACGTCGCAATATTATACAAAACTTTAAATATGATGCTACAAGCATTGTAAAATTTCACATCATATTATTGTAATGTCACAAACTATTGTTGCAAATTATGAGGCATCGTTTCAATTAATGTCACGACGAATGTCGCAAATGCACATGCATCACTGAAACTAATGACGAGTAATGTGTCGCGAATTTTATGCGACAATATTTACGTGAAGCACAAAGCGTCGTATATATTGCGTCATTACTGAAAAATAATGTCGTAAATTTACATCATCACTTTTTGCGACACAATCCAACGTGACGCAGGAAATGTCACAAATTCGCTTTTGCGACATAAAAACAAAAGTTTGCGACATATTTTCCATGTCGCAAAAGGTCATATTTCTTGTAGTATTAAATATACATGTTTATAATATTATTTAATATACATATCTATAATTTTTTAATAATATTAATTATATTTTATATAATTATTTATTTTATAGTAAAATTTTCTTACTAATTCACATACTGGTCAAGAAAATAAATTTTTTTGAATTGCAACATATCAAAATTCTAAAAAAAATAATAACCTCATAAATAATTCAAAATAATTCTTAAGAGAAATGATCTCCAAAAATATATAGATCGATGATTAATGATATGTAAAACTATGTTAAATCCTTGATCTTAAATATATACTATATAATTAATTTATTTTTTCTATTATTTTAGACATATAAGTGAGATTGACGTTTAATAATATTATTTACCTTTAATTTGTAATTACTAATTTTCTCCTTAAATTAAAGATTTAAAATTATACTTTAATACAACATCATCATATGAATACATAAATATGTCAATATATACAAGAAACATTATCATAAGAATAAGTAAGCTCAATATGTTCTTATCACTGATTCTTTATTTAAGTTAATGAGTTATGCGATTTTAATTATGTACTTAATTTATTTATTTATTTTGAAATTTAAAATATTAATTTTATATATTAAAAAATTAGAAAATGATCTAAAAAAAGCCCACTCGCCCGAAAGCCCGCACGGGTTTGGTTTGGGCTTCATATTTTTAGGCCCAAAAAATTTTGGTTCGGCCCGACCCAGCTCGAAAAAATGTAAAAGCCCGACGGGCCTGGGGTTGGGCCGACCCGATCCGCTACTTTGCCAGCTCTAACTGTGTTTTCATTAGATCGTAAAACCTTGATGATAGCCCTATTAATGTAACTAATGCTGCTCACTTGTTCTGGAGTTAGGCATTTTTATTACATGTTTCAGCAGAAGAACTACCAGCTTGGACAGATCCAAGACTGAAGGAGTTCAAGCAGTATTGAAGTCAGCCATACAGATAGGAGTATCAGTACCAACGTAATTGATAGAAGCGTAACTAAAGGATCGCGTATTGAAATTTGGTTTGAAATAATATTTTGGTTAGATCACAAAATCTAACTGAAAATATATGCAAAATATATCTTTTCGATGATAGTCACTGAAGATTTATCTGTTAGACACTCATCTGTTAGGAAGCTAAACTTAGCTTAGAAATGTTCTTTGTCTGAGACATTCAGTTAGAATCCAAGTCAGACAAGAACCAGTTAACTCATGAAAGAAAAATACTCAAGGTCGGAAGCATCAAAATCGAGTCAGCGAAGTCAGAAGCAGCAGATAACGTGCTTAAAGTCATATTAGCTAAAGCATCGTAAGAAGAGCTCAATGTTAAAGACCAAGTCCGAATCGATACGTTGAGTTCAATAAAAGGATTCAAAGAAGCCCGATAATCGTGAAACTGATGATCAATGTGACATTAGATAGTCTAAGTCTGACATGCATCAAAAGATCAGAAAACCTCAAGGACTTAGATACTCGCTTAGCAAATCTAGAGTCATTCGCAACCTTGTCGCATATCAGATTGCTTAAAGATGAAGTTAGAAGAAGTTTGAGAAATTCAACACGGATCAAACATGGACTCATAAAGACCAAGATGGACGCCGATGAAAAGACATAGATCGCCTAATGAAGAAGACTCAAATCAATCGATAGTTTGCTAAACGCATCTATCTCGACTCATAAAGGAAAAACACAAGACGATAACTCCAACGATTGTATTTTCAATAAATAGAGTTTGAATTTCAAGCGGCTTCTTCCAATGATAGTTTGAGTTCGAACCTCTATAAATACAGACTTTCTCTTTGGAGAAAATACGAGAGTGATTCTTGTGTGCCGTGCACCAAGTGTTGGAAGTTGGATGTCTTAAATAAAGAATACACAACTCCCCATCCAACTCAAGAGACTTGAATAGAATTCGCTACAATGAATACTACTTAGGTCCAATCTCCCACATATCTAAGCTGTTTTGCAATGTAATATTAGTAATAGAGCTTATATGAGTGTTACATATCTTTATATTTGTTCTTCAATGTAAAAGTGCATTCAAGATATTTGAAATGTAGTTCAAACCACCAAGTGAGGACAAAAGTTAGAATTAAGTCGTGAGTAAACAACAAGGTGTAGGTGATTGAGCAGAGACAATGAGTAGCCCTAATGTGAACGGGTGAAAGCGAAGGTGAAATGGTCGGCCTAATAACCCAGGTCGATATCTCGAGTAGCTCGAGATCGATCTCTAAAGTTAATCGAGATCTAGATACTTCCATTGAAAGTAAAAATAAGGAAATTCTTAGGTTAATTAAAATTCACATGTTCCTGTGCTCATGGACGTAGGAGGATTTCGCGAACCACATTAAGTCATTGTGTCTTTTATCGCTTTGTTATTTGTTGTTTTGTTTTCCATATCTAAACACAACATATCTAAGTGAACTCGGACTCAATCGACCACTCACTCGAGCCTTACTTCTACATGTATATAATCTTATGTTTTGTCTTGCTTATGGTTTCTTTCATCTTTTCTGTTCCACCACCTTTCCGAACACATACTTTGAGCTTCAATACTGAGATCACTGACTGACAATTCTTCTCATCAACGAGAACAACTATTGACACAGTCACATTTTCTTAAAGGTTGAAGAAGACTGAAAAGTTTTTAGCCAGGTGTTTCTCCCAATACACCTAAACCACATTCATGGGAACACCACCAACTAAGGCCAATAAACACAGAATGAAGTTCGGCTTACAGAAATGATACGATAGGGGACTCAACACGATTCTCTAGAGCCATAACTGTTCTCCAGTACCGCCAAGATAGATTTGTGAGCTGGATCTGTTCATACCTGGGCCCTCTGAGCTAGAGCTCAGGGATACCTTTAAGTCGTTCCCAAACAATTTCGCCCGTCATACAAAAGAAGTGTCTATAAGGTAGAACTCGTTAACTTACAATACTTGTAACTATCTAATACCCGCATGTATAATTGGAACCATTTCACATGTCATCTCCACACAACATTAAGTACGAATCTTCTGACAAACTTGTAGGAAAAATTGTGCACTTTTTTGGTGCCCTAATCCTTGCACCTGAATATATTCCCCTACAAAAAGATATAGTTATCCATTTGTTCAAGATAATAAGTCTAATATGCCCTTCATGTATGACACACTAGAAATACTCCACTTATCCACTTGCAAGGTCGTACGTGCTATTTTCTTTCGACACTTATACTTTGAGAACTTATTTCTATCAGAATCTAACTTGAGTATCAGAGTCTATCCCTGAAGGACCCATCGGGCTCTGTTTTGCAGTTCTCGCAATGGTCCGAGTTTGATGTGTTCATACCAAGGTGTTCCAAGAGCTCATTAACATCCATATTAGACGAACTTGTCTTCGTTTCACTTGATACAAGATAAACTCTTTCTTTTTTTGTTAGATCTTCAACCTTGATCTAACAATCTTATTAAAATTACTAAAATAAATGTTTTGTAATTCATTGAAATCGTTATTAAAGATTTCAAAGTATTATACGAGCTTTTGAAGACTGGTCTCACCTTTTATTTTGGTATTAGTTGTCTTGTTATATCATTTTGACCTTATTAGGAGACCACCATGTTGTGAAGATCGCCTATCTATAGTGAAAATTTTTAATTGCAAATGCATCATTTTACAATAACTTCTTTCTTTGCATCTTCACCCTTTTTTATGGAGCCATTAGTTTTGTTGTTGTTCTTGCTCCTAGATTGTTGAGGGACGATGCAAAAATTATAAAAACAATAATTTTAAATATTTCAGGAATATTATGAGATATTACTTTTCCAATATTAATATCATACAAGATATGCTCCTTTTAATGTTGGAACACATTTCAGAAATATTATGAGATATCACTTTTCTAATATTAATTTTAAGATATACCTGTTGAGGCCGGTTTGGCCGCAATTGCGGTGGTCAACTCAAGTTTCAGATAAAATTGAGCCCCGGGATATATCTACAACCTATTTATTATATATTAATCTATTTTTTTATAAATAATTTGAGGTCAATGATAAAAACTGTTTTACATTTGTAATTAGAGGTTCACATTTTTTTTGTCCCATCCTGCTTTCTCATTTCATTATTTTTTTAAACTTTTACTTGTTTTTTTTTACTTTATTATTTTTCAAGATGGTTTTCTTAAAAACGGTGTGCTCAAGTTAAAGAGGGTAAATTATTGGATCTTGTCAACCTTTTGTGCTATAAATATATTCCACATAAAAATAATGATGAAGTGATGTCTATCCCACACAAAAACATATACATCCACAAATTAGAACCCACACCAAAGTCTAATTCTTTTGCCTTCTACGTGTTATAATTTTTTTCCCACTTATTCAGCACTCTAGTATTACATAATGGTGTCTAGTTTTCACTTTTTACTACAACATTTTTTGTTTTTTTTGTATATTTTCATTTTTTTTATTTACCTATTGAAATATGATATGTTCCATATCCATCAAAAATTTGTATTGCTTTTGGTAAAATGTATTTTAATAAATTATAATAAGTAAAAGTGAGTAGAGATAATAACTGAATATTTAACAAGAGTAAAAATATGAGTCATCTGTGATTTCTTATAAATAAATAGGTAGACTGAAGGTAAAAATTATGTATTGATATTTCTAAAGTTAGAACAAGTTTTTTATGGATGGAACAACTAAATTAAATTTATATTTTTGATGGATATATGAAGTATATATTTATATATAGAATATTAAAAGAATTTGATAACAAGATTATATTAGTGCAATAAAAAAAATACGAGAATTAATAAAATTTAGTAACTATTTGGATAATAACAGAAAAGATTTTAATATCTATCATAGAGAGAAGAAGAAGATTGGACTTGAGACTAGTGAGAGAAGAGCTGGAGAAAGAATGAATTGTGAGAAAATATTCAATCCGATCTAAACCGTTTTGACGTCCGCCATAAAAACCTGAACACTGAAAACTCTCCTTCTCCCTTCTCTGTTCCATCTTTCTCCCTATAAAAAGTTCACTCAGTAAAACTGTGTATTTGATTTATAGCAGACTTTTGGCAGCTATCTGTACTTACACACTTCAACATATCTATTGATTGTGTAGTCGAAGGGAAGCTAAATTGATGAATTTGATTTAAGCGACTCTTAAAAAAGAGTAAAGAATAGTGAGAGTAATTTAATCTCAATTTTGTGGATTTGAGTGACGCCAGCGTTGAAATCCTTCACTTTGGTATTGAAATCCTACTTCGGTAAGTATTTGCTTCATTGCCATGTTTGTTCTCTAAATTTGAATTTTTGTTTGCCATAAAGTTCTGATTTTTTTTTTGTTCTGACAATTAGTGATTTGTTGTCTATTTTGCATGCGCAATTCAGTAATGCGTTGGATCGAGTGCTTTTTTCTTTTCTTTCCGAGTAGATTTAGGGTTTGATCAGCTATTTTCTTTCCCATCTTTTCTTGATATTTTCGTATGGTAGATTTAATTAGTATCAAATTTTGCTTCTTATCTAGTTCCTTAATATGTTCTCTCACCCATATTTTACTTATTTATTTTTGATTTCTTTTGTGTTGTAATGAGGTTTGTGCCATTTACTTGCTATTTTTGGGATGCTGATGAGTAATCTGACTTGAATTGACTATTTTTGCAGGGATTCATAAGAGTGGGTGAAAGATTATGACTTCAACAGAAAGGAGTATACTTAGAATGTCCGGCGACAAAGTTAGCCTTTCCGATTTTATGGATTTTTAATATTCAGCTTGGATTCTGTGAAAACACTATAAGACGCCCTCATGCATGAGGCTTATGTTATCCCCATTCTTTTCTTTGTTATTCCCTTTTTTTGAACAGTAGAGTGACATACATTAGTTGATTGTATGTCTAAAAATAGTTAGCAAATTGTATCATCCTTTTGAGTTTGTAGTCGCTGTCACACTGAAGGTTATTAATGTTATTGAGGTGGCGTAATCTTGATAGCTTACGAGTCTTGTAATTTGAAGTGTGTTGATTTCAGCAAAAAATGGTGCCGCAGGGGCCTCCAGCCCCACTCGGTGGAGGACAGCCAGTTCCGCCTTCTTTGCTCAGAGGGAATTCCGGACTTTTGGGTGGTCAGGGGGGTGGCAATGGCATACCTTCTGAAAATGCATTTCCATCTCTGGTGTCACCCCGAAATCAGTTTAATAACATGAACATGATTGGGAATGCTCCCAACGTATCGTTGCTCCATCAGTCGTTTGGAAATGGGTGCCCAAATTCTGGTCCCGGAGCTCCCAGCGAGGGCTTATTGATGGTGGGGCAGAGTCTGATCCACTTTCTGGCTTTGTAAATGGGATGGGATATAATCAGCCTTCGTCATCTTATATATCTTTGCCTATGACATCGAACCCTAATTCATCAGGTCAAGTTCAAGGCCAGCAGCAGTTCTCGAATAGTTCAAGCGGGTTGACAGACCAGCAACAAGCTCAGCAGCTCGATGCTCAGAATTTCCAACACAATCAGCAGCAGTTGCAGCAGTTTTCTGGTGCGAACAATACCCAACAGCAGCAACAGCAGCAGCAATATCAAGGAATTCGAGCTGGATTAGGAGGCATGGGGCATCCTAAGCTGGAGCCGCAAGCAACTAACGAGCAAGCACAACAGCAGCTGCAAGCATTGCGTAATCTTGGTCCTGTGAAATTGGAACCGCAGCAACTACACAATATGAGAGGCTTGGGTCCTGTCAAGATGGAACCCCAGCAGTCTGACTCGTCTCTGTTTTTGCATCAGCAACAACAGCATCAGCAACAACAGCATCTCCTGCTGTCAAGACAGTCCTCTCAGGCAGCTGCAGCTGCACAGATTTTGCATCAACAGAGACTTATGCAAATTCAGCAACAGCAACTCTTAAAATCGATGCCTCAACAGAGATCCCAGCTGCAATCTCAGTTTCAAAACCAGAATTTGCCTGTTAGGTCTCCTGTAAAACCTGTCTATGAGCCTGGAATGTGTGCCAGAAGGCTAACTCATTACATGTATCAGCAGCAACATAGACCCCAAGTAAGGCAATGTCACCTAATTAGTTGTTTTTTGTCGAGAAAAAGACTTTATTTAATGTTCTGGATTGATATAACAGAAGAGACTTGCATCCCTTGTTTTGTAGGAAAATAGTATTGAGTTCTGGAGGAAATTTGTAGCTGAATATTTTGTACCAAATGCCAAGAAAAATGGTGCGTCTCAATGTATGGAAGTGGGCGTCAAACTACTGGAGTTTTCCCTCAGGTCTATCGGATCTCATACTGAATAATGAATTGACTTCCATCGGGACTTCCCCCTTTTTATTCCATTTTCCGTACTATAAAAACTATTGCAGATTTTCCAAAACCAATAGTTCAAATCATTTTATTTACACTGATTTCCTGCCTTTTTTGGATTTTTTTATGCACTCAATTGTAATATTTGTTGTTGTATTTTTTATAATCATGAAACATTTTGAAAATTCATCTAATGATTATAGATATTGCTTGTGCAAAAGTAGTCTGTGTTCAACTCAATTCTTGAAAGTGGTAGCAGAAGAAAGTAATATTTTTTTATCCAGTGTTTTGAGATTTGTGGTAGTGTACTTCTTTAACCAATGAATGCAATTTAACCATTAGGTTTGTGTGCAGGATGTTTGGCATTGTGAAATCTGCAATCGCAAGCCTGGTCGTGGATTTGGTGTGTTTTCTTGAACTTTCGCATTATTATGTTTTAGTATTATACCGTCTCTATAGCTTTTGCTTCACATGGTGTTTGCTTCATTGTTCTTTACGGTCATCATGGTTTCCATATGCTCCAGCTTGGTGCTTCTTTAACTCCTTCAGAATGTCTAATCTACCCCTATCCCCACCTCCCAGATATGGCAAACTTAAGCAGAAGCATCAAGCATTGGAAAATTGTTGTGAATAGATTAATACGATAGGTTATTTATCATTTGACATTGTTTTCTAACATCTGTCAGAGGCAACTGCTGAAGTACTGCCGAGACTCTTCAAAATAAAATATGAAAGTGGTACTTTAGAAGAACTGCTCTATGTTGACATGCCTCGTGAGTATCAAAATTCATCTGGCCAAATTGTTCTGGATTATGCAAAAGCGATACAGGAGAGTGTCTTTGACCAACTTCAGTTGTTCGGGACGGTCAGCTTGAATTGTTTTCTCTCCTGACCTTAAGGTTAGTCTACAGACAAACAGTCACTGTCCTTGTTCTTTTCCCTTGAGCTGCTATTTGTTGACTCTCTCTGTTCTCTTAACTCAATGGCAGATATGCTCGTGGGAATTTTGTGCTCGGCGTCATGAAGAGCTTATTCCTAGAAGGTTGTTGATTCCCCAGGTTAGCTGTATTACAAGTCATGTTTGAACAACTTTCTTTGTTGTGATAGCAGGTTCGTTCTGAAATAGTTTGGTCGAGGCTGGATTCTTCATCTATCTGTCTCTGTTGGCTGATTTGCTAAAGCAGTGTCTTCATCTGTTACTGTTGTATGTATTGACTAGGTTGTTATTGAACTGCAGGTTAGTCAACTTGGTGCTGCGGCCCAAAAATGCCAGGCTGCTACATCAAATGCATCTTCCAGCGCCTCTGTTTCTGAGCTACAAAATAACTGCAATATGTGAGTCTATTTATCTTCTACATAAATCTTGATATGCATGTATGTATGAACTGCAGCATTACACATTTAATCAATGTGTTAATTTTTCTTTGTTCAGGTGGAAAATGAGTGCTATTTTATATTTTTTCTGTTTTTCTGTTGTATTGTATAACAATAAATGGCTCTATGCTGAAAACCCTATTCTCAATACGTAAAATCTTTTCCGAAAAGGAAGAGGTTCTATTTAACTTTGCGGGGAAAGTCCATCACATCTTAGATGCATTGCAGCTTGAATGCTTGATTGTTTAGTGTTACCGGTTTGTGGTATGAGTGGCTGAAATGATAATCTGCTCGAGTCTTGTGATAAATTGAAAGAAAAATGCATTTCACTAGTTACGTAGCTTCTCATGCAGATCTTCATGGCTTTTCCTGGTCCAATTATTGGTGGGAAAAAAATCTCTACTGCTTCATTTAGAAGGCCTCCTGCTGTTGTGTTTGTATGCGTGCTGGTTTGCTTTTTTGTTTCTGCAGATGATGTTTATTTTCTCATAGCATCTTCCTTTGCCCTCCTGGATTTGCATAAGCATATAAGCTTGATTTTAGGCAAATATGATTAGTGCATTGAGGAAACTGTCTGCCTAGAAAAAGCTCGCCAGGTTGCTAAACTGAATATGGTTAATTATTTGTTTTGCACTTTGCATTCCAGGTTTGTAGCTTCAGCTCGCCAGGTTGCTAAAGCATTGGAAGTTCCATTAGTAAACGATTTGGGATATACCAAGAGATATGTGCGGTGCCTGCAGGTAATGTGGTTTATTCTTTCTCTAGTGTCTTGCCAGGCCTGATCATAAACTGTGATTGAATTTTGAAGCACTCAATAAGATGTTCATAAGGTTGAATCTATGGGCAAAACAACTTCCTACTTAGTTCGAAGTATAATAATTAGAAGCATATAGTTATTAATGGCTCAAGGCACTTGCCTTGCAAACGTAGGGCACGCAATAAAAAATGTGAACATGTTGGAATTTGTTGCAAGTCTACTAACAAAGTATTATTATTACTACATAAAAGAAATGTGAACATAGAACTTCATTTTCTAGGTAGATTTGCAGAAGTTGGTGAAGGTAAAACAAATCCATGCATCTTCGGAAAGTATAAATATATTAGCGACAAACATCTAAACTCTTTTGGCTGTTGCATAAGTTTCCGACATTGCATGCTACAGCTGTTGTTTCCTTTCTTTCTCACTTATGTGGATATTTTGTTGGTAGCATCATTTCCTTCATCATTTGTCCCTTTTAATGATCATTTCCCTTATGTTTACTGGTCAAATTGCAGATATCAGAAGTGGTGAATAGCATGAAAGATCTTATTGATTATAGCCGCAAAACTGGAACAGGTCCTATGGGTAAGCTCGAATCTTTAATCTTTACGATTCTTAGCATGCCTTATTTATTTCCATCAGTTCTGGACTTTCTTGCAGTTAATCTGTCTCAGGAGTTATTATTATCTACTTTTTTATTTTATTTTTCATCTAGACTACTTATTTTCTGATTTAAGAGCAAATTTTTTGTTTCACAGAGAGCTTGGCCAAATTTCCTCAAAGAATAAAGCCTGGGTTTCAAGGTCAACCTCCTCGAAACGAGGGCAGCTACAGCAGCAGCAGCATACAATGGGCCAAAACACAAGTAATCCTGCACAGGCTGCTGTTATGCAACTTGCCGCTAATAATGGCATGCCGAGTGTGAGTAACACTATAAACCCGACAACTTCATCTACTAGCAACATAGCCGTGCTGCTTCACCAGAACTCGATAAACTCCGACATCAAAACCCTATTTCTAATGTAAACAGTCCTTATGGAGGTAACAGCATACAGATGCTGTCTCCAGGCTCTTCAAGCATGATGCCACAAGCTCAGTCTGCTCCTTCCCCTTTCCAATCCCCCGCGCCATCATCTTCTAACCCACAACCAACTTCATACGGTGGTTTATCAGGAGCTCCTGCGAACTCAGTGAATTCACCAAATGTGTCGATGCAACAGCCTTCTCTATCTGGTGATGCAGATGCCAATGACTCACAGAGCTCGGTACAGAAAATTATACATGACATGATGATGTCTTCACAGCTCGGAGGGGCCGGCAGTGGCATGACGGGTGGCATGGGAGCAATGAGCAGTGACATGAAAAATGTTAATGGAATGCTGTTGGCAAACAACAGTGCTGCCACGAACGGCATCAATAGTTTGGCAGGTCATGGAGTAGCCAATGGTATGGTTGGTTCGGGCTTTGGGAGCCTCAGCAATGGACACGTCCAATCCACCCCGGCAAATGGGGTCCGAGCGGCAGTTGGCAATAACGCCATGTCTATGAACGGGAGAGCAAGCCTGTCGATGGCACGGGAGCAGACCTTGAGCCAACAACAGGATTTAGGTAACCAACTGCATAATAGTCTTGGGACAGTCAATGGGTTCAACGATCACCAATTCGACTGGAAATCATCTCCGTGATTGCTTCGACATTCATTTGGTATTGTTGGCCTTTCAAGTTATAGCTGTTTGTGCAGCTCAAGATCAGAAACTCCCACTGGTGTTGGGAAGATGCAAGTGCAAAAGGAGAAAACAAGAAAAGATGGATGGGATTGATTCAGTTATATATTTACAACAGCAACAGTAGCCTATCTCAAAACAGCCTCATTATCAGCTCCCTCTCGGCTATTGATCCGTAGCGACCACGCGTTGACCTACTCTTGGTTAATCATTATGTGAGTGTATATAGTTTGGATGACCATTTAAGCCAAGGTTATTGTAGAATTTTTATTACAGTTTTAACCCCATTTTCTTTACTCTCTATTTTACTAGTTTCAGAAATGGCATTTGTAGGTTATTTGAGTTGTTAGGCAGCACTCACCTTCCACCCCTATCGCAAAAGTGAAAGTAAAACAATCACTTGGTATGGGGCAAAGTTTTGTGGGTGCCTACGTTACTATTGATGTTGCTATTCTTTTGCGGTTTTTACGTAATAGTTTAATTAATATTTGACAAAACTTGGTGAGAGTAGTCTCATTAAGTATATTAATTATATTGAATAAGGATAATTAAGTTTTATTAATTTATAATTAAATTTTTAATTATAATTTATTAATTCAAAATTAGAATTTATTAATTTATAATTATGATTTATTAATTCCTAATTAGTTTTTATTAATTTAAAATTAGGGTTTATTATTCACAATTAAGGATTTTAATTGTAATTATGTTTTATTAATTCATAGTTAGGATTTACTAATTCATAATTAGGGTTTTTAATTCTAGTTAGGTTTTAATAATTTAAAATTAAGATTTGTTAATTCACGATTATGATTTATTAGTAAACAATTAAGGATTATTAAATTAATTAATTTTAATTAGAATTAATTTAATAATAATTAATCAGTTAAATAACTAATTAATTAATTAATTAAAAAAATAATTAGGTTGGTTTCAATGTGCCCACGGTGTGGGAGACCACCCCTCCATAGCGTGCACAGTCAAATCACTCCTTATGTTTTATCTACTTGAGATATATGCGACGGAACTTTTGAAGGAACATATAGTAGATCCAAGAATTTGAGATCTTTATTTCAACAACTTGTTAAGAGATCCACCTTTCTGGATCGCGAATAGTAAATCTTAAAAGTTGACCAAGACTTCTCCCTTTCATATCAAACTAAATGTTAATTTATTGGATTAATGTATAGAATTTCATTCATTTTGTATTTTAACATGCTTCGAAATGTTGTAATAATGTCACATATTCTAAATTTATTGTAGTATAAATTAACACCCTCATTTTTTTTGTCATTGAGGAGTTGACATATCGTGGATACAACAATACTACAGAGATCATGAAACTACACTTTGGCAACATCGCCCACTGGCGAGCGAGGTATGCCATGACAAATTTTTATGACAAAAATTTAAAATGTTAATTTTGCAACAAATTGAAAAACTACAACTTTATTGTAACATTTTTAAAATTGTATTAAAATTTCAAAATGAGTAAACATCTGTGCATCAATTAGCAATTAATCCCAAGTTATCCAGGGAGTTGATGATCCAACTTACTTTATGTTGGAAATTGGCTTTTCCAGAACTAATCATGCATGTCCAAATGCAAGAGATTGCATAAGGAGGACTTTTTCTAAGATAATCGTGCTTTTTCCATTTCAGAGAAAATTGTCATAATCAAATGTTTACAGTTTCAACCATATCAACAATCTTATAAGCATATCCTAAGAAAAAGAGCAAAGAAGGCTGATCAATATCACCATTTCTATAGTCATATTCACCTGGTTAAAAGAGAAAGGAAAGAGAAGATGAAGAAGTCGCATCAGAATACAGAAAGATAAGAGTCACGTGACAAGCCAGAGAACAGAAAGCTCTTATACAAATCATCATCCTTTTCAAGTGTAGTAGAAAGTGAACAAAATCTTCTCCTGACTATTACATATACTCCAATAGTAAATGCAGTTCAACCACACAACCCATACCCCTCAGAATGAGTAGTCCTTCAAATCAGCTTTGGAGTCGACAAGTTCCATGTCACCCATACATTCTTCAGCACTCAGGGGAGGGAGCTGCCTCGTTTTTCGTCTCATGTTGTGCTTGTGCCATTCACTCTTGAAGTGCTCTCGGTACTCCTTTGCATCACCCACAAAAGCATTGCAAGTGTTGCACTTTTGCTTTTTTACCTCTCCCTGAGCACTCCAGTCTTTCGAAGAAATTGTCTGCTTCTGCAGTTTTTCGCTTAGTTGAATAACAGGGGCAGCAGGAACCTGCACGCTTGATGATTCCTCCTCCAGATCATCGTAGTGATCTACATGGGTATCACTATCCAAGTGCACGTTCACTGCGAGAATGTCCAACCTTCCCTGCAGACTCCTCACTAAAGCATCACAATCGCGGAAAAGACTTGGTTCCAGTTCACAAATCTGCCACCGAGAAGAAATATATTTAGTTAGTTGACCATGCCAAACAAAGAGCACAAATATTGCCAACTCCCAGTCACGTGCTACCATATGCCATCTAGAAACTTGAATTACCCCTTAATCGCCTTATTCAATTATATTCTTTTTCACATTCTGTGAGAATCACAAGTTGTTCCTATCTGATCCGCATCATCCATGGTCAATATTACACATTTTTCAAAGAGAAAAAGTATGTGCTTAATTTATATACATAAACCTCAGTAACATAGGCATCTAAGATAGCATCAATTCTTTAGGTCAAGAAAGGACAAACTTTCTCAAAGATGAACTCTGTACTAAAGACAATCAGTAGGAGAAAAAACATTAAGGTATTAAGCTTGCAAATCCTTGTGTAATTTTTCATGTGGCTTCAAAAGAAAAGTGGTTGTAGGTTAAGATATTGACTTACAATAGACAGCTGACTTCCTGATTCATCTCTTGAAACAATGGTAGAATTCCAACCATTGATCTTCTCCAAAAGCGATGGCATGTTCTGTTCTGGTAAAGTTAATCGCAGTCTCATGGGTGATCGTTTGATTGGATACTGCTTTTGAAGCTCGCGTATGACTTCTAATGCCTGTAAGACATTTGGAGCTGTATTAACAACATGTTGAAAGAAACCATCAAGCAACAGTACTAAAATAAGAATATTTTAATAAAAGGGCAAGGAGGTCGACCTCGCATTCATATGAACTACATGCAACATGCTCAATGGCAAAGTGAAACAAAGAAAGTGGTTAAACAGGACTCTGAAAAATAGTAAAATTGAAGGAAATACAAGCATGTTACAATTACAACAAGTGAAAATAAACTGTTTGCACCTGTTTCTTTGAGCTGCTATTTGGTTCCACAGCAAAATGTATGTCATGCATTAGCCGCTCGATCATGCTTATGGTATAAGGCCGTTGAGTTTCAGGGTTATAAGTCTTCTGCATAACTATAGTTGCAATATCCCTAAATTGACTAGATAATTGGGACTCCTCTCCTTCCTGCAACTTGCAGCTCCCTTTCTCTAAAATCTGCAGTAAGAAAACACAGTACTCATTCAACACATGCATCACCATTTGTCTTCGCATCTTCGAGGAGCTAATTTAAAGCAGAAGTTGTGCAGCGACTTATCAATATAAACCTAAGTCCATTCAACAACTAAAACCTGCCAAACCCAGTGCGTAGAAGCCAATGATCATGTTTGTTCAATTGTATAAAACCCATACGGTATTCCATAATTGCAATATCTAAAGAGTGCATCAATCCATTATTGTGTTCAACATGATCCGTTTGTTTATGATTCATACTAGGTTGAATATCCTCCTTTTCTATAATTTTCATCTTACTTACTAGAAGTTCATAAGAGAGGTAATTGCTTATCTGTTTATGTAATTATCACCTGATTAACTAATAGAAGTCCATTCATCTTCACCTAGTCATTTTTTACTAGTAGTACAATGAATTTTATAGTCTGAATTTTATCTTTTTTCTTTCTATAGCCTATAAGATATTAATCTTGATGAATCTCTTTGAAGAACACCTAATACTTGCTAATCCCCACATTACAACTGTTCTATAGAACCATACGATCGATGCATCTTTTTATACAGTATCCAAACATTGCCAGATATGAGAGCCTGAAGCATGCCAACAACTAGAAGTCATCAATCCTTACGTAATTCCTATCAGGAAACGCATAAGCAGAACATACTAACCTCCAAACAAACTTTACTTTGATCATCTGTCCCAAATGCTTGGACTAAATCTTTCGACTTAGCTAGAATACCTTTCGATACATTCGAATACACGGTCTGTGACTGCAAAACTTCATCCAAGTCTTTCTCTCTGCGTTTAACATCACACCGATCAGCATTCAAACTAGAAACGCTAAGAAGCTAAAGAATGATTCGAAATCCCAATCTTCGCAATCAAGACTAAAACCGCATAAAAAGTTACTCATCATTTCATTTCCTTGTTTCTTTTCTCTAGGTTCACTAAAAAGGGTGAATATCAGAATCGCGACAGAGGAATAACAAAAGTAGGTTACAATCTTATGCCATTTTCATTACCAGTCCAATTTACATTATACGCACAATAAGAGACCAGCTATAGAAATTGCATAACCTAAAATTCACGATCAACACGAAGTACATAAAAATAAATAAATATCACAAAAATCTATTAGTACACGCGAGAGCGCCAAGAGAGGACTTTGTTCTTGTAGCAAGCGATTTCGAAACGGTTTCCGTGTTTCTTAAGACGCACCACCGCCACGTTCGTGAGCCTCTTCTGCCCTACTGGCTGCACCAGTGTTTTCGACATCTCTCCGGATGCGCCGCCGGTAGTTTACGGTTGGCTGCCTTCTACGTTCTAGAATCCTCGAAAAATATTTGTTACGAAAATGGAAATGAGAGAGCTGAGCTGAAATGAATGGGCTGCAATTTCGTTTGCTTTTGCGATTTTATAGTAGACTTCAGGCTTGGGCTTTATTGTGGCCCAATTAAGGGCAAGATTTATAATAATATCAGTATTGTATGATGCTTTCTCCAAGTACTAAGTGGGAAGTAGCGGTGAGCATTCGGATTTCGGTTCGGATTTTTTTCTAATCCGAATCGATCTGAAAATCCGAATTTTGAGAGAAAAACAATTCGATCCGAACCGAATATCCGAAAATCCAAAATTCAAATCCGAAAATTTTATAAAAATATCCGAACCGAACCAAAAATCCGAAATTATGAAAAATCCGAAAATCCAAAACCAAATTTTGTTAATTCTTATATATATTTATATTAGATTTTAAAATATTTAAATAAAATATTATTATTATATATATTTCGGATTTTGGATTTTATCGATTAAAAAATCAACCGATCCGATTCAAAATCCGAAATTTTAAAAATATCAATCCTATCCGAACTAAAATCCGAACCGAATTAAATTTCGGTTTGGTTCGGATCGGATATTCGGATTTCGGGTATTTTGCTCACCCCTAGTGGGAAGTTGTATTTTAAAGGAGTGTTTATTTTTCATGATTAATATTTTGAAGGATTAATTATTTGATGAATTAAATATGTGATAAGATAATTTTTATCTATCAATCATTTGTTTACTACAATGATTAGTGAATGATTAAAATTGAGATAAATAATTCTTCCTTTATTTGGATGATTATTTTAATCCTACCTATATTGGTTGGATTAAAATTAATAACGACCAATTCAAAGGATTAAAATAATCCCGGGTTTTGGGATATCCTCAAATATTAATCCTTAAAAGTAAACACTTGATTATGTTGGATTAATTTTATCTATTCAATCTAATCATGCAAAGTAAACACCACCTAATAATATCGGCATAATGATTTTTCGGAGTATTGAGTTGGGAAGTTGTAATGGGTTTGAATTTAATTTGTTGGGTCCCAAGAGCATAGTGGCAGGTGTATGAGGGAAATTTGACTGAAAACTTTCACAAGTTTTCAATATTTTTAACAAAAGAGTGATTGAGTCAGTTGATAAATTAGTTGAGTTATATAAGTTATCAGATCATGAGACTTTAAGTTGAGACTCAATGTGTGTGGAAGTTGTTGGAACCAAAGACTGAACTAAATCCACTTAGAAAGTTTGTTCGGAACAAAGTCAACTATAAGAGTTAAGTTAGACAAGAAGAGATAAAACATCTGATTGTAAGACGCTGAAAGTAAAGCAAAGTTAAACAATAAACATCAAACAGAAAACGACACAAAGATTTTTACCTAGTTCGAAAAAACTCCTCATGCATCCATTGCATGACAACAGTTGAATTCTTTAATCTTGGGAATGCCTTGTTTTATATTTCAAAGGGAAATGACTTCAGATCGTACGAACTTGAGATCATCCGTCCTTGGCTTATCATGCTAAGACATATCTCTTTCTCTGTTTATACCGAGTTCACGTTAGGGCTACTCTCCATCAGTTGCTTTCAACAGCTACACCTTGCTGCCGACTCAATGTTAGGACTTATGCCGACTCATCTTGGACTGATTAGAACTATATTTCCAACTACTCAAATATGTCTTTACAATGAAGGACATCTAAAGATAGACATACTCATATAAGCTCTATTATAGATTTTACTGGTAAAAGAAGTGTAACGCCCATTATTGTAATAGGAACATTACTAAAATCTTTATATCTTTAACAATTATAGAATAATAATAATATTAAACTAGCAACGGTGGTTTAAAAGAAATTAAACAAGCGGACGGCATATACCCTATAAATATGTATATGCCGACTGAACAACAACAACAACAATAGAAATTATAGCAAGTTAGGGTCACATCCCTTAACTAATTCATACTCATCAAACTATCATTCATTAAGTAAAATTTCAACTTGTTTATCCATAACCTACATTTATATATATTCATCAAAACATTAAACGTCAAGTCAGCCTACACTTTAAACCAATACCACTTAAGTTGTACTTAGCAACGTGTCCATTATCGTGACCCTGAGAGAATGGGAGTATGTGAGACTCATTTCCGTTTGCATCAACTGTCAACCATTAACCTTTATCCGCCACATAGGCTATGATTCGCCACACATGCTATTATACACCACACAGGCAATGATTCGTCACACAAACAATTATATGCCACATAGGCAATTATACGTCACACATGCTACGCCACACAAGCAATTATACGCCACACACGCAATAATACGCCACACAGGCTTTCACCATGGATGCAACAAAACACAACAATGATTATAACCATAAACTTACAGTAGAAGTAAACCCCACCTCGTGTAGACGTTTCAAAGAATACTCTTTAGCATCGGTTGTCCGTCTTTAAGCTCCGAATGTCACTTCGTCTAACACTTTAAAATACTTATAACTTAGTCTTTTTAATGATTGAAGCTTTATTCTTAAACATTAAATCAATCATAATCCTTTTACATAACTCTTAATAGTTAATCTTTATATAAAAGTAAGAACTCCCATTCAACTTCAATTCTTAGCTTTCATTTAAGTTTCATATACTTAAATATACAATTATACAATATAAACACACTTATTTTAATCACTTAAACTTACTTTCATTAAGTGCCCTTCAACCAAATTTATGAAAAAATAATAATAATTGCTTACTTTATTCAAACTAATATATATACAACTTTCTCATTAAAGCTCCATTATCATCCATAATCATCATTCTATATTTAACTTTAATTAATCTAAAGCTAAACATAAATACTTTCATTAAAGCATAAACTAAACTTTTTCAACTTCCACATATAAAGTTAGAAAATTTCAAATAAATTAAATTATGCTTAATTTACATAAAAAAATATACATTAAATTTTTAATCTATTTTTCTTACTTAATACATGCTTAAATACATTCAAACACATAATTATAAACATAATTCAAGCATAATACAACATCATTTAAAAATCAAACCTAGGGTTTGATCCTACTTATCAAAGCACATACATTTCATAATTAACTCAAATTTATGCATAATATTAGCTTCTAAACATAGATTAACCTATAAACACATGAATAATCATCAAAATAAAACAATAACTTTGAACTGCACATACTAAAATTTCTTGATAATAACTTGAAATATTTATGCACATAAACATGAAATAAGTTATATTATACCCCTAAAACAAGATATAGAATTGATTATGAATGATTTCTGATCTTAATTTTGGATTTATGATAAAATTTGTGAAGTTTGTGTTTTAGGTGTATGTGTGTGTTCGAAAATGAGGAAAGAAAAAAATGTTGATGATGATGAATAGTAAGGAGGTGTTATATTTATATATATTGATTTTTATTTTATTTTTATTCCAACATATATTTACATATATATACATACATGCTTAAGTGTCCAATTTCTAGAGAATTCTACAAATCTCTACACACTTATGCATAATTATATATTTACCATTTATTATTTTCTACTCAAATTATTACTCTAATGTATAACAAATAAATCTAATCAATTCTTTATCCAAATCACTAATATCATTAATTAATATTCAATGCATAAAAATTAAACTTTCATTTTAAAATCATAATCATAATTTACTAGAATTTTAAAACTCATTTATTAAACTTTATATTTTCGCTAGGCGCATCCTCGCTATAAGTTTTAACAACTCAGAAAAACATTTGAAACTCAATCTTCATTAGTTCATAAATCATTTGAAAATAATTTGTTTTCACAACATATATCATTTTACTTTAAGAAAAGTTTCGGGTATTACAAGAAGCTAAGTAGAAAAAGGATTGAACTTAAGTTGTATCACCATAGACAAAGTGGTGAGAACCTTATACATTCAAGAACCGAATTTTTCATAGTCTCTTAGAAGTTGGAGCGAGGGATGGAGTTGTTTGTTATATCTTCTATGCTAAGACATCCAATAGACATAACTCCAATGACTGGGAGCACATAAGTGCTAGGTCAAATCCCACAGCCATAGAGATTTTTTTTTTTTATTATTCCAGGTGAGGAAGTCCCATTTTATAGACCAAACTAGCCGTTGGAATAAGCTAATTTGAAATTCAGAATTTGGTCTATTAAATATAACTGTTGTACTTGCCGTCTTGTGTTTTGTCACTTTGTGAGTTAGATAAGAGCTTATTGCAATTATCAACGTATCTGAATCTTCTTCATCAGTATCTGTTTTCAATCTTCAACTGAGTCCACATCTGGTCCCGTGTTGACTTCTGTTGACTTCTTCTGACTTTATTTCCAAGTAATTTGTTTTGCAACAATGTTGCAACGACTCTAAATGCGATGAACTTTCCCTAAATGTTCAGGTTCTTTGAATTTCATGTAACTGCCTAAACAAGACTTAGGAGTATCTGATCATCAGCTTGCTTGACAATCAGATTCACTGAATCCTTTCAGACACTTAATCTTTTTGACATAAAATCTTTTATCATTGGCTTTCATTTGATGCTTAGCTAATGTTACTTTAAGCTCTTTTATATTCACCTTGACTTCGTTAACTCGTTTGTTGTGTTGAGACCGATTTTATCTAACGAGTTAATTGTCTCTTTATCTGGATTGGTTTTTGGTTGGACATCTTTAATTTCAATTCCTCTTCAGATAAGGGATCTGTCAGGTTAAGCACAACTTCTAGAAGAAAGCTATCCCACAAACTCAGCATCAGTTGACCAAACTCAGCATCAGTTGACTTATCATCAGAAAATATACTTATATATATATATATATGTGTGTGTGTGTGTGTATATATATTTTGAGTTAAAATTTTAGGATATAATCAAAACAATGTTTCTAACCCCAAAATTCCAAACAATTCTTATCTCACAAATAACACGTTGTTGGAAAAATTCCTAAGTATCGAGAATGTTTAAATCTTAACTGTGTGTTTTGATTTGATCCCAAAACCTCGATGATTGTCTAGGTGAGTGATCATCGCTAACTTGTTTCGAGTTGGAAGTTTATGTTTTAAGTTTCAACAAAACTATCAACTTAGAAAGGCCCAAGACGATGGAGTTCAAAATAGTACAAGATCAAGCATTATTGATAAGTATCGATCTAGAGCAAATGAAACAGATCTTGTTGAAGAATCACGTCTTTGAAGTCGGAAGGCGATGGAAGACCAATAGAAGTCTAAAGGCGATGGATAGCGAGGCGATGGACAGCTCATACATGAGTATAGTCGAAGACAGAAGATCAAGATTGAAGACTCAACGCTCCTGACAAGATGGAGTCGAAGGCAAACTTATTGACATACTGATAGGAAGTCAAAACTGGATACCCGTAGTGAAAGTTGCGTACTAGTAGTCAAAGCTGCCTACCTATAGTCAATGCTGGTTGGTCGAAGATCAAAAGCTGACTATCTACATCAAAGTTGTTGCTGCATCCTGACTCAGGAGTTCAAAGCCGATTAACGACGAAGTCGGGCTGGCGATAAAAGACGAGAAGTCTGATGACCCAACCCAAGTCAAAGGTGATAAAACACGGAGTCTCATGGACTGAAGAAACACGAAGTTTCTTTTGCCTTGAGTGTTTCACTCAACACGTGCCGTAGCGTATCTACAAAGCAATCTGACATGCCAGTCCACATTTTTAGAGTTACAGGACTACAGTGTACGATGATGCAGACTTCTGACAACGACGTACAAGGATTCAACAGGAATATTTTCAAACAACAAAATGGAAGAATTTGAATTGCAGTCCCTTCAATGGGCCTATTCAAATCTCTACATATATATGCGTAGAATCCAACCTTTACAGGTTACCGAAATATTGCACAATTGAATTCTCAAGTGATCAAAACTCAACGCCGAAGTTTATTCAAACAACGAATTTGAAGAAGGAAGTTAACAGTGTTATCAGTAAACCTTTAGAGCTCACACACACACACACACACATATATATATACATCAACTCAATGTTTCAGTATACTTCATTATATCTATGATACTCGTTTATAATATTAGATTCACTGAATTTGACACATGTGTCAACTCAGATATAGTTGGTAAAACCTCTACAAAACCCTCAAAGTTAAGTAGGAGTTTGGAAAAGTAAGCAACAAAGTATCAATTCTGAAAGCTTGGTTTTCTAGCTTCGGGTGCTAGAAAGTTGATCGATTGCTCGCAGAGAGTAGTTAGAGTTTCTTAGCACCAGTGAGCGTAGGAGATAACGCCTAGTTTGACGGGATACTATAAGATGACCTCAGTAACTGAGTTTATTCTTGTTCTCATAAACAAGAACTAATCCCGAGTAGTGGATTGATGAGCAATCATCCGTGAGCGTAAGAGTTAATCTCTCCGACCACGTAAAACCAACGTATTCTTTACTTTCGAAGACCGCTCTTAAGTTACATATTATTGAATCGTCATCACAAGCACACTACTGACAACACTTATTTGAAATACTCTTATCAATATAAGTTCGATCTTGAAAGAGACAAACTAAAACCGACTAAGCTCTATCTAACTTAAGTTTTATGAAATAGTTTTCTAAAGCAAACCAAGAATCACCACATTCGCAAGGACATTAGTTATCGATCCAACCGACGTACTATTTTAACATTTAGTAGGTTTGCTAAGCGATATCACTCAACTCAAGACACCCTTATCTCGAATCGATCGTGATCGCCATTAATCTTGGATCAGTAGTTACCCGACAGCTACTACCCATAGCCATCGGTCTTGAAGAAAGAAAAGGTTTTTCAATTTGCCTTATTGATGTATTCCCCCATACACCAGATCATACCCAGCGAGATCCATCACACGTAAATCGAATTAGTTATAAATCATCACTAACAATTGTTAGCTACAATCTTCTAAACAATCTCTTTACTATACACGTATTTTAAAACATAGTTATAAATACAAATTATTAATATTAATCATCCATATACCACTACCTCAATAATCTCATCCAACAAAATTGAATATTAAATAATATTTAATTGTAAATTACGATCACATGTACACAGATAATCTAACAACTCTCGTACAACTAATTATTATTAAATAATTCCTAAAATTATAAATTAGAATTAAATGTACATGAATTCCAATCGCACTAAACTATATCGGCACCACTAAAATTTGTTATCAATTCTTAAAAGATGGACCAATTGTAAAATTAATTATATATACCTTGCATTAGTTTATACTTTTTTCTTCTATTAATCCGTTAGTATTTGGATATTGTAGTGGACACATTCTCTAATTGCACTAATAAGAATTGATAGTTGCAATCCCTTATGTGGTTTACTAGATCACCCAAAATAGCGCTAAAGCGGAGAATATAATAAGTAATGGCTCTTAACTAAGGCTAAGTTTTCGACACGATATGAGAGCACGACACGAACGTGTCTAGGTTGGTCCGAAAATCCTTAACAAAGCCGTTCATAAGACGTTCTATTTTTATAGAGAAATAAATTCGTTCAAGAAGAACTCCAGAAGATGTTGATCGTAAATGAAAAAATTGGTTACGTAGAAAGACGAAAATAGATTCGTATTCACATACATGAGAATTATATAAGAAAAAAAATAACCTTTGATTTCTTTTTGACAAAGAGAAGCTTACTTTCTTTCGAGTAAGAACACTATTCCAATATTCGTTGAGAAAGACTCGTAATAAATGCAAAGAAGAAACATCTTTTACCCAAAGGCGAAGAGTTTGAATCAAGATTTCCACATGGACAGAGCGAGATATTAGTATATCTAACACAAAATTTAAATGTGAAAAATTGTCCTCTAAAAATGGAAATATTGAATGAATTGATCGTAAATTCTGAGATTTGACTATCTTGTTCTTTTTCCCTTCTAGACAAGATATTAATTGTAGAAAAAATGGAATTTCGACAATAAAAGCAAACCCCTCTGATATAATTTGAGAATACAAATTCTTGTTTCGCGCCAAAAATGGATTTTTGTTAGAATCATTAGAAGAAATAATAAAATGATTCTGTTGATACATTCGAGTAATTAACTGTTTCACAATCCGTAAACTGGATTTATTGTCATAACCCGGATTTTCCGACAAAATAGATCTATTCAAACCACGATTATGAGCAAACACATAAATATACTCCTGAAATAGAAGTGGATATAAGAAGTCGTGTTGTTGAGATCTCTTGAACTGTAAATATCTTTGGATTTTCTCCATTTGAATTTCGATTTGAATTAAAGGTAGAAGATTCGGGGGTTATCAAATGATACATAGTGCGATACAGTCAAAACAAAGTATTCTACTAAAAATAGATACCTCGGAGACAAGTAAACTTATCAACAGATTCTCTACCCTCTCTTTTTCCATTCATTTTGTTTAATTCGGCCGTGTTAATGTTATAGGATAACAAGGTGGTTAGAAATCTTTTATTTTTTCGACCCAATCGCTCTTTTGATTTCGGAAAAAACTTTCTTTATCAATATACTGCTTCTTTTACACACACATCTTCATTCCATAATAGAGAATGTCAATAGTTAGGATTCATTAAAAAAATAGAATCCATTCAAGTGCTTCCCATATCGGGCACTAATTTTTTTTAACATCTAATTAGATCGGGAAATTGTTCAAATTAAGAACAGAAGCCGGTTGCTTTTTCTTTCTAATAATTAATTGAAGCCGCAGGGCCCCTATCCATTTATTCATTCGACCCAACTTTCTTTTGTTCTGTTCCAAGAATTCGAAGAAGGTTTTGTACCAATCGGATAAGAATGAAATATCCTCAGAACTTTCCATTGATACGACATGCTATTTTTTCCATTTATTCCCTTTCAGGGTCAGTCGCGGTCTTCAAAAGTTTACCAATGGTATGGACGAATTCGTCACTTCATCCAAATGTGTAAAAGATTCTAGCCGCACTTAAAAGCCGAGTACTCTACCATTGAGTTAGCAACCCCGAGAAAATATCGATTAAACAAAACTCCAACTCAACAAGGGGTATATAGACATGGATACAATCAGAACCAAAAGCAATTTAATTGAATTCAAACAAAGAGAAAAGAGATTTTACGAGCTAATCAAGCCGTTGAACTAATAAATCTAAAAAAAAGATTTTCTAATGGATTCGAAACATAAAATGAATTCATTAGATGAAAATACAAGAAATTATCACATAAAAGAAAAAAATATACAGAATTTTCAAAATTGATAAAACATCTCCTAGCCTTTTTTCAATCAAAAAGCACCCTCTTCTATCAAAAAAAGCATCATTTGGATAAGATCATAAGATAAAGTAAAAAACTACGCGACATAAAGAAATAGACCCCCTTCACTTATCACGAAGAATTATATTTGTTCAATACACTCTTGTCAATATAAATGTCGAGAAAAGAATACAGTGTAAAAGGGGAAAAATAAAAGGGGGGATCAAAAAAAACAAGTAAAGCAAAATTAGACAAAGTTATATACAAGTGGCTACCCCCCCTTGGTATTTCTTTAATTCAATTTCATTTGATTAGACGGAAGTTATTTTAAAACTCCCGCCTTCTTTAAAAGATTCTGAACAGTTCCTGTGGGTTGAGCCCCTTTTTCAAGGAAATATAGAATAACAGGAACATTTAAATAAGTTTGATTCTTCATTGGATCATAAAAGCCCACTTTTCTAAGATCTTTTCCTTCTCTTCGGGATCGAACATCAATTGCAACGATTCGATAGACGGCTCATTGGGATAGATATAGATGAACAATACCCCCCCTGGAACCGTATAGGAAGTTTTCTCCTCGTACGGCTCGAGAAAAAATGATTTAATTCGAAGTTTTGTCTATGTTATGTATCCAATTCTAATAAATTAAATAACAAATGGGCCTATAAAATAAATTAGACTACGATTCCAGTCTTTTTCTTCCTGAAAAATGAAAAAGAAACCGCTCGTACTCATAACTCAAGTCGGATAACTCTCAAATAGCTCAAAGAAAAATCTTTAGTGAATTTCATTTATTGAGTAGTCTTTACTCCCTTTCGTTTATCCCGGTTAAACTATTTCAAATTCTATTTGGATTCTTTAGTCGGATTCAGTTATTGAGACTATCGAAAGAATTAACAACTAAAAGGGTGTTTCCTTGTTTTTAAACCCTTTATTCCTATTTTTAATCATTGGGTTTAGACATTACTTCGGTGTTTCTTAATCTTTTCAAAGTGGCAGCAACATACCCTTTTTTATTTCTTTTTATCAAAGAATCCTATGGACGGTTGATTCTAGTATGATACACGTTGAATCGAAAAATTGGGATCAATTTCAACAAGTTTTGCTTTTGAATTGGAAACTTGCTCAAATTGGATCCTTTCGATTTTCCATATATTTACGAAGTTGTTCCAGTTGATTGGCATTAACCCTAGATCCTTGCCCCTGAGAAATGAATTAATACTTCCGGTTCGAGCTCCATCATGGACTATTTACAACCCGACAAAAAACGAAGGGTTCGAGTGTAACAGAACAAACAATGTCGAGCCAAGAGCACCTCATTTCTAGACAAATCGAAAATGGTGGATGTAAAAATCCACAACGGGTCGTGTCCTTCAAGTCGCACGTTGCTTTCTACCACATCGTTTCAAACGAAGTTTTACCATAACATTCCTCTAATTTGGAACCGGTATGGAATTGATTCAATTATGGAATCATGAATAGTCATCGGTTCAGCCGTCCATAGACATCGCAATCTACACTTTTCTTCTATATATGAATATATGATACATGAAACAAGATTTTTCTGAAAAAATCCTAGCAAGACAACATTTTTCACATATTTAACAGACTAATACTAATAGAATATATATAAAATAGATAATAGAAAGAAATCCTTTTTTTCATGAGATGTATAAAAAAATAATGTAAGTTAATCTTTGAATTTTGATTCTTTTAATCAGATTACGAAAATCAAAATCGAAAAAAATAGGTAAGGTTTCTCCTATCTATCAGATAGACGAAACTGTTGTCACTGTTTGTTATAGATGTTTTATATCTACTATACTATAGAATATGGGACTTGATCATTTGTTAATGAAATTCGAACAGACACAGATGGTTAAAGTAATATAGATTAACTGCTATCCACCCCCCCCCCACTTCCTTTTTATATTATGATAGGGCTTATATGGGAATAATAGAGAAATGGATCCGTGCTGGGACGGAAGGATTCGAACCTCCGAATGGCGGGACCAAAACCCGTTGCCTTACCACTTGGCCACGCCCCATTTCGATTTCTAATCGACACTAAGAAAATATAATATTGTTATTGGTTGTTTGTCAACTCCAGCCCAAAAAAATAGCTAGATAGATTCCATATCTATAGAATATAGATTTCTATATCTCTAGAATAATAGAATAGGCCGGTACTAGAATTTTGATACATATAGATACAGAATTCAACTGAATTTATTGATCATTACATAGAATTCAATTAAGATATTGTATGAAAGTATCGTTTCTTCTATTCTCCTTTGAGAATTGGAGGATTTTTGGTTGGATGGATTCAAAGAAAAAGAAGGATTTTTTGTCTACCTTATTTACTTTCTTTCTTTTTCCTTATATCAAAAATGCAACCAAAATGCAATTATCTCCAAGAAAAAAATGTCTGTTATGCTTAATATCGTTAGTTTGATCTGTAGTTGTATTAATTCGCCCCTTTATTCGAGTAGTTTTTTCTTCGGCAAATTGCCTGAAGCCTATGCTTTTTTGAATCCAATCGTAGATGTTATGCCAGTCATACCTGTGCTTTTTTTTCTCTTAGCTTTTGTTTGGCAGGCTGCTGTAAGTTTTCGATAAGATCCTGAATAATAATATCCTAGAAAATGCGTGATTTCCTCGAGAAAAAATTATAACAATTGACAAAATCCGATAAGTTTTAGAGTATCAACCCTCGATTCACACATTGAAATTCGTGGATAGTCGACATAAATCTACCACCATTTCCTCGTTTTTGAGCCTTTTCCAGCCATCCAGTCAAAGACCCTAACCCTATTAGGGTCTCCCACAATATCTAAATTTGGATCTAAGCGCAAATAAAATTTTTGTTAATGAAAAACAAATGAATTTGTGACAATACATTTCTTGAAAAAACCTCATTTCTTGGTGTCAAAATAGGATATGTGGTAGAAAAATGGAAGATCTATTCTCTTTTTTTTTCTAAAAAATAATCTTGGAGATTGTGTAATGCTTACTCTGAAACTCTTCGTTTATACCGTAGTGATATTTTTTGTTTCTCTCTTTATCTTTGGATTCCTATCTAATGATCCGGGGCGTAATCCTGGACGTGAAGAATAAAATACATAAAATACAAAAGGTTTCTTGGTTAATTTTCAAATTTTCTTAGGATTTTATCTATTCACACGTTTCACTAAGATTTTCAAAATTTGAAAAAAAAAGACATAAAAATAATAAAATATAATATTAATAAATAAAGTAACCAACGAAAACGGAAAGAGAGGGATTCGAACCCTCGGTACGAATAACTCGTACAACGGATTAGCAATCCGACGCTTTAGTCCACTCAGCCATC